>CM019069.1:70876662-71555292 GCA_009667805.1 Leptobrachium leishanense | reverse complement strand
CGAAATCATATTCCGTGGAGAAAAAGAGGAACTTTCCTTGAGGCCTGAATGGGTGAACTGTGATTGAACCACCTCTCTTTCAATAGGATTCTTCAAAAATAATTTTTTCAGACACATCTTTCTTTGAAATTCTTTTAGATCAATGAAAATACTGAATTTATCTACCTTCGTGCTAGGTGCAAATTTCAAGCCCTTAACAAGGGCTTTGATCTCATGTTCACTCAAAATTCGACTGCTGAGGTTAAATATACCACTTGTACACAAGGTCACCTCTTGTTTTGTTAGGTTTTCTCATTTCTTTCCTTTCTTCCACACACACCACACACAGACATATACGTATATATCAACACGCAGACCTATATTATATGTATATATCAACACGCAGATATATATACACACAAACCCTCAGACCATATATACACACATGGGGGGGTGGCATGTGAACAATCTCAACTGAATGCACCCCCCCCATTTGGCTGATCCCTCCAGAAGAAATGTTGAACCCGACAGAGCAGAGAATATATATATTATTCTCTGCTCTATCGGGTTCAACATTTTTTCTGGAGTGATCAGCCAAATGGGGAGGGGGGGAATTAGTTGCCAAAATGTGTGTGTAATACAAGTCTGGATATATATATATTTATATATATATATATATATACAATATATATCATATATATCATACCTGCCCTTACCTTCCCCTATAAATTTGCTAAAAATAATACACAATAAAAAACAAACCACTGCCTGAGACCCTGTCACGGATCCCCCTGGTTACCAAGATGGTGGTCCCTTTACGCAGACCGCTCACTACCCTTCCGATCCTTAGAGTGGTCGGCACGTCTAGACAGATACAGAATACGTCAAGATAGGTATACACAAGGAACGATACTAGGAGGGTACACAAGACCTTAGAATGGTTGGCTCTTCCCAAGACCTAAACAATAGAAGAGGTAGTCTGATGCGTGCTTAGGATGCCACACAGACTGACCTCAATACTAAGATAGAAGAGTAAACGCCAATACCAGGGGTTATGCACAGAATAGTTTGTTTGCCAATGCCAGGGGTCGGTACACAGAATGGTTCGTTTGCCAATGCCAGGGGTCGGTACACAGAATGGTTCGTTTGCCAATGCCAGGGGTCGGTACACAGAATGGTTCGTTTGCCAATGCCAGGGGTCGGTACACAGAATGGTTCGTTTGCCAATGCCAGGGGTCGGTACACAGAATGGTTCGTTTGCCAATGCCAGGGGTCGGTACACAGAATGGTCAGTTTGCCAAATGCCAAGGGTCAATACACAGAATAGCCAATAATTTACACAGAATACAAGAGCTCTGCGGGAAGTAACTACCACGTCAGGGCACCAGTGAGAATGAGAAGCCGGGCTTTAAACTCTGCGGGTCCGCGTCATACGCCTGGCCCCGCCCCCCGCGTCCCACGTGTGCGGAAGCGTTCCGCGATATCACTCGGCGCCTGGCCAGCGAGCAGCGAGGAAGCCGCTGCCAGGCGCCGGGAGGGGGGGCCGCGGACAACCGTCACAGAACCCCCCCCTCTACGGGCGGCCACTGGACGACCCCCAGGGGCACAGGGATGAGCCAAATAGAAGGCCTTCACCAAGCGAGGGGCATGAACCTCAGTAGCCGGAAGCCAAGAGCGGTCCTCCGGACCGTAGCCCACCCAGTCCACTAAGTACTGAAGGACCCCCTAGAAACCCTGGCGTCCAGAATGGCCTTAACTTCAAACTCCTCCTCGCCCTCCACAGAGACCGGAGGAGGAGGGACACGGGCCCTGGTGTACCGATTACACAAAAGCGGTTTTAAAAGGCTCACGTGGAACACGTTGTGTATCCTGATATGGGAGGGCAGTGCCAAGGCATAGGAGACCGGGCCGAGTCGCCGCAGTATCTTGTAAGGGCCTATGTATCTGGGGGCTAGTTTCATCGATGGCACTAAGAGCTTAATGTTCCGCGAAGAAAGCCAAACCCTGTCCCCGACTTGATACACAGGTGCTGGTCCCCTACGTCTATCGGCCTTCGTTTTCTGGACAATACTGCTCCTCTCCAGTGCCTGTTTAACCCTCCCCCAGGTCTCAGTCAATGACGCCAAGTGCTCATCCAGAGCAGGAATCGCGGTATCAGGAAATGCAGTGGGAAGCACGGGAGGATCAAATCCGTAAACCGTGAAGAAAGGGGAATGACCACTGGCTTCACTCACGGCACTGTTTAGGGCATACTCGGCCCAAGGTAGCAGGTCTGACCAATTATCCTGTCGTTCAGATATGAAACACCTGAGATACTTCTCAACATTTTGATTGGCCCTTTCTGCTGCCCCGTTCGTTTGGGGGTGATAGGCCGAGGAGAAGGACAGGTCTATTCCCACATTCTTGCAGAACCCCCTCCAGAATCTGGAGACAAACTGGGTCCCCCTATCAGAAACAATCCCAAGAGGGATACCGTGTATGCGGACCACGTTGGCGATGAAAATGGGCACCAGCTCGGCTGCTGACGGTAGCTTCCGAAGAGGAACATAGTGACCCATTTTGGAAAAGCGATCTATAATCGTGAGTATAACAGTATTCCCTTTGGACTCGGGTAACTCTACTATAAAATCCATGGCTATCTGCGACCATGGTCGTTCGGGGATAGGCAGGGGCTGGAGTAAACCAATGGGCGCTGTCTTAGGACTCTTATTTCTTGTGCATACCTCGCACACGGCTATGTAATCTTTAATATCCCGGCGCATCGTGGGCCACCATAGCAGTTTTCGGATGCTAGCCACTGTTTTTGGTGATCCCCATATGCCCAGAGGTTTTATTGTCATGGTAAATCTTAAGGACTTCTTCTCTTCCTTCTCAGGTACAAAGAGCTTCGCGGGAGGCCTCCCCCCCGAGCCTTATCTTGGACAGTCTGCAATCGGATCATCAGAGGGGATGAGACACTAATCGTGGTAGAGGCTATAATCCTCTCCTGAGGTACAATGGGATGTTGATCCTGCACGTTATGTTCATAGGATTCATACTGTCTAGATAACGCATCTGCTTTAATGTTTCTTGACCCAGGTCTATATGTGAGGACGAAATTAAAACTTGAAAGAAACAAAGACCATCTCGCTTGTCTGGCGTTCAATCGTTTCGCGTCTCCAATGTACGTGAGATTCTTATGATCAGTTATGATAACGATTGGGTCCGTAGATCCCTCTAATAAGTATCTCCACTCTGCCAAGGCTGCGATAACTGCTAACAACTCTCTATTACCGATGTCATAGTTTCTCTCGGCCGGAGACAACTTCCGGGAATAGAAGCCGCATGGATGCAAAGGTTTATCGGGTGCCCGCCTTTGGGACAAGACTGCTCCAAGACCGAGTTCGGAGGCGTCAACCTCGAGTTGGAAGGGCAGAGCTGGATCAGGATGTCGGAGAACAGGGGCAGTCGTGAATGCCTGTTTGAGGGCCTCGAAGGCTTGCCTGGCCTGGGTGTCCATTTCTGATTTCCCACCCCTTTCCTAGTCATGGCCGTGAGAGGAGCAACCAAGGCCGAAAAGTCTTTAATGAACCTTCGATAATAGTTGGTAAAACCTAGAAACCTCTGAATGGCTTTAAGCCCTTGGGGTAGGGGCCAGTCGAGGATTGCCGACAATTTACCAGGATCCATCTGAAACCCCTCAGGGGTTATGATATACCCAAGGAAGTGCACCTTCTCTATATCAAATAGGCACTTTTCTAATTTGCAGTATAAGCCGGCTTCAATAGTCTCCTTAACACTTGTTGCACATGGGCGTGATGGGTCTCCTTATCTGGAGAGTATATCAGGATGTCATCGAGATACACTATGACGAATGTTTGCAGAAAATCCCTTAGGGTGTCATTTATGAGATCCTGAAACACAGCTGGCGCGTTACATAAGCCAAAGGGCATTACCAGGTATTCGTAATGCCCGCTACGCGTATTAAAAGCCGTCTTCCACTCGTGCCCCTTTTTCACCCTTATCAGATTGTAGGCCCCGCGTAAATCGAGCTTCGTGTATATACGGGCCCCTTCAGTCGATCGAACAACTCTGTTATAAGGGGTATGGGATATGCATTTCTTATGGTTATTCTGTTTAAACCTCTATAATCTATGCATGGTCGCAAGTCTCCCTCTTTCTTGGAGACGAAAAAGAAACCAGCTCCTGCTGGGGAGGAGGACCGTCTAATGAATCCACGCTCGAGATTCTCTTTTATATACTCCTCCATAATGTCGTTCTCCTTTTGCGACAAGGGTATACATGTCCTCTGGGAGGCATAGTACCGGGGAGTAACTCTATGGCACAGTCATACGGGCGATGTGGTGGTAAAACCTCAGTCCTGGCCTTCGAAAAAACCTCCTTTAATACCTGATAACAGTCAGGGACTACTGTGGATAAAGGAGGTGCTGTGGCGATATTAAGGCTACCAATAACAGTGACCCTGCCCATGCATTTCAACTGGCAACTGGGACCCCAACATTTTATGTCTCTCTGAACCCAATCAATCACTGGGTTATGCTCAGTCAACCATGGAAACCCTAGGACGACGGGGCATGAGGGAGAGTCAATAATCTGGAATCGTATGGTTTCCCGGTGCAAAACCCCTGTGTTCATGCATACCTCTATAGTGTCGTGGGTGATATGGGGACATGACAAGGGTTTCCCGTCTATGGCCTCCACCATTAGAGGTCTTTCTTTGAGAACTAGAGGCATGAGGTTCTTGGAGGCAAACACTCTATCCATAAAGTTACCTGAGGCTCCAGAGTCTAGGAACGCCTCAGTCTCGAGGTGCACCCCCTCCCAGGTTAAGGAGATGGGCACCAGAATCCGGGTTTTTTTTTTTTTGTTATCAACAAAGGAGGCATAGAGCGAACCGATTACCTGGCTAGTAGGTGTTCTCTGGCCCGGCTTGCCAGTGTCACCCCTGCCACCCCTGGGTCTTTGAGGACATTGAAGACGAAAATGCCCTGCCCCGGCACAGTAAAAACAGAGCCCCCTTTCCCTTCTGTAAGTTCTCTCAGCCTCTGAAATACCTGTTCTACCTATCTGCATGGGTTCTACGACCGGTAGATCGGTTCTTTCTGGCTCTGAAGTACCTGACGTATTGGTGTGTCTGGGTACCAAGGGTAAAGGAGGCAAAACCCTTCTGGGTCTGTCTCTAGAATGCCTCCTGTCCCTAATTTGGTCGTCCATGGCAATACAGAAATCAACCAAATGGTCCAGATGTTCTGGCAACTTCAAGGGAGCCAGCTCAAACATCAAAGCCTCGTTCAGGCCTTCGGTAAACGCCAAGGTTAAAACGTCGTTAGGCCAGTGTACCTCAGAAGTCAAGGTCTTAAATTCTATGGCATAGTCGGAGACTCTCCTATTACCTTGCTTAATGTGGAATAAGGACCTGCCTGCATTGGTGGCCCTTCTAGAGGGATCAAACGTACGTTTTAGTTCAGAGGTAAAGCCCTCATAGTCATATATGATGGGCTTTTTGTTTTCCCACAATGGCGTGGCCCACAGTAACGCTTTATCAGTTAAATGGTTAATTAGGTAGCCTACTTTGGCTTTATCGGATACACAGGAGCCTGGATTGTTCTCGAATAGAATCTCTAGTTGGGTCAAAAAACCCCGACACAAGTTAGGCGTACCATCATAGCGTACGGGTGCCTTCATACTGAGCCTACACCCCTCGGGTGAGGCCGAACTGGCCCTAGGCAATACTGGTTCTGGAGGACTTGCAGTACCAGTAGTGGATCGATTCAACAGGGTTTGCAGAGCAAGAGCAATTTGGTCCATCCTGTGGTCCTGCTCTTCTTGTCGGGCTGCAATTCTTGTCAACTGAGAAGAGAGGTCTGCGGGATCCATTGGCCCTGACGTAATGTCACGGATCCCCTGGTTACCAAGATGGTGGTCCCTTTACGCAGACCGCTCACTACCCTTCCGATCCTTAGAGTGGTCGGCACGTCTAGACAGATACAGAATACGTCAAGATAGGTATACACAAGGAACGATACTAGGAGGGTACACAAGACCTTAGAATGGTTGGCTCTTCCCAAGACCTAAACAATAGAAGAGGTAGTCTGATGCGTGCTTAGGATGCCACACAGACTGACCTCAATACTAAGATAGAAGAGTAAACGCCAATACCAGGGGTTATGCACAGAATAGTTTGTTTGCCAATGCCAGGGGTCGGTACACAGAATGGTTCGTTTGCCAATGCCAGGGGTCGGTACACAGAATGGTTCGTTTGCCAATGCCAGGGGTCGGTACACAGAATGGTTCGTTTGCCAATGCCAGGGGTCGGTACACAGAATGGTTCGTTTGCCAATGCCAGGGGTCGGTACACAGAATGGTTCGTTTGCCAATGCCAGGGGTCGGTACACAGAATGGTCAGTTTGCCAAATGCCAAGGGTCAATACACAGAATAGCCAATAATTTACAACAGAATACAAGAGCTCTGCGGGAAGTAACTACCACGTCAGGGCACCAGTGAGAATGAGAAGCGGGCTTTAAACTCTGCGGGTCCGCGTCATACGCCTGGCCCCGCCCCCCGGCGTCCCACGTGTGCGGAAGCGTTCCGCGATATCACTCGGCGCCTGGCCAGCGAGCAGCGAGGAAGCCGCTGCCAGGCGCCGGGAGGGGGGGCCGCGGACAACCGTCACAGACCCTCGCAGCCCACATGCCACCCCCCTCTACCTGGCTGAATGTATCTAATTAAATACATTCAGCCAGGTAGAGAAATGTCAGGTATATTGGAAGGGAAAAAGGTAAAATGGATGCCTGTAGCCATTTTGTTTTTAAAGACAGTCTTTTTCTTTCTCCAAATTTCTCTAGTTAGAAATGAACCGAGATTTTTTTACAGAGTTCATGGCTGGGTGAGATCTTATATATTTTTTTAAAAATACCAGACATGAAGGAATTTTAAAATGTCTTCGTGTGATATAATGCCAGGCTAAGTGCTAAGACCTGTCATAATTAAATTTATTGGTCTGTTTTACGTTTTTAAAACAAAAAGATATTTTGTTTTTTGGGTATAGGAATATAAGAGTTAATATCTTTGTAAGGTAAAATATATTCACAAAATATATGTTTATAATCAAGGTATATTTTATTATATTTACAGTAGAAAATAGACGCTCCAATTTATATTGTAGAGAGTTTAAGTGGTAAATAGTATAATTATTGAAGAATAGATTCTGTTTAGTTAACTAGAAAAGAATTCAACTGATAAGGCTCAGTAAAAACTTAGAAAGGAGTGAGGATATAAATCTAATTTTGATATGTAGAGACTAAATGTCTACATAGGGAGAGAGAGAGTCTTTGTTAAGTCAAGTTGACCTTTTGACACGAGATAAGAGATATTAAAATTAAAAGGTGGAATTAATTGAGAAGTGCAATGCTGCCCTCTAGAGGATAGTAAATATTATAATTGATATTACAAGGGTATTGCTAGTGACGTCAAATTGACTATAATTGAAGCGGCAATGTTGGTTGCAGTCATTCCGAGATTCAGAGACTCACACCGCAATGCATTCAGACTTCCAATACATATAAGAAATTCCGAGATTCCAGGACATGAGGCACTCAAGACTCTCACCAAATCTCTAACTCACATGCATTGATTATCTGATATTGATAATCTTCACACATTCTAAAAACAATATTACATAAGGAATTCCAAGGCAGACTCATCAAAATCCAGATTGGAAAGGTAATGTATGAGAGCTATTTAAATTAAGGAATTAATGTAAGTATATATATCTGTAGATTTTTGCAACAGATAGACTGAGATTTCTCAGATTCTTGGTAGCTCCAAAAGTCTAAATATTTCTATTCTGCAGATAGAAATATGAAGAAGTGGACATAAGGATTTATCCTAAAAGAAACTGTTGTAGGATTGATACAAATATATATATTGAATTTGGAAATTACTGTGATTGAAATTAATAAGCAAGGAATTATATAACTAGAAATAAAAAGCAAAAGATTAGACGTTTAATTCTCGAGATTAGGGGAGGATTCACTAAATAAGTTTTATTACTTATCATTAAATTAGCTCATCTTTTGTTGATCCATGTAGTATAGGAGATATATATATATATATAAGATCTAGCTGGTTAAACATTGTTTGCTGGGAAATGCATGTTTTATTACGCAGAAATGTTTATTAACCATTTGTGTATTAGTTACTAACTGATAAGGTAAATGATATTAATCATATATGCAGTTACTAACAGGAGATACATATATTGTGAAGCTAGTTTTTATATGCTGATGGATTGTGGTTTATAAATCTTTGTTTATGATATGAGATTTGAAACTTTTTTATATGTTTTTATCCGATTATTGTATTCTTCAAAGCAAAACACAGACAATTAAAAGAATTTAGGAGAATTTCTAGGAAATATAAACGATTGATATTTGTGTCTCGTATAAGTTTCTTATGAAATAATAATCCCTGCCATATTGGAGGCTTGGCTGAGAAGTCCAATATATTTAACGTGTTGTATTCACGTGCAGAGATTATATCCGACAGAAAGAAAAAAAAAAGTTTTATTTTATGTTCCTGGGGACATTTTAAAATGTCCTCGGATTTAATTTTTTTTAGAAATGTGTCACCTTACCTTAGCCTGGTGGTCAGTGGGGGCTCCCTGGATCCTGGTTGTGTGGGGGGTCTGCCGTGGCCGCAGGTGCAGTGGCTCCCTCCCTGCACTTCCTGTCTCTGCCACATGCACCCGGGTGGCTAGCCTGCACAGTTGCAGCTCTGTCATCCGGCGGCCACATGCTCCTCAAGGGGATCCTTGGGAGGCCCCAGTAGGCTGCCCTCTACAGTGCCTGATTAGAGGGCCGTGTCTGCCTGATATTTTAGTAACAAGAATGTTTTATCCCATAGCTTCAATTTAAAAAATATTCCCGTTTTAATTCAATATCTAATAAACCATTGCTTATAATATTTTGCAGTAAAAAGTCTCTTTACTTCTAGATTTTTTATACTTTTTTCAAATTAAATTTTTTTGAACTTTTGGCAAACGTCCCAAAAAGTTCGAAGTTCGCGAACTGTCGAATGGCTGATGTTCGATGCGAACTCTGAACAGATCGAACCGAACAGCTCATCCCTACTGCCCACAGTGGAAACTTTAGCAGAACTTCGTAACTGCTACAGGAATGGATACAAGATCTAAAAACTTTCCTCTGTGGCGCTGCTCCCGGTAGTGCTGATATATTTCTATATACACGCGTTCTAGTTCATGTATGAAAGTGACATAGGTATTACGTCTCTTATACCTCTAGGAAGAATATATTTGGGTTGTTTAATACCCCGAAAATCTGTGTTTTTCTTCCACGATTACAATCTAGAAAGATGTCATGGAATAAAATTCATGCATGGAATAAAATTATAATCCTGCTGAAAGTATGGCATAAAAGTTCAACTAAAAATTCAGTAATAGGACTGAAACTGTATTGATTGAAATTTTATGCCATACTTTTAGCAGGATTATAATTTTATAAATTTGTATTCCATGACATGTTTAGATTTTATGACTGTGTAATCATGGAAGAAAAACACTGACTTTGGGGGTATTAAACAACCCAAATACATTCTTCCTGGAGGTATGAGATGTAATACATATGTCACTCATACATGTACTAGACCACAGGTAAATAGAAATATATCAGCACTACCGGAAGCAGCGCCACACAGAGGAACATTTTTTGCTTTTGTACAAAATATATAAGTAGGAACTTTATATCCACTTTTAATATACAGAGAGGAAGAGGCGGAGATCAAAGCTGAAAAGGTGGAGCCTAAAGAGGAAGGGCATGATTTAACCAGGAAAGGTGTGACCTTAACAGGAAGGGGCGTGTCAAATTTAAATTAGGGGGTGCACGAGTTTAGTCAGGCTTAGGGCAGCACAAAACCTAAATACACCACTGGTTGCAAGGCTACCTCAGGACTGAGGTAGTTCAGTAGGAAATGTCTAGGCTGGTCCAAAGACCGCTGTGAGAGCTGATGATCACGGCAGTCTTAAAGCAGACGTAATTCTATACATTTTTACATTAATAAACTTGTCACTCTCTCTTCTCCGTACTTAGTGTCTGATCAACAGCTGCACTTTTTTTATCTGCTGCATTACGAGTTTGTGTTCTTTATTATACATGTTAATCTTTTCCACGCTGTAGTTTAGCATTCTGGGTGATAATTATCAGAGCAAATTCTTACGCTGGGTTAGGGTTTAGTAGTTAAAGAAAAATAGAATTCATATTTTATATTGGTGCTGAATGAGTTACAATTAGGGTACCAAGAAATCCCTGCACCATGGATACACCAAAATGAGCGAAATTAGTTAAAAGAACATGGCAAAAGTAAGAAAATTGACACACACACACATACACACAAATGACACAAGCAAAGAAAGAAAAAAACATGTATAATTCTAATACATAACCATTTTAAAACCAGGCTAATAGTTTTAAATCTATAAATGCAGATGCAGGCTCTCCAATCGCAGCATAGGATGACTACTTGCAAGCTAAGACACAGTAATGGTCGACTTGGACTTTCATGATGGCAGAATCAGCTTCCTCACCTAGAATATCCCGAAACCTGGAAAAAAGAAAGTTACCATACTTGCTTTCTAGTAGGAAATAGAAGTTATATAATGTTTTGTGTACAGTGGGCTCTATTCAATCCCTGGTGCAAATGTATCCAGACCTCTTGCACACCTACCAGGTCCATAAACTTTATTGGCTCTTGAAAGTTTAGAAGTGCTCTGGTTATGTTTACACAGTTTTTCTACAGGGTTGGAACACAAACCATCTTGTTTAAATGTGATATGCAGTACGTTTTCTGACACTGAAAAACTGTACAATAGTGTGTGATTACGGCTTCAATTCATCCAACATGAAAAACAGTGTTTCTCTTGCGGTCTATGAATATCTGAAACTAGCAGTAACGCTTTAGTAACAGCAGTCAAATGTGTGTCCCCAGGGATTTGTTAAACAGTCTAGGGTTACACCAGTAGTAAACTGGAGATAGTCTTTAATGTCAAGGTAATGGTCAGCAAAAGCCAAACTCATGGAAACCCTAGGACTGGTTTTGTTGGATACCTCAAAAAATTATTGGTAGAGCAAGAATTAAGTATTTAAGTCTGTATGAGACTGACAGGCTGCAGAAATTATACTGTGTTTGTTTTTTGGGAAATTTAACTTGATCATGATGGGGGTGCGTGGAAAAAGAATATTTATAATTATTATGGGAGTGGTTTAAAAACTTTATTTTGTGAAATAAAATCTTTCAAACTGGCATTCGCTACACCAATTGGAGAGAATAAGAATATTCCTTATCCAGACTGCAGGAATTATACATTGAAACATATAGAATTTCCTTTATTTAAAAGAGATGTTTTTCAGTCTTGGAATTCTAATAACTTTTAGGCCACATTTGTGTTTTTCAGACAAAATACACAAGTGAAAATCTTCCACTTTTATATTTCATACTGCACTGCGACTTGATTTTTAGGCTAGGGTCAAACGAACGCATTATTCGCAGCAACCGTCAAAAGTGCGTACGAACGCATCAACATATATTTTCACGGAATGCGCAAAAATGGTCATACGATGCGCATTTTCGTGCGTGATTTGTTACTGATCCAAGCAAGGAAACTTTGGTTGTCTGGACATGATGTTGGCCGGACATGAGCAGCGTCTGATGTCTCCTAATCATGCACACACGCCAATATGCGGACGCAGCGCACTCTGTACATCAGTACTAGCGGTTCTGCGTTCTCGAAAAAATGCGTTTGTTTGCCGCTTGCGTTGTGCGGCCGTACTTCGTATATTGGCCGTCATTGCCCTTCATTTGCTGCTACTACGGCCGTGATTAAGTGCGCCTAAACGCACGTTAAAAATGCATTAGTCTGACCCCAGCCTTATACATCACCTCTGCTCAAGATGCAGCAAGAATCTGATGGCTCCTTTTTGATCATATTTCAGGAATTCCTGATACATGTAAACAGATTGGAAATATCCTATTATCTCTTGCATAGACATGTCATAGATTACAGGTATGTTACGAACCCTGTAAGAGAACATAAGCATATTTAATGTACAGTTTGTGACACAAATCACACTTCCCTATACGACAAAATCACATTCCTACTCTATTGTAGCCATGAGAGCACTTCTTTCCTTAGTGCTTTAGAAGTTTAGATTAACCTGAAGAGGGCTGGGGAGGTATATTGCTATAAAATCATGGGGTAGACAAGGCTACCTCCTACTTGTTGGTCATGCCAACATTTTCTTCTCCATACCAAAGCGATCATATCTCGTGCGTGTGTCTGCAGCCAGAGGCAATGCGCAAGCTTACTTGCGCATGTGCGACAGAGAGAAGCAGCCGGCGTGCACGAGGGGATAAAAAGCCTATATGTTGGAGAGGGAAGGCTGTGTGAGGAGGCAGCAAAGGGCCGGCCCTGAGACCAACAGCTCAGACACGGAGAGAGAGAGAGATGGTGTGTGTGCCCTCTGTACAGTCGAATCCTCCCACTGACTCGCCCCTTCCTCCTCCCCACACGTGTCCCTCTGTGCGAGTCTGTCCCCTCACTGTGCGCAACCCCCACATAACCCCCGCAACCCCAAATACTACCCCTGCAACCCCACCCACATCACCTCCTGCAACCCCAAATACCACCCTGCAACCCCCCCCCCCAATACCACCCCTTCTGGGGTGTGCCGGCAGCATCTAGATCCCCAGGATGTCACCAAGCAGCAGCCAGATCCCGGAGCAGCAGCCATATCATTGGGAGCATTGAGCAGCCAGATCCTCTACAACAGTGGTTCCCAACAGCAGTCCTCAGTTCTCGCTAACAGGCCAAGCTTGCAGGATATGTGAAGTAGGGATGAGCTGTTCGGTTCGATCAGTTCGGAGTTCAATTCGAACTTTGGCTGTTCGCAAGTTCGCGAACTTCGAACCTTTTGGCGTCTTCGGTTCGAGTTCGATTTTTTTTTGAAAAAAAGTATAAAAAAATACTAAAAAAATCTAGAAATAAAGAGACTCTTTACTGCAGAATATTATAAGCAAAGGTTTATTAGATATTGAATTAAAAACTAATGTCTAGGTGCAAAGATTCTCACCTCTAAATGACCTGTGCTCTCAAACGGCGTAAACAACAGGTGTTTAATTAGTGTTTGGAAATAACATGTGCTTCTAATTAGTCCGGTCTCATGAATTTGATACATTGTATGCAGACTGGGAGTGCCAGGTGTCATGTGTGGGTCTGTGATGGCGATGTTTCCATACATCCTACAAATCCGCCAGGTTATGGGGACCTGCTAGGCACGATAGTTGAAGGAATTTTTCATTTTTATTTTTGACCCTTATTTTATGGAAAACTCACTTTCCTTTAACCCTTTCACTGCTGAGGCATTTCACCGCTGTGTGCTGAGCTAATTTTTACCGCTTTCGCTCATCATGTTTAAACACGATTTGAAGCCACATTTCATTATACGACCCAGACATATTATATATCGTTCTTTCCGGCAGACTCGGCAGATTCATATTATATCATTTTTATATGTTCTGTTTGTATATTATGACAAAAAAATGCAATAAAACCTGAATTTTTAATCATCTGCAGCGTGTAAAGTGTTTTTTTTTCACCTTTTATCACATGAACATTTGCGGTTATATTTTCTATGGGGTGCGCTTGTAAAAAAATTAGAAATGGGGACTTATTAAATTTTTTGGGGGGAATTGTGTGCGTTTGCTAAAAATCACATCATAGAAAAAAATCATTAGTGCAGCATCATTGTTCACATTATAAATGTGAACAATATTGCTGCATTAATAAAACCAAAAAAAATACATGTTTTTTTATTTTTATTTTTTTACTTTATACCTGGTCATGTTTGGTATCATTCGAAAGGCCATGCTCAGGCCTTTTGATTGACACCCTCCATGACCCCCTAGCCGCCACAGTTCTGGAGATATCGGGGTTCAAATGAACCCCCTATCTATTCTCCACCAGGGGATTCCGGGAGTCCGTGATTTTGTACGGTTATCAATAAGACACTTTTTGCGTCTGGACGTGATGTTAGCCAGACATTAGCAGCGTCTGACATCTCCTAATCACACACACATGCCGCTAGTGGACGCAGTGCATTCTGTATGTCAGTGCTAGCGGTTTGACGTTCTCAAAAAAATGCGTTCGTTTACCACTTGCGTTGCGCGGCCGCACTTTTGTGCGGCCGTTCTTCGTATGCTGCCCGGCATTGAACGTAATTTGCTGCTAGCGCGGCCGTGATTTACTGCGGCTAAACGCACGTTAATACTGCGTTAGTCTGACCTTAGCCTTAAAGCCAGGCACCGCTTAAAAGGGGAGACTCTTCCCTTTTAAGCGGTGCCTGGCTTTTTTTTGTGGGATCTCTCGATCGGGAGGGAGAGGCATTCGAACAGATCCCCCCCTCCCTTCCAGGTGATCTCCCGGCATTGCGCGATGACATCATTTACGTCGGGAGGAGCTTGACTTCAGCGTTTGAGGACGCTGAAGTCAGAACGCCGCGGGACCCCGGACAGAGAGGTGAGTATCTCCGCCGGGGGTCCCGCAAAGCTGATGACGTGTGGGACACATCCTCCTCAGCATACAGTGGGGGTAACTGAGGACGTGTCCCACATGTCGTCAGCAGTGAAGGGGTTAAAAACTTATTTTTTTTAACTTTTTGTCCTTGTTTCCTGTCCCCCAGGGCACTACCCGGACCCGGACATTGTTTTTAAATGTTTATATACATCCTACAAATCCGCCACTTCACGGGCAGGTTATGGGGACCTCCTAGGCACGACATTTGAAGGAATTTTTTGTTTTTATTTTTAACCCTTATTTCATGGAAAACTCAGTCCCTTTAAAAACTTTTTTTTTTTTAACTTTTTGTCCTTGTTTCCTGTCCCCCAAGGCACTACCCGGACCCCCATACACCTTTTATGGCAAATATCTAGCATACAGTATATGCCCTCTTGGAGGGCACTCTAAAAATCGATCTTTGAGTCCCATTGACTTGTATTGAGTTCGTGTTCGAGTTCGAGTTCGAACTTTTGAAAAGTTTGAGTTCGAATGCGAACCGAACTCGGGGGTGTTCAGCTCATCCCTAATGTGAAGCACAGTACAGGGGATGATTTGCTGCTCAGTGATTGCAGGATTCAGTCTGTGTTTCCCCAGGGTGATCCTTAAAACCTGCCTGTAAAGGGGACCCTGAGGACTGTGGTTGGGAATCTACAACAAAAGACACCCTCCGGGCAGGCTTAACACCTAGTCATGCATATTTTTGAAATGTCAGTAGCTGTAAAACCTTTAGTTGCACTGAATTGGCATAGCATCTGTATGTCATTTATGTTGGTTTTCAGACAGAGGTATAGAAAAGAATCACCCCTTGAAAATAATCAAATTTTTTTTGCTTTGAAGCCTGAAAGAAAAGACAGTTCATGTTTAGCTAGTTGTATTTACTCAGTGTAAATATAAACACCAACATTTAAAGTACCAACGCTAACTTTCAAATCGCTCAGTAACTCAACCCCCCACTTACATGTCTTCATTACCAAACAAGCACATCCCATCTAGACAACTCCTGCAGGCGACCTCCGCCTGTCTTCTGTCTACACCCGCGCTGCCAACTCTCGCCTCCAAGACTTCAAGGGCAGCTCCCGTCCTATGGAATGACTTACCTCATCCCATCAAACTCCCCCCTAATCTTCAGGCCTTCAAGAAATCCCCCAAAACCCATCTCTTCAGAGTAGTGTACCACATTACTCATGCAACTCTTCCCCCTGCTCACCAACTCTCACATGATTGAAGCCACTTCCATTGCCCCACCATTCCCTAACCACTGACACTAATGATCCTGACATCCAGTAAAACTCCTCGTTCAGTCGTTCTAAACTGTAAATTCATATGAGCATGGCCCTCTACACCTAGTGTTTCCATCCCATGTCCATTTATTTGTATCTTGTTCCCTTTTGATTATTGTAAAGCGCTGTGGAAACTGTTAGCACTATATAAAACACAGTAAGTCAGACACAAATAAAGACAATTTAAAAACAGAATCACTGAGTTGGAAAAAGGATCCCCCCCCTCCTAAAATGACTTGTAAACTCAATCTGGTGTAGCTAATCACTTTCTCAATGGCACACACAACCATTTGACTTCAGCTGACCATCTGATCATATTGATTAGCTCAGCATGAAAATAGCATTTCTGGAGCATATTAGTCCCTAGTAGTGCAACTGAAGCAAGCAACTATGGATGGCAAGGCACTGACAAAAGATCTCCGGGATAAAGGTATGGACAAGAGATGGATACAAAAACAATTTCAAATGCTTTATCAGTACCTAGAAGCAAAGTGAAGCCTATTATTAAGTGGAAGGTATTCAGTAAAAAGCAGACCCTCCCTGGATCAGGACTTCGCTCCAAACTAGATAAGAGATCGAGGAAACTGGTCAGAGGCTATCAAAGCCCCAACTCTGAAGCAGTTGCAGGAATTTATGACTAAGAGTGGTCATTGTGTGCATGTGACAACAATATCACAAATTCTCAACAAGTGTTGCTTGTATGGGAGGGTTGCAAGAAAAAAAGCCACCTCAAAGGCCACATGCAGTCACAACTGAGCTTTGCGATAATACACCTTGGAGATTCTGAGGCCACATGGAAAAGGGGTTATGGTCAGATGAGACCAAACTTGAATTATTTTGCCTTAGGTCTGGAGGAAATCCAATACAGCCCACCATCCAAATAACACTGTACCTACAGTAAAGCATGGAGGTGGCATTATCCTGTTATTGGGGTGTTCCTCTGCAGCAGACAGCACACTTGTCAGGATAGATAGCATTTTGGCCCCATCCATTATTCCATCAAATTCTTGAGAAATCTACTGCCCTCTGTCAGAAAGTTGTCAATGGGAAGAAGGCTTACCTTCCAACATGACAATGGCCCAGGTACACAGCAAAAATTACCACAGTGGTTGAAGGAGAAAAAGATGAATGTCCTTACATGGTCTAGTCAGAGCCCAGAGTTAAACCTCGTTGAATATCTGGAATGACTTGACTGCAGTCCAAATGTTCACCAACAAATGTAACTGAACTTAAGCAGTTCTGCAAAGAGTGGGCAAATATTGCAGAGTCTAGATGTGCAAAGTTAGGAGATATATCCCAACAGACTAAAAGGCTGTAATTAAAGCAAAAGGTGGTTCAACAAAATACTGACACTAGCAGGGCTATTCACAGAGCGGTGAAAACCTTGAATTGCCAGGACAGTGAACAATCTAGACCAAATAGCCAATTTGGAAAGTGGGATACATGGGAGGAATTTTCTGGTTTGACTACTTTGACCTAGAATTAATTTCTCCAGTCATTCAAGGTTTTCACCTCTTTCTGAATAGCCCTGTAGGGGGTGATCCTTTTTTCAACTCAATGATTCTGTTTTTGAATTGGCTTTATTTTTGTCTGATATGTTGGTGATCTCCATCACTTGGATGTTAAAAGTTGCACTGAGTAAATAAATGGATAAACACAAACCTGTCTCTTTATTACAGGCTGCAAAGCAACAAATGTGATTTAGGCGTGTGGGGGGGGGGGGGTAATTCCTTTACCATTTTTTCCTAGAGAATGTTCTAGTAGGTTTTAAGCAAATGAAACCCTTCCAGCATCATGATGGAATTATTTCATCAGGAATGTCCTGCAGCTAAGAACCCATATGGATTAATTCAGTCACGTTGCTTAAAATGGTTGTGCAGCCACAGAAGGGGCGGAAGCGAGTCGTATGAATGCTGTAGCATGGTAGCCATGTCCCAGCAAACATTAACAAAGCAAAGTGATTCATGTGTTTAAATAAAAATTTGTTTTTAAAAAAATCAAGTTAGATATCTTATTCTAAAAGTTTTTTTCCCCCATAATGGGAAAAAAACATTCTTTATCCTCTATATCAAACGGTTTGAAAAGAGCACCAATTAGAATTTAATCTGTGTGCGCACATGCATTTCCACAGATTTTGGGTTTTAACTAGAAGGGATAAAGGAACGGCTTGATTAATAGTGAAATGCAAACTTCAGAAACTATTTAGATGTGTGAAATATTTAAAAATTACAATATGCTCTTACAATAGTGTCTGCACTTTGTAATTTCACAATGAGATGCAATTGAAGGGTTGCTATCACTTCAGAGAAAGACTAGGATGGATTGGTGTGCAATACAATACCACATCACCAGTATGTACATATAAACGTCTTCCTATTGCACCCACTCCTTCCAACCATTAGATATAGGAATGAACTCTACAACTTAAGGCATTTTCTAGAGTTACTATGGGGGAAGCAAATTAATTTAACAAAAGAACACTTACCACTTCTTGTCTTTTACTGGTATCGCATCAAACACATCTTTATACTGTCGTTGCATAACCTCATTGTTTTTGTACTTGTATCTTGATACAGTGTCCACATACTGTAAAGAGAGAGAAGTCAGTCAATTAAAGGGGATTCCAGAAACAGGAGTTACAGTATAGCATCACTATCCACTCCAACTACCCCAAAGCCACTTAAAAAAAAAAGTGTAGGATATGCAGTTACTTTAATTCACAATTATGAGCAAATATCTAGTAGTAGATTCTTTACATTACAAATTATGTGTAATTCAGTTTACATGGTGAAACAAATGTTCTTGGTAATTTGAACATAAGGTTTGCAGTTTTCTTGCAAATGGCTCTACACACATAGAAAGACTGAGTCATAATTCTCATTGTCAACTGCTTTTGTCCAATAGAGACCATGTCATCAGTAGGGATGAGCTGAACACCCCGAGTTCGGTTCAAACCCAAACTTCCCATTTGTTCGGGACCGAACCCGAACTCCCATGCAAGTCAATGGGGCTGAAAATTCAGTTTTTTAGAGTGCCCTCCAAGAGGGCATATATGCTACATATTTACCATAAAGGTGTATGGGGGTCCGGGTAGTGCCCTGGGGGACAGGAAACAAGGACAAAAAGTAAAAAAAAAAAAACCTTTTTAAAAGGGACAGTGAGTTTTCCATGAAATAAGGGTTACAAAAAAGAAACAAAAATTCCTTCAAATATCGTGCCTAGGAGGTCCCCATAACCTGCCCGTGAAGTGGCGGATTTCTAGGATGTATAGAAACGCTTAAAAACAAATAAATGACGTTTCATATGACGGTAAATGCTTTTCCTTTAATCTATCCATAAACAACTGCTTGGAGGGCAGCCTGTATGAAAAGACATTTTAGGACACACAGAAAAAGTTTAGTGTTTTTTTGGGCTAAATTATTGTGAAACTTATGCAGGCTTTGGATGAAAGTAACAATAGGTGCTTTAAAATTGGGCTTTAGCGTCGGCAACAGTGCCGTCACACCGTATCCCCTCTGAGGATTTGAATCTGATACAGGCGTCAATGGCAGTGCACCCAGATATTGTGCCTTTAGTGCCAGGCATGCAAGTACTAACATACAGTAACCCCTCTGTGGTATTGTGGAAGAGTGCAGGGGTGGACCATGCAGTCCTATATTAAAAAGATATGAATCTGGTAATGGGCGTCAGTGCACCCAGATATTCTGCCTTTAATGGCAGGCCAGCAAGTATCATCATACAGTAACCCCTCTGTAGTATTGTGGAAGAGTGCAGGGGTGGACCATGCGGTCCTATATTAAAAAGATATGAATCTGGTAATGGGCATCAGTGCAGCCAGATATTGTGCCTTTAATGGCAGGCCAGCAAGTATCATCATACAGTAACCCCTCTGTAGTATTGTGGAAGAGTGCAGGGGTGGACCATGCGGTCCTATATTAAAAAGATATGAATCTGGTAATGGGCGTCAGTGCACCCAGATATTGTGCCTTTAATGGCAGGCCAGCAAGTATCATCATACAGTAACCCCTCTGTGGTATTGTGGAATTTAAATGATATAAATCTGGCACAGGCGTCAGTGCAGCCAAATATTGTGCCTTTCATGGCAGCAAGTGCATTCACACCGTAACCCTTTTGTGGTATTGTGGAAGGGTTCAGTGCTGGAGGTTTTGTGCATGCAGAAGACATGCCCGATCTATTCTGTTACTTCGGCATCAGGGGATTGATAGCTGCTGATCCAGGACTGATTCATTTTTATAAATGTGAGCCGGTCTACAGAGTCGGTGGACAGACGCACTCTTTTGTCTGTGACAAAACCTCCAGCGGCACTGAACGTCCTTTCGGAAAGCACGCTAGATGAAGGGCAACCTAGTAGCTGCATAGCATATTGGCTAAGTTCTGGCCAGTGATCCAATCTCAACATCCAGTAAGCCAATGGATCATCTGCTGGAAAGGTATCCAGATCTGCCCTTGCCCCTAGGTAGTCCTGCACCATATGGTGAAGACGCTGGCAATGGGCGCCTACATTTGACGTCCCTGAGCGTCGTGGACTAAAAAAATATAAAAAGGCATCAGTCAAGCGGCCCGGCCTTCACCACTATTCCTCTGATCATCCGCAGCCTCAGAAGCACCTGTGTCATCACTTGGTAAACTACCAGTACCTGGAAAGGTGTTACACAAGTGTCGCTTTAGAGCGTCTTCAAGTTTTGTCATCATGTGCTCCCTCTGTGCGGGCAGGATGAACTCTGCAACTTTCCCCTTGTATCGTGGATCAAGAAGGGTTGCAAACCAGTAATGATCCCTCTCCTTGATAGCACGAATCCTGGGGTCCTTTAGCAGGCTTTGCATCATTAGGGAGCCCATGCAGCGTAGGTTGGAGGTGGCATTAGCTGCCGAGTCTTCCTGGTCAATGAGGATGACCGTATCGTGCACTTCCTCCTCCCAGCCACGCACAAGCCCTTCTGTTTCTGGGCACACAAAACCCTGCCTTGAGGAATCCCCACCTTCAATGCCCCCACTACTTAAATAGTCCTCCTCCTCCTCATCCTCCTCCTGTCTGATCTGAGTAGGACCCGCTGGAATGCTGTCTGCGGAAAGACTGGGGCCTTGAGAGCTAGGGAAGACCTCCTCTTCCTCCCGCTGCTCTGCCTCTAGAGCCACATCTATAATTCCCCGCAGAGTGTGCTGCAGCAGGAACACTAAAGGAATAGTGTCACTGATGCATGCACTGTCCCTGCTCACCATCCTCGTTGCCTCAAATGGTGACAGTACAGTGCATGCATCCTTGATCATCAGCCACTGCGGGGGGGGGAAAAAAACAAGTTGACCTGAACCTGTCCTTGTGCCATACTCACACAGGTACTCGTTGATGGCCCTCTGCTGCTTGTGCAGACGCTGCAGCATTGCTAATGTCGAGTTCCACCTGGTGGGCATGTCACAGATCAGATGGTTTGTGGGAAGGTGGAATTCTCTTTGAATTTCTGTCAGGCAAAAGCTTGCTGGGAATGACCGTCTGAAGTGGCTGCAGACTCTTCTGGCCTGGATGAGAAGCTCTGGCAGCCCTGGGTACTTGGTTATGAAACGCTGTACCACCAGATTTAGGACGTATGCTAGGCATGGTACATGCGTCAATTTACCCTTGCGTAGGGCGGAGAGAAGGTTGCTGCCATTATCGCAGACGATCAGTCCCAGCTCATGCTGGCGTGGTGTTAACCATCTCTGCACCTGCCCCTGCAGAGCTGACAGAATTTCTGACCCGGTGTGGCTCCTGTCCCCTAAACAAACCAGCTCAAGCACAGTATGGCATCTTTTTTGCTTGAGCCATTGTGTACACCCTGTCAGGCGTGGGTTTAACTGCCACTTCGCCAGAGACAGAGAAGGAGGAGGAGGAGGAAGTGGTGGTGGTGGTGGAGCAGACAGACCTCATACAAGCAGCTTTCTGGAGGCGTGGTGGATGAACAAGCTCCAGCACAGAGCCCCGTCTTGGATCCCTCCCAGCTGCAATCAGAGTTACCCAGTGTGCCGTGAAGGAAATGTAACGATCCTGTCCATGCTTGCTGGACCACGTGTCTAAAGTCACATGCACCTTGCTGTACTTGCTGCGCATCCTCAAGCAGCATATCACTCTCATTGTAGTCAAACAATTCAGCTGACTCCTCCATGTGTGATAGCGAGGCTACGGCAGGAGTAGCTGTGGACATGGAGGCTGCATTAGATGCTTTGGCAACTGAGGTGGACTGTAAAGCACTACAAGCCTGGCTGGCAGAGGACTCGGAGGATGAGGATGGCCTGGTTAGCCAATCCACCAAATCCTCTGTATGTTGCTGCTGCTTAAGGCTAGGGTCAGAGTGGGGCAGTCGGAACGCGCGTGCAGGCGCACTAAATCACGGCGGCAGTAGCAGCACATAACGGCCAATGACGGCCAATATACGCAGTACGTGCGTACAAAAGTGCGCCGACACCACGCAACCAGCAAATGAACGCATTTTTATCAGAACGTTAAACCGCTGCTACTGACGTACAAAGTGCGCTGCGGCCGCATAGCGGCGTGTGTGCGTGATTAGGAGATGTCAGACGCTGCTAGTGTGCGGCCAACATAACGTTCAAACAGCCGGATTTCCCTAGACTTCTTTTTACCCCACCGTCATGAAATACGTCCAGAATTGCGCATCGTCTGACCACTTAAGCGTATTCCGTGAAAAAATGCGTGCGCACGCATCGACGTACATTTTGACGGTGGCCGCAGAAAATGCGCTCATCTGTCCCTAGCCTAAGACGGCCAGCACCAGTTAGAAAGGACAAGCGTGCCCCTGCAGAGGATGCACCATGTCCACCACGACCAGAGGCACAGTCTCCCGACACAGAGGCTGCTTGCCCTCTTATCTGTGTCTGGGAGCGTCTGCCTGTCCTTTTTGGTCTTTCTGGCACGGTGAGTGATATATAGATTAAATATATACAGAACTCTGATTCAACTCTGGTATAAAGATTAAAGATTTCCTGAAATCTGGTATAACTCCGTGAGACACCCTGATAGCTGGCAGCCAGTGACAAGACACAGATTACAATTCCCAGAAACCTCCTATAAATCAGAGAGACCCCCTGATAGGACCCCCTGATAGCTGGCAATAGTGACAAGACACAGATTACAATTCGCAGAAATCTGCTAGAAGTATGTGGGACCCCCTGATAGCTGACAGTGAGAAGACACAGATTACAAATCTCAGAAACCTCCTATAAATCTGTGAGACCCCCTGATGGGTGGCAGTGACAAGACACAGATTAGAACAATTCCCAAATATTTTGTAGCAATTACTAACCCCCAAAATACTTGCTGGCAGTGACAAGACACAGAACACCTCAATTCCAAAATATTTTGTAGAAATTACTGACTCCCAAAATACTGCATGGCACTGGCTGTGACAAGACACAGGTCGCCTCAATTCAAATATTTTGTAGCAATTACTGACCCCCAAAATACTTGCTGGCAGTGACAAGACACAGATCACCTCAATTCCCAGATATTTTGTAGAAATTACTGATGCCCAAAATACTGTGTGGCACTGGCTGTGACAAGACACAGATCACCTCAATTCACAAATATTTTGTAGCAATTACTGACCCCCCAAATACTTGCTGGCAGCGACAAGACACAGATCACCTCAATTCCCAGATATTTTGTAGAAATTACTGACGCCCAAAATACTTGCTGGCAGTGAGAACTCACAGATTAGAACAATTCCCAGATATTATGTAGAAATGAGACCCCCCCAGTAGCTGGTGGCAGACTGGCAGTGAGAACACACACTAACACAACAACAATCTCCTCTCAAATCTCCTCTAAAATGCATGCTGTAGCGCTGTGTGAAACCTTATATAGTGTGCTGCGGGACTTAGCTCTGTGAGCCCATGATTGGGCAAAATTTGCCCAATCAGGACTCTGAGCCGTGATTGGCATAGTCTTGAACCGGTCTTGCACCTAAACTGTGGTCAGGTGCAAGGCTGTAGCCAATTACAAGCTTCAGGCCAGTGGAAAAGTGCATTGTGGTCCATTGTGGGCGAACACGCGGCGAACATGCAGAAATGTTCGTAGTTCGCGAACATGTGAACAGGCTATGTTCGATGAGAACTCCGAACCGATCGAACCGAACAGCTCATCCCTACTGCTAACACCTCTCCCTACACAACCAAGCATTCTGCTAGCATTTCCTGCTGCTCTATTACATTGACTACTTACCCTTAGATCCTCTGAAATAATGACCCCTAAATCCCTTTCCTCAGATGTTGAGGTTAGGACTGTATCAAATATTCTATATTCAGCCCTTGGGTTTTTACATCCCAGGTGCATTATCTTGCACTTATCCACATTAAAACTCACATTTAAACTACCTCACATCTCTCAGGGTAGAGTATCTATTGCTGCACACTTCAGTTTATTAGCTTTGTTTTTTTTGGTATGAAACTTTATGCCCCACAAGAGACACGCATTGTATGCAGAACTGAAGAGACAAAATCCTGTCTTAGTTTGTCTCCAGGAGACGCACTTCCGCCGTCTCGCACACCCGAATTTATATCTTCCCAATTATAATGCTACTTCCAACCAAATCGGGGAGGGGGGGGGGTTCCTTTCTAGTTCATAATAGGGTGGAGTTTGAATTGCATGAAATTCGTGACGAGGAGGGTAGGTACTTATTATTAATATGTTCCCTTGACAATGGTGTACAGGACATTGTTATTGTATGTTGCGCCAACTCTGGCCAGCTCCCCTTCCTAAGACGTATCCTTGAAAGGCTCACGCAGATGCAAATGGGTCAGGTCTTTGTGTGGTTATTTTAACATCTCCTTCGATGTAGATAAGCCCCCCGGCTCCCTCGACAGTCTATTGCGAGTTTAGTTTCCAACTATCACATACACGATTCCTGGTGCCTGTTCCTCCCAAATGAAGTAGATTACACCTACTATTCCCTTACTCACTGCACTTACTCTAGGATTGATTGTATTTTTGTACACAACTCAGTCTTACCGCTTGTTTCTGTTTGTACCATTCCCTGGTCGGATCATGCCCCCTACTGATAACACTCCCGGATACTTATGCTTACTTTGGATATTGAACGAGTCTCTACTGGCCCACCCTGACAGTAGTCAAGAACTATGAGAGGCCTTTCATTACTTTAGGAAAAATGCATCCCCGGATATCTCCCCTGTAACTCTCTGGCAAGCCCATAAGGCTGTCTTCAAGGGCATCCTCATTAAAAAAAAAATGGGGCTCGAGACTGAAACGAGCTAGCCAACAACTGAAACTAGACTTGTTGAAAGATATTTATAAGGTTTCAGCAGTCCATAAGGCATCCACCACTCCACGCTTGGCAGATCAATGGAGTTCACTGATGTCGCAACTCCGTGATATGCATAAGAATGAATGTGTGGCGAATGCGAAGACTTGATGCAAAATTCTACCTCTATGGCATCAAGACTGGGTGACCTTATTGCCAATAAAGTGAGAGGCCACCTCCTATGGACCAAAATTGTTAAACTTCAGACAAAACCGAATCACTGTCTCCCAACCACACCAAATTGCAGAGTATTACGCCCAATTGTAGAATTTCCATCTGGACACAGACACCTCAAACCTCCCTGTCTGATGTCTTCTACCTGACATCGGTGACCCTCCCAACTCTCCCCTGACCACCACGACGCCATGACCAAACAGATCAGCGCTCTGGAGTTCTCTGCAGTCATTCCCCCCATAAATCTCCTGACCTAGACGGCTTCTAGATACTACATGACCTTTGCAGACCATTTGACCCCACACGTTATCCCTATTTAACATTTTTATTTCTGGAGGGGGCCCCTGAATTCCTTAAGGCCACCATTGTCACCCTCCCTAAACAAGGGAAAGACCCCACTATGTGTTCTAACTACCACCCTATTAAATGTCGATATTAAAATTTATGCTAAAATCTTAGCCAATAGGCGCTAGCACCATTACTCCCAGGTTGGTTGCAGACAACTAGTTGAGCTTCATAGTGTGTCGACAGGGCACAGACAACACCGTCAAACTTAACGTTGTGGACTGTGTTGGCTGTGAATCTGCACCGAGTCTCCTTCCATGCCGAGAAAAAATTAGATTCAACTGGCTATTCCTACGACATGTTCTCCTTAAATTTATTCTCCCACTGCCTTTTATAACGGCGATCTTTGCCTTATATTACTCCCCATCTGCTCAGGTATTGAACGTGGGGTTTCTCGACAACTGTCAATGTTACTAATGGCACACCCCAAGGATGTCTGCTCTCACCCCTTCTGTATGCTTTAACATTGGCACAAACTAACCGAGCAGACGCTCTGATTGAGGGAGTCCCAATTGGCCCTAGGGAGAGTAAAATCGGCCTATTGGCGGACTATATTCTCCTCACTCTAACCAACCCCAAATCTTCCCTTACTCATCACAATAACTCACTGTCTTTATAAAGCAGAGTGTACTATCATAAGATTAATTTGTCCAAAGACAAGCCCTAAGTGCCCATCTCCCGCTTAGTGACATACTGAAAACCACCTACCGTTACGATTGGCAGATGGTCTACTTATATCTGGGAATCAAATTTTCCCTTTTCACACGCCACCCTCTATCGGCTGAACTACAGCTTTATGCCGTCAGCCACAAAGGAATAATGCTAAAAGTGGACATGCTTTGAATTCTCCTGGCTCGGTAGGATAACAGTCACTAAAATTACCATTCTTCCTAAGATCCTATATGTATTTCGGGCTTTGCCTTTCTCCTTGCAACTGTCCTTTTTTAAAACCCTACAGACGGTTAATCATTTTATCTAGAAAAATAGGAGACCCCAATCAGCTTTCAGGTCCTATCTACTTCAGTACTCAGCAGTGGCCTAGGTCTCCAATATAAATCGCTGTATTGCAAAGCAGCCCTTATGGCTTTGCTTGTCATCCTCCCGGCAGTTGACTTTTGCCATTAATCGAAGATCATACACCCTAGTTTACCTAGTCTGTTACCTCTGGCGAACATGCTTTTGCATACCTGGGTTTTCGTAAGGGGCCGACTGTCATTACCACCTACTCCATCCGGCAACCCCGCTTACAGCTTTGACCTACAAGATCCCCAACTTTGACGCCCGCACCAGGACATCTCTAGGACTTACACGCATTGCTGACTTACTCCTAGTGATTTCATGTCCCATGACATACTTACTGGTAGATACGGTATTACCACCCTCTCCAGTTCTATTTACAGATTAAAACATTGTTCACAACTCCTGATGTGACGTGCCCTGGAAGGCTTTCAGTACTCGCACTATCCCCCTTTGAACTACAGTTGTGTTCAAAATTATTCAACCCCCAATGCTGTAAAGGGTTTTAGGGAATTTAGTGTACATTTGTAATTGTATTCAGAATGAAATCCTACAAGGACTTTTTAAAGAACCATATGCAACTAAAATGACATCAATTGGTTTTGTAATACAGTAGTAAATGTTTCTTTTGTGAATTCTTCATTGACACAATTATTCAACCCCTTAAAGACTACCACTCTGAAGAACAGAGGTTCATTCAAGTGTTTTCAATCAGGTATTGAAAACACCTGTGGATGTCACGGAGCAGCAATAAAGTATAATAAGCACCAATTAGGCAGCTTTAAAATGACTGTGATACTCAGCTCCTTCTAGACATTTACTGGTGTGGTTACAAACATGGTGAAGTCAAGAGAATGGTCCAGGAAGACAAGAGAAGAGGTGATTACTCTTCACAGGAAGGGCAATGGCTATAAGAAGATTGCAAAGATGTTAAACATACCAAGAGAGACCATAGGAAGCATCATTCGCAAATTCAAGGCAAAGGGCACTGTTGAAACGCTACCTGGTCGTGGCAGAAAGAAGATGCTGACTTTGACTGCTGTGCGCTACCTGAAGCGTAGAGTGGAGAAAAGTCCCCGTGTGACTGCTGAGGAACTGAGAAAAGATTTGTCAGATGTGGGTACTGAAGTTTCAGCTCAGACAATACGGTGCACACTGCGTAATGAAGGCCTCCATGCCAGAACTCCAGGCGCACCCCCTTGCTGCCTCCAAAGAATAAGAGAAGTCAACTGCAGTATGCCAAAAGTCATGTGGACAAACCACAGAAGTTTTGGGATAGTGTTCTGTGGACTGATGAAACAAAATTAGAACTGTTTGGGCCCATGGATCAACGCTATGTTTGGAGGAGGAAGAACAAGGCCTATGAAGAAAAGAACACCTTGCCTACTGTGAAGCATGGCGGGGGGTCAATCATGCTTTGGGGCTGTTTTGCTTCTGCAGGTACAGGGAAGCTTCAGAGTGTGCAAGGTACCATGAATTCTCTTCAGTACCAGGAGATATTGGATGACAATGTGATGCAGTCCGTCACAAACCTGAGGCTTGGGAGACGTTGGACCTTTCAACAGGACAATGAACCCAAGCATACCGCCAAGTCCACTAGAGCATGGTTGCAGATTAAAGGCTGGAACATTTTGGAGTGGCCATCGCAGTCATCGGACTTAAATCCGATTGAGATCACTGCAAGACACTTGTGTCAAGCTATGCTTCACGTTTAAAAGCTGTTATAACTGTAAAGGGATGTTGTACTAAGTACTAAGATTGAATGTCACTTGGTGGTTGAATAAAACTGATAATGATGTGAGCACAGAAAAGACATTTGTGGTTATTTCATTATAAATGTTATGTTATATTTGTCTGACCTACACGTGCCTCTTTTATTTAATTGTAAGCGAGATGACTGAATGATCAAAATCAATGTCAAACTGGCCAAAACACTAAATTTCAGTGAGGGTTGAATAATTTTGAACACAACTGTATACTGTGCCAAGCCGTGTACACCTGCTAAACTGCTCTCCCTTTGCTATAAACTTCTCTCGGCCTTGACATGTAAGTGTCAAATAGCTATGTTCAGGTCTCATTCCAAAGCTATCTCTCCTAGTCAATGGATGGAATGTTACGAGAGCGGGAAGGGAAAATTTGAGTGCTACCTTACATAGGAGCCAGGAAAAAAACTGCTATACCGCTGGTACTTGATCTCTGATAAACTCAGCCACCTTGACTGCTAGATCCCTACATGCTGGAGATGCTCTGTGGCCCGTGGCTCCTTTATTCACATTTGGTGGCACTGCCCTAAATTACTGCTGCTGTGGGGAGAAATAGTGGGCTTTGTAAACGAGTTACTGGCTACTGCTCTGACTACTGACCTGAAGGTTCTCCTACTTCAATTGTTTCCAAAAGGGACCTCAATGGCCCGACGTTAACTACTCGCGCAAATCCTTACCACTGGGTACACCCTCATTGCATCCCATTGGCGCTCCCCTACCTACTGTTGCTGACCTCCGACGTAGAGTAGGGGAGATTCGGTCCTTAGATGCCATCGCTGCCTCAGTGGCAGGGGTCCTTCTCCACCCATGATCACTGGTATATATGCACCTGAAATGTTCGACTCGCACTGTATGTTGAACTTCTACCCGGGATCTTTTTCTGCCTGTCTGGTAATGTCCTACCACCCTATTCTCCCCTTTTCATTTTTTGCCTCCCCCCACGTTCGTCACTTCCTTGCCCTCCCTTGCTATTGTTTTATTGAAGTGCCTTTATGATATCCGCTATGACCTTGACGTGATGTTTCCAGACGTTTGTCAATTCACCATAGGCCTGTCATTAATGCCATGTTTTGCATTATCTTAAAAAAAAAAAAAAGGTTTAAAATTCTTTAAACCAGTGTTTCCCAAACCTGTCCTCAGGACCCGCTGACATGCCGGATATCTAAAGCGCAGCACAGGTGAAACAATTTGCTGCTCAGTGATTGCAGGATTCAGTCTGCACTTCCAAGGTGATCTGTAAAATCTGGCTTGTTAGAGGGTCCTGAGGACAGGTTTGGGAAACACTGCTTTAAACCCTCAGTCCCAATATGGTCAGTCCAGTCTTCAAGTGTACACTTACGTGTAAAGCTGTTGAGTCTGGAGAGCAGGTGGTACTAGTAACCCGTATTGAAAAAGGTTTTTAAATAACATTATAGGCCTTCCTGCACACTTGGAGGTGGAGTGGGCTAATCATATCATTGTAAAATGATACAGAAAATATTTTAAATCCATATTCTTGCATCCAGAGACAAGATGTCACATGCAAATTGGGCTATAAATTTCATGGGTCGAGGCCCAGTACTTTGATGCCTGTGGCACAGCTTTGCCGTTTCCAGTATTCTTCACTTCCTATAAGCACTTTGAATGGTCAACTTGTAATAGGGCATGATGTTCTCAAAACGCCAATTATATGCCGACAATGGAAATTCCGTATGACATTTGCCTTTATTATAATTTTATGCATGTGTGATTCAAATTGCTGTAAAATTTAACTGCTCAGGTGAAAGAACAGATTAGAAAATACTGTCTTCCGGTTTAACCATAATAAAAAAAAAAAGAACACAAAGTCTTACCTCCTCTATAATACCACTCAGGGAATCACTTTTATTCCCTCCTACTATTGCTCCAATCGGGATGAATGCATGCGCTGCCAGACAACCGTTGGGTTTGAGAACCCGAATGGCTTCGTGCACGAACTCCTTAATGTTGAACCAGTGAGCAGCGAGCCCTGCATTCACAAAGTCTACAGATCCATCTTTGAAAGTTAAGCTCTCAGCTGCTCCTACCCTGCAAGGGACAAAAGAGAAAAAAAAGTGTGGTTTTATATGAATTATTGGTGCTGAAAGACATGCTCCTTCACGTAATCCCCCCCCCCCACAGCTGGCTTTGACAATTTACAGGGGATTAGTGCAAAATGACCACATGAAATCCATTTTGCAGCCAGTTCTGAATATTTATGTACAAGAAATGTACAAGTTGGATATATGGACTCACTGGCGTGGGCAGCTGTTTACATTAGGGTGTGCACCCATTAGAACAGAACTTAAAATGTTTAGAATTTGCACAAAAACCATTAGAAATAAGCCTGTAATCAGAAATACATTCTGTTTTTATGCTATGCCTCATGCACCAGTTAAGGGACATTAAAATATCAATGCAGGATATGAAAGAGGACCTCTTCACCCAACATTCGGGTGTGCCTGGGCACACCAGGCGCACACCCCTGCTCACGTCTAGGTCTGGATTGTTGACAACTCATTACAGTATGCAGGACACAAGTGTCTTTCAAAATCCTACACAGAAAGCAAGGGGTGAAGGGTTTCTAATTGACATTAAAATACTTTAATTTGCTAATATGAAGCACAGAATTCAGTTCAAAGTTGAAATTGTGAAACTTATTGTTATTTCCGAATCTAACAGTGTAACGTGAATAAGTGAATTTTTTTTCCATTGTGTGTAGTTATTCATAACAATCTCACATCACCCTCTGCCACAGCGCTCGCTTCTGGACTCAGAACCTAAAAGGTATCAGCGATCAACATGTCTTCTGCAATTCTACTCCACAATCTCGACTTTAATCCTACTGTTCATATTTTATGCTTGCATCTATTAATATTTTGGCTGATTGTTTTCTTGTTAAATTTTTGCTCTGCTTTGTTAAAACCATGCTCTCATATTGCCTCCCCACCCCCTTACCATGTCGTAAATATCTGGCATATACAGCCCACACTGTAACTCTGCAACCTCTTTATTCACACAGAGCTGCCACAATCTCACATCACCCTCTGCCACAGCACTTGCTTCTGGACTTTATCCCCACCCAGTGCTAGTCTAAAATTTGTAGCTTCCTTTCCAGCTGCTTACACTTTGCAAATCACCCTAATTAACCAAAGGTTCTAGCCCTTCCGATATGTTAATCTGTATTTGTGTTTTGTTTTTAAAATCTTGCATTTATTACTTTGTATTTCTGTAACAATTCAATGTTCGTCAACCCAGGACATACTTGAAAACGAGAGAAATCTCAATGTATCCTTCCTGGTAAAATCCTTTGCAAATAAATAAGACAATAGAAATACTTACTGGAAAGTCACATTATCCAACACAATAGAATGTCTGGCCTCAGTCAGCTGAGATTCACTGATGTCTACACCAACAACTTTTTTGAAAAGTGGTGCTAGTGGCAAAGTGTATCTCCCAGTTCCACAGCCAACATCTACCGCTAGGTCATATGATTTACAATTCTGAAAGAAAAAGAAAAAAGTGTTTGAAGTGATTAAAAGGACAAAATATAACTTAATTCTTTTATATTAACTAACAGATCATTATATTAAGTGCAGCACAAGGCACTTGTGCCCATTTACAAGAAGGGTAGTAGGGAGGAATCGGGGAACTATAGGCCAGTTAGTCTTACGTCAGTAGTGGGGAAATTAATGGAAACCTTGTTAAAGGAAAGGATTGTTGAACATCTAAAAACACATAGATTACAGGATCAGAAACAACATGGGTTTACCTCAGGGAGATCATGCCAAACTAATTTTATAGATTTTTTTTGATTGGGTAACAAAAATAATAGACACAGGTGGTGCAGTAGACATTGCTTATTTAGATTTCAGTAAGGCTTTTGATACTGTTCCGCATAGAAGGCTTATCAATAAATTGCAATCTTTGAGTTTGGATTACAATATTGTTGAATGGATTAGGCAGTGGCTGAGTGACAGGCAACAGAGGGTTGTGGTAAATGGAGTTTATTCGGCGCAAGGTCTTGTTACCAGTGGGGTACCTCAGGGGTCAGTACTTGGACCCATTCTCTTTAATATTTTTATTAGTGATATTGCAGAAGGTATTAATGGTAAAGTATGTCTTTTTGCTGGTGACACAAAGATTTGCAACAGGGTTGACGTTCCTGGAGGGATCAGCCAAATGACAAATGATTTAGGTAAACTAAAAAAATGGTCGGAGCTGTGGCAATTGAGTTATAATGTGGATAAGTGCAAGATAATGCACCTGGGACGTAAAAACCCAAGGGCTGAATATAGAATATTTGATACAGTCCTCACCTCAACATCTGAGGAAAGAGATTTAGGGGTTATTATTTCAGAGTATCTAAGGGTAAGTAGTCAATGTAATAGAGCAGCAGGAAATGCTAGCAGAATGCTTGGTTGTGTAGGGAGAGGTATTAGCAGTAGGAAAAGGGAAGTGCTCATGCCACTGTACAGAGCACTGGTGAGACCTCACTTGGAGTACTGTGTGCAGTACTGGAGACCGTATCTCCAGAAGGATATAGACATCTTAGAGAGAGTTCAGAGAAGGGCTACTAAAATGGTGTACGGCTTGAAGGAGAAAAGTTACCAGGAAAGGCTTAATGATCTTAACATGTACAGCTTGGAAAAAAGACGAAACAGAGGAGATATGATAGAAACATGTAAATACGTAAAGGTAATCCACAAGGTAGAGGAAGGGAGTATATTTAAACGGAAACAAAGTAGCAAAACAAGAGGACATAGTCTTAGATTAGAGGGGCAAAGGTTTAAAAGTAACATCAGGAAGCATTATTTTACTGAGAGGGTGGTGGATACCAGTTGAAGTGGTAGAGGCCAAAACAGTAATTGAATTTAAGCAAGCATGGGATAGGCATAAGGGTATCCTAAACAAAAGATAAATCCAGGTAAAGTATCAATGTAATTGGGCAGACTAGATGGGCCGAAAGGTTCTTATCTGCCGACATTTTTCTATGTTTCTATGTGTAAAGAACCCATGTGAATAAATACGTAATCCAAATAAGCGTAGAAGAAAAAAAAAAACAACAAATGAGTGAACATGTCCTATAGTCTATCTGTAGGTTGGACAATGTTTGTAGAGGGGTACTTCAGTCTTTCTGTATTTGGTTTTATTTATAAAAAGGGGCCCCACTCCAAAGTTAGTGCTAACTTAGGCTAGGGACAGATGAGCGCATTTTCTGCGGCCACCGTCAAAATGTACGTCGATGCGTGCGCACGCATTTTTTCACGGAATACGCTTAAGTGGTCAGACGACCACAGTCGCACAGTCGCAGGTACTCACCAACGCAATTCTAGGGAAATCCGGCTGTTTGAACGTTATGTAGGCCGCACACTAGCAGCGTCTGACGTCTCCTAATCACGCACACACGCTGCCATGCGGCCGCAGCGCACTCTGTACGTCTGTAGCAGCGGTTTCACGTTCTGAGAAAAATGCGTTCATTTGCCGGTTGCGTGGTGTCGGCGCACTTTTGTACGCACGTACTGCGTATATTGGCCGTTATGTGCTGCTACTGCCGCCGTGATTTAGTGCGCCTGCACGCGCGTTCCGACTGCCCCACTCTGACCCTAGCCTTAAAGGGCCACTACCGCCAGAAAAATTGAATGTTCTTATTTTGTTTATTTAATGTTGATGAAATCTTAAATGCACTTTGTCTATTTATATGTTTATGCAACAAAAAACAAACAAAAAGACCAAGGAACCGTACCTTGGTCAACAATCACTTATCGCAAGAAATAACATGAGATAACGCTCCCTAGGCAGGACTAAACCTGAAAATATGACAATGACAGAATAATATATTTACCAGCGAACTGACCCGACAGGTCAGTCACGGTTTAACCGGGAGCGGCAAAAAACAATGGCCAAATGCCTTTAATAAATCACAAAGTGACACTCCCAAATACCAACTAAAAACAACATACACACAGGAGCATAGTGAGGAGAAATTAGAGGTATTCAATTTTCGCTCCAGATGAAGCGGTTGTCACCGGCTAAACATATGTTGAGCTGAGTGTTTAAATCTTTTGGTTTTAATGCTGTTTGTCTTGTAAAGCATTAGTGAGTGTAAGAGCAGAATCTGATTAAGTATTAGGGACAGCAGCAATTGAGAGAGATGGTTTATTTGTGTGCTCCTACCTCCCAATAGCTCTGCATTCTAGATGTGCATTTAGTTTTAGGGATTTTTGTCCCCAGGCTATGCAGTCTATTTTGTAGGCCGCCTGTTATTTATATCTACTGATCTTTTGTCAGTACCACATCCTTGCAACACAAGCTGCTCTTCCGTTCAAATTATATCTCTAATTTCTCCTCACCATGCTCCTGTGTGTATATTGTTTATAGTTGGTATCTGGGAGTGTCTCTTTGTGATTTATTAAAGGCATTTGGCCATTGTTTTTTGCCGCTCCCGGATAAACAGTGACTGACCTGTTGGGTCAGTTCGCTGATAAATATATTATTTATATGTTTAGTTAATAAAATATTATACTTTATGTGGGATGTATTCAAAGGACACCACCATTGGAAGTCTTTTAAGCTCCCTGTCATATCTCACTCAGCTGCCATCTATTATCTCAGGTATTCCTGAGCAGCGTTTCTCAACCTTTTATGGAGAAATACCCCTGGAGGTCTAAAAATGTATAGGTGAGGTATTTTGTGTGCACGCACTAACAGATACACAATCCCTAACTAAGAACGGGGGGGGGAGAAGAGGATGGAGGGAGAGCAAGGGTGTTAATATTAAAATGTTTGACCAGACTCCCCATTTACCCACTGCGCACACTGGGGCAGCTAGCAGAATGTACTAACCACATTCTGCCAGGCCCTTCGGGCTGGCCATGTTGCAGCGGGCAGGCACCGGCAAAGGCTGCTCTGCAGCACTCTCGCGAGAGTTTATGGGGTTCGTGAGATCTCGTGAACCCTGCAAGCTCTCGCGAGACCGCTTCCCCAGCAGAGCAACCTTTGATGGTGGCTGCTCGCTGCAACGTGGCCAGCCCGAGGGGCCTGGCTGAATGTGGATAGTACATTCTGCCAACCGCCCTGTGGATATGGCCGGCAAGTCAGCCCGGTGCTTGCTTCCTTTATCTGGGGCATTTTCACGAGTACTTGTGCAAATACCCGGTAGATGTACCCACCAGCTTGTGGTAAGCGTACCACGGGTTGAGAAACCCTGGCCTAAAGATCAATACCCTTAGATAAACATTCCATCCTCCACCTCAAGCTGGTAGATATTGTAGACTTAACAAGAGCCACAAAGCAAAGCTCTGTTTAAAGCAACAGACCTTTTATAATTCTGATTTTGAAAATTTCTGTAGTTTATCTTAATTTTGAAATGGACACCTAGAGCTATATTCCAAAATTGGTGCCAACGTAACTAGAGCTGTTGTAAACCTAACAACTCAGACTATAATGGCTCTGGTACGTTTACAACAGCTCTGGTACAAGGGACACTACCATTTACATAAACTAACTAGATTATGTGTGAATTACAAATAAAACACATGCTGTATTTTTTATTTGAAGTAATTACACATAATCTACTTTCCTTGTGTGGAGTTTCCCCATGATTCAACTTTTAACAAAATATGTGCAAAAGCTTTCCTGTACTGCCACTGTTTATTTACTCTACAGTATTTCACTCCCAGCCACTGAGGAGGAAGTCAATTCCTTATTGTCCTCCTCACATCTCATCACGTGCCCGCTCGACCCCATTCCCTCACATCTAATTCCTCCCCTCTCCTCCTCCCTCACACACATCTTCAACCTATCTCTCTCCACTGGCTCCTTTCCATCCGCCTTCAAACACTCGCTAGTTACCCCTTTACTAAAGAAACCATCCCTAGACCCCAACTCTCCATCCAACTACCGCCCTGTATCCCTGCTTCCCTTCACATCAAAGCTCTTAGAAAAACTAGTCTTCAACCGCCTCTCCCTCTTCCTGTCCTCCAATTCCCTACTTGACCCCCTGCAATCTGGCTTCCGTCCCCTACACTCAACTGAAACTGCCCTCAAAGTCACCAACGACCTCCTAACTGCTAAAAAACATGGCCACTATTCTATTCTCATCCTGCTTGACCTCTCGGCTGCTTTTGACACTGTTGACCACCCCCTCCTTCTACAGACCCTCAACTCTCTGGGTCTCGGTGACACTGCACTTGCTTGGGTTGACTATTTATCCAACAGGTCCTTCTGTGTGTCCTTTGCTGGTAACTCCTCCTCTTCATTGCCTCTATCTGTTGGTGTACCTCAAGGCTCTGTCCTTGGTCCTCTGCTCTTTTCCATCTACACCTCCTCCCTGGGCAAAATCATCAACAGCTTTGGCTTTAATTACCACCTCTACGCTGATGACACTCAGATCTACCTCTCTACCCCTGATCTCTCTCCCCCTGTCCTCTCAAAAGTCAGTGACTGTTTATCTGGCATCTCCTCCTGGATGGCCTCCCACCACCTAAAGATCAACATGTCAAAGACTGAACTCCTACTTATTCCTCCCTCCAATGCCTCCCCACCTCCTGACTTCTCTATCATGGTGGAGGGTATCACCATCTCCCCATCAAACCAAGTTCGCTGTCTTGGAGTTACACTTGACTCTGCTCTTTCCTTCATCCCCACATCCAGTCTCTTTCCTCCTCCTGCCGATACCAACTGCGTAATATTTCCAGAATTCGGCCATTTCTTACCGCTGTCACCACAAAACAACTCATACACGCCCTGGTAATCTCCCGACTCGACTATTGCAATAATCTCTTATCTGGCCTCCCTCTGTCCCGCCTCTCCCCCCTACAATCCATCCTGAACGCCTCCGCCAGGCTAATTCACCTCACCCGCCGCTCTGTCTCTGCCGCTCCCCTCTGCGAGTCCCTTCACTGGCTCCCCATCCACTGCAGAATTAAGTTCAAAATCCTTATCCTTACCTACAAAACCCTCACTAACTCACCGCCCCACTACCTGTCCTCACTAATCACCAAATACACCCCAGCCCGCTCCCTAAGGTCAAACAGTGACCTGCGCCTAGTTTCTCCCCGCATCACCTCTTCCCATGATAGACTGCAGGACTTCACACGCGCAGCCCCCACTCACTGGAACGCTCTCCCTCGTACTGTCAGACTTTCCCCTAACTTCTCTTCCTTCAAACGCTCCCTTAAAACGTTCCTATTTAGGGAAGCCTACCACCCAACTCACTGACACAACCATCAATCACTCTCACCTTACAGTCCTCTCCTCCTGTTTCCAACCCCAACCCTCCCAGATTGTGAGTTCCTACGGGAATAGGGCCCTCATCTCCTTCTGTACTGTTTGTCAAATGTTGTTCAATGTATTGTAACCCTGTCTATACTGTGTTTATTGTACAGCGCTGCGGAATATGCTGGCGCTTTATAAATAAAGAATAATAATAATAATAATTTCACAGTTAATGAAGTGGAGGAGGGAAGGTTTAGATAAGGCAGCAGAGGGTGTATTATGGTCCAGGCTGTGAGATAAAAGATGGCAGCTGAAAGATAAGATGGGGAGCTTAAAAGATTTTTAACCTATACCCTGGTGATGGTCGGTCACCGACTCAAATCACTGTATTATGTGGGATGTATTCAAAGAATACACTCCACTATATGGCCAATGCCATCCAGTGAGAAGCAAGTGATTGAAAGATACTATGAGGAGGGGGACAGGACAGTTTACAACATCAAAAAAACAAAATGAATGAAACCCATTTACATAGAAAAAAATATTTTAACTAAGCAAACATGAGAAAAACAAAGAACATGTAAGATATCAGCAACATAAAAACAAAGCTTTTCATTTTTCTGGTGGTAACCTTGAAAAGTAATAATGAGGCTATTTGGGGTACCTATCAGACAATAAGCTTTGTGTAAGTCACCTATATGAATGATTGTAGCTCAATTGAAAACATTAAATTGTAAAATGTTAGATTGCATGGGATCTTTTTGAATCCAGAACATCAACATTTATCTATCTTCAGACTCTGCTTACCTTCTCTTCCATATATGATATAATCAGGCTTGTGATTTCATTGGAGACAGGAATCATATATTTCTTGTACACTGATGAAAATTCCTTGCTTTTAAACAAATTGTCTGTCATCTGGTAGAGAGACAAGCAAAAACCAAAATATTTTCAGACTCTGGAATTGAGCAAATGTCAAAATCTTTCTAATAGTTTTGAAGCATTTGCTTAAATTTTAACTTGACATTAATACTGCAAAAAAAGAAAAGAAAAAAAATTGTAGCGATTTAGATCATCCTGATATATTTGAGAGCGAGTTTTCAACTATTGCAACCGCACTGTCAAATACAATGGCTCAGCTGCTACTCTACGTTGTGTTGTAACTTCTGCTACCCTTTGATTCTAATGGCAGATTGCTAAAATTAAAAATGCAATCTCCTAAAGGCTCTTACTATTATTGCCTATCTGTATAAAATATGCAGCCAGCTAAAAATTACACACACTAAGGCTAATGTCAAAAACGCATTCTGAGCACACTGTGCGTCCGTGCACAGCTGACGTACTTTCTGACTGATACTGTAGACACCACATGGTCAGTTTTTTTTTTTGACTGATGTAGATGGGAAATAAAATGAATATATAAGATGAAAAAAATTGATACAGGATATGAAAAACCATTTTGTCCGTCAAAAATGCTGGACGTCAAAAATGCAGTCCGTCTGACTACGTTCCATCACTCACACACAAAGCTACGTGGACATGGCGCACTCTGTGCGTCCGTCCTAGCGGCTTGACGTTCTTGCCTAAATTTCGTCCGTGCGTTGTGCATCCACACTTCTGTGTGTGTGGGTCTCTATTGATCATAATTTTATGCTACGACGGATGTAAAATGTGCGGCAACACGAACGTGAGCACTGCGTTTGTCTGACACGGGCCTAAATGGACCAACCTTTCATTCTACAATCACTTTTAGGGGTTATTCATTAAGCACTGAAATGTTCAGTGCTTTCTGGTTTGGCAATTCCATTTCGCCAACCCTGTGGTCAATTCCCTATTCACCGAAGGGTCCTTGAAGTGTGTGAATATGCGGAAAATATGTGCATGGTAGTAAAGGTAATAAATTTAAATAAAGATATTAAAAACACATACAAGAATATATACTCCAATGTAGCAGCTATTATCCACAAATTGGTGCTATATCCCTTCGAAAAAAAAATCCACTTTAAAAACAGTCCAATGTAGAATCTTCAGCAGAAACATGGCACTAAACATTTTATATTCGAATCTTCATCTATTAAACATGTTCAAATACAAACCTCCAATAGAAAACAAATACCAGTAGTGCAAATTTGTTGATGAAAATAAAATAAAGTATCAGATAGGGCACTCTTATAGAACATCGGCTGTTCGCGAACTTCGAACATCGGCTGCTAGCGAACTTCGAACTTTTTGGGACGTTCGCCAAAAGTTTGAAAATATTTTTTGTTTTAAAAAAAGTAAAAAATGCTTAAAAAAATCTAGAAATAAAGAGATTCTTTACTGCAGAATATTATAAGCAACGGTTTATTAGATATTGAATTAAAATGGGAATATTTTTATCATTGAAGCCTATGGGATAAAACATTTTTGTTACTAAAACATCAGGCAGACACGGCCATCTAATCAGGCACTGTAGACATTTAAAAAAAAAATTAAATCCAAGGACATTTTGAAATGTCCCGGGAGCATAAAATAAAACCTTTTTTTTTCTTTCTCTACCTGGTTGAATGTATTTAATTATATATATATTAGATACATTCAGCCAGGTAGAGGGGGGTGGCATGTGGGCTGCGCGGGGTCTCAGGCAGTGGTTTGTTTTTTTATGTGTGTATATTTTTAGCAAATTTATAGGGGAAGGTAAGGGCAGGTATGATATATATCTATATTCTTATAAATATATCCAGACTTGTATTACACACACATTTTGGCAACTAATTGCGCCCCCTTTGGCTGATCCCTCCAGAAGAAATGTTGAACCCGATAGAGCAGAGAATATATATATTATTCTCTGCTCTGTCGGATTCAACATTTCTTCTGGAGGGATCAGCCAAATGGGGGGGGGGCGGCATTTAGTGCAGATTGTCCGCATGCCACCCCCCCATGTGTGTATGTGTATATATGGTCTGAGGTCTGTGGGTGGGTATATACGTATATGTATGTGTGTGGTATCAATGCATCCCTACTCTATACACAGCGCTCCGTGTCCCTATAACAAATATGATCAGGGCATAGGCGTGCGCACGGGGTGTGCCGGGTGTGCCTGGGCACACCCTAATGCCGGCCCCCGACGCACACCCCGCGGAACACTCTGGGTCCCGGCTGGCCGCATCCAACGGATAGCCGCCGGGACCCTTCAATTCCGCAGGCCTGGCGGCAGCCTCCGCTTCCCTGGTGGTCCGGTGGATGTGGGTGCTGCACCGCGATCTGTGCTTACAGACCGCAGTGCACGTCCCACAGCGAGTGACTGGCTACGAGCCGAGCGCCGGCGATTGCTGATGACTTGTCATCTGACCGCCGCGCTTACTGACTGTGTCAGAGCGCCGGCGGTCAGGTGACAGGGCACCTGCGATCGGGCGCTCAGCTGGAGTCCAGTCACTCCCTGTGGGACGTGCACTGCGGACTGTAAGCAAAGATCGCGGTGCAGCACCCACATCCACCGGACCACCAGGGAAGCGGAGGCTGCCTCCAGGCCTGCGGGGGTGAGAGGTCCCGGCGGCTATCCATTGGATGCGGCAGCCGGGTTCCCCCTCCTTGACCCCCTCTGGACCAAAATTCAACCCCCTCCCTGAAAATGAAAAAAAAAAAAAGTAAGCAGGAGAGGGGGCAACTTTTATATATTATAGGCGCCGCACATTACAGGGGGGTTTATTTCTGTGGATTTTGTGATACGCTCGCACACACAGCACATTACTGGGGGTTTATTTCTGTGGATTTTGTGATACGCTCGCACACACAGCACATTACTGGGGGTTTATTTCTGTGGATTTTGTGATACGCTCGCACACACAGCACATTACTGGGGGTTTATTTTTGTGGATTTTGTGATACGCTCGCACACACAGCACATTACTGGGGGTTTATTTCTGTGGATTTTGTGATACGCTCGCACACACAGCACAATACTGGGGTTTATTTCTGTGGATTTTGTGATACGCTCGCACACACAGCACAATACCGGGGGTTTATTTCTGGATTTTGTGATACACTCGCACACACAGCACAATACTGGGGTTTATTTCTGTGGATTTTGTGATACGCTCGCACACACAGCACATTACTGGGGGTTTATTTCTGTGGATTTTGTGATACGCTCGCACACACAGCACATTACTGGGGGTTTATTTCTGTGGATTTTGTGATACGCTGATACGCACAGCACATTCCTGGGAGGTTTTATTGCTGTGGATTTTGTGATACGCTCACAGAGCACATTACTGGGGAGTTTTATTGCTGTGGATTTTGTGATACGCTTATACACAGAGCACATTGCTGGGGAGTTTTATTGCTGTGGATTTTGTGATACGCTCATAACAGCACTTTGCTGGGGGTTTTATTGCTGTGGAATGTGTGATACGCTCATACACAGAGCACATTGCTGAGTTTAATTGCTGTGGATTCTATGATATGCTCATAACACGTTGCACATTAGGCTAGGGTCAGACGAACGCATTTTTCACGTTGTCTGTGAAAAAGTACGTTCGAACGAATGGACGCATTTTTTCACGGAGTACGCGATAGCGGTCATACGATGCGCTTTTGCATCCGTGATTTTGTACGGATCATCAATAAAACACTTTGTGCATCTGGACGTTATGTTGGCCGGACATTAGCAGTGTCTGACATCTCCAATTCACGCACACACACGCCTCTAGCGGGCGCAGCGCACCCTGTACGTCCGTACTAGAGGTTTTACGTTCTCGACAAAATGCGTTCATTTTCCACTTGCGTTGCGCAGCCGGACTTTTGTGCGACCGTACTTCGTATATTGGCCGTCATTGCCCGGCATTTGCTGCTACTGCGGCCGTAATTAAGTGCGCCTGCACGCGCGTTCGCACTGCCTCAGCTGACCCTAGCCTAACTGTGAGTTTTATTGCTGTGGATTCTGATACGCCCATACACAGCAAACATTACTGTGAGTTTTGTTGTGGAGCTCTGTGACATGCTCATACATACCGCGCACATTACTGTGCGTTTTTATTGCTGTGGATTCTCTGCTACGCTCACACACATACCACACACTACTGGGAGTTTTATTGCTACATACCCCCGGGGTGTAGGGGATATATAGTTATGTGAACGTATGGCTGTGTGTGTAAATGCAGGTATTTGTCTTTAAACAGGCTGCTGTGTGCAAAATTCGGCACCCGTGTCCTTGTCTCAGCCTGGCGTTGCCCCCTTGCCCTGCATCCAAAAGGCTGGTATGGCTGCTAGAATCGCTGCTATATCTTCTGCTGCTCTGCACAAAGTAAGAATAGTGAATAAAGCATCGTGAGATACAGGTAGGAGACTAAATATTGGTGCTTGGTAACAAGACCTTAACCTCCCTGGCAGTCCGATTTTGACATTTTTATACGTCAAAATCAGTGCATTTATTCAGCCCCCTGGCTGTTTTCCGTGTGGCTCGCGGTTAAATTTCAATGCTGAAAGCAGTAACCCCGAGCCACACCTGGGCTGTTGCGTACCTGTCCCTGCGTTCCCTCGCTGTCCTCTCGCAGTCACCTCTGGCCGATCACGGCGTCCTGGTTCCTGTTGCGAGTGGCTGATTCCCTGCACTTTGGGGACCCTGCGGTGAATGGTGAATTCACCGCAGGGTGGGGCAATTTGATTCCCGAAGTGCGGGGAACAACAGTCAGCGGCATTTCAATGCTCTGTGAATGACCCTATAGTAATGATATATTTTGGCTGAATGCATGAGTGTGTGTGTTCGCATAAGTATATTTTATATATATATATATATATATTTATATAATGTGTGTGTGTTTTGAACTTTTGGGTGCACACCCTAATGCAATAGGCTGCGCACGCCTATGGATCAGGGGTTACCTTTTTTTATATATTTTTATACTATTCCTATTAAATTAACAGTAATTTTTTATGTATTTTATTCAGTAGAAACTTTTTTTGCCTTTATAACATGTGCTTTGTGAAAATAAAACTGTTTTGTGTGTACATTTTAATTCAGTTAGTGGATTCCTGTCCAGTGCGGTGAGAAGCAAACGTAATGCAGTGTAGACACGCTGCGAGGTGAAGCGGAGTGAAGTCAAGCCTGCAAAATGTTTGCTTCTCTTCGCTTCGCTACGCTGTGCGTCGGTACACGCTCAGTGTGTCTCAGCCTTTATTCCCGCATCGCTAGCTTAACGAATCAGTTTGTATACTTGTTACTGACCCTGCTTGTTCTGAGGACCCGATATGTTGCCGACTTTGCCTGCCATTTGACTATTCTCTCTGTGTATTCCCTGCCTGTTCTGTTTGCTTCCTGTTGCTACTGGTGTGCGCCGATTCTCACCATATACAGTAGCGCAGTACAAGTGCCTAAACATTGCTGACCCGGTTTTGTTATAGCTGCTGATGTAACTGAATAGATCAGCGATCTCTTCTGCATTACCAAAACCTCCACCACTGCACTCTTCCAAAATACCTCAGAGGGGTTACGGTGTGAATGCACTTGCTGCCACCAAAGGCACAATATTTGGGTGCACTGACACTGATGCCTATAGATATATACCAGATTTATATCATTTTAATATTTGACCGCAGGATCCAACCCTGCACTGTTCCACAATACCACAGAGGAGTTACGGTGTGACAGCATTGTTGCCAACAATAAAGGCCCAATTTTAAAGCACCTATTGTTACTTTCATCCAAAGCCTGCATAAGTTTCACCATAATTTAGGCAAAAAAAAAAAATCACTAAACTTGTTCTGCGTGTCCTAAAATGTCTCTTCTTTTCATACAGGCTGTTGTTTATGAATAGATTAAAGGAAAACCATTTACCGTCATTTGAAATGTCATTTTTTTGTTTTTAAATGTTTCTATACATCCTACAGATCCGCCACTTCACGGGCAGGTTATGGGGACCTCCTAGGCACGATATTTGAAGGAATTTCTCATTTTTATTCTTAACCTTTATTTCATGGAAAAAAAAACTTTATTTTCACTGTTCCTTTAAAAAATTTTTTTTTTTTTTTTACTTTTTGTCCTGGTTTCCTGTACCCCAGGGCACTACCCGGACCCCCATACACCTTTTATGGCAAATATCTAGCATATATGCCCTCTTGGAGGGCACTCTAAAAATCGAACTTTCGAGTTCCATTGACTTGCATTGAGTTCGGTTCGTGTTCGAACCCGAACTTTTGAAATTGTTCAAATGCGAACCGAACACGTGGGTGTTCGGCTCATCACTAGTCTTGAGCAGGCCCGGACTGGCCATCGGGCGTTTGCCTATTAATCCGCGGGCCGGTCGGCCGCTAGCGAGGAGGCCTTAACAGTTCCCAGGCTGCCTGGGACTCCAGGCTGGCAGCCAGCACGTCTAATCGCAAAGACATAGGGAGACGGGCCAGATGCGGATTGGCCTTGCTTGCCCCTGCAGTGGTTTACTTGGCAGCGTGTGAGATAAAAACTCCCACACGCTACACCGGAAGTGTAGGCCCCACTGGGGGCGGGGGGGGGAGAAGAGGAGGACGGAGACGAGGCTGCCAGCAGCTCACATAGGACATGCTGGCCCCACCCCCACTCACAGTAGCAGAGCCTCCCTCCCCTGCTCATGTGCTGGAAGTGTCCAGCACGTGCAGGGAGGGAGCGTGAAGAAAGGCCAGCTTGGACCACAGAGGCAGCCAGGGATTCCATAGTTTGTGTTTGTAGAAAAAAGTGCCCCTCCTATTTACCCTCTAATGAAATGAAAAAAAAAATGTTTCCCCCCCGAACGCAAACAGCCAAATGCAGCCGATGACCCACTCGAAAGGAACGCTGGAAAAAGCCGACCAGCCACCAAACAAGTAGAAGAAAAAACAAATACACTACTGCATGCAAATTACATATAAACTCTTGAATAATAAAAAGGTCTGTTACAGTAAAGAAAACTAAAAAATCCGAGCATCTCACTGCTGTTCGGTGTCTGAATAGATTAATCATTGCTTGTCTATGGGGAATTCACTGCCGTCGAACAGCACCGTATTTCGCTGGCAATTCCAATATTTGGGGAATTGCCATGTTTTTGAATAGCCAAATAGCCTCAAAATTGCACCGTACGAGAAAATTCGCTGTTCGGCCTAATTTCTTGGCGAAATCAGTGCTCTTTAGGGATTATTCAAAGAGCACCTGAATTCTATTGTATGGTGTAATTTCATGGCTGTTCGGTGACCTTTGCCAGCAGTGAAATTGTCCCATAGCGAAGTAATGGTTAAACTATTCAGAGACGCTGAACTGCACTGAAATTTCAATTCCCCCCCCACTGATTTTTCGGTGCTTCAGTTCGACAGCTTTAACCCCTTAGTGACCGGGCGGTTTTACACAAATCCGTCCTTTAGTGACCGCTGCTGTTTTTACGTTTCTGCGCTGCTCGTGTTTAGATCAAATTTTCCTCTTACTCGTTCATTCAACCCACACATATTATACACCCTTTTTCCCGCCATTAAATGGACTTTCTAGAAATACCATTATTTCCATCATATCCAATAATTTAATATAAAAAAAAAATATGAAATATGATGAAAAAAGTGGTAAAAACACACTTTTTCGTAATTTAATCCCCTAAAGCTATAACCACCAATAAAGACCCCGGCTAAATAGTTTCCAAATTTTATCCCGAGAATAGAAATACCCAATTTTTACCTTTTAACCCTTTCACTGCTGAGCCAGTTCACCTATGTGCGCTGCGCTCATTCTGACCATTTTGTGCTAATTATTTTTAGATGACAGCCTAGGTCCTATTTAATTAAACTCCCCCCAGACAAAATAAAACTTTAAAAAAAACACATTTTTTTATTTTATTTAATTTTTTTATTATTTTTTTTTATTTAATTTTTTTTTTACATTTTTTTTTAAAACCAAACCTGGTCATGTTTGGTATCATTTGAAAGGCCATAATCAGGCCTTTCAAATGATGGCAAATATGACCATCTAGCTGCCATGGATCGGGAGATAAAGGGATCCTTAGGATCCCCTTATCTCTACATGGCAGCTAGAGAGTTAACTGGCCCACTGACATCCTCACACATATAGTGAGGTTGTCAGTGGGTGGGGGGGGACCTGGAGGCTTGGCTGACATCCAAGATGTCAGCCCCCCTCCAGGTTTGAATCACGTTTTGGCGCCAATTGGCGCCGCAACGTGATCCGGCGGCGAAATGGTTAATGCCATACACCGCTGGAAAGGAGAGGCTCTCCCCTCTCCAGCGGTGCAAACGGCATCTCCCTAGCTTCAATGGTTGGGGAGATAGAGGGCTCCGAAGGAGCCCCCCCCTCCCCTCCATTGAAACACATGGGGGCACCTTCTGATGACGTCACCACGCAGCGTGACGACGTCATCAGCCTCGCCTGCCCATGTAAATCACATGGGCAGGCTTCCTCCCTGTCAGATCGCCGTGGGATCCGACGAGGGAGGTGAGTATCGGGCGGGAGGGGGATTTGGCGCCACTGACGTACCCTGTACGTCATCGGGTCTAAGGGAGACCCGAACACAGGACGTACAGGGTACGTTAGCGGTCGGGAAGTGGTTAAACCGACGAATTCCATAGGATTCAATCTAAAAAAATAAAAAAAGTTAACGTTATTCATCCATTTATTCTGTTCAGTCATAGCAAAAAGCCTTTCATTTTTTTTGGCGAACGTTTAGATTCCCTATGGGTTGTTTTTATTCTGTAACAGACCATTTTATATTCTTTTTTAATTAGGACCTTTTATTATTTTCTTGCATTTTTGTTTTAAATGCCTTTTAACCTCCCTGGCGTTACGATTCTGACATTTATATTGTAAATTCCTATGCTGAAAGCGGTAACCCTGAGCCACACTCGGGCTGATACTTACCTGTCCCTGCGCTGCCTCACTGTCCCCCGCAGTCACATGGCCTTTCCAATGATAACAAAAATGACCAGGTTTGGTGTAAATAGAAAAAAATATATACACTCTAAATACCACCACAATGGAGTTGATTCTCCTTCTTTGAGAATGTTCCAAACAGTTGTTTTGGCCACGCCTAATGTTCTTGCTATCTCTCTGATGGGTTTGTTTTGTTTCTTCAGCCTAATGATGGCTTGCTTCACTGATAGTGACAGCTCTTTTGATCTCATCTTGAGAGTTGACAGCAACAGATTCCAAATGCAAATAGCACACTTGAAATGAACTCTGGGCCTTTTGTCTGCTCATTCTAATTGGGGTAATGAGGGAATATCACACACCTGGCCATGGAACAGCTGAGATGCCAATTGTCCCATTACCTTTGGTCCCTTAACAAGTGGAAGGCACATCTGCAAACTGCTGTAAGTCCTACACCGTTCACCTGAGGTTGGATGTACATACCCTCAAATTAAAGCTGACAGTCTGCAGTTAAAGCACATTGTGTTTGTTTCATTCCAACTTCATTGTGGTGGTGTATAGAGCCAAAGATGTTAGAATTGTGTCGATGTCCCAATATTTCTGGACCTGACTGTATATCTAAATACAATTGGACACCAGTCCCGTGTGAGCGCACACTCTTGATCCCAATAGTATTCTACACCTATCAGTGATCCATAAGAAACACTTATCTGATAATGCTTTTCTTAGATAATATGACTGTCATAGATTCAAATCCTGCAGTATAGGGACACAAATACAGAACATATGGTGCAATATTGTTTGTACAAAAAAATAGTCAACGATGGTTTATAGATTTTCACTCACAGAAGAGGAGCCTCGATTTGGCTCAAATGACAGGCCTTCTGACCTCTTGTGAGGGGGGTCACGCCCAGCTCCTAGAGTCTTCAAATGTTAATTCCACTTATTATCCCGACATAGCACTTAAAAGCAGAGAGAGAGAACTTCATTGCGCAGATATATTCCTTAACCCCTTAAGGACCTCTGACGTACCCTGTACGTCCTGTACTCGGGTCTCCCTTAGACCCGCGGACGTACAGGATACGTCAGCAGCGCCCAATCCCCCTCCCGCCCGATACTCACCTCCCTCGCCGGATCCCACGGCGATCTGGCAGGGAGGAAGCCTGCCCATGTGATTTACATGGGCAGGCGAGGCGGATGACGTCGCCACGCTGCGTGGTGACGTCATCAGCAGGCGTCCCCATGCTTTTCAATGGAGGGGAGGGGGGGCTCCTTCGGAGCCCTCTATCTCCCCAACCATTGAAGCTAGGGAGCCTCCCCTTTCCAGCGGTGTATGGCATTAACCATTTCGCCGCCGGATCACGTTGCGGCGCCAATTGGCGCCAAAACGCGATTCAAACCTGGAGGGGGGCTGACATCTTGGATGTCAGCCAAGCCTCCAGGTCCCCCCCACCCACTGACAACCTCACCATATGTGTGAGGATGTCAGTGGGCCAGTTAACCCTCTAGCTGCCATGTAGAGATAAGGGGATCCTAAGGATCCCTTTATCTCCCGATCCATGGCAGCTAGATGGTCATATTTGCCATCATTTGAAAGGCCTGATTATGGCCTTTCAAATGATACCAAACATGACCAGGTTTGGTTTAAAAAAATAAAAAAAAAAAATGGTTTTTTTTAAAAAAGTTTTTTTTGTCTGGGGGGAGTTTAATTAAATAGGACCTAGGCTGTCATCTAAAAATAAATAGCACAAAATGGTCAGAATGAGCGCAGCGCACATAGGTGAACTGTCTCAGCAGTGAAGGGGTTAAAAAGCAAACGCATGTAAAAATTGGGTATTTATAGTCTCGGGACAAAATTTTAAACCTATTTAGCTGGGGTCGTTTTGGGTGGTTGTAGATTTTGGGGATTACATTACAAAAAAGTGTGTTTTTACCATTTTTTCCCTCATATTTCATATTTTTTTTATAGTAAATTATTCGATATGATGGAAATAATGGTATTTCTAGAAAGTCCATTTAATGGCGGGAAAAAGGGTGTATAATATGTGTGGGTTGAATAAACGAGTAAGAGGAAAATTTGACCTAAACACTAACAGCGCAGAAACGTAAAAACAGCAGCGGTCACTAAAAGACGGATTTGTGTAAAACCGCCCGGTCACTAAGGGGTTAATCTTGACCTATATTAAAGATAGGAGGATATATACACTCACAATTTTCTGAGCCTCTACAGTGAGTGGCTCAGTACCAAGGCATAAGATATATCCCAAATCAAGGGAAGGTATCACACTTTCGTTGTCCCCTCCAAAGTATAGCTCCCTCCGATGTAGAGTGGAATCAGATACTCGCCAAAAGGGTGATCAGTTGCTCTTAAAATTATTTATTTAAAAAATATAAAACAATAAAACAAATAGACATTTCCAGAAACACGTTTCGTCTGCTGCTAAATACTGCAAACTTCCTCAGTCTGTAATGTCATCAATTTTGAATCTACTTTATATAGATAGATATCCTGATCCCCTGAATCAATCGTCACACCTGATCCGTGTTTCGAGTGCGACTGTATATCTGCCCCAGGTCACATGGATATATCTGCCCCCAGCTCAAACATGACTCCTTCATGCTAGCGACTGACGTGAGGGCGCGCATGCTGCAGCCAGCCCCAATACGTGCCGGCGTCACCGCGTCAGCCGCTGGCATCAAGGAGACGTCTCCTTGACGCCAGCGGTGACGCCGGCACGTATTGGGGCTGGCTGCAGCACACGGCTGCCCCAGGGACAACATTTTTAGGACATGTGTTGACAGAGCTGCAAAGCGCGATCCAAAATATTGAGAATAATTTTTTGCAAAAAAAAAAAAAACACAAACAAACCACACACACACTGCTTGCTGCAAATGAAGAATTTAAAATGTTTTTCCTTTTGCATTTAATCCTAATAATGCGCTGCCGCTGAAGATCACCGATCTGCACCGTATTTCGCCATCAGCTCAGTGAATAGACTAACTGCCGCGAAATTGCACCATACGGTGAAATTTACTGTTTGGTGCAATTCGGTGGCAAGTTTGTTGCGTGTTGAAAAACCCCTATCTACTGTATCAGGACTCTTAAAAAAAACGAACGTATTTTAAAACAAACATTTATAGCTGGAAAAAAAACAAAAGTGAAGGATTTTCTTTGTAATCTAAACACACTTTTCTAATTTCCATTTGTTGGCGTAAAGTAATGTATTTTATGCAGAAAACATAACCCAGACCACATACAAAACAGAGAGATTATCCAAGACCTGATTTTATCAAAATAAAAAATTAGCATAAATTGCACTGCATAGACAGATCCTACCTTTACCTTTCTTAATTTACTGAAGCGATGCTTTCCAGTAAACAGTCCTCTGCTGCAGTACTGGTTGTAAACAGACACTGCGCTTTATATATGGTCAGAGGTTTAGGAAGGCTATGATCATGTAGATTAGGCAAAACTGGTTGAACCACTTTCCTGGATCCAATCTGCTTGCCTTAATTAACGGGAACCTGAATTTCCTGATGTGATATATAGGTATGGGGTCTGAAATTTCAATGAAATGTTGATGCTTTTCACTCTGGTGCAGCCCGGAGCACTTTGGCGATTTCTATTTCGCCAAGATTTTGGTGAATTCCCTATTCACTGAATGGTCACCGTAGATTGAGGATGGGGTCGCCGAAGCCCCAAGAAAAAGTTGGAGAACTTTGCTGAAAAGCACCAACATGACCATGGTGAATTCCACCAATTTGAACCCCCCCAAAAACGAAGTTTCCCATTCTCCTAATAAAAATCTATGTGTCTAAATAAAAAGGTTATTTAACCCCTTCACTGTGGAAGACCTGGGGAATGTCATAGGAATCTCCTGTAATATGCGGAGGACTTTCCCCACACGTCTTTCGCTAAGCCGCCTTTGCTCGCTATACTCTAGCTGCCAAGGGGTTTCCCTATGGTGGAGATAGTGGGATACTTTGGATCCCCTTAACTCTGGTTCTGTGACAGCGAGAGGTTATTGTTTGGCATTATTGGAAAGGCCAGAGCAGGCCTTTCCAATGATTAAAAACTGGTCTAGGTTAAAAGTAAAATTTTTAATCCTGTCAAACTGAAACACAGAAAATCAGGGTATTTCAATCGGAATTTCGGTGCAGTTCAGCACTCTGAACAGAAGACACAATAGTCTTCTATGGGGCAATGTCGGTGAATGGACCACTTAGTGAATAGACAAATTAGCCTGAAATTGCACTGAATGGTGAAATTCACCGTTTGGTGTGATTTCAGAGGTTAGTGAATAACCCCTTAAAAAATGTATCTATTTGCATTAAAATGCCTTTCACAAGGCTGAAAGAGGCCAGGCTAAGGTCTTCATGGGCCTGGGGCTGAAGATTGTTACAATTGCGTGCAATTAAAATGCCTTTTATCTTTTAAAAAAGTAAAAAATATTTACTTTTGTTTTTGTCAAAGTACTTTAACCCCTTAACGCCGCAGGACGTACATTTACATTCGGATCCCTCTCTCTCCCCATCGCCGGGGGCTACAAGGCTGTGGCCAGCATCACTGGAAGGGTCACAGCCTGACCTTTCCAGCAATGTATTGGGGTTAACCCATGAGTTGCCAGGTCACGACCGGGCACAAATTTGTGCCCAATCGCGGCCTATTTCTGGTGGGGGCCGCCATCTTGGATGGCAGCCCCCACCTCTGGGTCCCCCCCCCGCGTCAACTGACTCATCGCGCCATGCGCCATCCTATGGAAATCCCTTGCAGGAGATAGGGGGGTTCTTTGAACCTCTTTATCTCCTGATCGGTGTTTTTTTTATTTTTATACACTTTTATTTAACTTTTTCATTGTCATGCCTGATATCGATGGAAAGGTCTGAGCATGGCCTTTCCAACGATATCAAACATGACAATGAAAAAGTTAAATAAAAGTGTATAAAAATAAAAAAACTTAATTAAAAAAATAAGAACGTTTTTTTTTTTTTTTTGATGCAGCATTATTGTTCACATTTCAATTATAATGTGAACAATGATGCTTCACCAATGAACCCTTCACCAAAAAAGGGTTCCCAAGTCTACCCCATAGAATATAACCGCAAAGGATCGGATAATAAAAAGTGAAAAAAAAAACACTTTATACACTGTGGATGATTGAAATTTTATTGAAAATTCACATTTTTTTTACATATTTTGTTATAGCATTCTGGCAGGACATGACTTTTATATATAATTATGATATATTATTAATCTTCCGAGTCTGCCGGAAAGAACGATATATAATTTGTCTGGGTGGTATAATAATATGTGACTTAAAACCGCGTTTAAACATGATGAGCAAAAACGTCAGCAAACTTCACTTCTGAAAGAGCGCCAAAGTTGTAAAATGACTCCCGTCCTTAAGGGGTTAAAGTATTAAGATGTAGAACACTGGTGTCCATCCTTGGCATTCCAGATGTTTCAGAACTACATCTCTGTCGGGTATATTACAGAAAGGAAAAATTAAAATGGATGCCTGTAGCCATTTTGTTTTTAAAGGCAGTTTTTCTTTCTATTTTCTCTAGGTTTAGAAATGAACGAGATTATTTTTTACAGAGTTCATTCCTGGGTGAGGTCTTTTATATTTTTTTAAGAAGTGCCAGACATGAAGGAATCTAGAATGTTTTTGTGTGATAATGCTAGAGTTAAGTGCTAAGACGAGTCATAATTAAATTTATTGGTCTATCTTAAGTTTTAAAGTAAAAGATATTTTGTCTTTTGGGTATAGGAATAAGAGTTAATATCTCTGTAATATAGATTTATATTCACAAAATATATGTTTATAATAAAGGTATATTTTATTATATTTACAGTAGGAAATATATACTCCAATAAATATTGTAGAACGTATATAATTGGTAAATAATAAAAATTACTAAAGAAAAGATTTTGTTGAGTTAACTAGAAAAGAATCCAGCTGATAGTAAGTAATTTCAAAAGGGAGTGAGGATATAAATTAGGTATGACAGATAGAGACACCGAGTCTAGTTGGGAGAAGAGAAGGAATTTGTGTAGATTGACCTTTTGACCCAAGATAGGAATATTAAAAAGAAATGGTGGAATTAATTAAGAAGTGCAATACTGCCCTCTAGAGGATAGTAAATATTAGATTTGATATACCAATAATATTGCCAGTGACATCAAATTTACTATAATTGAAGCGGCAGTGTTGGTTGCAGGTCAGTCAGAGATTCCAGCATTCAGAGACTCACACCGCAATGCATTCAGACGTCCAGTACACATGACACTCTGAGAGTCAGAGATTCCAGCATTCAGATTCACACCGCAATGCATTCAGATGTCCAGTACACATAGCAGATCCCAGGACATGAGGCAATCAAGATTCTCACCAAATCTCTGACTCTCACCAAATCTCTAACTCACATGCATTGATTATCTGATATCGATAATCTTCACACATTCCAAAAATATTACATCAGGAATTCCAAGGCTGACTTATCAAAATCCAAATTGGACAGGTAATGTATGAAATTAAGGAATTAATGTAATTATATATATTTGTAGATATTCTTGCAACGTAGACTGAGATTTCTCAGATACTTGGGTAACTCCAAAAATTCTAAGTATTTCTATTCTGCAGATAGAAATATGAAGAAGTGGATATAAGGATTTATTCCTAAAAGAAATGTTGTAAGATTGATACCAATATATATATTGAATCTGGAAATTACTGTGATTAAAATTAATGAGCAAGGAATTATATAACTACAAAATAAAAAGCAAAAGCTTAGAAGTTTAATTCTCAAGATTAGGGGAGGATTCACTAAATAAGTTTTTAATACTTATCATTAAATTAGCTCATCTTTTGTTGATCCATGTAGCATAGAGATATATATATATATATCTATAAGAGCTGGCTGGTTAAACATTGTTTGCTGGGAAATGCATGTTGTATTAAGCAGAAATGTTTATTAACCATTTGTGTATTAGTTACTAACTGATAAGGTAAATGATATTAATCATATATGCTGTTACTAACCGGAGATACATATATTGTGAAGCTAGTTTTTATATGCTGATGGATTGTGGTTTGTAAATTTTTGTTTATGATATGAGATTTGAAACTTTTTTGTATACGTAATAAATATATATATATATTTTTATCCGATTATTGATTATTGTATTTTTCAAAGCAAAACACAGACAATTAAAAGAATTCAGGAGAATTTCTAAGAAATATAAACGATTGATATCTGTGTCTCGTATGGATTTCTTATGAAATAATAATCCCTGATATATTGGAGGCAACTGCCGAGATAGGTCCAGTAAGTCCAATATAGACATATTGGAGGCTTGGCTGATAAGTCCAATATATGGACCCACAAGGGCTTGTTGTCAGTGGTCTACTTCCTAAGTGGGCTATTTTTAAGTGGAGTTTAAAAACAGGAATTCTACCTGTACTGGTCTGTGGTTTGTATCTCTAGAGGGAGAGAAACTTCTGGTTTATTTATCAATTTGTTTAATTCCTCTTTGGGTTTTTTTTCTGCTGTTTTTTTTTTTTCTATTGTGCTTTTTGGTTGTTTTTTTTCCCCTGAGTGGCTAGTGACTTGTTAATTGGGGGCGTGTAGCCTGTCAGGTGATTTCACTTGTATGGCTACATAAACTCAATGGCAGCTCACTGAGCTTGCTCACAAGGGCTTGTTGTCAGTGGTCTACTTCCTAAGTGGGCTATTTTTAAGTGGAGTTTAAAAACAGGAATTCAAATAACAGGTATCAATTGTTATTTATATATTTGTTATCTTGTTGTGGGTATGAGTGTTAGCAAGCTTGAAGGTTTGACCCAGTGCACATCCTGCTGCATGTATGCATGTCTGGAGGAATCCTTCCAGGGTCCATATCTCTGTAGCAAGTGTGAACGTGTAGCTCTTCTGGAAGCTCATATTGGAGATCTGGAAGGGCAAATCGTAACGTTGAGGCAGATTGACAATCTTGAAAGGAGCCTGCTTCTCACGAGCAAAGTATAGTTGAGGAATCTAGGGGTGTGGGAGGAGTGGAGTTAACCGGGGAACAGGTTGGTAGCTGGGTGTCAGTGACACGTGGTAGCAGGGGGGGAGGGAAGAGGAAAAGGTTGGCTAGTCCTGATCTTGCGCACACCAACAGATTTGCCCCTTTGAGCGAAAATGTTGGGTGCATCAGCTCAGGTGTAGCAGTACTGGAGGCTGCTCCCTCTAACAGCCGGGGGATCAGCCCACCAAGTAAGGGAGGGATAAAGAGGGCAAGTAAGCCTAGACAGGTTGTGGTGGTAGGGGACTCTATTATTAAGAGAGTAGACAGGGTAATCTGTCGCGCTGATCGCCTTAACCGGACAGTTTGCTGTCTGCCGGGTGCCTGTGTTAGGCATGTGGTTGACAGAGTTGATAGATTATTGGGAGGGGCTGGAGATGACCCAGCTGTCATGGTCCATATTGGTACCAATGACAAAGTAAGCGGAAGATGGAAGGACCTGAAGAATGATTTCATGGAATTAGGAAGTAAACTGAAGAAGAGGTCCTCCAAGGTAGTATTTTCTGAGATCCTACCTGTGCCACGTGCTACAGTGGAAGGCAGCGGGAGATTAGGGAGGTCAATGCGTGGCTTAAAGCTTGGTGCAGGAAGGAGGGCTTTGTGTTTTTAGAGCACTGGGCTCATTTTGCACTGGGGTACAATCTGTATAGTTGTGATAGATTGCACCTGAATGGAAGAGGGTCTGCTGTGCTAGGGGAGAGGATGGTTAAAAGGTTGGAGGAGACTTTAAACTAGTGGAAGGGGGGAGGGATAGAGTATCTTACAAAATGGAGACAGAGCAGATAGCGCAAGGGTTTCAGCTCAGACTAAGGGGGGTGGAGCCGGGGGGATGGGTAATGTCAGAACAGTGGAGACATGTAATGTAAAGTCGCATTCAGCATGTGTGGGTAGAGACAACATTAAATGTATGCTTGCTAATGCAAGAAGCCTTAATAACAAGATGGGGGAACTAGAGGTAATAGCATACACTAAGCAATACGACATTATAGGAATAACAGAAATGTGGTGGGACGAAACGCATGACTGGGCTGTAAATTTAAATGGTTATACATTGTTTAGAAAGGATAGGAAACATAAGAAAGGGGGTGGAGTGTGTTTATATGTAAATCAGGATTTAAAGCCTAATATTACACAACTGGAAAGCGATGAGGGAAATGTGGAATCCGTATGGGTAAATATTTTGTTGGGGAATAAACAGGGAAGTCAACTATTGGTTGGCATATGCTATAAACCACCTAATATAGATAATGATGAGGAAGAACAACTGTTAGAGCAAATTAGGAAGGCTGCAGATCATGGTAGCACTTTAATTATTGGAGATTTTAATTACCTGGACATTAATTGGGATAGTGGGACTAGTAATTCAGCAAAGGGAATCCGGTTTCTGAATATTTTAAATGATACCTTCATGTCACAACTGGTAGAAACACCAACTAGAGAGGATAACTGTCTGGACCTGGTTATAACAAATAATGTGGATCTTTTCTCAAATATTAATGTAAAGGAACAGTTGGGAAACAGTGACCATAATATGGTGACTTTTGAAATAAACTCAAAAAAACACATTCATAGGGGCATGCTAAAACATATAATTTTAAAAAGGCCAACTTTATTAAAATAAAGGAAGCTCTCAATGTCATTGACTGGCAGAAACTCTTTCACGGGAAAAACACTGAGGATAAGTGGAATATCTTTAAACTAACATTAGAAAAGTACACGTCACAATATATTCCACTGGTTAATAAATATAAAAGAAACAGACTGAAACCAATGTGGCTTAGTAGGAAGGTAACTAAGGAAATGAAAAATAAAAAGAAGGCATTTAAAGCTTTTAAATCTGATAAATCTGAGGCATCCTATAAAGCATATAGGGCAGCCAATAAAGCATGTAAAAATGCGATTAGATGGGCTAAACTAGAAAATGAAAAAGAAATAGCCAAAGAGAGCAAGACCAACCCTAAAAGATTCTTTAGGTACATAAATTCTAAAAAACCCAAGAGTGAAAATGTAGGTTCACTAAAATCTGAGTCAGGGTTATTGTTAACTGAAGATCAGGATAAGGCAGAAATTTTGAATGATTATTTTTCTTCAGTATTTATCAAAAGAGAACCCTATAACAGGAGACATGCAATTCATTAATAAAAACTTACTAATACAAAGTGACTGGTTGACTCAGGACAAGGTTTTGCAGAAATTAAACAATGTGAATGTAAATAAAGCCCTAGGGCCAGATGGAATTCACCCGCGAGTACTGAGAGAGCTATGTGTTGAAATATGTAAACCTCTGTTCTTAATCTTTCAAGATTCTTTTCTTTCAGGAATAGTACCAGAGGATTGAGAAAAGCTGACGTCGTCCCTATATTTAAGAAAGGTTTAAAATTTGTGCCTGGGAATTATAGACCTGTGAGCTTAACATCTGTGGCTGGGAAAGTATTCGAGGGTTACTAAGGGATAATATTCAGGAATTTATTGGGAGGTATAATGTTATTGGCAAAAATCAGCATGGTTTCATGAAACACAGATCATGTCAGACTAACCTAATTACGTTCTATGAGGAAGTAAGTAGAAGTATAGATCAGGGGGTCGCAGTGGATGTGATTTACTTAGATTTTGCCAAAGCTTTCGACACAGTTCCACACAAAAGGTTACTATTTAAATTAAGAAAAATTGGTCTAGATGAAAATACTTGTTCTTGGATAGAAAACTGGCTAAAAGATAGGGTACAGAGAGTGGTCATAAATGGTACATTTTCAAGATGGACACCAGTGGTAAGCGGTGTCCCTCAGGGGTCTGTTATAGGACCAATACTATTCAATTTATTTATAAATGACCTTGAGATAGGCATTGAAAGTCATGTATCAGTGTTTGCAGATGACACAAAACTAGGAAAAGTAATACAATGTGAGCAGGATGTTACTTCGCTGCAGAGGGATTTAGATAGATTGGGGGACTGGGCACTTAAATGGCAGATGAAATTTAATGTAGATAAATGCAAAGTTATGCACTTTGGAGTGAAGAACACACAAGTAATTTATACCCTAAATGGTACGGAGTTAGGGAAATCCAAGCAGGAGAAGGATTTGGGAATAATCATAGACTTCAAACTAAGTAACAATGTGCAATGTCAAACAGCAGCTGCCAAGGCAAGCAAAGTATTGGCATGCATTAAAAGGGGAGTTCACTCACGGATGAAAACATAATTTTGCCTCTGTATAAATCAATGGTCAGGCCGCACCTTGAATATGCCGTGCAATTTTGGGCACCGTCTTAAAAAAAGATATTACAGCGTTAGAAAGTGCAGAGACGGGCAACTAAATTAATAAGGGGATGGAAGGGTTAAGTTATGAGGCAAGACTAACAAGCTTAAACCTGTTTAGTTTAGAGAAACGGCGCCTTAGAGGGGATCTGATAACTTATATAAATATATGGGGCCATTATCACCATTGTCTGATAACCTATTCATTAACAGGTCTATACATAGGACAAGGGGTCATCCATTTAGACTGGAAGAAAGAAAATTTAGCTTAAAGCATAGGAAGGGTTATTTTACGGTGAGAACAATAAAGCTGTGGAATGACCTGCCTGTTGAGGTGGTTGGGTCTGAGTCTGTACAGACTTTTAAAAAACGACTGGATGACTTCCTGCAGACACAGAATATTAAGGGTTATTATATTTAATATGTGGGTAAAAGCTTCTTGATCCAAGGAGAAATCTGACTGCCATTCTGGGGTCAAGAAGGATTTTTTTCCCAGTATGTTGCATATTGGCAAGCATTTCAGACTGGGTTTTTTGCCTTCTTTTGGATCAACAGCAGTAGGTTATGTGGGAGAGGCTGAACCCGATGGACGCATGTCTTTTTTCAGCCTATATAACTATGTAACTATGTAACTATAACGTGTTGTATTCACGTGCAGAGATTATATCCGACATCTCCCATGATGCTCAGCCACTCATTAAGTCAATAAAGCATCATGGGAGATGTAGTTCCATCAGATAAGGTGAGCCAAGGGTGGACACCCCTGGTGTAGAATGTCCATATGTGGATTTATTCAAGCTATGGTTTCTGCTCACACCGCATATAGTATATACTCCTGTATATTACAAAAAATAACATGCATCTGACTTTTCAAAGAGTAGGTTTCGTAATACAGCGTTAATATGATAGAAGCCCCTTCACTTTTTTATACTCCCCCCAACAGCCTCTGTCTTTAACCTCCCTGGTGGTCTGATCACAATATTTTGAATGTCAAAGCGATACATTGTTTTGCATGGAAATTTGTTATTTCATATTGTAGGCCTGTAATTCTTTGGAATAAGTAATAACTCACTTAAATCTGTCCAAACAAGAGCCTAGTAAACATACAGGGTTTGATAGAGCTTGAAACACAAAATCATAATTTATTATATAATTATAAAAAAATAATAAAACATTTAATTCAATGATCAAACCAAAAATACTGAAATTTGTACAAACAAGGGTGCAATATTACTAGTCACTGTATTATTAGATACTGCATATTGGTTTAGTAAACATTCCGGGCAGTGCTTTTTTCTGGAAAATATGTGGGGGTACTCTCACGCCCAGGGAAAAACTGATTATTATGACAATTTTTCGTGTCTTAATAAATACTTCTTTATTAACCCTTTCGGGACAGAGGCAATTTTACAAATATGAGCATACCACAGAATCCACGTCAATAAAACTCTTTTTTTTTTTTTTTGAACTTTTTTTTTTTACACCCCCCTCCATTCCTTTTACGCAGGTCCCCCATTTTTGTTTCTAGACAGGTCCTGTTTTTAAAACTAGGCAGGTCCCCTTTGTTTTTAAAACTAGGCAGGTCCCCGTTTTTTGAACTAGGCAGGTCACATTTTTTTTTAAATGGGCAGGTCCGTTTTTTTTGTTTTTTTTTAAACTAGGCAGGTCCCCCCGACCGATCGCTACTCACTAGATCTGGCCTCGGCTTGTCCTCCATGCTCGTCCTCTTCTGGTCTGCGTGATCACGCAATGTCACGTTGGTGGGTCAGGTGACCCGCCAACGTGAATCTCGCAGGTCATGCGAGAGGGGGCGGCACCAATGTAGCGTGCAGTGCCCAGTCTCGTGTTGCGAGTGTGGGAGGCACACTGCAGCGCCGCCACCGACCAGACGGCTCCGGATTCTGACTCCGTCTGATACTGGAGCATTCGAATAAGGCGGCGGCATTAAGTAATGGGCTGCTGGCAGTGAGGTGCCGGTACTGCGTACCGGCGAGTACAGCCTGAAAAAAAGCCCTGATCCTGGGTATGAAATATTTTCAAACGTGGGATTGCACAAAGTCTGACGTCACAATCAGGACAATGGAACCTGGTTTCCTTTTGATTCTTTACCCTGTCATCTCGCACCGAGCAACAAATCACACACATCCTTGTAGGTGCTGACTTTTTCTCGGTTCGTGGGATGTAGTTCATGAAGTGACGACCAGTCAGGCGTTCCGGGTTGACAATGCCAACAGCATGACGTCCAGCTCTATATACAGCCATTGATGGTGTTTGATGGTTCACAAAGATACATTTGGCAACTTTCCAAATGAAGTCAGAATGAATCACAGGCTTGTCACTCCTTTTAGCAGAATGTAGGCATTCCAAAAGCATTGTCTCATGCCCCAGCCCAGGAATTCTGCTGACACATCTGTATTGCACAGGCTGGCTCCAGTAGCCCTTGTGCTGGAACACTTTTATATTGGTTCCCATCCGGGTTTTACCTCAGCCCAGTGCCTTGTCCAGCCTCCTGGAGAGCCAGCCTGAGTTTTCCTGTCAAGCCATGGAGTTCCAGCTGAGGCCCATCTGATTAATCAAACCTCTTTAATGTAGCAGTGAGTGCCAGCATTCATTGCTTCTGTATTGAAGACCCTGACTGAAGTCATTTGTCTGTTTGCTTTCCTACTAACTAGATTCCTTAATTAACATGTTGGTGAAGTAAGCCATTAATATAACTTATTGGAATTCCTAAAATGTGTCTGAATGAACACAACCATCAACCAAAATAGTTAAAAGACACTCACACATGGATGATCACCTCATCGGCGCTGTGATCACACTGCATCGGGAGCCCTCCGCACCAGCGCGAAGTCACCGCTCAAAGGGGGCGCCGAAAGACCCCTAACATACCGCAAAAAAAGTCCCACTCCGCTTTTTGAGAAATAAAAACAAACTGTCTCGCCGCATCCCCTAGGTCCATTTATATAGTGTGGCTAATTAGAAATTGCCTTCCACAGATTGGATGTGTGTATCTACCTTCCAATCACTCTCATAGAAGGGGTGTATAGCTGACAACCAGGCAGACCCTCCCAACTGGCGATCGGCATTGTGGGAAGGGAGGCAGGCCGTTTCCCTCGTGGAAACGAACAATCCACCAATCCAGCGATCGGACCTGACGTTGCAGCGGTGACAAGCTGTCACCTCTGCAACTGTCAGAATGTCTCAGCCAATGAGTGTTGCATTGGCTGAGACATTGTCTCTGCCCCTTTTTCCTGCTCTCACTGCAATCTGAGGAGCAAGAGAGAGGCAGCAATCGAAGGAGCAGAGAGAGGGAAAAAAAGGAAAACAGAAATAAAAAACTGGCACAGTACCCCCTGGCACTGTACCCCCCTGGCAGGCACAGTACTCCCTGGCACAGTACCCCCTGGCAGGCACTGTACCCCCTGGCAGGCACTGTACCCTGATTGGCATTGTACCCCTTGGTAGTGTACCCCTGATTGGCAGTGTACCCCCTGGCAGTGTACCCCTTGATTGAGAACCCGCATTGGAATACAACCCCCTGGCATTTCTGACTACCCGCATTGGCATACGACCCCCTGGCATTTCTGACTACCTGCATTGGCGTACGACCCCCTGGCATTTCTGAGAATCCGCATTGGCATACAACCCCCTGGCATTTCTGACTACCCGTATTGGCGTATGACCCCCCTGGCATTTCTGAGAACCCGCATTGGCATACGACCCCCTGGCATTCTGACTACCCGCACTGGCATATGACCCCCCTGGGAATATTCTGACCTTGTCTGGAAAAAGATAGAAGTACCGGCCACTACACGGACCGGGAGGGCTTAGTTTAAGTGTTCTAATATTTTAGCAGTGTACTTGACCCCATCAGTTCCCCGACCTCCCATTTAATTAGTTATAACAAGATCCCCATAAAAATGTCCTCCCACTTTTATTCCCCAGAAGAGGCATAGGAGATCCTGGCCGCCTCTGAGAGTGACACTCTCGCCGACAGGGACACCCTCACAGCCTCTGATATAGAGCCCCTTAGTGAATCCTCCAGTGATGGTGACCCCCACCATCTACTGGGAGACGCAAAAGCAATTGGGTACCCCCAAATATGGCTGCCCTAGAAATACCCCCATTTATAGCGACTCCTGGCATCACAGTAAGGGTAGAGGACTGTGAGCCAGTGAGATTTTTCAATCTCTTCATGTCTGACAACGTATTCGAGATGGTGGTTGAGCAAACCAACCTTTTTGCCAACCAGTATCTTGATGCACATCCAGATTCTCATCGCCACAGGCGTAACAAGTGGCACCCAACAGATGTCGTAGAGTTGAAAATATTTTGGGCTCTAACCTTTGTAATGGGAATAGTGAAGAAGCCAAGTATCCGGTCTTACAGGCACAAAAACCCCATCCTGGCTACAACACTATTCCCAAGGGTTATGAAGAGGGAGAGGTATGAAAATATCATGTGATTCCTCCATTTTAACGACAACGCACTGTGCCCACCAAGAAATGACCCAATGCATGACAGCCTCTATAAAATTCGGCCCCTTATCAGACTTATGTCTGCCAAATTCACAGATAATTATGTTCCCGACAAAAATATATTTGTAGACGAGTCCCTTATGAAATTTAAAGGCTGACTGCTCTTCAAGCAGTACATCCCAAGCAAGCGATCCCGGTATGGCGTCAAATTTTATAAATTGTGTGAGTCCACAACAGGCTACACATGGGCGTTTAGGATATACGAAGGGAAAGATAGCCACTTTGACCCTCCAGGATGCTCCAATTCTATTGGCACCAATGGAAAAATTGTGTGGGATCTGGTCTATCCCCTGTTCAACAAGGGCTATCATTTATGGGTTGATAACTATTACACCAGTATCGACCTATTTAAAAATTTATATTGCTTCGAGACCCTTGTGTGTGGCACAGTGTGGAAGAATCACAGAGGTTTTTCCCAAATCTTGACAGCAGGCAAAAAAAGTAGAGGCTCCTCTTCAGCTCTACGTCAGGAAGAAGTGCTAGCCCTTCGGTTTACCTATAAGAAGCATGTATACATGCTATCTACAGTGCACGACGAAAGTACAGTGCCAGTGTCTGTGAGAGGAAGAACTGAGCCACTGGAAAAGCCAAAGTGCATTGTAGATTACAGCAAGTTTATGGGGGGAGTAGACTTGGCTGATCAATGTATACAGCCTTCAGGTGAACTGAAAGACTAGGGCATGGTACAAGAAGATTGCCATCTATTTGACCGAGATTGCAATTTTCAACAGTACGTGCTCTACAATAGGGATGAGCCAAACACCTCCGAGTTCGGTTCGCATTCGAACTCGAACTTTTCAAAAGTTCGAACTCGAACACGAACTCAATACAAGTCAATGGGACTCAAAATTCGATTTTTAGAGTGCCCTCCAAGAGGGCATATATGCTATATATTTTCCATAAAAGGTGTATGAGGGTCCGGGTAGTGCCCTGGGGGACAGGAAACAAGGACAAAAAGTTAAAAAAAAAAATTTTAAAGGTGAGTTTTTCATGAAATAAGGGTTAAAAATAAAAACGAAAAATTCCTTCAAATATCATGCCTACGAGGTCCCCATAACCTGCCCGTGAAGTGGCGGATTTCTAGGATGTATAGAAACATTTAAAAACAATGTCCGGGGTCCGGTAGTGCCCTGGCGGACAGGAAACAAGGACAAAAAGTTAAAAAAAAAAGGCATTTTTAACCCCTTCACTGCTGACGACGTGTGGGACACGTCCTCAGTTACTCCCGCTGTATGCTGAGGAGGACGTGTCCCACACGTCATCACCTCTCTGTCCGGGGTCCCGCGGCGTTCTGACTTCAGCATCCTCAGACGCTGCAGTCAAGCTCCTCCTGACGTAAATGACGTCATCGCGCCATGCGCGATGACGTCGTTTCCAGGCGACCCCCCAGCAATGCCAGAAGATCGCCTGGAAGGGAGGGGGGATCCGTTCGGATCCCCCTCCCGATCGGGAGGTCCCACAAAAAAAGCCAGGCACCGCTTAAAAGGAGAGAGTCTTCCCTTTTAAGCGGTGCCTGGCTTTAACCCCTTAGGCACCGGGTCGCACTCCGGTGCCTTGCGGCGCCGAAGTGCGGCCTAGCTCCGGTGGGGGCCGCCATCTTGGATCGCGGCTCCATCCCCGGGTGTCCCCTCACTGTTGACACTTTTAGACACGAAATTTTGAAAGAATTAGACTGCCAGGGAGGTTAAACACCTGTTATTTACGCCGTTGGAGAGCACAGGTCATTTAGAGGTGAGAATCTTTGCACCTAGACATTAGTTTTTAATTCAATATCTAATAAACTGTTGCTTAGAATATTCTGCAGTAAAGAGTCTCTTTATTTCTAGATTTTTTTGTATTTTTTAAGCATTTTTTATACTTTTTTAAAAGAAAAATCAAACTCGAACCGAACACGCCAAAAAGTTATAAGTTTGCGAACTTTCGAACTGTCGATGTTCGAATCGAACTCCGAACTGAACAGCTCATCCCTACTGAAGAGGCCACTTTAATGAAGAACACCTCAGAAGTCCAGCAAAGGCTCCATAGGGCCTATAAGATGATGCTGAACTTCTTTGGCGTAAAATTAGTGGGGGAGGATAGCGAAGACACAGAAGAAATCGAAGTTGAACGGACAGAAAATTTAATCGCCAGATACGAGAACCTGAATTCTAATAGTCACAATAATCTGCTGATTACACGGATTCTGAAATGTCTGGGAGAATTGGGAGCTGAGAAATACCAAGCCCCACTGGTTAAATTGTTCTTGAAGGTAACACTGATTGAAAAACATCTGCCGAATATGAAAGACAGTGTGCTGATTTATTTTCTGTTCACTGTAAAGTATCAACAGGAGAGACAAGACCTGATCTGCTTCACATGGACCAAGTTCCACCCTCAAGACGAATTCAGCTGGGGAAAGAGAGAAGAACTGGAGACATATAAGACGCCATACTCTATCACGGCCCCACTATTGCCGGCTCCCCTGAGTGAATGGACAACCTGTTTATTCGGAGAAAGAGAATAAGTGGCTATCTGAAGAACCAGGCAAATATGGAGAAGATGGATGGTTCCAAGTAACCAAATTGTCCTCCCTGCAACATTGGCTCCAGAAATTGTTAGGACATTCCATGCTAGCACCCATGGAGGAAGAGAAATGATGGAACAACGGAACCACATTTCTATGTTCCTGGACTCTCAGTCATCTGCAAGGCAATAGCCCAGTAATGTGTGACCTGTGCAAAGAACAACCCAAAATCAGGTCCATCACAAGTCAACCTTCAGGAATGCAACCTATTGGATTGTCCCCAATGGCATCATTACAAATTGACTTTACTGTACTACCAACCTGTAAAGGATACAAGTATTTGCTCGTAATGGTGTGTACCCTAACCGGATCGGTTGAGGCCTTCCCAACAAGAACAGAAAAGACAACGGAGGTAGTGAAATGTCTCATGAGAGAAATTATCCCACGCTATGGACTACCACTTGAAATTGGGTCAGATAATGGCCCCGCTTTTGTTTAGAACTGTTTACAACAACTCGCCCATCTGTTGGGCATTACCTGGAAACTGCACACAGCCTACAGACCCCAGAGTTCCGGAAAAGTTGAAAGAATGAACAGAACTCTAAAGACTTTGATTGCAAAAATGTGCCAAGAAACATCACAGGGATGGTTAGAAGTGCTGCCGATAGTCTTGTTGCATATTAGATGCAGGTCAACCCCGCAATTGAAACTAAGTCCGTACGAACTTCTGTTCGGGCGGCCTACCCCTTAGACTTGTGCACCTTTTTTTTCGGTTCGGTTCGATTCGGTTCAGTTTGTTCGGTTTTTTTTAAAATTTTCGTCTCGGTTCGTTTCGGTAGATTTCTATTTCGGATCGGTTCGTTTTTTCGTATCGACTTTCTTTCGGAATATTAGTCATTTTCGAAATTTCGGGTCTGCTTGTTTTATGTATGGAGTTTTTGTTCGTGCTTTTGAAAATTTTTGTTTTTTTGGAACGTCTGTTCTCCTCGTTTCATCACAGTGACTGACTGCTGTGTCTATTCGTTTTGACGTAAACAAAAGTACTACACATACAGGGTTATTCAAAGAGATTCGAAAAGTCACCGCACGTTCGGTGACTTTTCGTTCTCTTCAATTCGGTTTGTTTTGCCGATCCCATTTCGGTGACCCTGCGGTGTATTCAGCAAGCACCACAGGGCCCCGAATTGCAGGGAAAAGCTGCCGCAAACCTGACGAAAACTATCCGCAAAACCCAGCGAATGCACGCCGAAAACCCTCAAAAACATCTGGATTAACCTGCTGAAAACCACAGAAAAACCCGAACAGGAGCCGATCGCAGCCTTCAACACAGAAGAGGCAGTGAATAAATTAGGAAAACAGTTTGTATGAATGATTAAAAAGTGAAACACTGTTTGCAAAGAAACTACTGAGAGAAAATGTCTGAAATTTACATATGAGGTCCAGGGAATGATAATAAAGAGGGCTGTTACAGAAAAAATAAGTAAACTTAAAAAAATAATAATAAATAAATTCAGAAAAATGCTTAAAATATTCTAAAAAATCTATAAGTAAAGAGACTCTTTACTGCAGAATTTTATAATGAACCGTTGCTATTTGTAATTATGTCAGATGAGGCTTAAGCGTGGGAAAGATACCGGACACTTGGGTACCACGTGCTTGAGGCGACATATGAACAAGTGCCAAACATCCCGTTGGCGCAAAACTTTGTGTAGCTCCTCCTCCTCCTCATCTGTCTCTACCCCCACTGTATGTCCTGCCATGTCATTGCCTACAACCTCCACCGACAGGGATGATGCTACAGTAATGGATGTACCAGGTCCTTCCTCACAATGTGACATCATCCCAGTAGCTGAAGATTTACGAAGTCAGATTACGTTGCCGCAGCTGCTGCAGCGAAAGAAAAAATATAGTCCCAACCATCCCCAAGCACAGCGTCTAAATGCCAGCTTAACAAAATTACTCGCATTGCAGCTGCTGCCTTTCCAGCTGGTGGACTCTGCTACCTTCCGTGAATTTGCTGAATGTGCTGTACCATGTGCTGTACCACAGTGGCAGCTTCCAAAACGCCATTACTTTTCACGCAAGGCCATTCCAGCACTATACCAGCACGTGGAAGACGATATTATCCAGTCATTGGGAAAGGCAGTCAGCAGCAAGGTGCATGTGACTTTAGACACGTGGTCCAGCAAGCATGGACAGGGTCGTTACATTTCCTTCACGGCACACTGGGTAACTCTGATTGCAGCTGGGAGGGATCCAAGATGGGGCTCTGTGCTGGAGCTTGTTCATCCACCACGCCTCCAGAAAGCTGCTTGTATGAGGTCTGTCTGCTCCACCAACACCTCTCCCTCTTCCGCCTCCTCATTCTCTGTCTCTGGCGAAGTAGTAGTTAAACCGACGCCTGACAGGGGCTACACAATGGCTCAAGCAAAAAGATGCCATACTATGCTTGAGCTGGTTTGTTTTGGGGACAGGAGCCACACCAGGCCAGAAATTTTGTCAGCTCTGCAGGCGCAGGTGCAGAGATGGTTAACACCACTCCAGCTTCAGCTGAGAATGATCATTTGTGATAATGGCAGCAACCGTCTCTCCGCCCTACGCAAGGGTAAATTGACGCATGTACCATGCCTAGCACACGTTCTAAATCTGGTGGTACAGCATTTCCTAACCAGGTACTCAGGGCTGGCAGAGCTTCTCAGCCAGGCCAAAAAAGTCTGCAGCCACTTCAGATGGTCATTCCCAGCAAGTGTTCGTCTGGCAGAAATTCAAAGAGAATTCCACCTTCCCACAAACCGTCTGATCTGTGACATGCCCACCAGGTGGAACTCGACATTAGCAATGCTGCAGCATCTGCACAAGCAGCAGAGGGCCATCAACGAGTACCTGTGTGAGTATGGCACAAGGACAGGTTCAGGTCAACTTGTTTTTTTTCCCCCCCGCAGTGGCTGATGATCAAGGATGCATGCACTGTACTGTCACCATTTGAGGAGGCAAGGAGGATGGTGAGCAGGGACAGTGCATGCATCAGTGACACAATTCCTTTAGTGTTCCTGCTGGAGCACACTCTGTGGGGAATTATAGATGTGGCTCTAGAGGCAGAGCAGCGGGAGGAAGAGGAGGCCTTCCCTAGCTCTCAAGGCCCCAGTCTTTCCGCAGACAGCATTCCAGCGGGTCCTACTCAGATCAGACAGGAGGAGGATTAGGAGGAGGAGGAATATTTAAGTAGTGGGGCATTGAAGGTGGGGATTCCTCAAGGGAGGGTTTTGTGTGCCCAGAAACAGAAGGGCTAGTGCGTGGCTGGGAGGAGGAAGTGCACGATACGGTCATCCTCATTGACCAGGAAGACTCGGAAGCTAATGCCACCTCCAACCTATGCTGCATGGGCTCCCTAATGATGCAAAGCCTGCTAAAGGACCCCAGGATTCGTGCTATCAAGGAGAGGGATTATTACTGGTTGGCAACCCTTCTTGATCCACGATACAAGGGGATAGTTGCAGAGCTCATTGTGCCCGCACAGAGGGAGCACCGGATGAAAAAACTTGAGGATGCTCTAAAGCGACACTTGTGTAACACCTTTCCAGGCACTGGTAGATTACCAAGTGCTGACACACGTGCTTCTGAGGCTGCGGGTGATCAGAGGAATAGTGGTGAAGGCCATGGCCGCTTGACTGATGCTTTTTTAAATTTTTTTAGTCCTCGACGCTCAGGGACGTCAAATGTAGGCACGCATTGCCAGCGTCTTCACCGTATGGTGCAGGACTACCTAGGGGCAAGGGCAGACCTGGATACCTTTCCAGCAGATGATCCACTGGCTTACTGGGTGTTTAGATTGGATCACTGGCCAGAACTTAGCCAATATGCTATGCAGCTACTAGGTTGCCCTTCATCTAGCGTGCTTTCCAAAAGGACGTTCAGTGCCGCTGGAGGTTTTGTCACAGACAAAAGAGTGCGTCTGTCCACCGACTCTGTAGACCGGCTGACATTTATAAAAATGAATCAGTCCTGGATCAGCAGCTATCAATCCCCTGATGCTGAAGTAATGGAATAGATCAGGGATGTCCTCTTCTGCATTCACAAAACCTCCAGCACTGAACTCTCCCACAATACCACAAAAGGGTTACGGTGTGAAGGCACTTGCTGCCATGAAAGGCACAATATTTGGCTGCACTGACGCCTGTGCCAGATTTATATAATTTTAATTTTTTTGAACCGCAGGGTCCAACCCTGCACTCTTCCACAATACCACAGAGGGGTTACTGTATGATGATACTTGCTGGCCTGGCATTAAAGGCACAATATCTGGGTGCACTGACGCCCATTAACAGATAAAAAACTTTTCAATATAGGACCACATGGTCCACCCTGCATTCTTCCACAATACCACAGAGGGGTTACTGTATGATGATACCTGCCCGCCTGGCATTAAAGGCACAATATCTGGGTGCACTGACGCCCATTTCCAGATCAAAAACTTTTCAATATAGGACCACATGGTCCACCCCTGCATTCTTCAACAATATTACAGAGGGGTTACTGTATGATGATACTTGCTGGCCTGGCATTAAAGGCACAATATCTGGGTGCACTGACGCCCATTACCAGATCAAAAACGTTTCAATATAGCACCACATGGTCCACCCCTGCATTCTTCCACAATACCACAGAGGGGTTACACCAAAGGCAGAATATCTGGGTGCACTAACGGCTTGACCAGAATCATATCTTTTCAATATAGGACCACATGGTCCACCCCTGCATTCTTCCACAATACTACAGAGGGGTTACTGTATGATGATACTTGCTGGCCTGGCATTAAAGGCACAATATCTGGGTGCACTGACGCCCATTACCAGATCAAAAACTTTTCAATATAGGACCACATGGTCCACCCCTGCATTCTTCCACAATACCACAGAGGGGTTACTGTATGATTGTACTTGCAGGCCTGGCACCAAAAGCACAATATTTGGGTGCACTGCCACTGACGCCTGTATCAGATTCATATCCTCAGAGTGGTTACGGTGTGACGGCACTGTTGGGGATGCTAAAGGACCAATTTTAAAGCACCTATTGTTACTTTCATCCAAAGCTTGCATATATTTCACAATAATTTAGCACAAAAAATAAGTAAACTTTTTCTGCGTGTACGAAAATGTCTCCTCTTTTCATACAGACTGCCACCCCAAGCAGTTGTTTATGGATAGATTAAAGGAAAAGCATTTACCGTCATATGAAAAGTCATTTTTTGTTTTTAAGTGTTTCTATACATCCTAGAAATCCGCCACTTCACGGGCAGGTTATGGGGACCTCCTAGGCACGATATTTGAAGGAATTTTTGGTTTTTATTTTTAACCCTTATTTCATGGAAAACTCACTGTCCCTTTAAAAACTTTTTTTTTTTTACTTTTTGTCCTTGTTTTCTGTCCCCCAGGGCACTACCCGGACCCCCATACACCTTTTATGGCAAATATGTAGCATATATGCCCTCTTGGAGGGCACTCTAAAAACCAAATTTTCAGCCCCATTGACTTGCATTGGGTTCGGGTTCGGACCCGAACAAATGGGAAGTTCGTGTTTGGGCTCGAACCGAACTCGGGGGGTATTCGGCTCATCCCTACTCTCTGGTTAGCCGAATGGCCAAGAAAGGTTACCTTTCTCAAGCAATTCGGATCTCTTTGTATTGTAAACTATCAGGGATATTCATACTACTAAATTTTTTTAATATTGTAAACTAAATAATCTAAAATATGATAAAATAATAATTAATATTAAATTATTAATACAATAAAAATAAAATAGTACTTTTTAAAATTAAATTATATATATTAATTATTTTGTTGGTTTGTTTTTTGGATCCGATATTATTTTCTATCGAATCAATACGATAATTCTGTCGATATGATAATTCTGTCGAATGATTGAATTGATTCTATCGTTTTTTATTAAAGATCCTTTTTTTCTTATGAATAATTGGGATATGCATTTCACAAATTTATTTAATCATATTAAATAAAATGGTATGAATGGAACATAAAAAAAATGAACAAAACGATTTAAAAAACGCAAAAATGACCCAACCCAAATGGTCTGACTTTAACCACTTGAATGCTAAGGACGCGCTCAGCGCGTCCTCAGCATTCCCGCTGGTGTGCTGAGGACGCGCTGAGCGCGTCCTCACATTGGGGTCAGCGTTCGGCCGGGTTCCGGCCGATCGCTGGCCCCTCCGGTGCGGGCTGACATCCTGGATGTCAGCCCGGCATCCGGACCACCAGCCGCCAGAATTAGGTGTCATCGCGGCGGGGGCGCGATGACACCTAATTCAGGCGCCCCCCCCGCATGTGCGGAGGAGGCGCCTGAAAGGGAGGGGGGGAGGTCCTTCGGACCTCTCTCCCTCCCGATCGGCGGCGCACAGGGGCTTAACCCAGGCATCATTTGGAAGGGCACAGCCTGCCCTTCAAATGATGCCTGGCATTAACCCCTGGGGAGCTGGATCGCGAATCGGCGCTGAAAAGCGCCGGTTCGCGATCCTTTCCCGGAGCTGGCCGACATCTTGGATGTCGGCCAAGCCTCCGGGAACTCCCCCAGAGGACTGGCGTCATCGTGCGTAGCACGATGACGCCAGTCCTAGACTTAACCCCTAACTGCCACCAACTGTGGAGATAGGGAGTTCCAATGAACTCCCTATCTCCCGATCCGTGGCAGTTAGGGGTTAAATTTTGGTATGGTTGGATCGGCCAGAGCATGGCCGTTCCAACGATACCAAACATGAAAGTGTAAAATTTTGTAAAAAAAAAAAAAAATGAAAAATAAAAATTAAAAAAAATAACACTTTTTTTTTTATTTTTTTGGGTTTGTTAATGCAGCAATATTGTTCCCATTTCAATTATAATGTGAACAATGATGCTGCACTAACGATTTTTGTATGCGGTGCGTTTGTTAAAAATAGTGTCATTTTCCCCAAAAAAAAATGTAACGAGACCCCATCTCTAATTTTTTTAACAAGCGCACCCCATACAAAATATAACCGCAATTGCTCGCATGTTAAAATGTGAAAAAACACTTTACACGTTGTAAATTATTGAAAATACATATTTTATTGCATTTTTTGTTATAATATACAGACATGACATAACGTATACATATAATAATGACATATTATGAATCTACTGAGTCTGACGGAAAGAACGATATATAATATGTCTGGTCATATACTAAAATAAGCCTTCAAAACACGTTTAAACATGATGCGCAAAACAGGTAAAAATGACCTCAGCACAGGGGCGGGAAAAGCCTCAGCAGCGAAAGGGTTAAAGATAAAAACCAGAACAAAAGGTTTTAAAAGGTAAAAATAGTTGATCAAAATTATCTGAAACAAAAAAAAACCAACAAATAAAATGATTTAAAGCAGACAAAAAAAATTAACCCTTTCGCTGCTCAGGCATTTCACGGCTTCACGGTTCACGCCTTGTGTGCTGTGCTGCTGAGCTAATTTTAACGGTTTTGCTCATAATGTTTAAACGCATTTTGAAGCCTTATTTTATTATATGACCCAGACATGTTATATATCGTTTTTTCCAGCTGATTCGGCAGATTCATAATATATCATTATTATATGAAGATATGTATGTATGCGTCATGTCCTGTCTGTATACTATTAAAAAAAAAAGGCAATAAAATTAGAATTTTCAATGTTTTACAAGGTGTAAATAAAGTGCTTTTTTCACATTTAACATGCGAGCGTTTGCGGTTATATTTTATATGAGTTGCACTTGTTAAAAAAATTTGAAATGGGGACTAGTTGTTACATTTTTTTGGGTGAAAACTACACTATTTTTAACAAACGCACCCCATACAGAAATCCTTAGTGCAGCATCATTGTTCACATTATAATTGAAATGGCAACAATATTGCTGCATTAACAAATCAAAACAAAACACCTGATTATTTTTTTTAAATATTTTTTTATTATATTTTTATATTTTATAATTTTTAACATTGTCATGTTTGGTATCGTTGGAAAGGCCATGCTCTGGTCGATCCAACGATACCAAACATTAACCGATAGCTGTCGCGGATCGTGAGATAGGGGGTTCAGTGGAACCCCCTATCTCCACCATTAGTTGCAGTTAGGGGTTAACTCCAGAACTGACGTCATTGCGCTATGCACGATGACGCCAGTCGTCAGGGGGAGATCCCGGAAACTTGGCCGACATCCAAGATGTCAGCCTGCTCCGGGAGAGGATCGTGACCTGACGCCTTTCTGTGCTGAATCAGCCTGGATCCGGCCCCCACCTGGGGTGCAGCAATCAGCCGTAATCCCGGCTGATTGCTGCCTGACTCCTGTGCTAGGGTCTCGCTCAGCGCATCCATAGCACAGGAGGAGCACTTGACAAGTTGGCATGCAGGAGGCGCTGATCGCGTCCTTAGCAGCCAAGTGGTTAATGCAGCATATGAATCCGCACACTGCGGGGAAGCACCTCTCTGCAGTATAATTAATGCAGCATAAGAATCCACACACTGCAGGGAAGCGCCTCTCTCTGCAGTATAATCAATGCAGCATATGAATCCTCCACACACTGCGGGGAAGTGCCTCTGTCTGTAGTATAATTAATGCAGCATATGAATCCTCCAGTCCACACACACTGTGGGGAAGAGCCTCTCTCTGCAGTATAATTAATGCAGCATATGAATCCTCCACACACTGCGGGGGAGTGCCTCTCTCTGCAGTATAATTAATGCAACATATGAATCCTCCACACACTACGGGGAAGCGCCTCTCTCTGCAGTATAATAAATGCAGCATAAAAATAGAATCCACACACTGGCAGGCAGCACCTGTAGTCTACAGTATATTAATGCAGCATATGAATCCTTAGTTCTGCAGTAAAGAGTCTCTTTATTTTTATTTATTTTTAGTGTCTTTTAATCATTTTTGTTAAAAAAAATTCTGAGCAACAAAGTGTGGGAAATGTTTCGCCATATAGTCTTCAATGTTAATAATATTCCTGTTTAATTCAATATCTAATAAACCGTTACTCTATTATTATATTCTGCAGTAAAAAAGAGTCTCTTTATTTTTAGATTTTTTAGGATTTTTTAATCATTATTTGAATTTTTTGTTTTTGAGCCACAAGGACAAGGAGTAGACTGGGAAAGTTATGCCCCATAGGCTTCAATCAATTGTTTTGGTTGTGTTTTTTGTGATTCTATGCTCTAAAATCATCTTTGGGGGTTGGATTACTGCGTGCAAAGTCCAATCAGCTGCTTCCTTTACTGGAATTTCCACTGAAGGCTGGCACAGACACACACTGTCACTTGTTGACTGCAGCAACTTGTTGACTCCACCTGTTGACTGAAGGGTATACACTTCCATTCCTCTTGGGTGTGCCATATTGCTTTCGTTCTGACTGAATGAGAAGACAGCACTGAAGGAGTTTGGAGTGGACTCTGGAGACTGGAGAGAAACAACGTTTTGCTTTGCATTTGCAGTGAGTGACTGGAGTGGAGTGCAGAGACTCTTATTATTGGACTGACTGTGAGAGTGTAAGTAAAGTACTTATTTATTTATTTGCAAAGGATTTTACCAGGAAGGATACATTGAGATTTCTCTCGTTTTCAAGTATGTCCTGGGTTCAAGAACATTGTATTTCTGTAACAACTGTAACCACTCAAAGTAAATAATACAAAGAAATACTTGTAATAATATCTCATCTTATTCTTAATTTATCCTGGCAACATTTGTTTGCACATATATTTCATACTTGTGTATTTTTTATTCATGATTTTTCATTTAGCTTTGCCTTGATTTTGAGTGCTGGTGGAGACTGAGTAGACTAGAGAATGAGAGTGATATCTTTATTATGCCTGTCGGCGTTCACTCACTGCTCCGTGTGTCCAGCGTCTCATTTTTTTTTATCTCCCATGCAGGCCCAGGGGCGGACAACTAATGGGGCCCCCTTGTTTGCACCCACAGGGGGCCACACCCATAAAAAACACTCTCTACAATGCAGCACCCACGTGTACATTATTGTGCTAAAGAATTTAATTCTGAACTCCTAAAAATAACCTTTTTGAAAATCCACTTGGACCCTGCAGTGAATTGGGGGATCCATTGTGCCCCCTCCATACTTATTACAAATGGCCACCGCACTGTGGCCCATTAGTGGTTGTTTTTGTCTTTGGACCTATATATATTATATACAAAAATTCAGTTACAAAATATTTTATTTATGGTTTTATTTTTTATTTGTTTAGAGAACATAACATCATGGACTCAACAAGCAGTGGCACTGGTGACACACCAAGCACCATCATTCAAAGGACGGCCCCATCTACTAGTAGTACTCGCAGGACTGTTTATAAGGGCAGTAAAAAAAAATAAACAGCTTGGAAGGCGTCCTGCGGTCACTGTTTCTCAAGATCTGCCAATTATTAAAACCCGAGGGAAAACAAGCAGAACATAGTCAGACAGTTGTAGTAGTAGTACTACTAGTCAGAGAAAGAGAAACCCAGTCCCACCCAGCAAACAAATAAAGACATCATCATCATTATCATCCTTTACTGGCAAGGCGGCTGAGCTTAAGAGTAAGACATATTTATCTAAGTCAAGAACTAAGTCAGCAATTCTGTGTCAGCAGTTTAAGGAGCTAGTTCCTCCAAAAACAAAGTGCACAATAACCAGCGTCACTTGTAGAAGCACAACAAGTACCCTGGCTGGGGCAGCTAGTGCTACTTCTACTGCGACAAAAAATGTGCTAGTACCAGAGATGTTTTATTCTAGTAGAGGCACGAAGGTATGTGGGAAGGTTTTTGAAAGTCATCATTTATTTAAGCAGCCCAAGACTGAGCTTCTGCTGTATCAGGAGGGAATTGCTTTAGCTCAATCACAAAGTGCCACCACCACCAAAAACCGCTGCTGAACTAGATAGAACCCAAGAGAGAGATACTGGTGGTGTTCTATCCCATTCCCTATATCCTAGTAGCCTTCAGGGAGAAGGAATCCAGCAGCAGGGCTCAACATCTCCCACTGGTGATGATGAATTGTTATCTTCACACAAAGACTATAATAGAAAAGCTCATTTAAATTTGAATCTACAAGAGCAAGAAGATTTACAGCCTTATACTCCTTTTCAAGGTTCCCTATCCCCTTACCATAGTACACATGATTGTTCCTCAATTTTGTTTTCCCGTGAAAACTCGTCGGCATCACCAGTGTCACCTGTCGCTCTGTCCCAAGTAGAAATTATTAGTACCAATATCAAAATGTGTGCTCCCGTCACCAGTGCCACTAGTACCACCACACCAGTAGTAGGAGCCCCCTCACCCCACTCTCCCAAATATGTTTAAAAACACTAAACATGGGTTACAACAAGGAGAAACTGAAAGTACTGCTACTATTACATCAGAATGCACAGGCCAGATTCAGTGTGTGGAATTGGATGAAGAATGTGTCTCTAAACAAGAACCTTCACCAGCAACAAGTGGCCGCCGTCGGTCGAAAGCGTGGCAGTATTTTACTGAAAGTGCGGATAAACGTACAGCCAAATGTCATTTGTGCGGAACATGGGTCAGCCATGGTCAACAGACAAACAAACTCACTACCACTGGCATGAACTCACATGAAAACCCACCACAAGGCAGTGCTGCTAGCTTTAGAAAAAGGTTCTCCTCTACCGGCACTGCCACCTAGCACTAGTGCTAGCACTACTAGGGAATCTACTTCTACTCCCACCACCAGTGCCACACACACCTTCACTTCTGCAGCAGCTGGTAAAAGTCTGAGCAAACAGCCATCCTCCACACAGCCCACTATGGACCAATTTGGTGGGTTTCAGCCCAGGGGAATATCGAAGCAGCAGACCCGAAAAATCACAAGACTCATTGCAGAGTTAATAATGGTTGGGGGTGCTTATTTTAATTTGATAGGCGGTGATTCTTTCAAGCGCCTCATGCAGGCTCTCCCCAATATAAAGTACCTTCACGCACTACATTTAGTCGATCTGTAGTGCCCGCTATGTACCGGTCCTGCGTTGGAGTTTTGAAGGAGGAGCTGGGAAAGGCTGCTGGACGATCAGTGCACTTCACCACAGATCTATGGACTGCTCCAAATAGCCAGCATGCCTTTCTGTCCTTGACTGGACATTGGTGGCAGTCGCAGCCCAATGTGCCCGAGCAAAAGCAGCCAGCAGCAACAAGTTCAGGGGCAAAAAAAAAAGTGCCGGGCCTTGTGCCGATGATACAGAAAAGAAGACAGCATTACATTCCTTCCTCCTCCACGCTGAGGTGATGGATCATCAGCACACTGCAGAGAACATCTTACATGCACTGAAGAACATGATGGCACAGTGGCTAGGGGAGCAGTCTGGTACACAAGCTCAAATGGGTTTTGTAGTAACCGATGGTGGAATCAACATGACAAAGGCTCTCCGGGATGGAAGATTTGTGGGTGTGCGGTGCGCAGCTCACATCCTGCATCTAGTGGTGACAAAGGCACTCGATGCGGGTATTAGTGGAGGAAGGTTGGGGGCACTTGTTGAATCGTGCAGAAAAATTGCTGGTCATTTCCACCACAGCGCAAGAGCTAGCCAGCTCCTTAGGCAGGAGCAGAAAAGGGCAGGACTCCCAGAACACCGGTTAAAACAAGATGTGGCAACAAGGTGGAACTCCACATTAGACATGCTGGAAAGGATTCTCGAACAGCAAAAAGCAATCCACGCAATGGCGTACAAACATTCCATTGTTATTAGCAGCTTACTAGGCAGGGATTACTGGGCCGTGATGGAACAGGCAGTGGAAGTCCTGAAGTCTTTCTGATTAGCTACAGAACACTTGAGCAGAGCGAGTGCTAGCTTGTCTGAAATCATACCCGTATTCTACCAACTCCGTGACTCTATGGATGACTTTCTGTCCAACAGAGAAGAGTTGCCTGGCGGTAAACCTCCACATGCCGATGTCACTGTCCTTCTGACCAGACTCTATGAACAGCTGGAGTAACGAATAAGACAGCACATTGCCCCTTGTCCTGAGTATATGCTGGCCACAATTTGCAACCCTGCTTTTAAAGGAAAGTCTGCACTCCGTGCCGATTCCCTTTCATTTTGGCAGCAAACACTCATAGATAAGATACGGGACAGGGAGCGTAAAAACCGTGCACAGTTCCAGAGGGAAGAGACGGAGACAGTGGAGGAGACGTTGGAGGAGTCTGTCGTTGTGGATGATGACAGTGACACACCCAGATGTGAGAGGAGGACCAGTGCTGCTGCTCAGAGCAGCGTTCCCAGACCTGTATTTTTTACAAAAATGTACGCGAGTTATGGGTCAGGATATGGAGTCGGACCTAACAAAAACCTGCCAATTGAAAATGCTAAGACATTTGTTATGGCATACCTTGCTGAGTCTCTTTTGGAACCCAATACAGACCCTTTTCAGTTTTGGGAGAACAAGAGAGGTGTGTGGCCTACGTTTGCAGAGGTAGCCATGGAGCTCCTTTCTTGTCCACAACCACTGTACAAAGTGAGCAGATTTTCTCCATTACGGGGAATATTCTGTGCCCTCAGCGCTCCCAATTATCGCCCCAGCTGTTAGAGCAAATGACATTTCTGAAGGTGAACTTGCCGAAGCTGGGATACCCGGCCCTAGGTTTTGATTCAATCTAGAAATGCAAGCACACACGTTTAGTTAGTAGAAGTTCATAAATCCCTGTTGGTTTTTTTATTTTTATTTTTTAAAGATAGATAGATTAAGATTTTTAAAAGTTTGTATTGATGAAGAGTAGGCCCACCCCAGGAACACCACTCAGCTTATGATGAAACCTTCAATCAAAATAATAATTTCTGCTTATTAATCTGGAAATACCTCTTCCTTTCACAGTTTTGAAAAAATAGTTACCTTGAAATGGGTGAAGAAGATGGAGGAAGATAGTTATGACGAGCTTTGCAGACAGACTGCATATGGTAAGAAATTTTAGATGAATTAAATTTACAATAAATAGAAAATAATATATTTACAATCGATAATTTAAGTTGGATTTAATATATTTACAATAAATAGACAATAATAATATATTATATTTACAATATATAAATAATTTAATCCGAATGAATTTATTTAATATATTTTCAAAAAATTTTTTTAGATTTTTTTTGTATTTTACCATAAAGGATACATTTGTTTTTTTCTTCTTTTCAAGTATGTCCTGGGGACTTTTACAAATATATATAATTGAACCTAAATAATTAAAATATAAACAGTGCACTAATACAAGGTATGTCTGGACGCAGACGCCAGCCGGTTCACAGCCTGGGTCTGCTTCTTGATCTCCTGCCCAAGCCGTTGTGTCTGAAAAACCAGCCTCTCCAAGGTATCCTGGTGGATTGGACATGGCTGTTCAACTGTAATAGGAGAAAAGAAAACAAGCAAAGTTTATAATTCTTTACATCTGTGCGATTGATTTAGGATTGTGTTCTTCCTGCAGTGTGACTGTGCGGCGCACATACTTACGTGCACTCGTGCAGGACTGACAGCGGGTGATGGTACTCTTCCCACAGGATGCATCATGCCACGTTACGGCCTACTTATGTTGTTAAAGACAAAAGTACAATACTTTGCAGATGGATAAAGGTTTGTTCTCTCCCCCTCCCTCCCTCTACCCCCTCTCCCTCATTCTTTATCCCTTGTGTGTTTGTTTTGTAGGTACTCACTGGAAAGGGCCCCAGACGTGCTGCCTTGTAGCTGATCCCTCTGGTGATGCATCCGTAAAATAGGAATGTGAAGCAAAAGGTAAGTCTCAAGTGTTGTGAAAAAGACCAATTTTTTTTACATACATTATGGGTTATTCAGAGTCAAACTGACCCTGAAATTGCATGCAGATCAGTTAATTTTGCTATACGGTGCAATTGTGGCCTGGCCAATCAGTGGGATTTCTGTACTCTTTGAATTGACCAACAGTGATTGCAATTTATGTAACGATCTATTTCTTTTAATTTAACTCACCAGCTCCCTGCTGTCTGCCATGCTCAGAGTCTGTACGTATCCTGATTCCTGACCCATCGTGACATCCAAGAGGTGATCCACCAGACGCCTCTCCCACCGGCTCCGTTCCCCATGGCGCATCTTCTGTTCTCCAACTTGCGCTGTACAGTCACCTTGCGTTTGCAGTCATAACAGCTAAAGAACAAAACAATTATTAGTTAAGAAATTATTTTCTAAAAAATTGCATTTATTCATTGTCGGGTCAGTGAACAGTTTTCTCAGTTTACAAGAAGTTAGAACTGATTGCAGCAAAGTTGTGACTATAGTAGGAGACAAATTTTATGTGATTATGACAACATATGTAAACAATTGAAGTATTTACAGTTCTGATTTATTTATATATTTTTTTATTTTACTATATTTTGTGCTACAAGAAATAAATAGTTTTGTTAACAAGTTATATCATGTGTCTCCTCTCCACTCATTAGCATTTATTGACAAAACAATTATTAGTTAAAAAATTATTTTCTAAAAAAGTGCATTTATTCATTGTCGGGTCAGTGAACAATGTTCGGTTCTATGCTGTGTTTGTTTAGTCAGGTGTGCTACCTATTCATGATTAGGGATGAGCTGTTCGGGTTCGGACGGTTCGGGGTTCGACCCGAACTTAGCCTGTTCGAGCGGATCGTGAACACCGAACATTTCCGGGTGTTCGCCACATGTTCGACCACAATGGACCACAATGCATTTTCCCACTGGCCTGAAGCTCGTAATTGGCTACAGCCTTGCACCTGACCACAGGTCTGGTGCAAGACTGGTTCAACACTATGCCAATCACCGTGCAGGAGGGGTGGGGTCGCGCCTATTCCCCGAAGGGTTGGCTGCAACCACCAAATGCATCCAGTCCAACAACATGTGTAGAATATAACAAAGAAAAAAATGTCATCTGCGCTTACTCCAATTATACCGTGTGAAACTAAACACAATTAGAGGTTTGGTTTCTTATTAATGGCCATTATAAGACTAGCTCGCCTGCCAACGTCACGGCACCTCTATAAGGGCGAGTCCTAACCAAAATGAAACCACAGGCTGCTACATAGCAAGGCATAGCACCGCTCAGAGTCCTGATTGAGCAAATTTTGCCCAATCATGGGCTCACAGAGCTATGTCCCGCAGCACACTATATAAGGTTTCCACGCAGCGCTTCTGCACGCATTTCAGAGGTGATTTCACAGGAGATAGTTGTGTGTGTTGTTACTGCCGGTCTGCCACGCGTCTAGGGGGGTCTCATTTCGACCAAATATCAGCGAATTTAGGTGATGTGTGTCTTGTCACTGTGCCAGCAAGTTTTTTTGGGGTTTACAACTTTATTTAAAACATTTGTGAATTGAGGTGATCTTCTGTGTCTCGTCACACAGCCAGCAAGTTTTTTTGGGGCTCACTAATTTCTTTAAAACACTTGTGAATTAAGGTGATCTGTGTCTCGTCATACAAACAGTACCACGCTGTATGTTGGGGCTCAATAATTTCTTTAAAACATTTGTGAATTGAGGTGATCTGTCTCTTGTCACTGGCTGCCAGCTATCAGTGTGTCTCACTGAGTTATACCAGAGTTCTTTAAATCTTTATACCAGAGTTGAATCAGAGTTCTGTATATATTAATCTATATATCACTCACCATGTCTGAAACAACAAAAAGGACAGGCAGACGCTCCCAGACACAGATAAGAGGGCAAGCAGCCCCTGTGTCGGGAGGCTGTGACTCTGGTCGTGGTGGACGTGGTGCATCCTCTGCAGGGGCACGCCTGTCCTTTATAACTGGTGCTGGCCGTCTTCTTAACCTGCAGCAACATAGAGAGGAATTGGTGGATTGGCTAGCCAGACCATCCTCATCCTCCTCATCCTCTGCCAGCCAGGCTTCTAGTGCTTTACCGTCCACCTCAGCTGCCAAAGCATCTAATGCAGCCTCCATGTCCACAGCTACTCCTGCCGTAGCCTCGCTATCAGACACGGAGGAGTCAGCTGAATTGTTTGACTACAATGAGAGTGACATGCTGCTTGAGGATGCGCAGCAAGTACAGTGTTCTGATTCAATCTCTGAGGTTGAGCAAGGGAGTATAATCAACCTAGAGGAAGGGGTGCTAGTGATGACACACAAATAACTGGCACTCATGTTGCCCCAGCAGCTGCAGCATACTGCCAAGTTGGCTCCAGTGACGAGGAGATAGGGGGTGAAGATGACATTGATGATGATGAGGTCACTGACTCCACCTGGGTGCCAGATCGAACTGAGGAATCAAGTGAGGAGGAGGGGGAGGAGTCACAGCAAACACGAGGCACAACATCCTCTGTGACCAACCGTAGCACTAGCCAGTCCAAGGCATCAGATGTCAGAGCTGCTCCGGTGCAGAGCACTGTTGTCTCAAAGAACACATGCAGGAACTCTGCTGTCTTGGAGTTCTTTAAGAAATGTGCAGCAGACCCCACCGTTGCTATTTGTAATCTATGTCAGAGGAGGCTGAAGCGTGGGATAAACACCGGACACTTGGGTACCACGTGCTTGAGGCGACATATAAACAAGTGCCACACATCCCGTTGGCGCAAAACTTTGCGTAGGTCCTCCTCCTCCTCCTCATCTGTCTCTACCCACACTGTATGTCCTGACATGTCATTGCCTACAACCTCCACCGACAGGGATGATGCTACAGTAATGGATGTACCAGCAGGTCCTTCCTCACAATGTGACATCATCCCAGTAGCTGAAGTTTTACTCAGTCAGATTACGTTGCCGCAGCTGCTGCAGCAAAAAAAAATATAGTCCCAACCATCCCCAAGCACAGCGTTTAAATGCCAGCTTAGCAAAATTACTCGCATTGCAGCTGCTGCCTTTCCAGCTGGTGGACTCTGCTCCCTTCTGTGAATTTGCTGAATGTGCTGTACCACAGTGGCAGGTTCCAAAACGTCATTACTTTTCACGCAAGGCCATTCCAGCACTATACCAGCACGTGGAAGACAATGTTATCCAGTCATTGGGAAAGGCAGTCAGCAGCAAGGTGCATGTGACTTTAGACACGTGGTCCAGCAAGCATTGCCAGGGCTGTTACATTTCCTTCATGGCACACTCGGTAACTGATTGCAGCTGGGAGGGATCCAAGACGGGCTCTGTGCTGGAGCTTGTTCATCCACCACGCCTCCAGAAAGCTGCTTGTATGAGGTCTGTCTGCTCCACCACCACCACCTCTCCCTCTTCCTCCTCCTTCTCTGTCTCTGGCGAAGTGGCAGTTAAACCGATGCCTGACAGGGTCTACGCAATGGCTCAAGCAAAAAGATGCCATACTGTGCTTGAGCTGGTTTGTTTAGGGGACAGGAGCCACACTGGGCCAGAAATTCTGTCAGCTCTGCAGGGGCACGTGCAGAGATGGTTCACACCACGCCAGCTTGAGCTGGGAATGATCGTCTGCGATAATGGCAGCAACCTTCTCTCCGCCCTACGCAAGGGTAAATTGACGCATGTACCATGCCTAGCACACGTCCTAAATCTGGTGGTACAGAGTTTCCTAACCAAGTACCCAGGACTGCCAAAGCTTCTCATCCAGGCCAGAAAAGTCTGCAGCCACTTCAGATGGTCATTCCCAGCAAGCGTTCGCCTGGCAGAAATTCAAAGAGAATTCCACCTTCCCACAAACCGTCTGATCTGTGACATGCCCACCAGGTGGAACTTGACATTAGCAATGCTGCAGAGTCTGCACAAGCAGCAGAGGGCCATCAACGAGTACCTGTGTGAGTATAGCACAAGGACAGGTTCAGGTCAACTTGTTTTTTTTCCCCCCACAGTGGCTGATGATCAAGGATGCATGCACTGTACTGTCACCATTTGAGGAGGCAACGAGGATGGTGAGCAGGGACAGTGCATGCATCAGTGACACAATTCCTTTAGTGTTCCTGCTGCAGCACACTCTGCGGGGAATTATAGATGTGGCTCTAGAGGCAGAGCAGCGGGAGGAAGAGGAGGCCTTCCCTAGCTCTCAAGGCCCCAGTCTTTCCGCAGACAGCATTCCAGCGGGTCCTACTCAGATCAGACAGGAGGAGGATGAGGAGGAGGACTATTTAAGTAGTGGGGGCATTGAAGGTGGGGATTCCTCAAGGGAGGGTTTTGTGTGCCCAGAAAGGAAGGACTTGTGCGTGGCTGGGAGGAGGAAGTGCACGATACGGTCATCCTCATTGACCAGGAAGACTCGGCAGCTAATGCCACCTCCAACCTACGCTGCATGGGCTCCCTAATGATGCAAAGCCTGCTAAAGGACCCCAGGATTCATGCTATCAAGGAGAGGGATCATTACTGGTTGGCAACCCTTCTTGATCCACGATACAAGGGGAAAGTTGCAGAGCTCATCCTGCCCGCACAGAGGGAGCACAGGATGAAAAAAACTTGAGGACGCTCTAAAGCGACACTTGTGTAACACTTTTCCAGGCACTGGTAGATTACCAAGTGCTGACACACGTGCTTCTGAGGCTGCGGGTGATCAGAGGAATAGCGGTGAAGGCCATGGCCGCTTGACTGATGCTTTTTTAAATTTTTTTAGTCCACGACGCCCAGGGACGTCAAATGTAGGCACTCATTGCCAGCGTCTTCACCATATGGTGCAGGACTACCTAGGGGCAAGGGCAGACCTGGATACCTTTCCAGCAGATGATCCACTGGCTTACTGGGTGTTGAGATTGGATCACTGGCCAGAATTTAGCCAATATGCTATGCAGCTACTAGGTTGCCCTTCATATAGCGTGCTTTCCAAAAGGACGTTCAGTGCCGCTGGAGGTTTTGTCACAGACAAAAGAGTGCGTCTGTCCACCGACTCTGTAGACTGGCTGACAGTCCTGGATCAGCAGCTATCAATCCCCTGTTGCTGAAGTAATGGAATAGATAGGGGATGTCCTCTTCTGCATTCACAAAACCTCCAGCACTGAACTCTTCCACAATACCACGAAAGGGTTACGGTGTGAAGGCACTTGCTGCCATGAAAGGCACAATATTTGGCTGCACTGACGCCTGTGCCAGATTTATATCATTTTATTTTTTTGAACCTCAGGGTCCAACCCTGCACTCTTCCACAATACCACAGAGGGGTTACTGTATGATGATACTTGCTGACCTGGCATAAAAGGCACAATATCTGGGAGCACTGATGCCCATTAACAGATAAAAAAAACACTTTTCAATATAGGACCACATGGTCCACCCCTGCACTCTTACACAATACCACAGAGGGGTTAGGCTAGGGTCAGATGAGCGCATTTTCTACGGACTGTGCGTCCGTGCAGTACGGACGTACTTACTGACTGTGACGACAAGGTAGTGGCCAGTGTCACACAGTCCGTTTTTTTCACTGATGTAGCAGGGAAAATAAATTACAATGAAAGAACATTCTGTCCGTCAAAAATGCTGGACGTATAAATGCAGTCCGTCTGACCTTGTTGCATCACTCACACACAAAGCTATGCGGACGTTGTGGACGTGGCGCACGCTGCACGTCTGTTCTAGCAGTATTTCTGTGCGGACGTACTTCGTGTGTGGGGCTCCATTTAACACAATTGTATGCTATCACGGACGTACTTATGTGCGGCAACACGGACGTTAACACTGCGTTCGTCTGACCCCAGCCTTACTGTATGATGATACTTGCTGGCCTGGTAGTCTTGCACCAAAGGCACAATATCTGGGTGCACTGACGCCCATTACCAGATCAAAAACTTTTCAATATAGGACCACATGGTCCACCCCTGCACTCTTCCACAATACCACAGAGGGGTTACTGTATGATGATACTTGATGGCCTGGCAGTCTTGCACCAAAGGCACAATATCTGGGTGCACTGACGCCCATTAACAGATAAAAAACTTTTCAATATAGGACCAACCACATGGTCCACCCCTGCACTCTTCCACAATACCACAGAGGGGTTACTGTATGATGATACTTGCTGGCCTGGCAGTCTTGCACCAAAGGCAGAATATCTGGGTGCACTGACGCCCATTCCCAGATTCATATCTTTTTAATATAGGACCGCATGGTCCACCCCTGCACTCTTCCACAATACCACAGAGGGATTACTGTATGATAGTACTTGCATGCCTGGCACTAAAGGCACAATATCTGGGTACACTGCCATTGACGCCTGTATCAGATTCATATCCTCAGAGGGGTTACGGTGTGACGGCACTGTTGCCGACGCTAAAAGCCCAATTTTAAAGCACCTATTGTTACTTTCATCCAAAGCCTGCATAAGTTTCACAATAATTTAGCCAAAAAGACCACTAAACTTTTTCTGCGCGTCCTAAAATGTCTTTTCATACAGGCTGCCGCCCCAAGCAGTTGTTTATGGATAGATTAAAAGAAAAGCATTTACCGTCATATGAAACGTAATTTTTTGTTTTTAAGTGTTTCTATACATCCTAGAAATCCGCCACTTCACGGGCAGGTTATGGGGACCTCCTAGGCACAATAGTTGAAGGAATTTTTCGTTTTTATTTTTAACCCTTATTTCATGGAAATCTCACTGTCCCTTTAACCCTTTCGCTGCTGAGGCTTTTCCCGCCTCTGTGCTGAGGTCATTTTTACCGGTTTTGCTCATCATGTTTAAATGCGTTTTGAAGGCTTATTTTAGTATATGACCCAGACATATTATATATCGTTCTTTCCATCAGACTCGGCAGATTCATAATATGTCAATATTATATGTATACGTCATAACCTGTCTGTATATTATAACAAAAAATGCAATAAAATATGAATTTTCAATAATTTACAGCGTGTAAAGTGTTTTTTTTCCACATTTTAACATGCGAGCAATTGCGGTTATATTTTGTATGGGGTGCGCTTGTTAAAAAAATTAGAGATGGGGTCTCGTTACATTTTTTTTTGGGGAAAATTACACGATTTTTAACAAACGCACCGCATACAAAAATCGTTAGTGCAGCATCATTCTTCACATTATAATTGAAATGGGAACAATATTGCTGCATTAACAAACCAAAAAAAAGAACACAAGTGTTTTTTTTTTTATAATTATTTTTTTAAATATTTTTTTATTTTTATTTTATTTATTTATTTTTTTTACAAACTTTTTTCACATTCGAGTTTGGTATCGTTGGAATGGCCATGCTCTGGCCGATCCAACAATACCAAACGTTAACCCCTAGCTACCACGGATCGGGAGATAGGGAGTTCCAATGAACTCCCTATCTCCACCGTTGGTGGCAGTTAGGGGTTAACTCCAGGACTGGCGTCATCGTGCTATGCACGATGACGCCAGTCCTCAGGGGGAGTTCCCGGAGGCTTGGCCGACATCCAAGATGTCGGCCAGCTCTGGGAAAGGATCACGAACCGGCGCTTTTCAGCGCCGATTCGTGATCCAGCTCCCCAGGGGTTAATGCCAGCTACCATTTGGAAGGGCAGGCTGTGCCCTTCCAAATGGTGCCTGGGTTAACCCCCGCAACGCCGCCGATCGGGAGGGAGAGAGGTCCGAAGGACCTCCCCCCCCTCCCTTTCAGGCGCCTCCTCCGCACATGCGGGGGGGCGCCTGAATTAGGTGTCATCGCGGCAGCGCGATGACACCTAATTTCACCGGCGCCGGTCCGGATGCTGGGCTGACATCGAGGATGTCAGCCTGCACCGGGGGGGGGGGGCAGCGATTGGCCGGAACCCGGCCGAACGCTGACCCCAAAGGGAGGACGCGCTCAGCCCGTCCTCAGCACAGCAGGAGCCATGCGGAGGACGCGCTGAGCACGTCCTCCGCATCGAAGTGGTTAAAAACATTTTTTTAAAACTTTTTGTCCTTGTTTCCTGTCCCCCAGGGCACTACCCGGACCCCCATACACCTGCAATGGCCTGCTCTACTGTGGGTGCCCACTCAGGTCTCACAAACAAGGTTTTAGCTTGATTGTGCCATTACAGGGATGAATTTTCCATATGCAAATCAGCCTGCTCTCACCCAGAAAGGGTGGCCAGTGCTGATTGCCAAGGATGTCATCCCTGCACGAGAGGTGCAGCAACCCCCGACGATCTACCTTGTTTGCGAGACCTGAGCGGGCACCCACCGTAGAGCAGGCCATTGTGCTCTTGCTCGTTCTCAGGACCCTCACAAACACCCCCTGGTTTCTCACTGTAATTGTAAAGGGTCATCCAGACGTGGACCCCTTGCTTGATGTGCCTAGAGGGGTGTCAGCTATACCCTCCTGACGATTCCCAATAAGGCCGAAACGATCGTCGGGGGTTGCTGCACCTCTCGTGCAGGGATGACGTCCTTGGCAATCAGCACTGGCCACCCTTTCTGGGTGAGAGCAGGCTGATTTGCATATGGAAAATCCATCCCTGTAATGGAACAATCAAGCTAAAACCTTGTTTGTGAGACCTGAGCGGGCACCCACCGTAGAGCAGGCCATTGTGCTGTTGCTCGTTCTCAGGACCCTCACAAACACCCCCCTTGTTTCAAACTATTAAACTAAACTAAATAAAAACAATAAACATTAATTTGAGGTGAGGACGGAGGTGGCTGCCTAGCAGAGGTGTTCCAGGACATCGACCGCATCATCGATTGATTTGTCCATGGATTTAAGGTTCCTGGAAACCTGCTGCATTTTCTCTATGGCCGTCTGTATGGCTATGCTGCTGCTGCTGGAACGCTGATGCTCCGGTCTGGCTTCTTGTGCTAGTATATATCCAATAAATATGAAAGAAGGAAAATACAGTAAGTAAAACAGGTTTCTATTTTTGACTGAAAGTCATTAAAAAATATAACAGTATATACCCGAACTGACGGGCTCCTGAGGCTCCTCCTCCGACTCCCCTACAATCACCGTCCGCACCTCTTCCGGTGCTATATCTAAGAAATTAAAGAAATAAAAAAATACAGTAAACAACAAAACTGGTTTGTTTTTGACCAAAAGTTGTTGCAAAATAAAACAGTGGACTGGCGGCCTCCTGCGGCTCTGGCTCCCTCTCTCCCTCATCGTCCTCCTCCTGCTCCTCCTCCTGCTGCACCTCTTGTGCTATTTATAAAAAAATTAAATGAAAATACAGTAAACAAAAAAGGTTTATTTTTGAGCAAAAGTCGTTGCAAAATAAAACAGTATACTATATACCAGAGCTGGTGGTCGCCCGTGGCTCTGTGGTGCTGCGTGCCGCCGCCTACGCCGTGGCATGAGATGCCTTCCTGTTTTCTGCCAAATCCAAAAAATATTATAACACGTAAATAATGCAGACTGGAAAAAAATGGTATATCTATATACACTATATATATTGCCGAACGTATTGCGACACCCCTCCTCCACCACTACCCCACTACCAGCTTGACCCACCACTACTACTCCCATGATCTCATAGTTGTAAAGTCAGTGTGGTCACAAAATATTTATTTATTATTTACCTCTGCACATATAGACATATATTACTGTTCAATTATATAAAAAAATCTGAAGTAAACATTACGTTTATTCAATAAAAAGTAAAACTATTATTTGTGTTGTGTGCATACAAAATGGAATTGTGCTGACTGCTATTAGTTATTTCAAAGATGGCCTCAGTCATACAGGGTTATCCAAAGAGATTCGAAAAGTCACCGCACGTTCGGTGACTTTTCGTTCTCTTCAATTCGGTTCCTTTTGCCGATTGCATTTCGGTGACCCTGCGGTGTATTCAGCAAAGAGCACAGGGTCCCCGAATTGCAGGGAAAAGCTGCCGAAAACCTGACGAAAACTAACCGAATGCACGCTGAAAACAAGCAAAAACATCTGGATTAACCTTCGAAAAAGCCGAACATGAGCCGAATCACACAGAGCCGAAGCAGCTGTGACGTAGAGGAGGCAGTGAATAAATTAGAAAAACCATTTATATGAATCTGGGAAAAAGAAACGCTGTTTGCAAAGAAACTACTGAGCGAAAATGTCTGAAATTTTCACAGGAGGTCCAGGGAATGATAATAAAGAGGGCTGTTACAGAAAAAATAAGTTAACTGAAAAAAAAAAAAAAAAAAAAATCGGACTTTTTAAAAAAAAAAAAAAATCTGAAAAAATGCTTAAAGTATCCTAAAAAATCTATAAATACAGAGACTTTTTGCTGCAGAATTTTATAATGAACGGTTTATTATATATTGAATTAAAACGGGAATATTTTTAACATTGAAGTCTATGGGATTCTCCTGAATAAATTTGCCGAATGAAACCACCGAATGGCAGGGCATTAGGGGAACCTTCACTGCTGGTTTTCGTTCTCTGAATAGCCGAAGCAGTGCATTTTCATGGGGATTTCACTGCCCTCGAACAGGCACCGAACAGGCACCGTATGTTCAGGCAATTCGCCAGGATTTGGCGAATTGCCTGCTCTCTGGATAGCCGAATGGCCAGGAAAGGTAACCGAACGCTGATTTTCAGCATTCGGTTACCTTTCTCAAGCAATTCGGATCTCTTTGGATAACCCTGTTAGTTTCTGCTTATAAAACTGTGGATATAGCAGAAACAACAATAAATCGGTCATTTTGTTTTGAAATTCGCATCCAAAGCGTTCAATGACACTGCTGCAGCAAACTGTATTGCTGTGCAGCATCAATTCAGCAGCTGCTGAGGTATTAATTGAACGCGGCTCTGTTTGGATGAACTTTCAGAAGAACTACATGTCCCATCCTACCACTTACTTAGCAGAGGTTCAGAATTTTTTTTGATGCGCAGGTGGGAGCCAATAATTGGGAAGATGCGGGTCATCTTGTATGTGTAGCGCTGTGTTAAAAATCTTGCTGTGGCAGTACCTATTTTTGGCCACAAGATGGAGACTATCGCGATCAGATACTGGACATTGGGACTACAATGCCCGGCATGCTTTGCAAGAAGACAGGAGGTGGGTGGGGACTGGACACTTACATCCTCTGCCTCGTGGAGAAGGTTCCAGAGCGCGCCAGGGAAGCAGAGAAAGCAGACGCACGAGGAGATCACGGGAGAATCTAGGCCAAAGCCCGAGGGAGACCTGTTGTTCCGGTTTGGGTCACCTAGCCTGAGGAGAAGGAGACTCGCCAGAGCCCAGACACTGCTGCAGACCGGCGGAATCGAACGGAGAGCAGGCGGTGAGCTGGACAAGCGGCATAAAGTGAGACAACGGATCCGGCCGCTAGTATCCCCAGTCAAAATCCAGGAGGAGAGACGTCCTGGGTCAGCGGAGCCTAAAGCCTGCGTCGGATGGGTGAGAGGCCTCCAAGGCTGTTTGTGATTAAAGGTCAAGCTGCTGTTTTCTTTTTAAAGTCCACAGGGCCCCAACTGACTAGTCGAAGATTTTCCTTAAATAAACTCACTGGCCAGTTGAACAGTACCCGGGTACCACACACACACACATATACACCTTTCACCTCCTGGGACTTAACTTGTGCAGGACTCATTTTCTTTTATGAATCGGAATAGGGGTTAAAATAAAGATACGTTCCGAATATATATTTTTCCTCTTTTCCGTTGCGTGTTTACCGTAATACGAAGGGATTGTATGTTTGGGGTTTTGCTACGTGTCCCCTTTTCTGAACTATCGGGAAATTGCATTGCTTTTATGTTCGGTCGCGAATATTTTATTTTCCAAAATACGAAGCCTCGTGTTTCGTTTCTTTTCCGCTGCGCGTTTGCCGTAATACGAAAATACTGTAATAATACTTGTGAATACCGTGTTTCAACATCTGCTCAAATATTTTAGTAAACTATTTAAATGATGAAAACTCACAACTGTGTTGGAGTATATTTATTCCCTAGTGCGGGGAGACTGACCCGTGGTTAATTTTCAGCGGCTCCTCCGGGAGTGAGCGCTACACGTGGGGGCTCATCCGGGATTCAGTCTCTGGAAAAACCGCATCTAAAGGGTTAAATATGGATCCAGACGCTGTTGCCGAGTGGTGTGGGGAGCACAGTAGCCAGTCAGAATGTTGTATAGTTATGGATATTCCAGCAGACACTTGGGCTGAAGATCAGATTCGTCAGGCCGTGGCCACGCTAGCACCAGATCATCGGGGGTTAATGCTGGACATTAAAAAAAACCAGATACTTCTCACATGTATGTTCTTCTCGAATGGAGAAAGGGTGTTCCGCCATGTTTTCAGGGCACGAGCGTGAAACTGGCCGAAGAGGTGGAAGTCCAACTAATTAAGCCAAGTACGCCACGTGGCGAATCCGCAAGTGTCTCCGCACCCAGTCCGTTGGCCATGATAGGGCCTGATTTATCGTGGCTATTGGAGATCTACTGGCTAAATGTCAGAAAACAAGCCCTCCTCACACTAACTTCGGTTATCGACGGTTAAGAAATTTTACAGGAAACGTGCCAACTCCGGCGGGAGAAGAAACCTTTGAAGAATGGGTGGAACAGGCGATGCAGGCTCTGGATGAGTGGGATGTCCCTGAGGCCCAGAAAAAGCAAAGGATCACCGAGAGCTTAAAGGGACCTGCGTCAGAAGCGGTGAGAAACCTAAAACTGAGTAGGAAAGATTGTACTGCTTTGGATTATTTAAACGTTCTTGAAGAAGTTTTTGGGCGAACTGAAAAGGCGGCCGAATTGGTATATCAATACGAACACACCTATCAGAGAAGAGGTGAAGGATGACCGAGTACATGAGGCGCCTGGATAAGATTCTACACCAGATACTCCTGAAGAAAGGGGCCAAACCGGCCGAAGTAGATAAGATCCGAATAAAACAGATTCTGAGGGGCTCTCAACCTCTAGATCCAGTGATGATGCAGCTGAGAAGCAGAGCAGGTAACCAAGAGTTAAAGTACCTGGAACTGATCCGAGTTGTACGAGAGGAAGAGGCTTTACTAGAAGAGAAATCTTTCAGGCGGGGGAAAGGGCTTATGCACAACCTGTGAGACATAACGACGGCCCGCAACTTGAAAGCGACTCTCTAGATGCCTATGGATCTGACGAGGACGAACAAGAACATCTATTTGTTTTTAAATCTACAGAGAAGGCTGCCAAAGAGTCGAACCTCCCTGAACGGGGTGAATTGTCCAAGACCGTCACGATGGTTCAGGAAGCTCAAGTTGAATTGCAACAAGCGCATGCGGAACTGTGTCGGGTATTGATGAAGGTGACAGAGATGCAGGCAGAAATGCAGAGATTCCTCACAGGTATGCAGACGACGGGAGTTGCTGTGTGGGTCTGGTCCAAGTCCTTTGGCCAAATCTCAACAAGCAACTACGTCTCCACTCTCTAAGAAGAGATGTTTCGGGTGTGGAGAAATGGGCCATTTCCGCGCACAGTGTAAAGGCCGAAAGCCTGAGAAGGATAGAGTCAAGGGACTGTTGGAAGCCCTGGAAGGACTGTTGTCTACCTCACCGGCGGGAAACGCCAGAGGGCACCAGTAAAGGAGCAACCTGAGTGCCCGAGGGTTGAACCCCGCTCCAGAAATCAAGCCAAGACTAAGAGGGCGAGAAGGCCCAAAGTCGCGCCGACTGTAGAGCCTGCCAGGACTGAAAGAGTCACTCCCTTAGCATCCGGGTCTACGTCATGGGGAGGCAATGCACGCCAAAAACCTACACGGGCCAAGAAAAAGGCCAGGGTACAGCAAACTGGGTCTAGGCGTCCGGATACCGCCACAAAATTTCCCGACCAACTGATAGGTCCTTCTCCTGTTGTGCCAATCCAAGTGGAAGGAGTCTACACCAAGCCCTGTTGGATTCAGGGGCTCAAGTGACATTGATCTACAGAGACTTCTATGAGAAACACTTAAAGCACATTCCTTTGCAAGAATTGAAGGATTTGGAAATATGGGGTATCGGCACTGAGAAACTCCCTTATGACGGGTACCTGCAGGTGAAGTTGGAGATCGGATCTGAAGTCATCGGGCAGTCTGGGGTTGTGATGCATTGGCTATTGTGTGTCCTCGACCCTCGGGTGCGAACAGAAGCTCCCTGATAGTGGGGACGAATACTGACCTAGTGCGGCGTCTCCTGACGCCTATCTTGTTGGAAGAAGGTTCAACTCCAGGAGTACACCCAATGTTACGTCCGGTCTATCAGAGGATGGTCGAAGAACGAAAGGCACCTGCCGAGGTGGGAAGACTGTGGAGACTGGGTGGAACAGAGAAGGTTCTGCAAGCAGGAGAAGTAGCGAGTTTCTGGGCTTCAGTCAAGTTGAATGGATCGCAACCAGGCCCCTATGTGGTGCTGGGAACCGATTTTGATCATGGGAGTGAAACCGGAGTCGAAGTAATTCCTGAGATAATCTCCACCAAAGCTCTGAAGAGAACACGAGGAAGAGTCTCGGTCAGCGTGTGCAATGTGACGGATTCTCCAGTAGTCCTTAAAGCACGAATGCCTATCGGGCAAGTAGAGTCTGCTACACCCCTCTCTACCGATTCAGGAGGGGGAGTGGGTAAAGAGATTCCAGATGAAAGATTCTACCCCAAGGACGCTCCCATTTCACCTGAGTGGAAGAAACGTCTTCAGTCTCAGGTCCTAAAGTGGAAGGAATTGTTCTCAAAAGATGAGTTCGATGTGGGCCTGGCTAAGAGTACTGAGCACCGCATTCGGTTACAAGAAGACAAGCCGTTTCGAGAAAGATCAAGGCGAGTTCCGTTAGGAGACTTAGATGATCTGCGAGAGCAGCTGAACGAATTACAAAGAACCAAGGTGATTCAAGAGTCCAGGAGTCCATGCCTCTCCCATAGTGTTGGTCCGGAAGAAAAATGGTTCTGTCCGCTTATGCATAGACTACCGCACATTGAACCGGAGAACCATCCCCGATCAATATGCCACTCCACGGATAGAAGATGCCTTGCAGTGTTTGTCTGGAGCAAAGTGGTTTAGTGTACTAGACCTGCGAAGCAGGTATCACCAGATACCAATGCATCCGGAAGACAAGGAGAAAACTGCGTTCATCTGTCCACTGGGGTTCTTTGAATTCAACAGGATGCCTCAAGGCCTTACGGGGGCTCCAGCCACGTTTCAACGGTTGATGGAGAAGACAGTCGGGGATATGAATCTAATCGAAGTATTAGTGTACCTGGATGACATAATTGTGTTTGGGAAGACTCTGGAAGAACATGAGCAACGTTTGGAGAAGGTCTTGAAGAGGCTCCATGAAGAGGGGCTGAAACTGTCTCTAGAAAAATGCCAATTCTGTCTACCGTCTGTTACGTATTTGGGACATGTGGTCTCAGCAGAAGGTGTTTCAACAGACCCTCGGAAGTTGGAGGCCGTAGCTTCTTGGCCTAGACCCCGAAACGTCACTGAGCTTAGATCTTTCTTGGGATTCTGTTCATATTATCGAAGATTTGTGGGAGGATTCGCGAAAATAGCTCAACCACTGAACAAACTCCTGAAGAAGGAAACCACAGAAGAAGGCTGCAAGGTCTCTGACAAAAACCCGTCAGCTCCGGGGCCAAGGAAAGCTCGAGAGTCTATACAAGGTGAATGGACCAGTCAATGTGAAGGAGCTTTCGTAAAGTTGAAAGAGAGTCTAACCCGAGCTTCTGTTTTGGCCTATGCGGACCCTCACAAGCCGTATGAACTACATGTGGATGCCAGCCGAGAGGGTCTGGGAGGAGTCCTATATCAGGAGTATGATGGATTGCTGAGGCCTGTGGCGTACGTGAGCCGGAGCCTTACTCCTTCAGAGAAGAACTATCCTACTCACAAGCTGGAGTTCCTAGCCTTGAAGTGGGCAGTGGTGGACAAGTTGAAAGACTATCTGTATGGAGCTGAGTTCGTGATCAAGACGGATAATAATCCTCTTACCTATATCCTTACTACTGCAAAACTGGACGCAACAGGACATCGGTGGTTGGCTGCTCTGTCAGGGTTTCGGTTCAGCCTGAAGTATCGCCCTGGGGTGAATAATCGAGATGCTGATGCGTTATCTAGAAGACCCTACACTACAGAATGGACTCAGTTGACTCCAGACGGGGTGCAAGCTTTGTGGCAAGGAACAGAGCGCCGGGTCAAAGGAGGGATTGAAGCAGAGGCCATAGGAGTTATGGCTGCGGCTGTTCCCGAGTTCTACTGTAACCCTACGCAGTTAAGGGATGAAAGTTTACCTACCTTTTCGAGACAGGACCTGAAAGCGGATCAGGCCAGAGACCCTTTAATTGCCTTGACCATAAAGGCCCTGTCTGCAAACCAGCGAGAGATTTTGTTAACCAACTCCCCGAGTGGAGCCAGATTGGTCTACAAAGAGTGGGAGCGGTTAAAGATGTTGGATGGGGTGGTCTACCGAAGGGGCCCCTCAACCAACTCTGAAGAGATTCAACAGTTATTCCTCCCTACTAAACATAGGGAGAGTGTGCTGCGATCACTACATGATGAGCATGGACATTTGGGTGCTGAGAGAACTTTTAAGCTGGTGCGAGATAGGTGCTATTGGCCTTGCATGAGAGCTGAAGTGGAAAGTTATTGCCATTCCTGTCTGAGGTGTATTCAGAGAAAGACTCTACCGACCCGAACTGCTCCAATGAGCCATCTGCAGAGCCAGGGACCCATGGATTTGGTGTGCATTGACTTCTTGTGCTTGGAGCCGGATGCTAGTGGGCAAGGGAACATTCTAATAGTGACTGATCATTTCACTCGTTACGCCCAAGCTTTTTCCACGAAAGATCAACGCGCTCCGACTGTAGCCAAGGTGTTGATGGAAAAGTTCTTTGTTCACTACGGACTGCCAAGGAGAGTGCACTCTGATCAGGGTAGAGACTTTGAAAGCAGACTGGTGGGGCAGTTGTTAGAGCTGTTGGGAATCCAAAAGACCCGAACCACACCATATCACCCTCAAGGTGATGCTCAGCCTGAAAGGTTTAATCGCACACTGCTAAACATGCTGGGGACCTTGTCGAATGTGGAGAAGCAGAGTTGGAGTCGTCACATAGCTACTCTGGTGCATGCATATAACAGTACGGAGAGCGATGCAACTGGATATTCACCGTACTGTCTTATGTTTGGAAGGGAGGCTCGACTGCAGGTTGATTTGGCATTTGGGTTATCCCTAGACCAGACATCAGTAGCTTCCCATAGAAACTACGTGGATAGACTTCGAAAGAATCTGGCTTCTGCGTTTGAACAGGCCCGTTTGACCTCGGGAAACAGGGAGCAAAGAAACAAAAGGAACTATGACCTGAAAGTTCGAATACAAGATCTACAACCCGGTGATAGGGTCTTATTGAAGAACTTGGGTGCGGCTGCGAGACACAAGTTGGCGGATAGGTGGAGTTCCCAGGTTTACATTGTCTGCAAACAACTGCCGGGTTTACCAGTGTATCAGATTCGCCCGGATGGAAAGGCTGGGCCTCTTAAGAACTGGCACCGAAATCATTTGTTACCTTTGAGAGAGGCTGTAAGGATGCCGGTTAGGGACGAATTGCCTCGGCCAAATCCGCCTGTTCCATGTTTGCCTCCTGTTACTCGATCTCAACAGACCCGGGTTGCCGAAGAGAGCGAAAGAGACAGTGAAGAAGTGTCATGCCCGTCGCCGCAGACACCGCAAAAGGCCTTGATATGGGTCTGAACTACCATCTTCCCTGTTCTGTCCCATTCCAGATTTCCCATCTAGCCCTTGCTTTGATCCAGTTCCCTATCCTCCAGCCCAGTATTTCCCATATGTTTTTCCCTGAGTTTAATTACCCCTCACCTGCCCAGGTCTCCATATAGGGAGACTACGCCCAATGCTCGGGACTTCAGCATTAACGTCTGACCACTGAGTCACACGCTGTGTGAACCTGCCTGTACCTGGATTCCAGACCCCCTTGTCTTCCCTACTGGACTTTTCGTTGCTATTTGGATTATCCCCTCATTTTGCCAAAAGGACTTCTGTTTATTTCAAGGACTTCCACCATTCATATGGACTTCTGCTGACCCCTGTACCAAGACCTCTTTGTTGCCACCTCCACCATAGACCCTCTGCTATTTGTATCTGTCCCTGTGTCCTGCAATCTGCCTCTGTTATTATCCTGCTTCTGTGTAAGTACCCCTTTTGTATCTTGTGTCTAGTTCATGTCATGCCCCTCTGTATCCAGCCTGTGTCTAGTTCATGTCATGCCCCTCTGTATCCAGCCTGTCTAGTTCATGACATGCCCCTCTGTATCCAGCCTGTGTCTAGTTCATGACATGCCCCTCTGTATCCAGCCTGTGTCTAGTTCATGTCATGCCCCTCTGTATCCAGCCTGTGTCTAGTTCATGTCATGCCCCTCTGTATCCAGCCTGTGTCTAGTTCATGACATGCCCCTCTGTATCCAGCCTGTGTCTAGTTCATGACATGCCCCTCTGTATCCAGCCTGTGTCTAGTTCATGACATGCCCCTCTGTATCCAGCCTGTGTCTAGTTCATGTCATGCCCCTCTTTATCCAGCCTGTGTCTAGTTCATGTCATGCCCCTCTTTATCCAGCCTGTGTCTAGTTCATGTCATGCCCCTCTGTATCCAGCCTGTGTCTAGTTCATGTCATGCCCCTCTGTATCCAGCCTGTGTCTAGTTCATGTCATGCCCCTCTGTATCCAGCCTGTGTCTAGTTCATGTCATGACCCTCTGTATCCAGCCTGTGTCTAGTTCATGTCATGCCCCTCTTATCCAGCCTGTGTCTAGTTCATGTCATGCCCCTCTTTATCCAGCCTGTGTCTAGTTCATGTCATGCCCCTCTTTATCCAGCCTGTGTCTAGTTCATGTCATGCCCCTCTTTATCCAGCCTGTGTCTAGTTCATGTCATGCCCCTCTTTATCCAGCCTGTGTCTAGTTCATGTCATGCCCCTCTTTATCCAGCCTGTGTCTAGTTCATGTCATGCCCCTCTTTATCCAGCCTGTGTCTAGTTCATGTCATGCCCCTCTTTATCCAGCCTGTGTCTAGTTCATGTCATGCCCCTCTTTATCCAGCCTGTGTCTAGTTCATGTCATGCCCCTCTTTATCCAGCCTGTGTCTAGTTCATGTCATGCCCCTCTTTATCCAGCCTGTGTCTAGTTCATGTCATGCCCCTCTGTATCCAGCCTGTGTCTAGTTCATGTCATGCCCCTCTGTATCCAGCCTGTGTCTAGTTCATGTCATGCCCCTCTGTATCCAGCCTGTGTCTAGTTCATGTCATGCCCCTCTGTATCCAGCCTGTCTAGTTCATGACATGCCCCTCTGTATCCAGCCTGTGTCTAGTTCATGACATGCCCCTCTGTATCCAGCCTGTGTCTAGTTCATGTCATGCCCCTCTGTATCCAGCCTGTGTCTAGTTCATGTCATGCCCCTCTGTATCCAGCCTGTGTCTAGTTCATGACATGCCCCTCTGTATCCAGCCTGTGTCTAGTTCATGACATGCCCCTCTGTATCCAGCCTGTGTCTAGTTCATGACATGCCCCTCTGTATCCAGCCTGTGTCTAGTTCATGTCATGCCCCTCTTTATCCAGCCTGTGTCTAGTTCATGTCATGCCCCTCTTTATCCAGCCTGTGTCTAGTTCATGTCATGCCCCTCTGTATCCAGCCTGTGTCTAGTTCATGTCATGCCCCTCTGTATCCAGCCTGTGTCTAGTTCATGTCATGCCCCTCTGTATCCAGCCTGTGTCTAGTTCATGTCATGACCCTCTGTATCCAGCCTGTGTCTAGTTCATGTCATGCCCCTCTTTATCCAGCCTGTGTCTAGTTCATGTCATGCCCCTCTTTATCCAGCCTGTGTCTAGTTCATGTCATGCCCCTCTTTATCCAGCCTGTGTCTAGTTCATGTCATGCCCCTCTTTATCCAGCCTGTGTCTAGTTCATGTCATGCCCCTCTTTATCCAGCCTGTGTCTAGTTCATGTCATGCCCCTCTTTATCCAGCCTGTGTCTAGTTCATGTCATGCCCCTCTTTATCCAGCCTGTGTCTAGTTCATGTCATGCCCCTCTTTATCCAGCCTGTGTCTAGTTCATGTCATGCCCCTCTTTATCCAGCCTGTGTCTAGTTCATGTCATGCCCCTCTTTATCCAGCCTGTGTCTAGTTCATGTCATGCCCCTCTTATCCAGCCTGTGTCTAGTTCATGTCATGCCCCTCTGTATCCAGCCTGTGTCTAGTTCATGTCATGCCCCTCTGTATCCAGCCTGTGTCTAGTTCATGTCATGCCCCTCTGTATCCAGCCTGTGTCTAGTTCATGTCATGCCCCTCTGTATCCAGCCTGTGTCTAGTTCATGTCATGCCCCTCTGTATCCAGCCTGTGTCTAGTTCATGTCATGCCCCTCTTTATCCAGCCTGTGTCTAGTTTATTCATTTTTCTCTTAGTCCTCTGTCAGCTCCTTTCTTGTGTCTCGTCAGCTTTTAGTTCTAGTCCTGTATATTCCTTTTTGTCCTGCCGGTGCATAAAATAAACTAAACCGTGCCCTTCAACCTGTATGGTCTCCTGCATTTGCTGCAAACCGGACTCCCCTGCTCCTCACACACAGCGACGCATGACAAAATGCTGAAGTCTATTAACGAGTCCGTAGCAATGCAGGCATTCGTGGCGTCTATAACAAAAGCTTTGCAAGATTTCCTGCAGCAATTGAACATTCTGTTTTTTAACCTGCTGCAAGGGTTAAATGGAACCTTAACCAAGGTGTGCCCTTCCCCTCCAATGTTTAAAGGCAAAGAACCCTTGTCTGCAGAGAAACGTCTAAGGAGGAAAACCTTACAATTGTTTTACTACTGTGGTGCTGATTCACATGTTATCAAAAAATTGTAAAGTGCGTACACCCAAGCAAGCCACTAATTCAGGCAAAGACTCTGGTGTTAACTCTTTCACTGCCTCTCTTCGTCCTGCTTCTCCAGCACCCTCTGAGGTTTTTAAAAGTGATCTTGCTGCAAAACAAATCCAAGCTGCTGTTATTGCCAAGCTGCTGTCAAACCAAGCCAAGCTATTCCCAAGCCAAGCTATTCCCAAGCCAAGCCCCGGTTGCTACCAAGTTGAACCAAGCCCCGGTTGCTGCCAAGTTGAACCAAGCCCCGGTTGAACCAAGCCCCGGTTGCTGCCAAGTTGAACCAAGCCCCGGTTGCTGCCAAGTTGAACCAAGCCCCGGTTGCTGCCAAGTTGAACCAAGCCCCGGTTGCTTCCAAGTTGAACCAAGCCCCGGTTGCTTCCAAGTTGAACCAAGCCCCGGTTGCTTCCAAGTTGAACCAAGCCCCGGTTGCTTCCAAGTTGAACCAAGCCCCGGTTGCTTCCAAGTTGAACCAAGCCCCGGTTGCTTCCAAGTTGAACCAAGCCCCGGTTGCTTCCAAGTTGAACCAAGCCCCGGTTGCTTCCAAGTTGAACCAAGCCCCGGTTGCTGCCATACCTATAGAACCCAAGTGCGCTGCCCAGCCGGTGCGCCCAGAACCCAAGTGCGCTGCCCAGCTGGAGTGTGAGAGACCCAAGTCGCTGTTGCCGCAGAGCCCAGCCGCTATGACCCACTCCAACAAAGTTCCCGTTCCTGTGAACCTGCTGTCGTTGCCCAGCCAAGCTGCTATTGCTGTGACTGCCATCTCCACTGTCTGCTGCTGGCAGCCCCCAGTTGCAGCTGTGCCAAGAAGGATTTTGGGAATTGCCAAGGTCAACGATCCCATCCCTCAGTCGACAGTGCAAACCTTCCCGTGGTCATGTTGTACGACCGGGAAACCTCGAGAGCCCCACAGATGTCCTAGTCGCACGGAGTGCGACTTTAGTGAGGGGGATATGTCATGCCTGTCGCCGCAGACACCGCAAAAGGCCTTGATATGGGTCTGAACTACCATCTTCCCTGTTCTGTCCCATTCCAGATTTCCCATCTAGCCCTTGCTTTGATCCAGTTCCCTATCCTCCAGCCCAGTATTTCCCATATGTTTGTCCCTGAGTTTAATTACCCCTCACCTGCCCAGGTCTCCATATAGGGAGACTACGCCCAATGCTCGGGACTTCAGCATTAACGTCTGACCACTGAGTCACACGCTGTGTGAACCTGCCTGTACCTGGATTCCAGACCCCCTTGTCTTCCCTACTGGACTTTTCGTTGCTATTTGGATTATCCCCTCATTTTGCCAAAAGGACTTCTGTTTATTTCAAGGACTTCCACCATTCATATGGACTCCTGCTCACACCCTGTACCAAGACCTCTTTGTTGCCACCTCCACCATAGACCCTCTGCTATTTGTATCTCTCCCTGTGTCCTGCAATCTGCCTCTGTTATTATCCTGCTTCTGTGTAAGTACCCCTCTGTATCCAGCCTGTGTCTAGTTCATGTCATGCCCCTCTGTATCCAGCCTGTGTCTAGTTCATGACATGCCCCTCTGTATCCAGCCTGTGTCTAGTTCATGACATGCCCCTCTGTATCCAGCCTGTGTCTAGTTCATGACATGCCCCTCTGTATCCAGCCTGTGTCTAGTTCATGTCATGCCCCTCTGTATCCAGCCTGTGTCTAGTTCATGTCATGCCCCTCTGTATCCAGCCTGTGTCTAGTTCATGACATGCCCCTCTGTATCCAGCCTGTGTCTAGTTTATTCATTTTTCTCTTAGTCCTCTGTCAGCTCCTTTCTTGTGTCTAGTCATCTTTTAGTTCTAGTCCTGTATATATTCCTTTTGTCCTGCCGGTGCATAAAATAAACTAAACCGTGCCCTTCAACCTGTATGGTCTCCTGCATTTGCTGCAAACCGGACTCCCCTGCTCCTCACACACAGCGACGCATGACAAGAAGAGAGTTATTGTCTAGATTGGATGCGCTCGCCGGAGCCTGAAGAGGTTGTCGTTATCCCTGAGCGGTGGGAGAGTAACTTGAGGCCTGAAGCTCCTGAATTCTTGTTGGAAGTCCCTGAGACTGTTGATATCCCTGAGCCTCTTGAATTTCAGTTGGAAGTCCCTGAGGCTGTGGGGATCCCGGTAGCTCCGGAAGCTTATTCAGGTGATTACAGTTCTATGCCTTCACTGGAGGGATCATACTCTGAAGAAACGTCTGCTCCAGTGATAGAGAGAGGAATTGAGTCAACGCCTATAGTACTTCCACCTGAAGAGGAACTGATTGAGCCAGAACCAAAACGCTCTGTTCGACTGCCCCAACGACTCACCTACGACTCACCAGGACATAGCACTGAAGAGGCCATCACCACGGTGCGGAGGTTGCCGAAGTGTCTGCTATGCTAGCTGAGGTAGCCCAAAATATGAGTCAACTTGAAGTGTTATTAACTCACTATATGTATGCTGCTGAACCTGTACATGTTATATAAACTGTATTCAAATATTGGAAATGTAATGTAATTGTTGTACCTCCTTGGAGAGACCCAAGAGTTCTAGGAGGTGGAGAGTGTAGCGCTGTGTTAAAAATCTTGCTGTGGCAGTACCTATTTTTGGCCACAAGATGGAGACTATCGCGATCAGATACTGGACATTGGGACTACAATGCCCGGCATGCTTTGCAAGAAGACAGGAAGTGGGTGGGGACTGGACACTTACATCCTCTGCCTCGTGGAGAAGGTTCCAGGGAAGCAGAGAAAGCAGACGCACCGAGGAGATCACGGGAGAATCTAGGCCCAAAGCCCGAGGGAGACCTGTTCCGGTTTGGGTCACCTAGCCTGAGGAGAAGGAGACTCGCCAGAGCCCAGACACTGCTGCAGACCGGCGGAATCGAACGGAGAGCAGGCGGTGAGCTGGACAAGCTGCATAAAGTTAGACAACGGATCCGGCCGCTAGTATCCCCAGTCAAAATCCAGAGGAGAGACGTCCTGGGTCAGCGGAGCCTAAAGCCTGCGTCGGATGGGTGAGAGGCCTCCAAGGCTGTTTGTGATTGAAGGTCAAGCTGCTGTTTTCTTTTTAAAGTCCACAGGGCCCCAACTGACTAGTCGAAGATTTTCCTTAAATAAACTCACTGGCCAGTTGAACAGTACCCGGGTACCACACACACACACATATACACCTTTCACCTCCTGGGACTTAACTTGTGCAGGACTCATTTTCTTTTATGAATCGGAATAGGGGTTAAAAATAAAGATACGTTCCGAATATATATTTTTCCGTTGCGCGTTTACCGTAATACGAAGGGATTGTATGTTTGGGGTTTTGCTACGTGTCCCCTTTTCTGAACTATCGGGAAATTGCATTGCTTTTATGTTCGGTCGCGAATATTTTATTTTCCGAAATACGAAGCCTCGTGTTTCGTTTCTTTTCCGCTGCGCGTTTGCCGTAATACGAAAATACTGTAATAATACTTGTGAATACCGTGTTTCAACATCTGCTCAAACATTTTAGTAAACTATTTAAATGATAAAAACTCACAACTGTGTTGTATATTTATTCCCTAGTGCGGGGAGACTGACCCGTGGTTCATTTTCAGCGGCTCCTCCGGGAGTGAGCGCTACATATGCATCACTCAGTCACAACAACCCCCTACAACACACTACAGTACACACAGCACTGGCAGAACTACCGCCATAGCGATTGGCGACCAACGCGGGCGCTATGAGGCCCGCAGGCGAGTGGGGGCCGGTGAGGATAAGTCACAACAACCAGGGGGCAGGCGGTGCCTTTGGGATAAATTGATATGGGGGGATGAATTGATATTGGGGGGATAAATTGATTTGATCTTGGGGATGGGGGTAATAATTGATATTGGTGAGAAATAAATTGATATTTCTCTGTTTTCCCAGGAAGGATACATTGAGATTTCTTTTTTTTTTCATTTCAAAGGATAGTGTCATGGAACTGACGTAGCGCTTCAAGCTTCAGTTTTAAATATATATACGTTACGTTATTTCTTTTAGGTAAAATGTGAATTTTTTTAAAGATACAAGCAACCTGGCTGCCTGCGAGTGCGACTATTGTCAATGTCAAATGCTTTCTTTCGTATAGGATGATATAAATAGGTTTGACAGTTGAGACGAGTAATTTGTGGATTATGCTAAAGAGTTTTCTTATTTTCTTTGTCTATCTCTTATCTCGAGACTTTTACATAAGGTTGAACTTGTGAGTCACCCATTTTCTACTAGACTAGTCTCTCAGCCACACACTGTCATCTGATTCCCTTCATTCAATAGATTATGTAAATGATATTTGAGTTGAAGGGTAGGCCAAAGGATGTGTTTATTGTGAATATGTGACATAATGCAAAAGTACAGTAGGAGCCAGGTACATGACATGTTCACCATTTGCTATGCAATTTCTGTTGGACCTGTCACCTCTGCATAGTGGGGTTTGAGATTTCTCATGTTTTACACAAAGGATACATTGCGATTTCTCATTTTTTACACGAAGGATACATTACGATTCTCATGTTTTACATGAAGGATACATTGAGATTTCTCTTTTTTTTTTACACGAAGCATGTACATTGAGATTTTGCATGTTTTACACAAAGGATACATAACATTGAGAGGTCTCTGGTTTTCTGTATGTCATCCTGGGTGGCGGCGAGTAATGTACCGTTAGGTGTCTTGCCCAAGGACAGGACACTTACTGGAGACGGAGAGGTGCTCTTGCCGGGATCGAACCCATGTCTCCTCCAGTCCCACTCCTCCAGGCTCTCTATCCACGCAAAGCAGGGATGTTACCTCTACTCCACCCAGCCAGTACTTAATTAATTGGTATGCTGGAGGACGAATTAATTATTATAAGCTGTTGCCTGGGTAGTGGGTATTGTGTCACATGCGTGAGTGTAGTGGTCGTGTGTTCATTTTTTTTTTTTACTATGCGAGTGTTAGGTTGCATGCGGGGGAGGGGGGCCATACAACATTTTGAAATGGGGCCCTGTGATTTCTAGTTACTCCCCTGGTACACACACACAGTGCCAAAAACACAAATCCAGCATTGTAATTTCATATCATACATCAAATATCAGAATTTTCAGTTTTCACGTATACGTAATCACAAAAAAGAAGAGCTTTGGAAAAATGCATGTATGAGTCCTGAAAACGCAAATCATCAACGTATTTCTGGGCATATTAGCACATGCAAGCACATTATTATTATATACAGGATTTATATAGCGCCAACAGTTTGCGCAGCGCTTTACAATATAACATAACACTTACGTTTGGCTATGATGCGTTGGATTTCCCTCATTTGCTCCTCCCCCCCGCGTCTTTAGATCAGACCAGTGCTTCTGCAGCTGGTCATTACTTCTGTTGGTTTTGAACTGTTCCAGCAGGGTGCGGCGTACCTTTGCTAGGATACGGTCCTTCCTTATATTGTTCTTGCTGCCGTAAGGGCCCTTACGGCAGTCATAGTCATATTTTTTTGAAGATGCGGACCATCTCGACCATCTCCAAAAAACACATATTGCTGGCCCGCTTCTTCCTTCTGGACCATGGGGTCTCTGCAGCGTCTGGGTTCAGTGCATTGGGGGAGCCTGCTTCCCTTCCTTCTGCCATGATGGGATGTATGGGAATAATGAACTTTGGCCTGTGCTAAAATCCAAAAATATCGGCAAAGATATGTAAATTTTACGACAGGCCGTAATGACGGACATCAACGCGCATGCGCGACCCGCGGACTAACGATACGAATGAACCGGTCCAAAACGAAATTTACATTTTAATTGCGTTTTGAAGCCTTATTTTATTATATGACCCAGACATGTTATAGATTGTTCTTTCCGGCAGACTCGGCAGATTCATAATATATCATTATTATATGTATGCGTCGTGTCCTGTCTGTATATTAGAACAAAAAATGCAATAAAATTGGAATTTTCAATAATATACAAGGTGTACTGTAGTGTAAAGTGTTTTTCTTCACATTTTAACATGCGAGCGTTTGCGGTTATATTTTATATGAGTTTAACACATTCATCTACATACATAAAATATCACAATTTTCACGAATACGTAAATTCACAAAAAAGAAGAGCTATGGCAAAAATGCATGTATGAGTCCTGAAAACGCAAAGCTATACACATAGCATGAAACAAGGACTAGATCAATCAACGTATTTCTGTGCACATTAGCACATGCAAGCACATTATTATTCTTATACAGGATTTATATAGCGCCAACAGTTTGCGCAGTGCTTTACAATATAACATGACACTTACGTTTGGCTATGACACGCCGGATGTGCCTCAATTGCTGCTCCTCACGCGTCTTCAGGTCAGACCAGCGCTTCCGCAGCTGGTCGTTACTACTTCGGTCCTTTTTCCAGGAGGGTGGTGCAAGGATACGGTCCACCATGCGGACATTGTTCTTCCTGCTGTAAGGGCCCTTACGGCAGTCATAGTCACACTTCTCGAAGATGTGAACCAGCTCCACCATCTCCTCAAATGCCATGTTTCTGGCCCGCTTCTTCCTGGGTGTCTCTGGGGTGGAAGGGGGATGATGTGTCCGAATAGGACTCTCTTTGAGTTTGAGCCATGATGGGATTTTTTTTTTTTTTTTTGGTCTGTCCAAAAAATTCTCAAACTCTACAATGGCTCTGTAAAGATTACAAAAGGCCATAATGGAGAAGGAAATAAGCGCGTATCCCATCATGCGCGAACCGCGGACGTAAATGATCCGACTATGACAGAATTATCGTATCAACAGAAATATCGGATCATTGGAAATAACATATAGGCACTGGCAGTCAGATTTTCTAACGGTCAGGAACTCAGGATCAGGACGCTGGTGGACAGCAACAGTGCTATATCCAGTGTGCTTCTGGTTAGAAAATTTTAATGTATATACGTTTAACGGCCGCACGGACTTACTCTATCCAAACAAAGTTCAGATGTGAAACATTGGGACTTTGGATAGATTTCGACTATCCGAAAGTTAAAAAAATAAAAATGCTCGAAAATCTATCCAAAGTCCCGATCACATCGGGATGTCAGAGTAAATTCTGGATTTAACTCCCTAGGTTGCCAGCCACCAATGGTGGAGATAGGGGGTTCATTGGAACCCCCTATCTCCCGATCCGTGCCGTGGCACCTACCTAGGGGTTAATGTTTGGTATTGTTGGATCGGCCAGAGCACTGCCTTTCCAACCATACCAAAACATGACCATTGAGTTGACCGTGTTAAAATTTAATTAAAAATAAAAAATTAAATAAAAAAATATTAAGAAATAAATAAATTTTAAAAAAAAATAGTTTTTTGTTTTGCTAATGCAGCCGGCTGGGTGGAGTAGAGGTAACATCACTGCTCTGCATGGAGAGAGCCTGTGGAGACATGGGTTCGATCCCAGCGAACAACCACCTCCAGTAAGTGTCCTTGGCAAGACACCCAACGGTACATACTCGCCACCCAGGACATACTTGAAAACGAGAGAAATCTCAATGCATCCTTCCTGGTAAAATCCTTTCTCAAAAAAAAAAAAAATATTGTTCCAATTTCAATTATTATGTGAACAATGATGCTGCACTAATGATTTTTGTATGGGTTGCGGTTGTTAAAAATTGTGTAAATTTTCACCCAAAAAAATGTATGCAACAGAACAAGTCCCCCGTCTAATTTTTTTAACAAGCGCAACTCCTAGAAAAAAAATGTGAAAAAAAAACAAAAAAACTTTACACCTTGTAAATTATTGAAAATTCTAATTTTATTGCATTTTAAGTTATAATACACAAACAGGATACATATACATATACTGTACATATAACATAGACGTATACATATAAATTATACTGCAGAGAGGTGCTTCCCCGAAATGTGTGGATTTATGCTGCATTAATTATACCGCGTCGAGAGGCGCTTGTTCCCCACAGTGTTAGTATTTAATATGCTGCATTCTTTTTATTTATTTTTTTTTAGTTTTAAATCATTTTATTTTTCGTTTCTGATAATTTTGTAACTTTGTTCAGCTCTTTTTCCATTTTTAAAACCTTGTATTCATTTTTTTTTTATTTTTAACCCTTTCACTGCTGAAGACGTGTGGGGCACGTCCTCATTGATGCACGTTGCATGCTGAGGACGTGCCCCACACGTCATCAGCTGTACGGGACCCCCGGCGGAGATACTCACCTCTCTGTCCGGGGTCCCACGGCGTTCTGACTTCAGCGTCTTCAGACGCTGAAGTCAAGCTCCTCCCGGCGTAAATGACGTCATCGCGCCATGCGCGATGACGTCATTTCCAGGCGACCCCCCCCCCCCGGCAATGCCGGGAGATAGCCTGGAAGGGAGGGGGGGATCCGTTCGGATCCCTCTCCCTCCCGATCGGGAAGGAGCAGCGCTAAAAGCCAGGCACCGCTTAACAGGGGAGAGTCTCCCCTTTTAAGCGGTGCCTGGCTTTAACCCCTCAAGTGCTGGGTTGCACTTCAGCGCCTTGCGGCGCCGAAGTGCAGCCTATCTCCGGTGGCTCCACCCCCGGGACTCCCCTCGCTGTCTGACGTCATCACGCATAGCGTGATGACGTCAGATAGCCGGGGAACCCCTAGCTGCCGGGGATTTCCCAAGGAAATCCCCTGGTGGAGATAAGGGGTTCTTGTGAACCCTGATATCTCCAGAACCGTGGCAGCTAGGGGGTCATGGAGGGTGTCATTTGAAAGGCCTGAGCATGGCCTTTTGAATGATACCCAACATGACTAGGTAAAAAGTAAAAAATAATAATAAAAAAAAAAAATATTAAATAATAAATAAATTTTAAAAAATAAATAAATAAAAACATGTTTTTTTTGTGTGTTGTTTTTATTAATGCAGCAATATTGTTCACATTTCAATTATAATGTGAACAATGATGCTGCACTAATGATTTTTTTCTATGGGGTGTGTTTGCTAAAAATCACGTAATTCCCCCCCCCAAAAAAGGTAACAAGTCCCCATTTCAAATTTTTTGTACAAGCGCACCCCATAGAAAACATAACCGCAAACGCTAATGTGATAAAATGTGAAAAAAACCACTTTACACACTGCAGATGATTAAAAATTCAATTTTTATTGTATTTTTTGTTATAATATACAGGCAGGACATGACGTATACATATAAAAATGATATATTATGAATCTGCGTAGTCTGCCAGAAAGAACGATATATAATATGTCTGGGTCATTTATTAAAATGTGGCTTTAAAATCGCGTTTAAACATGATGAGCGAAAGCGGTAAAAATGAGCTCAGCACACAGTGGTGAAATGCCTCAGCAGTGAAGGGGTTAACGTCAGACCATTTGGGTCAGTTTTGCATTTTTTTAAAATCATTTTGTTCATTTTTGTCCCTTTCATACCGATTTTAATATTATTAAATAAAGTTATGCAATTCATATTCATAAGAAAAAAAGGATCTTTATTCAATAAATAAAAAAACTATAGAATGGGCAGAATTACCGTATCTACAGAATTATCGGATCGTAGCGACACAATTATCGGATCATTGGAAATGGAAATGTTCAAGTCAAGTCATGGAATTGGAAGGAAATGAAAAATGATATGATACAAAATAGAATTCGATATAACCGATAAAATAATACGATGTCCAAAATTAAGATTAGTGCTGTTGAGAGACTGGATGGGAACGAGAAAAGTTTAAGCAATTTCCCTGTTTAAAGAGAAGAGTTGAAAGTTGGGAGGAGTTACAATGGTTCTCCTTTTGTTTCAGGGTATCGCTGGGATTGGGTCTCGGGGGCAGATAACAGAAAGGGGAGGGGCAGGGTAATAGAAAAGGGCAAGCAGAGGACAGAAGGAATCAGTCTAACCTTTGTCTTTTTTGTTACAGGATCCCAAACCCTGCTGCCACATCGAGATGCCTGGAAGGAGGATTAACGTGCCCAAGAGATTCCTGGACTTGGAGCTTCAGGGGACAGCCCGGCCGGAGCACGTTGCTGGAGCGAAGAGGAACCAAGCAGGACAGCAGAGGAGACGAGCCGATCCGAAGAGGAGCCGAGCAGGACAGCAGAGGAGCAGAGATGATTCGAAGAGGAGCCGAGCAGGACAGCAGAGGAGCCGAGCAGAACCTGGAAGAGAAAAAATACAGGGAGTATCAGTGCCTGCAGTGCGCGTCCTCTCCCCTTCTCTCTCTCCTATCTCTACCTCTGCTATCTCTGCTTTGGCGCCAGCGGCTTCCCTCTCTGTCCCTGCTGTTTTTTATAATCCCCTTCCACCACCCCCCTCCGGTGCCGAGTGTGGACCCGATCAGGCGGCTGATCGTGTGTCCGTGCAGAGAGCTGTGCAGGCGGGCAGCCCAGCTACCATGCGGCAGGGGGGTGTCCAGGACATCAGAGGGTCCTCGTCTGGCCATTTTCCCGGGCATTTAAACAACCCCTATGGCCATTTCGGAGCTTTGTCCTCCCCTCCTCGTGGCCGGCCGCCATTTTCTCAGCCTGCGATGGCTGATCTGTGGCCGGCCAGCCCTTTGCCCCGCCCCTCTGTCACATGGCCAGAACAGCACGGCGCTCGCGGGTAGGAGGGGCCTCCTCGCGGGTGGGCGGGGCCTCACGGGTGGGCGGGGCCTCCTCACGGGTGGGCGGGGCCTCCACCATTTCAAAAGGCACCAAATTTAAAAATGCCCAGGAACCTTCCCATGCTTCCCAGGCATACCGATCGCGGTATGGGGGAGTATGCAAGCCGGGACATCGCCAGCAGGGGTGAGGGGCAAGCCAGCTACCAGGTAGGGCAAGGGTGGCCAGTTAGGGGCAGCATGGGGGGTGCAGGCACCTGAAATTACGCAGGGGGGGGTGAATGGCAGCTGGGAGGTTTTCAAACAGGGGGGGCGAGGCCCAGGGGCACCAGAGGGACTCTCCCAGTGGCAGTTTTGGGCAGGGGGGGGCGCATAGGCGCAGGAGCGGCGCGCACTCTTTTTCGTCCTTTGGGTCCGGACCCACCATTGTGCCCACAGGGGACGGGCAGGGTTATGGCAGGGACAGGTGGGGAACTGGTACAGGCGCATTGAGGAGCCGTCGCAGCGCGGGGGGAGAGCAGCAGTGAATCTGTTCGTAACGATATGCCATTGCAGGAGACGGACCGTGATTCGGCAGCATGGACTCGCAGCGGCGCAAGAGAGGACAAGAGAGCGGAGCAGACGGAGCGAGCGGAGGACATGGAGCGGCCAAGCACCAGCAGGGAAGGAGCCGCTCAGTCGGAGATCGGAGGCGCGAGAGGACCGGCGAAAAAAGGTAAGAGAAAAAGGGGTTTTTCATCTGACAGTTCGGGGGAGGATTCTAGTTCGGGTTCTGCAGGGAAGGGGAGGGGGGCGAGTAAAAAACTGTTTAAAATGGCTAAAAAACTGTATGGTAAACATAGAAAGGGGGGCAGCGATTCAGAGCAGGATAGCGCTGATAGTGTGTCGGTCAGCGGGGAGGAGAACGAGTTTCAGGGTACAAAGTTGATCCCCTTGTCGTCGCATTTGCGCTCTAAGGTGATCAAGAAGGCGCAGGAGGGAAAATACGTAGACTTTTTTGAGATAACTAGGGAGGCAGTTGTCAGCAAGGGAAGAGGGGGGGAACACTTTAGGAAAAAGGGCACTTTTATGGAATGGGTAAAAGGTTTTGCAGTTTACGCAGAATGTTTTTTAAGTAAGCACCCGGATCAGGTAAAGAGCATGTTGCGCTATTTGCACCTAATTACGGACTGCGCCACGGCGTATGGAGGTTTTTCTTGGCGCGACTATGACGACGAGTTCAGGAGAGGTAACGTGGGGACAGGGAGACATGGTAGAAAGGATTTCGGGGTTAAGGTGCTGGACTCATGGTCTAGATTAGTTAAGGTTGCAGATGGGCAGGTGTCAGGAGGTCAAGGGGCGCAAAGGTCGTTTCGGGGGGAGGTTAGGGAATGCTGGGCGTTCAATGACAAGCGTTGCGAAAAGGGAATGTCATGCAGGTTTAAACATGTGTGTAAATTCTGCGGGGGGGCTCATCCCGGGGTGGATTGCAGGAGAAAAGAGGGAGGTAGATTTAATTCCTTTCGGGGAAATGCAAAGTGGACAGGGGGAAATGTTGGACCTGGCCAGAACGCCATTGCAGGTAAATGAGCTGGTTGCGGAGTTGGTAAGTTATCCAAATGTTGAGGATAGGATATGGTTATGTGATGCCCTTAAGAATGGTTTTAAGATTCCGGTTTGTGGGAAAGTGACGGGGGGAAGTAGGGTAAGGAATTTAAAATCAGCTTATGACTTGCCAGAGGTTTTGAAGGAGAAGTTGGGAAAGGAGGTGCTATTGGGTAGAATGGCCGGTCCATTTCAGAAATCCCCAATCCCTGATTTGGTTGTTTCCCCCTTGGGGGTTGTCCCCAAGAAAGAAGCGGGGAGGTATAGAATGATCCAGCATTTATCGTATCCAAGAGGTCAGTCCGTGAACGATGCTATTAGCAGGGAGGTCGCTTCGGTTACGTACCAGTCATTTGACCAGGCGGTGGATTTGGTGAAGGAAGCCGGGATGGGGGCAGAGTTAGCGAAGGTGGATATCGAATCAGCGTTTAGGTTGTTGCCGTTGCATCCGGAGAGTTTTAGGTTGACAGGGTGCAAATTTGAGGGGCGTTTTTATGTTGATAAGTGTCTGCCCATGGGTTGCGCAATATCCTGCGCTCACTTTGAACGATTTAGCACTTTCTTGCATTGGGTGGTAGAGAAGGAAGCCGGCAGTGAGGGTATTGTGCATTACTTGGATGATTTCTTGATAGTGGGTTCAGAGGGGTCTGGTGAATGCAGGAGGGTCATGGAGGTGCTGTTGGGAACATTTAGGCGCTTGGGGGTGCCAGTGGCAGAGGATAAGTCAGAGGGGCCCTGTGCGAAGCTGACATTTTTGGGAATTGAAATCGACTCTGTGAGACAGCGTTGCAGGTTGCCCGAGGACAAAGTGGCTAAGATGAGGCTGGCTATTAGACAGGCTATGGAAGGGAAGAAAATAAAATTGAAGGATTTGCAGAGGTTGTTGGGTTTGCTGAATTTCGCATGCCGAGTGATTACGGTTGGTAGAATTTTTAAAAGACGTCTAGAGATGTGTACCAGGGGAGTGACGGGGCCAAATTTTCAGATTAAGTTAGGGCAGCAGGTCAAGGCAGATTTAAGAGTTTGGGATGTTTTTCTGCAAGGTTTTAACGGAGTGAGATTTTGGGAGCAGAGAGTGACTGCGGAGGAGATGCAGCTGTTTACAGACGCGGCAGGAGGCGCAGGTTTTGGGGCATATTTGAAGGGTAGATGGTGCGCAGGAGAATGGCCTCTGGAGTGGATTCAAAGAGGTTGGGTGAAGAATCTGGTTTTGCTGGAACTCTTCCCCATTGTAGCGGCAGTCGAGCTGTGGGGGGAAGAACTAGAGAATAAGAGCATCCTGTTCTGGTCGGATAATCAGGGAGTGGTGCAGGTACTGAATAACATGTCGGCATCATCTCCCCAGGTTATAGCCTATGTCAGGTATCTGGTGTTGATCTGTCTGAAGCGGAATATAAATTTCAGGGCAAAGCATATTCCGGGGGTAAAAAATACGGTTGCAGATGCATTATCTAGATTTAAGTGGGATCTGTTTCGGCGTTTGGCACCCGAGGCAGAGTTACAAGGTGAAGCGTGCCCTTCATTTCTCTGGCAGATCGGGAGCAGTTAAGATTAAACAGCGGTGGGGGAAGGGAATTTGTGTAAAGGGTACCGGTCTAGATGGTACTAAATAATTGACTAAGTTAAAGAGGAGAGGGTTGTGAATATGCAGGGGTATGTATATAACCCTGATTCAAGTTACAGTCGCGATAAAAGTCGGTATGTGTTCGAGCGTTAATATTCTGTTTTTGGGTTTTTTCTTTCAGAGCGGGCAAAGAGAGTATGGATCCTGGGACACTCCTACGTGCACTGGGCGGCTGTTCACGCTGCGGGCACAACGACGGGAGTGAACCTAGGGTTCAGCCTCACTAAGGCAGGCATTAGGTGGATAGGAAGGAGGGGTATGGGGTGGGCGCAGCTTTTAGGGGTAGCACAGGAATCTAGGAGAAGGTGGGGGAAGCCAGATATAATGATAGTGCATTTAGGGGGTAACGACATAGGGGCTATGACGACGATAGATTTGCAGAATAGGGTCCGGGAAACACTTAGGTGGTTCAGGAAGGAATGGCCGGACGTTCAGATAGTGTGGTCTAACGTAATTGCTAGATTAGTGTGGAGGAACTGCAGGGTGCAGGATATATCGTGAGAAAGAAGATAAACCAGGCAGCGAAAAAGATTATGCTGGAGATGGGAGGGAAGGTTCTGGAGCATCAGAACATAGTGACAAGGCAGGAGGAATTGTTTAGGGATGACGGCGTCCATTTGTCCGAAGCGGGGAACAACCTTTTCGTTGGCAACATCAAAGGGCTGATAAAGACCCTTGTGTAAGGTAAGTGAAAAGGTCACGGTCTTTTATTGGTGGCGGAAAAAGAGGGTCCTCATTTTTGGTGGCGGTGAAATATGCGGCCCTGGCACGTGGAGAGGCGATAGAGGGGGAGGATCTGGGGGTCTGTGTGGTGGTTTGTGCGGCCAAAAACACAGGTAGCCTCCTGGTTTGAAGATCCTCCCGGGCCTGCTATCTGCTATAAAGAGAGCAGCGTGTGGTCGCGCTAGCTTAGCCACGTGGGGCCGGCCGCTATTTCTGGGCAATGCTGGTGGTTCATTGCGGTTGCCAGTGTTATCTGGCTGGATCTATGGTACCAGTGTTATCTGGTGTTACCTAGTCCAAGAAAGCGAGGATCGCTGATAATTCTGCCACAAAGGCAATGTTTTTTTGGCCTTGATTATAAATAAAAGACGTGACCTTTTCAAACCGCCAATACTTTTGTCATGTTGTTTTATTTTTGGGGAGAGCGGGGGGGGGGGGTTTGAAGGGAAGTAAAGGTAACTTAAGAGAAAGGTAATGGTGGAGGAGAAATAAGGGTAAATGCTTAGTGCTGTTGAGAGACTGGATGGGAACGAGAAAAGTTTAAGCAATTTCCCTGTTTAAAGAGAAGAGTTGAAAGTTGGGAGGAGTTACAATGGTTCTCCTTTTGTTTCAGGGTATCGCTGGGATTGGGTCTCGGGGGCAGATAACAGAAAGGGGAGGGGCAGGGGTAATAGAAAAGGGCAAGCAGAGGACAGAAGGAATCAGTCTAACCTTTGTCTTTTTCCCACCCTACCCACCCTGTTTTTGTAGGTTACTGCCTGGTTTACCGAGTCGAAAAGGTCACGTCGTCAGAGAGCAGCATGGACCACGGATAGGGGCTAATGAAGTGGTGATTCCGCCAGTCATTCCAAGACCGCCTGTGGGTTCCCATATGGAGTCATACCATGTAGCAGGAAGCCGGTTGGGGGTTTGTGCGGCCAAAGCCGGTGGATTGCTTTAGATATTGGCATGGTTAGTCGAGGTGCAGTCAGGAAATTTCACCATGTTACATGAAGCCAGCTGGTGGCTTGTGCGGCCAATAGCTGGGGGATTGTATCGACAGTTACTTCAGCTGGTGGTTTTTCTACGACCAAAGCCGGAGGATTGTTTTTGAGTAAAGACATGGTTAGTTGAGGTGCAGTCAGATCATGTTACCATGTTACACGGAGCCAGCGGGTGGTTTGTGCGGCCAAAGCTGAGGGGATTACATGGACAGTTACCTCGGGCGGTGAAATATGCGGCCCTGGCACGTGGAGAGGCGATAGAGGGGGAGGATCTGGGGGTCTGTGTGGTGGTTTGTGCGGCCAAAAACACAGGTAGCCTCCTGGTTTGAAGATCCTCCCGGGCCTGCTATCTGCTATAAAGAGAGCAGCAGTCGTGTGGTCGCGCTAGCTTAGCCACGTGGGGCCGGCCGCTATTTCTGGGCAATGCTGGTGGTTCATTGCGGTTGCCAGTGTTATCTGGCTGGATCTATGGTACCAGTGTTATCTGGTGTTACCTAGTCCAAGAAAGCGAGGATCGCTGATAATTCTGCCACAAAGGCAATGGTTTTTTGGCCTTGATTATAAATAAAAGACGTGACCTTTTCAAACCGCCAATACTTTTGTCATGTTGTTTTATTTTGGGGGGTGGAGGGGGGGATGGTTTGGGGGGGGGGTTTGAAGGGAAGTAAAGGTAACTTAAGAGAAAGGTAATGGTGGAGGAGAAATAAGGGTAAATGCTTACTGAAATGGAAACGATCCCGATGAACCGAAATCACGAATAGAGCGAAAATAAATTTTGATTTGACACATTTCAAGTCCATTCGAAAATTCCTAAAATTTTCATTTCTGCTCGGAAAACTTTTCAGATCTGACGTTTTTCGGATCCGGGCCGATTTGGAAATTCGGCCGAATCCGAAGAGGCGAATCGGGACATTTCGTGAAAATTCAGAAAATCCGAAACCCGAAACGCACATCCCTACTAGGGATGAGCTGTTCGAAAGTTCGCGAACTTCGAACTTTTTGGGTGTGTTCGGTTCAAAAAAAGAAATTTTGAAAAAAGTATAGAAAATGCTTAAAAAAATACTAAAAAGTCTAGAAATAAAGAGACTCTTTACTGCAGAATATTATAAGCAACGGTTTATTAGATATTGAATTAAAAACTAATGTATACGTGGAAAGATTGTCAACTCTAAATGACCTCTGTTCACAAACGGGCATAACACCAGGTGTTTTTAGTCTGGTAATCAATTTGATACACTGCACACTATACTGAGGTACTGAGGGGGTGGGGTGGTGTCTGCTTTTGATTGAGATTTGAGAATTCATTTCCCTCCTAAAACTTCCTAATATGCTGCATTTAACTGGTGTTTGAAAAAAATTCAAAATAACATCTAAAACAATGTTATTTTTCATCTCCGGATTAAACATTCACAGGGTTATTCAGAGAGCGGGGAAAAGCAGGAGAATAACTGGAGAAGTGAAAATTCTAGGTCAAAATAGCCAAACCAGAAAAATTCTCCCATTTATCTCACTTTCCAAATCGGCTATTTGGTCTAGATTGTTATCTTCTCTGGCCAGTTCTCCTGGCTGTCACCTCTCTCTCAGAGTTGTTCAGAGAAAGGTGAAAACCAGGAGAATGGCAGGAAAAGAGAACAATCTGGACCAAATAGCCGATTCGGAAAGTGAGATAAGGCTAGGGTCAGACTAACGCATTTTTCGCAGCGACCGTCAAAAAGTGCATCCGAACGCATTGCCGTATTTTTTCACGGAATGCGCGAAAACGGTCATACGATGCGCATTTTTGTGCGTGATTTTTCACGGATCCAAACCAGGAAACTTTGGGTGTCTGGACGTTATGTTAGCCGGACATGAGCAGGATCTGACGTCTCCAAATCACGCACACATGCCGCTAGTGGACGCAGCGCACTCTGTACGTCCGTACTAGCGGTTCTGCGTTCTCGAAAAAATGCTTTAATTTTCCACTTGCGTTGCGTAGCCGGACTTTCGTGCGACCGTACTTCGTATATTGGCCGTCATTGCCCGTCATTTGCTGCTAGTGCAGCCGTGATTAAGGGAGCCTAAATGCACATTAAAAATTTGCTAGTCTGACCCTAGCCTAAATGGGAGAATTTTTCTGGTTTGGCTATTTTGACCTAGAATTTTCCATTCTCCAGTCATTCTCCTGCTCTTCACCGCTCTCTGAATAACCCTGACAGGGTTATTCAGAGAAAGGTGAAACTCAGGAGAATGACTGGAGAATGGAAAATTCTAGGTCAAAATAGCCAAACCAGAAACATTCTCCCATTTATCTCACTTTCCAAATCGGCTATTTAGTCTAGAATTTTCCATTCTCCAGTCATTCTCCTGCTTTTCACCGCCAAAAAATCAGTAAACTTTTTCTGCGTGTCCGAAAATGTCTCCTCCTTTCATACAGACTGCCGCCCCAAGCAGTTGTTTATGGATAGATTAACCACTTCAATGCTGAGGACGCGCTCAGCGCGTCCTCAGCATTCCCGCTGGTATGCGGAGGACGCGCTGAGCGCGTCCTCCCATTGGGGTCAGCGTTCGGCCGGGTTCCGGCCGATCGCTGGCCCCCCCCGGTGCGGGCTGACATCCTCGATGTCAGCCGCGCATCCGGGACCGCAGCCGCCGGAATTAGATGTCATCGCGGCTGAAAGGGAGGGGGGAGGTCCTTTGGACCTCTCTCCCTCCCGATCGGCGGCTCTGCGGGGGTTAACCCAGGCATCATTTGGAAGGGCACAGCCTGCCCTTCCAAATGGTGCCTGGCATTAACCCCTGGGGAGCTGGATCGCGAATCGGCGCTGAAAAGCGCCGGTTCGCGATCCTTTCCCGGAGCTGGCCGACAACTTGGATGTCGGCCAAGCCTCCGGGAACTCCCCCTGAGGACTGGCGTCATCGTGCGTAGCACGATGACGCCAGTCCTGTACTTAACCCCTAACTGCCACCAACTGTGGAGATAGGGAGTTCATTGGAACTCCCTATCTCCCGATCCGTGGCAGTTAGGGGTTAATGTTTGGTATGGTTGGATCGGCCAGAGCATGGCCGTTCCAACGATACCAAACATGAAAGTGAAAAAGTTTGTAAAAAAAAAAAAAAAAATGAAAAATAAAAATAAAAAAAAATTAAAAACAAAAATTATAAAAAAAATAAACACTTTTTTTTAATTTTTTTTGGTTTGTTAATGCAGCAATATTGTTCCCATTTCAATTATAATGTGAACAATGATGCTGCACTAACGATTTTTGTATGCTGTGCGTTTGTTAAAAATAGTGTAATTTTCCCCAAAAAAAAATGTAACGAGACCCCATCTCTAATTTTTTTTAACAAGCGCACCCCATACAAAATATAACCGCAATTGCTCGCATGTTAAAATGTGAAAAAAAACACTTTACACATTGTAAATTATTGAAAATACATATTTTATTGCATTTTTTGTTATAATATACAGACATGACATAACGTATACATATAATAATGACATATTATGAATCTACCGAGTCTGACGGAAAGAACGATATATAATATGTCTGGGTCATATACTAAAATAAGCCTTCAAAACACGTTTAAACATGATGAGCAAAACCGGTAAAAATGACCTCAGCACAGGGGCGGGAAAAGCCTCAGCAGCGAAAGGGTTAAAGGAAAAGCATTTACCATCATTTGAAACGTCATTTTTTGGTTTTTACATATTTCTATACATCCTAGAAAGCCACCACTTCACGGGCAGGTTATGGGGACCTCCTAGGCACGATATTTGAAGGAATTTTTGGTTTTTATTTTTAACCCTTACCTCATGGAAAACACACTGTCCCTTTAAAAACTTTTTTTTAAACTTTTTGTCCTTGTTTCCTGTCCCCCAGGGCACTACCCGGACCCCCGTACACCTTTTATGGCAAATATCTAGCATATATGCCCTCTTGGAGGGCACTCTAAAAACCGAATTTTCAGCCCCATTGACTTGCAATGAGTTCGGGTTCGGATACGAACATTTTGGAAAGTTCGGGTTCGGCTCCAAACAGAACTCAGGGAGTGTTCGGCTCATCCCTAATACTACCCCTCTGATTACTGGAATAAGGGGGGACCTTCGGGCATTAGGTGAAACTAAGCTGAATGAACAAGTGTTGTTGTTGGGTCAGTCAATGCAGAAATTGAACACCTGGGTGGGTGATAATCTACCTCATTTCTTGTATCCCCCTTTGCATAAGTACTGCCCAGGGGATTCAGTGTGGGTGAAGGAGTGGAAAATTGACCCTCAAGGGGCAAAGTGAAGGGGTCCTAACTTGTTCTATTATCCACTCCCACAGCAGTGAAGGTTGTCGAGGTGGTTCTGTGGATACACCATATAAGAATAAAGACAGCTGCAGCTGCTCCTGAGCCAGAATGGAAGGTTCTCCCCAACGAGTCTGACCCACTAAAGCTGAAGCTGACAAAAGCTGCAGTGACATCCGTCTGAAAGATCTGCAAGTGGGTGTATTGACGGCCATAAAAATGCCTGACCACCCGCCAGCGATGGAAAGTGGGGAAACCCCAAGGGGAACCTTTGAGGAAATACCCCTCATGAGACCCCAGGCTGGGGCGCCCCTTACTTTTGTTGTTGTAGAAGGCAGGGATGAGATTAAAAGAGTTATCCAGCGAGCGTTTCAAGCAACTTTTACAGTAGGAGCAATTCTGATGCTGATATTACTTATAGCAACGTACATTTCTGCCCTGCTGGATGGCAGAAAGTGCCAAGAGACAAGTGTGGGACTAAATATTTCCCACATATGGAACGGAACAAGTCCAAGATTTTTGAACCAGACAATGCAGAGGAACAAACATGATTTGGGACCCGTATCCTCCCCAAGAGATCACCTGTTGATAAAATTCAAATATGCCTATGCCCAAAGGTCTGGACAGATCTCATGCTGGGTGTGCAGCAGATTGCATCCAGAGACAAATTTATATTCCATTTGCTGCAGTCCCTATGAACTTGAGCACGTTTGCTTTTGGGAACATTACAATCCAGCTTCTAAATGATACTGAGATGAGACAAGCAGGAACTTTGCCAGTGTACCCGAGAACTGGTCCCATTTATCCTCCGGATTGGTGTTTTCATATAGGAGGAGATGATGTGCATATTGAAAACAACCCATGCCAGTCCAGCCATTTTAATTTGACAGTAAACACATCTGTATCAGGGACAGGGATGGGGAGACTCATACAGGGTTATCCAAAGAGATTCGAAAAGTCACCGCAAGTTCGGTGACTTTTCGTTCTCTTCAATTCGGTTCCTTTTGCCGATTGCATTTCGGTGACCCTGCGGTGTATTCAGCAAGCAGCACAGGGTCCCCGAATTGCAGGGAAAAGCTGCCGCAAACCCACCGAAAACTAACCGAATGCACGCTGAAAACAAGCAAAAACATCTGGATTAACCTTTGAAAAAGACGAACAGGACCCGAACAGGAGCCGAACATGAGCCGAATCACACAGAGCCGAAGCAGCTGTGACGTAGAGGAGGCAGTGAATAAATTAGCAAAACCATTTGTATGAATCTGGGAAAAAGAAACGCTGTTTGCAAAGAAACTACTGAGCGAAAATGTCTGAAATTTTCACAGGAGGTCCAGGGAATGATAATAAAGAGGGCTGTTACAAAAAAAATAAGTAAACTGAAAAAAAAATCAAAAAAAAAATCGGACTTTTAATAAAAAAAAAAAAAATCAGAAAAATGCTTAAAGCCTAAAAAATCTATAAGTAAAGAGACTTTTTGCTGCAGAATTTTATAATGAACGGTTTATTAGATATTGAATTAAAACGGAATATTTTTAACATTGAAGTCTATGGGATTCTCCTGAATAAATTGCCGAATTAAACCACAGAATGGCAGGGCATTTCGGGAACCTTTCACTGCTGGTTTGTGTTCTCTGAATAGCCGAAGCAGTGCTTCTCTATGGGGATTTCACTGCCCTCGAACAGGGACCGAACAGGCACCGTATGTGCAGGCAATTCGCCAGTATTTGGCGAATTGCCTGCTCTCTGGATAGCCGAATGGCCAGGAAAGGTAACCGAATGCTGATTTTCAGCGTTCGGTTACCTTTCTCAAGCAATTCGGATCTCTTTGGATAACCCTGATAGTTAGGCCAGTAAATTTAACCACGGGACAAAGATTAATTATAGCCAATGTCACAACCACCCAACAGAATGCAAAGTACCTACTGCACCAGTTAATAAAGATGATGGTTGAAGTCCACAAAGGAGTGTAGTATATGTCCCCATTTCTGCTAACAGGAGGATACCAAGTATGTTGTGGGAATACATGCTACACTTGGGTACCACCAACTCTAAGTGGAATGTAGTAGATGGTCCTGGTGGCGCAGTGGTGTACTATAAATCGTATAAACCCTAGCCTGATATTAGTACGAGCACCTGTAGGGCCTAGAGTCTAAGATCTAAAAATGTCGCCAAGAACCTTCAGGTCCCGAGAGACGTACAATTAAAAATGAGAAGTGCAAATTACAATTGATACATAAATGCAGTAGCAAAGCCGAGAGACATGCAAGGATTATGTATAACAATAAAGTGCATGTGCTTATGAAACCATTCTTAAGTAAAGTGCATACACAGGTGGTGCGCTAAAAGCGCAAATCGCTGATAGTTCTTTGGAGGGTTGTACAGTCAATAAGTCCTAAGCCACAGTAAAGTGCACGTGCAAAAGTTCAAATAACATGAAATAGAACCGGAAAAATGTTGTGGCCACTAGTGGTTGCACAGCGTATGAGCCGTGTTGTAGAGATAAACGGTCCACTGTCACAGCTTCTCTCCTCAATGGGTGGTTTAAATAGGGGGAGAGAGAAGAACAAAATAATAATAGTGCAGACTGCTTTAGGTATTTATGGTGAGGATAGAACAAGAATCTCACTCATGGATTACAGAGCCTAGTGTGTCCCTGGCTCTGGGTTGAAGCGCCTCACACCAGATATAGGGTGGCGTATCCCTTCTTTGTCCTCTCTCGCCTGGAACGTCTGTTTCTTTCCTTCTTCTATGCTGGTACTCCACCTCCAGAAAAATTTAGAGAGGAAAGAGGGGGGAAAGACCAGGGTAATAAACTAGACGTGGCTCTTGTGGAGCAGCTTCCACAGTCTAGATGGTCTTAAATGAATAAAAAATCTAAATAAAATTAAAAAGCTGAGACCCAAGAATAAAAACTTCAAAGGGTTTATTAGCATTACATAAAATAAGTCAAAATAAAATTAAAAAGCTGAGACCCAAGAATAAAAACTTCAAAGGGTTTATTAGCATTACATAAAATAAGTCAGGGGGGGGAATTACACTGAACGCATTTCAGCACTTAACCTGTGCCTTCCTCTAGCAGTGTGGTGTATGGGGGTAAAAAGCCTTTTTACCCCCATACACCACACTGCTAGAGGAAGGCACAGGTTAAGTGCCGAAACGCGTTCAGTGTAATTCCACCCCCTCACTTATTTTATGTAATGCTAATAAACCCTTTGAAGTTTTTATTCTTGGGTCTCAGCTTTTTAATTTTATTTTGATTTTTTATTCATTTAAGACCATCTAAACTGTGGAAGCTGCTCCACAAGAGCCACGTCTAGTTTATTACCCTGGTCTTTCCCCCCTCTTTCCTCCCTAAATTTTTCTGGAGGTGGAGTACCAGCATAGAAGAAGGAAAGAAACAGACGTTCCAGGCGAGAGAGTACAAAGAAGGGATACGCCACCCTATATCTGGTGTGAGGCGCTTCAACCCAGAGCCAGGGACACACTAGGCTCTGTAATCCATGAGTGAGATTCTTGTTCTATCCTCACCATAAATACCTGAAGCAGTCTGCACTATTATTATTTTTTTCTTCTCTCTCCCCTTATATAAACCACCCATTGAGGAGAGAAGCTGTGACAGTGGACCGTTTATCTCTACAACACGGCTCATACGCTGTGCAACCACTAGTGGCCACAAAATTTTTCCGGTTCTATTTCATGTTATTTGCACTTTTGCACGTGCACTTTACTGTGGCTTAGGACTTATTGACTGTACAACCCTCCAAAGAACTATCAGCGATTTGCGCTTTTAGCGCACCACCTGTGTATGCACTTTACTTAAGAATGGTTTCATAAGCACATGCACTTTATTGTTATACATAATCCTTGCATGTCTCTCGGCTTTGCTACTGCATTTATGTATCAATTGTAATTTGCACTTCTCATTTTTAATTGTACGTCTCTCGGGACCTGAAGGGTCCTGGCGACATTTTTAGATCTTAGACTCTAGTACGAGCACCTGTAGGGCCTAATATCAGGCTAGGGTTTATACGATTTATAGTACACCACTGCGCCACCAGGACCATCTACTGTTTGCTCTATTACATTTGCACATTTTGTTGAGATTATGTGCAACACCTCGTAGGCTGCAAACCCAAAACTTATATCTATAAATCAGCGCCTCCACAGAAAACCCCCCAACCTTCTAAGTGGAATGTGTTATATAGCAAAACTGATACCAATACAGAGGGGAGGGTACAGGGGGATGACACCTCGCCTGACACCACATTATGAAAGACTAGGGGGTTCCTAGGGTGTAGAGAGAAACAGGAATTGTTTTCAAAAAGGGATCAGGTGTGGGGGTATGGTTCCCGGCATGGACTGGTTGGGGAATAGAGTTGATAAAAAGGTTGAATAATTACTCTGTATTGATGGATGAAATTTTAAAAATCACAAGTAAGGATATCCAACTGCTAAATCTAGAGCTGCGTGAGGTCCGAAAGATGCAAATGGCGCATGATCTGGCATTGTAACAAATAAGTGTAGCATTAAATGGGTTATGTGAAATGACAATGCATTATGAATGTTGTACTTTCATCCGAAACCCAACTGAAGAAGTTCCAGATTACTACCAGGTAATTCAGGACCATCAGGAGAAGGTGTCACAACTGCAGAACAAGGCTAGGCAGATAGCGGCTGAAGGCTGGAATCCTTTTCGAGGATTCGGGTCATTCGGAGATTGGTTTGGATCCATCCTGGGTTTTATTTCTCGGGTTTGATCCTTGATCATGATGATTATTGTGCTCCTGGTGATTGTAACTATACTTTAACGGATAGGATTTTGCCTATGGCCCTTGTGTAAGAAAGCTCTAACTCCCACAAAGAAGATACCATTATAAATTACACCTGATTTGTTTCCAATGAAGGAGTCACTCCCAGGGTACCAGGTTTTTGAGAATAAGGGATTCAGAGAGTAGTGGCTAAGGGTCTCAAGGAAGGAGAACCTGAGACCCCAGCCAAGAGGGTAATGTAACAGAGTCAGACCAGAAATAAACCGCCATGATGGTTCATAACGGCCATCTTGAGCAAGACTTTGGTTCACGTAAATGTATATAGTGAATATTAGCTGAATTAGAAGAGTTTGCATAGAAGTCAGACATTTCAGATATTTGCAGGCAGAGCAATTAAGTAAACGAAATCCGGCCAAGTATAAGCAGGATTGTCAGGAAACTGATTTAGTAACATCAAGGCCACAGAGCCACAGGCAAGAACAAAAGCCCTCATTAAACCATCTGTGAGCTTATCAGCTCCTACAGTAAACAAGTGTTAAGGAGTCAGATAGAGACAGGATCAGGCTGGATGTTAAATTATCCAATTGTCATAACTGTATGTGGAAGCTGCCAATTTTCTGCCAAGTTATGGAATGTCTTTGTATTCGATAAGGGGAAGGTACAAATTGGCTTGGGATGGAGAGGGTGGTGGATACATGGCACAGTCTTCCAGTTGAAGTGGTAGAGGCCAAAACAGTAATTGAATTTAAGCAAGCATGGGATAGGCATAAGGCTATCCTAAACAAAAGATAAATCCAGGTAAAGTATCCATGTAATTGGGCAGACTAGATGGGCCGAAAAGGTTCTTATCTGCCGACATTTTTCTATGTTTCTATGTTTCTAAATCGTCCATGGGTGGGTTACTGGGATGTACCTATTTATCTATTCATGTATAAAATGTTATGACCATGTGTTCACGTAACTCAGTCTTTGCGATTCAATCCTGGCTGAGACTTGACATTGAATAAAGTACACCTTTCCTGAAGAGACTCGTGTCCGAATAGTCATTGTCCGCACCGGGCCAACCTTTCTCCCGATAGAGCTGAGTGGATTACACTGGTCCTGTCCTCGTGTCTCAGTCTGGTTTCTGCTTAGCCCTGGAATCTGTATTAACTTGTCCTGTATCTAGTCAGCAGCTCACCTGCCTAAAGGGCTACACTCCTTGTTCCAAGCCACCACGTTGGCCCAAGCGGGTGCCAATCGTTACACTTTCCAATGATATCAAATATGACCATGTAAAAAAAAAAAAAAAAATTAGTTTTTGTTTTATTAATGCAGCAATATTGTTCCCATTTCAATTATATTGTGAACAATGATGCAGCACTAACGATTTTTTCTATGGGGGGCGTTTGCTAAAAACCCTGTAATTTCCCCCCCAAAAAAATTTAATAAGTCCCCATTTCTAAAAATTTGTAACAAGCGCAACCCATAGAAAATATAATCACAAACGCTTGCACGATGAAAAGAGAAAAAAAAAACACTTTACACACTATAAATTGTTGAAAATTCGAAGTTTATTGCATTTTTTGTTATAATATACAGGCAGGTCATGACGTATATATATAATAATGATATATTATGAATCTGCCAAGTCTGCCGGAAAGAACAAGTTATAATCTGTTTGGGTGGTATAATAAAATGTGGCTTCAAAACGCGTTTAAACATGATGAGCAAAAGCGGTAAAAATGAGCTCAGCAGTGAAATGTGTTAAATTCTGCCCAAGATTTAACAAATCAGTCAGTGTTTTTCTAAAAATATAGGATTAGTATATAAAAAATTCTTGGTATTAGAGGTAGTCACGTATATGCTCCAGCAAAAATTGTATAACGAGAATTTTTTTGGGGAAAATGTATTAACTTTGTCAATTCTCCATTTTTATGTAAATGGAAAATCTCGCAATTGAGAGCTTCTTGTTTCCATATGTCATGAACATGGAAGTTGTGTGATGTATAAAATGTAGTTAAACCAAATGCGAAGACATTATAAAGTCTGTGTTTTGAAGAACTATCTAGAATAGTATACAAAATATAATGGTTCCTATTCCAAGTTTAGTGTAGCCTTAACCTGAGCTGTTGTAAACTTAACAACCCCATAGACTATAATGGCTCCGGTAAGTTTACAACAGCTCTGGTTAAATTAACACCCACCTTGGAATAGGGCCCAATGTAGGAGACTCATACATCGAATGTAAACGCTTGTGTGTTTAACTTTCTAATAACGTTACTTCCTATTTTATTTAGTACTAGGTATAAAGGCTGCCCGGAGGGCAGTCTATTGTTGTAGAGGATATGGCTGCCCAGTGCTCCCAATGATGTGGCTGTTTGGCTGTTTATCGCACCCACTTTCTGACCCCCAGCTCACATGGATATATATATATTCCCCCAGCTCACATGGATATATTTTGCCCCAGCTCACATGGATATACAGTTGTGTTCAAAATTATTCAACCCCCACTGAAATTGAGTGTTTTGGCCAGTTTGACATTGATTTTGATCATTCAGTCATCTTGCTTACAATTAAATCAAAGAGGCACGTGTAGGTCAGACAAATACAACATAACATTTATAATGAAATAACCACAAATGTCTTTTCTGTGCTCACATCTTTATCAGTTTTATTCAACCCCCAAGTGACATTCAATCTTAGTACTTAGTACAACATCCTTTTACAGTTTGTGGAGAAGCAGGTACTGCGGGCATAGCAACGTGGGTTTTCTAAGCGTTTTTTATTTGCAGCAGCAAAGGGGTTTTCCACAAACAGAGAAAATAAACAACAAAAAAAAGAAATCCTATTCCCTATTGGGAGGCTAACTGACAACAGACAAACCTGTCTACTCCTGGGCCCACTAAACGGGTTCCCCCAGTAAAACAAAACACACTTTCCAATATAACAGATTCCTTACTTTTTCACCACAGTCTCCAACTCCTTCCTCCTTCTGTCTCCAAACCCCTCAATGAACTGGAAGGAACTGAGACTTCTTATAGGGAAGGGTGGGGCAGCTGTGGTGAATGAGCAATCACTCAGTTAACCCTGAACTGGGAAGGTGGCTACTTCCAGCCTTCTACTCAGGTACCGGCCCTCACATAGCCTGCCCCGAGTGAACCCGTCACACATCCCCCTCCCCAGCGCAACACCAGGGTGAGAACGCGACCACAGCGGAGAGCCCATGGGCCCGAGACACGCATCGGCGTTGCCGTGGAGAAGGCCCGCCCTGTGCTGCACCACAAACTTGAAGGGCTGCAAAGAGAGGAACCACCGAAGGATCCGGGAATTGCGGTCCGGTTACTGTGCATCCACCTCAGAGGGGCGTGGTCGGTGACGGGTAAACTGCCTGCCCAGTAAATAGTACCGTAGCATCTCTGTGGCCCATTTAATCGCTAGACACTCCTTCTCGATCACGGCATAGCGTTGTTCCCGGGGCAGCAGTTTCCTGCTCAGGTAAAATACCGGATGCTCCTCACCATCCACATACTGCGAGAGCACAGCCCCCAAACCAACCTCTGAGGCATCCGTCTGCAGGAAGAACTCAGTCCCGAAGTCCGGTGCCACGAGGATGGGCCGGTCACATAACGCAGAGCGCAGATCGCCAAAAGCCTCCTCAGCCTTACCGTCCCATCTCACCATATCGGGGCCTTTGCCTTTAATAAGGTCGGTCAGCGGCGCCGCCCTAGTCGCAAAATGGGGTATGAATCGGCGGTAGTAGCCGACAATCCCTAGGAAGGCCCTCACCTGTTTTTTTCTAAGAGGTTGAGGCCAATTCCGTATTGCCTCCACCTTATGGACTTGGGGTTTCACCGATCCCCTCCCAACCACATAGCCCAAGTACTTAGCCTCCGCCAGCCCAATAAAACACTTGGGGGGTTGGCTGTTAGACCGGACCTTCTGAACGTGTCGAGCACAGCCTCAACCTTCGGCAGATGGGACTCCCAATCCGTGCTATGGATGACGACGTCATCCAGGTATGCCGCAGCGTACTGGACGTGAGGCCTGAGCAGCTTGTCCATGAGCCGCTGGAAGGTGGCTGGGGCTCCATGAAGGCCAAAGGGCATAATTCTGTAATGAAATAACCCGTCAGGGGTGGCAAAGGCGGTTTTCTCCCTGGCCCTTCCGGTTAGGGGTATCTGCCAATACCCTTTCGTCAGATCAAGAGTCGAGAGGTATCTGGCCTTTGCCAATCTCTCCACCAGCTCATCCACACGGGGCATGGGATAGGCATCGAACTTGCTGATTTCATTCAACTTCCTGAAGTCGTTACAAAATCTGGTAAGAGCCGTCTGGCTTTGGCACCAAAACGATGGGGCTGGACCAATTACTGTGGATGGCTCAATGACCCAAGCTCTAGCATTTTCTTGACTTAGAAACATAGAACATAGAAAAATGTCGGCAGATAAGAACCTTTCGCCCATCTAGTCTGCCCAATTACATGGATACTTTACCTGGATTTATCTTTTGTTTAGGATAGCCTTATGCTATCCCATGCTTGCTTAAATTCAATTACTGTTTTGGCCTCTACCACTTCTACTGGAAGACTGTTCCATGTATCCACCACCCTCTCAGTAAAATAATGCTTCCTGATGTTACTTTTAAACCTTTGCCCCTCTAATCTAAGACTATGTCCTCTTGTTTTGCTATTTTGTTTCCTTTTAAATAGACTCCCTTCTAGTCTGACTGCCTCTCTTTTGGCTTCCGGTATCCGGTAGGGTTTCAGTCTGATCGCTACACCGGGTTCGGTCACAATGTCGTGGAACACGTCATGTGTTCTACCCGGTACCGGTGAGAACACATCCCTATTCCTCTCGACCATTCGGTTGACTTCCTCTACCTGGCAAGGAGTCAGCTCAGGGGAAATAGCCACCCCCGGCTCTGGGGCCTGAGGACCGGACTGGGCATGGCCGGTCTGGGACACGCAGGCCTCTCTGTCTTGCCATGGCTTCAGGAGATTGACATGGTAGATCTGCTCCTTCTTCCGGCGGTCAGGCTGCCTAATCCTGTAGTTAACAGGCCTGTCTGTTCCAGGACCTCATATGGTCCTTGCCAATGAGCCAAAGTTTGCTTTCTGCAGTCGGGACCAGTATCATCACCCTGTCCCCTTGCGAGAACCGTCTTGCGGTGGCCTTCTGGTTATAGATATGGGATTGGGTCTCCTGTGCCTTTCCATATGCTGGCGTACCAGGGGGATAACCCGAGCCATCCGCTCGCGTATGCCTACAACATATTGTATCGGTTGGTTCCGGTCACTCCCTGCCCCTCCCAGGTTTCCCTGAGTATACCCAGCAGACCACGTGGGTGCCTGCCATATAGGAGTTCGAACGGAGAGAAGCGGGTCGAGCTCTGGGGAATCTCACGTATAGCAAACAACAAGTACGGCAATAACATGTCCCAGTCCTTCCTTCCCTGTTAACAACCTTCCTCAGCATCCCCTTTAGGGTGCGGTTGAACCGCTCGACAAGCCCATCCGTCTGCGGGTGATACACGGAGGTCTTTAGCGCCTGTATCTTTAACAAGTGACACAGGTCTTTCATCAGACGGGAGACAAAAGGAGTACCCTGATCGGTCAGGATCTCTTTCGGGATGCCCACTCGTGCGAATACCTGAACCAACTCTCGGGCAATGTTCCTTGCATTTGCTTTGCGCAAGGGAACGGCTTCAGGATACCGAGTGGCATAATCCAGGATCACCAATATGTACTGGTGTCCACGTGCGGATTTTTCTAACGGACCCACAATGTCCATTGCGATCCTTTCAAAGGGGACATCAATGTCCGGGAGGGGTATGAGAGGGGCTCTCAAGTGTGGCTTAGGAGATGCCAACTGACATTCGGGGCATGAGGCACAGTACCGTTTCACCGCCTCATAAACCCCGGCCAGAAGAACCTGCGCAGGACCCGCTCCTGGGTCTTCTCAACCCCTAAGTGCCCTCCTAGCACATGGGAATGAGCGAAGTCGAGTACCTTTCTGGTCTGAGAGGACGGAACCACCAACTGTTCAATTTCCTGACCTCCCTCCATGATGACCCGGTACAACAGATCACTCTTCAAAATAAAGTACGGATACTCTTTATTGCCCCTTCCACCGGTACCCCGTTCACCTCAATCACCCTGCTTCTCGCAGTCTGTAACAAAGGATCACTAGCTTGGTCGTTCCCAAAAACAGTGTTCCCGGAAACCCCTCCCCCTGAGTCATTCCCATCAGAGGTAGAGCCCCCAGAGTTAGGAGCCTCATTCACCTCCTCACTCGTATGTGTTACAGGGACCCCCAATTCTGTCTCTGTCACCTGGGTGGCCACCCCCTTTTGAGATCTTTTGGCCGGGGTGTTCACCAGAGCCTCAGCCCGAGCTCTGGTAAAGCCGTGTTTGGCTTCTCGCCTCTCTCTGCGTGTTTTCCGGGGTTTAGGAGGTTCTGACAAAAAGACGTATCGTGGAATGGGAACACCTCGGTGATGTCGTTAGTACCCTCATCAAGGTCGGCAGTGGCCGTACCAACAGATAACCCCTGCAATATGGTCTGAAAGTCCGGGAAATCCCTCCCTAAGACAAGGGAATAGGGTAAGTTGGGTACCACCACAGCTGGGACAGACCGTACCCTTGCCCCCACAGAGACAGCGACTAACGCCGTGGGATAACGAACGGTACTACCATGTACGCACAACACTCCCACAGTCTTATCTTTCTGTAAATTGGCCCGGCCCACCAGTTTGCCTGACACCAATGTTATGGCACTACCGGAGTCCGCAAGTGCCACTGCCTGTAGTCCGTTCAGTACGACGGGCACTCGAAAAGTCTGAGTCCCTTCCACCAGGCCAGTCATACATATCAGTCCGCAGAAATTCCGGGGGTCCTCACCCAGCCCACACTGCATGGGCTCGGACGTGTTAGGACACCTGGCTCGAATATGTCCCAGTTCGCCACACTCAAAGCACTGTATCGAGTTCCTTTGGGGCTCATTCCCTCTTCGAAAAGTGTTGCTGTGGTCTGAGTAACGCACTGGTCCCCCAGGTGCTGGCAGGATTGCCGACCCGTTCGACCTAGTTGTGGAGCCGAAGGCTTTTTGAGGCTGCTCCTTTCTATGGGTGGGGATGCTCCCCACAAATACCTTTGGCGACCTCCTGGGCGAGTCCTCGAAGTCTTTTGCAGCCAGGTAGCGCTCTACTTGGGCCACCATGTCATCATAGGTACCCAGGTTCCCTTGTCCCACCCATTCACGGAGGCTGCGTGGGAGTCCGCGTAGGAACTTCTCCAACACCAGGGTTTCCACTATCTGCGTGGGGCTTTGGTGCTCAGGCTGGAGCCACTTCCGAGCCAAATGCATTAGGTCGAACATCTGCGTCCGGGGTGGTGTCTTCTCCTCATACGTCCAGTTAGAGAAGCGTCGCGCTCTCACAGCTTTTGTCACTCCGAACCGGGCCAGGATTTCAGCCTTTAAGAGTTTATAGTCCGTAGCCTGGACTTCCTCCAGGTCATAGTAGGCCTTTTGGGCCTCTCCAATCAGGAAGGGTGCGATAATCCCCGCCCACTTGTCTGTAGGCCAGGCCTCCCGAGTAGCAGTGCGCTCAAAGGCACGGAGGTATGCTTCCACGTCATCCTCAGGCAACATCTTCTGAAGGTAGCAACTAGCTCGAATCCTGGTCTCCTGGCTAGGGGGTGCTTGCGTCGCCAAACCTCGTACCGTTGCTTGAAGCAGTTCGTGGTCAGCTTTCTGGGCCTCCATCACGGCCCCAATCTGTGCCTGTATTAGGCGGTTGCTCTCCTGCTGCGTTGCCGTGGCACATACCAGTGCTTTTAATAAGTCCTCCATTGTAACTGTGGGTTCTGTACCCTTGTTGCTACTGCCAGCGCACAGCAGGTACAAGATCCCACCGCTGCCACCACTTGTGGAGAAGCAGGTACTGCGGGCACAGCAACGTGGGTTTTCTAAGCGTTTTTTATTTGCAGCAGCAAAGGGGTTTTCCACAAACAGAGAAAATAAACAACAAAAAAAAGAAATCCTATTCCCTATTGGGAGGCTAACTGACAACAGACAAACCTGTCTACTCCTGGGCCCACTAAACGGGTTCCCCCAGTAAAACAAAACACACTTTCCAATATAACAGATTCCTTACTTTTTCACCACAGTCTCCAACTCCTTCCTCCTTCTGTCTCCAAACCCCTCAATGAACTGGAAGGAACTGAGACTTCTTATAGGGAAGGGTGGGGCAGCTGTGGTGAATGAGCAATCACTCAGTTAACCCTGAACTGGGAAGGTGGCTACTTCCAGCCTTCTACTCAGGTACCGGCCCTCACATAGCCTGCCCCGAATGAACCCGTCACAAGTTATAACAGCTTTTAAACGTGAAGAATAGCTTGACACAAGTGTCTTGCAGCGATCTACAGGTATCTTCGCCCATTCGTCATGGGCAAAAGCCTCCAGTTCAGTCACATTCTTAGGCTTGCGCACTGCAACTGCTTTCTTTAAGTCCCACCAGAGGTTCTCAATCGGATTTAAGTCAGGTGACTGCGATGGCCACTCCAAAATGTTCCAGCCTTTAATCTGCAACCATGCTCTAGTGGACTTGGAGGTATGCTTGGGATCATTGTCCTGTTGAAAGGTCCAACGTCTCCCAAGCCTCAGGTTTGTGACGGACTGCATCACATTGTCATCCAATATCTCCTGGTACTGAAGAGAATTCATGGTACCTTGCACACGCTGAAGCTTCCCTGTACCTGCAGAAGCAAAACAGCCCCAAAGCATGATTGACCCCCCGCCATGCTTCACAGTAGGTAAGGTGTTCTTTTCTTCATAGGTCTTGTTCTTCCTCCTCCAAACATAGCGTTGATCCATGGGCCCAAACAGTTCTAATTTTGTTTCATAAGTCCACAGACCACTATCCCAAAACTTCTGTGGTTTGTCCACAGGACTTTTGGCATACTGCAGTCGACTCTTCTTATTCTTTGGAGACAGCAAGGGGGTGCGCCTGGGAGTTCTGGCATGGAGGCCTTCATTACGCAGTGTGCGCCGTATTGTCTGAGCTGAAACTTCAGTACCCACATCTGACAAATCTTTTCTCAGTTCCTCAGCAGTCACACGGGGACTTTTCTCCACTCTACGCTTCAGGTAGCGCACAACAGTCGAAGTCAGCATCTTCTTTCTGCCACGACCAGGTAGCGTTTCAACAGTGCCCTTTGCCTTGAATTTGCGAATGATGCTTCCTATGGTCTCTCTTGGTATGTTTAACATCTTTGCAATCTTCTTATAGCCATTGCCCTTCCTTTGAAGAGTACTCACCTCTTCTCTGGTCTTCCTGGACCATTCTCTTGACTTCACCATGTTTGTAACCACACCAGTAAATGTCTAGAAGGAGCTGAGTATCACAGTCATTTTAAAGCTGCCTAATTGGTGCTTATTATGCTTTATTGCTGCTCCGTGACATCCACAGGTGTTTTCAATACCTGATTGAAAACACTTGAATGAACCTCTGTTCTTCAGAGTGGTAGTCTTTAAGGGGTTGAATAATTGTGTCAATGAAGAATTCACAAAAGAAACATTTACTACTTTATTACAAAACCAATTGATGTCATTTTAGTTGCATATGGTTCTTTAAAAAGTCCTTGTAGGATTTCATTCTGAATACAATTACAAATGTACACTAAATTCCCTAAAACCCTTTACAGCATTGGGGGTTGAATAATTTTGAACACAACTGTATATATATATATATATATTGCCCCCAGCTCACATGGATATATATATTGCTCCAACTCACATGGGTATATATATTGCCCCTAGCTCACATGGGTATATATATTGGCCCCCAGCTCACATGTGTATATTTGCCCCAGCACACATGGATATATTGCCCCCAGTACACATGGGTATATTTGCCCCCCAGCTCATATGGGTATATTTGCCCCCAGCTCACATGGGTATAATTGCCCCCAGCTCACAAGGGTATAATGCCCCCAAGCTCACATTGGTATAATTGCCCCCAGCTCACATGGATATATTTGCCCACAGCTCACATGGATATATTTGCCCCAGCTCACATGGATATATATATTGCCCCCAGCTCACATGGGTATATATATTGCTCCTAGCTCACATGGGTATATATATATTGGCCCCAGCTCACATGGGTATATTTGCCCCAGCTCACATGGGTATTTTTGCCCCCAGCTCATATGGGTATATTTGCCCACAGCTCACATGGATATATTTGCCTCAGCTCACATGGATATATATATTGCCCCCAGCTCACATGGGTATATTTGCCCCAGCTCACATGGGTATATTTGCCCCAGCTCACATGCATATATTTGCCCCCAGCTCACATGGGTATATTTGCCCCAGCACACATGGATATATTTGCCCCAGCTCACATGGATATATTTGCCCCCAGCTCACATGGGTATGTTTGCCCCAGCACGAATGGATATATTTGCCCCAGCTCACATGGTTATATTTGCCCCAGCTCACATGGGTATATTTGCCCCAGCTCACATTGGTATAAATGCCCCAGCTCACATTGGTATAAATGCCCCAGCTCACATGGATATATATTGCCCACAGCTCACATGGGTATATTTGCCCCCAGCTCACATGGATATATATTGCCCCAGCTCACATGGGTATATTTGCCCCAGCTCACATGGATATATATTGCCCCAGCTCACATGGATATATATTGCCCCAGGCTCACATGGGTATATTTGCCCCAGCTCACAATGATATATATTGCCCCCAGCTCGCACGCACTGCCCTGCAAGGCGCTGCCACGAGGGCATCTGGCTCTACCAGGGTACTGCGTGTGCATCCTGGTCTCCTGGATGCGCGCGCAGCCTATACTATAGCCGTCTGCTGTGAGTGCATCCAGCTCTACAGGATGCACGCGCAGCCTCTACCCGGCTACTGCGTGCGCATCCTGGTCTCCTTCATGCACGCGCAGCTGACGGGTAGAGGCTGCGCACGGATATTGCGTCTGTCCGAAGTGGCGCATCTGGTCTCTGATGGATGTGCGCGCAGCGCAACCAACAGAAACCGGATGTGCGGCGACGGACAGAATGATTTTATAGTTATAGATCTGTCTCACTTTGCATAATTGCTGTCGTATAGACCTCCCCAAGGCAAGGATTACACTAAATTACAATTATTCATAGAAGAATTTCACAGGTGTGACGGATTGCTCGGGGGTTTGCAATATTCTCTGCAAGAAAAACTGGTCTTGTCAAAAACTCCCAACCCATAATTTTATTTGTATGCTGTCAATCTTGTTAAAGTTGGAGCTGGAGTTGGAGTTGAATCTTGTTAAAGCTTGGATTCTGCATCTCTAATATCTACCAAAACCTTCCAGAGTCCCCTAGGCTAGAGTCAATCTTATCGTTTTATGAGATACTTGGTGATAACACTGCCATGCAAATAAAGTCTTACGTACCACAAGTAATTGCTTGTCCTCGCCTTGCAGATTGGACTAGCACTTCTGTTTGATTTGTAAACTAAAAATTGATATCTCTAGTGAGCAGGGCCGGCCCAAGACATTGTGCTGCCTCCCCCAACAAACAAAAAACACGCAGTGTGTATGAGCGTATCACAGTGCGCCACAGCAATAAACATATATTGATCTCAGTCTGTGGCGTATATTGTTGGTGCTGTCTCCATGGCCTCTGTGGCCGCTAGAGGTTAGGTTTAGTGGTCCCGAATAGGGATGAGCCGAACACCCCCGTGTTCGGTTCGCATTCGAACTCGAACAATTTCAAAAGATCGAGTTCGAACGCCAACACGAACCGAACTCAATGCAAGTCAATGGGACTCAAAAGTTAGATTTTTAGAGTGCCCTCCAAGAGGGCATATATGCAAGATATTTGCCATAAAAGGTGTATGGGGGTTAGGGATGAGCTGTTCGGTTCGATCAGTTCGGAGTTCGATTCGAACTTTGGCCATTCGCAAGTTCGCGAACTTCGAACTTTTTGGCGTGTTCGGTTTGAATTCGCAAAAAAAAATAATTGAAAAAAGTATAAAAAATGCTTAAAAATTACTAAAAAAATCTAGAAATAAAGAGACTCTTTACTGCAGAATATTATAAGCAACAGTTTATTAGATATTGAATTAACAAATAATGTCTACGTGCAAAGATTCTCACCTCTAAATGACCTGTGTTCTCAAACGGTGTAAATAACAGTTGTTTAATGTGCTTTTAATTAGTCTGGTCTGATGAATTTGATACATTGTCTGGTGAGGGTGTGGTGTCTCCTGATCTGAACATGTATCAAACAACACCTGTGCTTCTGAGAAGTGTTCATTTCTCTACTAAATCTTCCTCTGATATGCTGTTTAACCCCTTAGCTCATTTTTACCGCTTTCGCTCATCATGTTTAAACGTGATTTGAAGCCACATTTTATTAAATGAACCAGACATATTAGATATTGTTCTTTCCGTCAGACTCCGCAGATTCATAATATATCATTTTAATATGTATACGTCATGTCCTGCCTGTATATTATGACAAAAAATGCAATAAAAATTGAATTTTTAATCATCTGCAGTGTGTAAAGTGTTTTTTTTCACATTTTAGCACATGAGCGTTTGCGGTTACAGTCAGGTCCAGAAATATTGGGACATCCACACAATTCTAACATCTTTGGCTCTATACACCACCACAATGGAGTTGGAATGAAACAAACACAATGTGCTTTAACTGCAGACTGTCAGCTTTAATTTGAGGGTATGTACATCCAACTCAGGTGAACGGTGTAGGACTTACAGCAGTTTGCAGATGTGCCTCCCACTTGTTAAGGGACCAAAGGTAATGGGACAGAATAGTAATTGTAGCGCTCACTCCCGGAGGAGCCGCTGAAATTGAACCACAGGTCAGTCTCCCCGCACTAGGGAATAAATATACTCCGGCACCGTTGTGAATTTTATAAATTATATAGTTTACTAGAATGAATGGCATATAATAGATAACACGGTGTTCGTAGATATATTTACAGTATTTTGTATTTCGGGAAACGCGCAGTGGAAAAGAAATATGAGGCTTCGTATTTCGGGAAAACGCGCATTGGAACAGAAAATATAATGCTTCGAAATTCGAGAAACGCGTATCGGAAAAAGAAAAATAAGAAACAAATCTTTAATCCCTTTCGGAGATTAGGAAATGAGTCCCGCACAGGTTAAGTCCCAGAATGTAAATGTGTGTGTGTATTGTGGTACCCGGGTACTATTCAACTGGCCAGTGAATTGCTTAAAAGGTGTCTTCGACTAGTCAAGTTGGGGCCCTGTGGGTTTTAGAAACAACAGCAGCGTGCTTTCGTTAATCACAAACGACCTTGGAGGCCTCTCACCCATCCGCCAGATTCTTAAGGCTCCGCTGGCCCAGGACGTCTCTCCGCTCGATTTTGACTGGGGTGCCGGCTACTGGATCCGTTGTCTGGCTCTCTCTGCTCCGGCCGTGACTTGTCCAGCTTACCGCCTGCTCTCCCAATCCGATCGACCTGCGGTACGCCTAACGCGGGGTCCTCCGGCTTCCTCAATAGCAGCTCGGGTAAGATGGTGGATCGCTGGGTCTCCCTCTTGTAAGGCTGAACAACCCGATCTGGGACTCTGATAGGCCGCACCTGCGCTCCGGCCTAGTCACTCTTGCGTTCTCCAGCACTGCGTCTTGTCTCACTCACTCCCTGGCGCGCTCTGACAGCTATCTCCACGAGGCTCAGGATGTAACGCTGTCTGTCCCACCCACTTCCTGTGTCCGCCCGCAAAGCATGCCGGGAAATGTAGTCTCAAAGCAAAGTTCAGTGTCTCTCATCACGCTTGTCTCCCCCGGTGGCCAAAAATAGGTACTGCCACGACAAGAATTTAAACACAGCGCTACATAATCATAAAATCAAACTTTCCCTTCTTAATACTTGGTTGCAAATCCTTTGCAGTCAATCACAGCCTGAAGTCTGGAATGCATAGACATCATCAGAGGCTGGGTTTCATCCCTGGTGATGCTCTGCCAGGCCTCCATCTGCACTGTGAAGGGCCGTCCAATGAGTTCTGCAGCATTTGGCTGAATGTGAGCAGATAATATTGCCTGAAACACTTCAGAATTCATCCTGCTGCTTTTATCAGCAGTCGCATCATCAATAAATACAAGAGAACTAGTTCCGCTGGCAGCCATACATGCCCACGCCATGACACTACCACCACCATGCTTCACTGATGAGGTGCTATGCTTAGGATCATGAGCAGTTCCTTTCCTTCTCCATACTCTTCTCTTCCCATCACTCTGGTACAAGTTGATCTTGGTCTCATCTGTCCATAGGATCTTGTTCCAGAACTGTGACGGCTTTGTTAGGTGTTGTTTGGCAAAATCTAATCTGGCCTTCCTGTTTTTGAGGCTCACCGATGGTTTACATCTTGTGATGAACCCTCTGTATTCACTCTGGTGAAGTCTTCTCTTGATTGTTGAGTATGACACACATACACCTACCTCCTGGAGAGTGTTCTTGAACTGGCCAACTGTTGTGAAGGGTGTTTTCTTCACCAGGGAAAGAATTCTTCAGTCATCCACCACAGTTGTTTTCCGTGGTCTCCCGGTTCTTTTGGTGTTGCTGAGCTCACCGGTGCGTTCCTTCTTTTTGAGAATGTTCGAAACAGTTGTTTTGGCCACACCTAATGTTCTTGCTATCTCTCTGATCGGTTTGTTTTGTTTCTTCAGCCTAATGATGGCTTGCTTCACTGATAGTGACAGTTCTTTGGATCTCATCTTGAAAGTTGACAGCAACAGATTCCAAATGCAAATAGCACACTTGAAACTAACTCTGGCCATTTATCTGCACATTGTAATTGGGGTAATGAGGGAATATCACACACCTGGCCATGTAACAGCTGAGAAGCCAATTGTCCCATTACCTTTGGTCCCTTAACAAGTGGGAGGCACATCTGCAAACTGCTGTAAGTCCTACACCGTTCACCTGAGTTGGATGTACATACCCTCAAATTAAAGCTGACAGTCTGCAGTTAAAGCACATTGTGTTTGTTTCATTCCAACTCCATTGTGGTGGTGTATAGAGCCAAAGATGTTAGAATTGTGTCGATGTCCCAATATTTCTGGACCTGACTGTATGTTTTCTATGGGGTGCGCTTGTACAAAAATTAGAAATGGGGACTTGTTACATTTTGTGGGGGGAATTACGTGATTTACAGCAAACGCACCCCATAGAAAAAAATCATTAGTGCAACATCATTGTTCACATTATAATTGAAATGTGAACAATATTGCTGCATTAATAAAAATAACACACACAAAAAAATACATGTTCTTTTTTTTTTTTTACTTTATATCTGGTCATGTTGGGTATCATGCTCAGGCCTTTCAATTGACACCCTCCATGACCCCCTTAGCTGCCACGGTTCTGGAGATATCAGGGTTCAAATGAACCCCCTATCTCCACCAGGGGATTCCAGGCAGCTAGGGGTTCCCCAGCTATCTGACGTCATCACGCTATGCGTGATAACGTTAGGAAGTGAGGGGGGACCCGGGGGTGGAGCCGCCATTCAAGATGGCGGTCCCCACCGGAGATAGGCCGCACTTCGGCGCCGCAAGGCATCTCTATACACAGCCCCATCAGCATCTCTATACACAGCCTCACAGCATCTCTATACACAACCCCATCAGCATCTCTAAACACAGCCTCACGGCATCTCTATACACAGCATCTCTATACATAACCTCACAGCATCTCTATACACAACCCCATCAGCATCTCTATACACAGCCACACAGCATCTCTATACACAGCCTCACAGCATCTCTATACACAACCCCATCAGCATCTCTATACACAAACAGCATCTCTATACACAACCCCATCAGCATCTCTAAACACAGCCTCACAGCATCTCTATACACAGCCTCAGAACACCTCTATACACAACCCCATCAGCATCTCTATACACAACCTCACAGCATCTCTATACACAGCCTCACAGCATCTCTAAACCCAGCATCTCTATACACAACCCCATCATCATCTCTATATACAAACAGCATCTCTATACACAAGCCCATCAGCATCTCTATACACAGCATCTCTATACACAGCCACACAGCATCTCTATACACAACCTCACAGCATCTCTATACACAACCTCACAGCATCTCTATACACAGTCTCACAGCATCTCTATACACAACCCCATCAGCAGCTCTATACACAGCCTCACAGCATCTCTATACACAACCTCACAGCATCTCTGTGAACCCTATCTCCACCAGGGGATTCCAGGCAGCTAGGGGTTCCCCGGCTATCTGAGGTCATCACGCTATGCGTGAGGACGTCAGGCAGTGGGGGGGACCCAGGGGTGGAGCCGCCATCCAAGATGACGGCCCTCACAGGAGCTAGGCCGCACTTCGGCGCCGCAAGTCGCCAAAGTGCGACCCGGTGCCTAAGGGGTTAAAGCCAGGCACCGCTTAATAGGGGAGACTCTCTCCTTTTAAGCGGTGCCTGGCTTTTTTTTGTGGGACCTCCCGATCGGGAGGGAGAGGGATCTGAACGGATCCCCCCTCCCTTCCAGTTGATCTCCTGGCATTGCCGGGGGGGTCGCCTGGAAATGACGTCATCGAGCATGGCACGATGATGTCATTTACGTTGGGAGGAGCTTGACTTCAGTGTCTGAGGACACTGAAGTCAGAACGCCGCGGGACCCCGGACAGAGAGGTGAGTATCTCTGCCGGGGGTCCCACAAAGCTGATGACATGTCAGCAGTGAAGGGGTTAAAAACATCTTTTTTTTAAAACTTTTTGTCCTTGTTTCCTGCCCCCCTGGGCACTACCTGGACCCGGACATTGTTTTTAAATGTTTCTATACATCCTAGAAATCCGCCACTTCATGGGCAGTTTATGGGGACCTCCTAGGCACGATATTTGAAGGAATTTTTCGTTTTATTTTTAACCCTTATTTCATGGAAAACTCACTGTCCCTTTAAAAACGTTTTTTTTTTTACTTTTTGTCCTTGTTTCCTGTCCCCCAGGACACTACCCGGACCCCCATACACCTTTTATGGCAAATATCTAGCATATATGCCCTCTTGGAGTGCACTCTAAAAATCGAATTTTGAGTGTCATTGACTTGCATTGAGTTCGAGTTCAAACCTTTGAAAAGTTCGAGTTTGAATGCGAACCGAACTCGGGGGTGTTCGGCTCATCCCTAATGGGGGTCTGGGTAGTGCCCTGGGGGACAGGAAACAAGGACAAAAAGTCTTAAAAACAATACGTTTTTAAAGGAACAGTGAGTTTTCCATAAAATAAGGGTTAAAAATAAAAACGAAAAATTTCTTCAAATATCGTGCCTAGGAGGTCCCCATAACCTGCCCGTGAAGTGGCGGATTTGTAGGATGCATAGAAATATCGCCATCAGAGACCCACACACGACACCTAGTCACCCTTAAGGGGATAAAATGCACAGGGACTGGCTACTATCCTGTTAGATGAGGGAATGTATTATATGTATAAAGCAAGGTATACAGTATATGACAATGGATGGTCAGAGACTCTAGGGACTCAGCTTGTACGCTTTAGGATAGACATTTTCATGTTGTGTTGTGTTACTAATGCAGAAGCAGCAAGCCCTTCCACCATGCTTGCACCAAAACTATAGATCTAACACGAAAATAATTGTATGCTCACATAGGCCCTTCGGGAGAGGTACATGACATACAAATACTGGAATATAACGTTTAAAACTAAGGAGTGTGATAAAGATTTTATTAAGACCTTGATGACAAATGACGTAACATCTACATCATTAATGATTGGCTTTACAGAGCCCTGGTACTTAAGGGGTTAAACAGCATATCAGAGGAAATGTAGTAGAAATGAACACTTCTTAGAATTCAGAAGCACAGTGTTCATACATGTGCAGGAGCCACACCCAGTCTGCAGGCAATTTATCAAATTCCTGAGTAGGGATGAGCCGAACACCCCCGTGTTCGGTTCGCATTCGAACTCGAACAATTTCAAAAGTTCGAGTTAGAACTCAAACTCGAACAAACTCAATGCAAGTCAATGGGACTTAAAAGTTCGGTTTTTAGAGTGCCCTGCAAGAGGGCATATATGCAAGATGTTTGCCATGAAAGGTGTATGGGGGTCCGAGTAGTGCCCCGGGGGACAGGAAACAAGGACAAAAAGTTTTAAAAAAAGCTTTTTAAAGGGACAGTGAGTTTTCCATGAAATAAGGGTTAAAAATAAAAATGAAAAATTCCTTCAAATATCGTACCTAGGAGGTCCCCATAACCTGCCCGTGAAGTGGTGGATTTATAGGATGTATAGAAGCATTTAAAAACAAAAAAATATGATGTTTCAAATGACGGTAAACGGTTCTCCTTTAATCTATTCATAAACAACTGCTTGGGGAGGCAGTCTGTACTAAAAGAGGAGACCTTTTAGAACACGCAGAACAAGTTTAATGATTTTTTGGCTAAATTATTGTGAAACTTATGCAGGCTTTGGATGAAAGTAACAATAGGTGCTTTAAAATTGGGCCTTTAGTGTCGGCAACAGTGCCGTCACACCGTAACCCCTCTGTGGTATTGTGGAAGAGTGCAGTGTTGGACCCTGCGTTCCAAAAAATTTAAATTATATAAATCTGGTACAGGCGTCAGTGCACCCAAATATTGTGCCTTTCATGGCAGCAAGTGCCTTCACACCGTAACCCTTTTGTGGTATTGTGGAAGAGTGCAGGGTTGGACCCTGCGGTCCAAAAAATTTAAATTATATAAATCTGGTACAGGCGTCAGTGCACCCAAATATTGTGCCTTTGGTGCCAGGCCAGCAAGTGCCATTATACAGTAACCCCTCTGTGGTATTGTGGAAGAGTGCAGGGGTGTACCATGCGGTCCTATATTAAAAAGATATGAATCTGGTAAAGGCATCAGTGCACCCAAATATTGTGCCTTTGGTGGCAGCAAGTGCCTTCACACTGTAAGTAACCCCTCTGTGGTGTTGTGGAAGAGTGCAGGGTTGGACCATGCGGTCCTATATTAAAAAGATATGAATCTGGTGAAGGCATCAGTCCACCCAAATATTGTGCCTTTGGTGCCAGGCCAGCAAGTGCCATCATACACTGGTGGCAGTGAGAACACACAGATTAGAACAATTCCCAGATATTTTGTAGAAATTACTGACCCCCAAAATACTTGGTGGCAGTGAGAACACACAGATTAGAACAATTCCCAGATATTTTGTAGAAATGACTGACCCCCAAAATAGTTGCTGGGAGTGAGAACACACAGATTAGAACAATTCCCAGATGTTTTGTAGAAATGACGAGACCCCCAAAATACTTGGTGGCAGTGAGAACACACAGATTACCACAATTCCCAGATATTTTGTAGACATTACTGAGCCCCCAAAATAGTTGCTGGGAGTGAGAACATACAGATTACAACAATTCCCAGATATTTTGTAGAAATGACGAGACCCCCAAAATAGTTGCTGGGAGTGAGAACACACAGATTAGAACAATACCCAGATATTTTGTAGAAATTACTGACCCCAAAATAGTTGGTGGCAGTGAGAACACACAGATTAGAACAATTCCCAGATATTTTGTAGAAATTACTGACCCCAAAATAGTTGGTGGCAGACGCAGTGAGAACACACAGATTAGAACAATTCCCAGATATTTTGTAGAAATGAGACCCCCAGTAGCTGGTGGCTGACTGGCAGTGAGAACACACACTAACACAACAACAATCTCCTCTCAAACACGTGCAGAAGCGCTGTGTGAAGCCTTATATAGTGTGCTGCGGGATTTGGCTCTGTGAGCAAAATTTGCCCAATCAGGACTCTGAGCCGTGATTGGCATAGTCTTGAACCTGTCAGGTGCAAGGCTGTAGCCAATTACAAGCTTCAGGCCAGTGGAAAAGTGCATTGTGGTCCATTGTGGGCGAACATGCGGCGAACAAGCGGAAATGTTCGTAGTTCGCGAACATGCGAACAGGCGATGTTCGAATCGAACTCCGAACCGATCGAACCGAACAGCTCATCCCTATTCATGAGACCAGACTAATTATAAGCACATTATTTCCAAACACTAATTAACACCTGTTGTTTACGCCATTTGAGAGCCCTGCTGTAAGCAAGCACATGTCATTTAGAGGTGAGAATCTTTGCACCTAGACAATACATTAGGCAGACTGTAAAGCATGCTTTCCTTGTAAGATAGAAAATCCACATCACCCAATGCAGCATTTTAAAGATGAAACACACAGGGGGCGCAAAAAATCCTATGCAAGCCTCATGCACTCTAAGCACATGTAATTTTGAGGTGTGAAAGTCTCAGAAAAATGTACACGTGTGCAAATTAGACATGTGCATTCGTTTTACTACTAAAACAATTTAGTCCGAATTTTGGGATAATTTAGTTTTCATATGACTAAAGAGAAAAGAAACTGCTCAGTACAAAAAACAAAGGAAACTAAAATAAAATGCACTACATTTTAGTTTCAGTCCTTTTTGTGATATTACATTGATGAGTGGAGGAGACCAGCAATGAAGAGCGCATCATCGCAACATCCGAAGTTCTGCACCCTCCACATGCCAATGCAGTAGGATGTTCTATACAGAGAGGGGCATTAATTAATGCAGGAGGATGTTCTATATATTATACAGAGAGGGGTATTAATTAATGCAGGAGGATGTTCTATACATTATACAGAGAGGGGTATTAATGCAGGAGGATGTTATATACATTATACAGAGAAAGGTATACATTGAGGAGGATGTTCTATACAGAGAGGGACATTAATTAATTCAGGAGGATGTTCTATATATTATACAGAGAGGGGTATCAATTAATGCAGGAGGATGTTATATACATTATACAGAGAGGGGTATTCATGCAGGAGGATGTTATATACATTATACAGAGAAAGGTAAAAATTGAGGAGGATGTTCTATACAGAGAGGGACATTAATTAATTCAGGAGGATGTTCTATATATTATACAGAGAGGGGTATTAATTAATGCAGGTGTATGTTGTATACATTATACAGAGAGGGGTATTAATTAATGCAGGAGGATGTTCTAAACATTATACAGAGAGGAGCCTTTTTTTTTTTAGCCCTTTAAATCCAGTGGCTGTGAGCGCTGAGATCGGCTGCTTGTTACATTATCTCTCAGTACAATGTATCAGGCTCAGCTGTTACAGTAATTGACTGTAACAGTGCTCAGAGTTTCAGTAAAACAAGGAAATAATATTGTTCTAACCTCTTATATATAAAAATATTATTTACTAGTTTTACTGAAACTCTGAGCGCTGTGATGAGCAGCAGTCAATTACTGTAACAGCTTTACCTGACACGGGGTAGTATTACAATGTTGGTGCTAACTTAACCAGAGCTGTTGTAAACTGAAAACCTCCATAGGCTATAATGGCTCTGGGAAGTTTACAACAGCTCTGGTTAAGTTAGCACCAACTACTGTATGTAATATGGCCCACATTGTGCTGAGAGTGAGAGGTACTGTAACAAGCAGCGATCTCAGCTCTCTGAGGAGCCACTACAATAGTAAATTGTATCCACTGATTTTCGGATGAATGAAATTAGTTTTCATACTAAAGAACTGAAAACGAATTTCTTTAGCAACTAAATAAAGTGCATTTTAGGACTAATCCATTAGTTCAAAACGAAATTTTTTGCTGTGCACATGTCTAGTGCAAATATTTTAAATAAAACCAGAATAATTTTATGACAGTCACATCTGTCTGACAAACAGATAATACATTACGCTGCAGCATGTGTTGACATATGTTGGTAGATGTATGTAATGTGTGTTATGTGTATGTAACATGTTTATGCTATTATACATACCACTTCTTGAAGTCCGTCCATTGCTAATCATCGCCCACATGCATGCCTTCTTGCCCTGGGTAGTTTTTTAATTCAATATCTAATAAACCGTTGCTTATAATATTCTGCAGTAAAGAGTCTCTTTATTTCTAGATGTTTTAGTATTTTTTAAGCACTTTTTATACATTTTTCAAAATATTTCTTTTTTAGAACTCAAACCAAACCTGCCAAAAAAGTTCGAAGTTCACGAACTTTCGAACTGTCAATGTTCGAGTCGAACTCTTAACTGATCGAACCGAACAGCTCATCCCTAGTCCCGAGTCCCGACCATCCTAAGGATCAGAGGGTTAGAGGTCTATTACCAGGGATCCTACCAGGTCTGTCCTTGGGAATCGTTACAAATATGCGTGAGATGGGATGGGATGCTGTCTTATTCTGAGGAAGGACCTGGTACACAATTTACTGTAGCATCATCCCTGTTAGTGGAGGTTGTAGACAATGACATGGCAGGACATATAGTGGGGTAGAGACAGATGAGGAGGAGGACCTATACAAAGTGTTGTGCCAACGGGATGCGTGGCAGGTGGTCATTAGGGATGAGCCGAACACCCCCGAGTTCGGTTCGCATTCAAACTCGAACTTTTCAAATGTTCGAATTCGAACTCGAACTCAATACAAGTCAATGGGAATCAAAGTTCGATTTTTAGAGTGCCCTCCAAGAGGGCATATATGCTAGATACTTGCCATAAAAGGTGTATGGGGGTCTGGGTAGTGCCCTGGGGGACAGGAAACAAGGACAAAAAGTTAAAAAAAAAAACGTTTTTGAAGGGACAGTGAGTTTTCCATGAAATAAGGGTTAAAAATAAACACGAAAAATTCCTTCAAATATCGTGCCTAAGAGGTCCCCATAACCTGCCCGTGAAGTGGTGGATTTCTAGGATGTATAGAAACATTTAAAAACAAAAAAATGACGTTTCAAATGACGGTAAATGCTTTTCCTTTAATCTATTCATAAACAACTGTTTGGGGCGGCAGCCTGTATGAAAAGACATTTTTCCTGTCCTCCAATTCCCTACTTGACCCCCTGCAATCTGGCTTCCGTCCGCTACACTCAACTGAAACTGCCCTCACCAAAGTCACCAACGACCTCCTAACTGCTAAAAAACACGGCCACTATTCTCTTCTCATCCTGCTTGACCTCTCGGCTGCTTTTGACACTGTTGACCACCCCCTCCTTCTACAGACCCTCAACTCTCTGGGTCTCGGTGACACTGCACTTGCTTGGGTTGACTCCTATTTATCCAACAGGTCCTTCTGTGTGTCCTTTGCTGGTAACTCCTCCTCTTCATTGCCTCTATCTGTTGGTGTACCTCAAGGCTCTGTCCTTGGTCCTCTGCTCTTTTCCATCTACACCTCCTCCCTGGGCAAAATCATCAACAGCTTTGGCTTTAATTACCACCTCTACGCTGATGACACTCAGATCTACCTCTCTACCCCTGATCTCTCTCCCCCTGTCCTTTCAAAAGTCAGTGACTGTTTATCTGGCATCTCCTCCTGGATGGCCTCCCACCACCTAAAGATCAACATGTCAAAGACTGAGCTCCTACTTATTCCTCCCTCTAATGCCTCCCCACCTCCTGACTTCTCTATCACGGTGGAGGGTATCACCATCTCCCCATCAAACCAAGTTCGCTGTCTTGGAGTTACACTGGACTTCTGCTCTTTCCTTCATCCCCCACATCAAGTCTCTTTCCTCCTCCTGCCGATACCAACTGCGTAATATTTCCAGAATTCGGCCATTTCTTACCGCTGTCACCACAAAACAACTCATACACGCCCTGGTAATCTCCCGACTCGACTATTGCAATAATCTCTTATCTGGCCTCCCTCTGTCCCGCCTCTCCCCCTACAATCCATCCTGAACGCCTCCGCCAGGCTAATTCACCTCACCCGCCGCTCTGTCTCTGCCGCTCCCCTCTGCGAGTCCCTTCACTGGCTCCCCATCCACTGCAGAATTAAGTTCAAAATCCTTATCCTTACCTACAAAACCCTCACTAACACAGCTCCCCACTACCTGTCCTCACTAATCACCAAATACACCCCAGCCCGCTCCCTAAGGTCAAACAGTGACCTGCGCCTAGCTTCTCCCCGCATCACCTCTTCCCATGATAGACTGCAGGATTTCTCACGCGCAGCCCCCACTCTCTGGAACGCTCTCCCTCGTGCTGTCAGACTTTCCCCTAACTTCTCTTCCTTCAAACGCTCCCTGAAAACATTGCTATTTAGGGAAGCCTACCACCCAACTCACTGACGCAACCATCAATCACTCTCACCTTACAGTCCTCTCCTCCTGTTTCCAACCCCAACCCTCCTAGATTGTGAGTTCCTATGGGAATAGGGCCCTCATCTCCTCCTGTACTGTTTGTCAAATGTTGTTCAATGTATTGTAACCCTGTCTGTACTGTGCTTATTGTACAGCGCTGCGGAATATGCTGGCGCTTTATAAATTAATAATAATAATAATTTTAGGATGCGCAGAAAAAGTTTAGTGATTTTTTGGCTAAATTATGGTGAAACTTATGCAGGCTTTGGATGAAAGTATACACTGAGAAGAGCTGGACCACTAGTCCAGAAAAAAGAGTACCAATATTAAACCGTCTGAGGCTCTGGAAAAAACTTTACAAAACCTTCTAATTGAATTTTATTAGACACACAAAACGAAAACCACCATACATTTAAAAAACATGAAAAAGGAGAAAATTGGGCGATATAATATTGAATGAGGTATCACTGTGACCTGTGGTTTAGTATAAACTAACTGTGGCTTACAGTTGAATTGACTCTATAGCTACAATTTCAAAATTAATATTGATGTTTAGGGTTTAGTTGGCCCCACTGAGGACCTCAATGGTTTGAACCTGAATATAAACAAGGTTATAACCATGTATATCACTATGTACTATGAGTTTAGAAAACACTGGACACTATCCCCATCTAGTGGCCACATCAATGTGAAGAGGATACACGTGCTTAATTAACCCCAGGCAATTCGCTCCTGATGAAGAAAGCATTGGCTTTCGAAACGTGTTGAGCTGAGCACTATTATGTTTTAACAGTATGCTGGGGGAATTCCCTCAATGGATTATTATGGCGATTTTATGATAAGTTACAACTCTTATGATAACAGAGGAATGGTGATCTTTAATATCTGTTGGATGGCGGCGTTTTGATTATAACTCTATGTATTTGGGGCAACTGTGGTGTGTCTCCTTGTTATGAGCCAAGAAGCTCTCTATATGCTAATGTTGGAAACTACAACACGCTTTCTACCACAAATTGAAACCCCACATGTATGAATTGTTGGTCGTATATTAGGACCTGTTGACTACGAACTCCATTGCTGCAAACTGTGACGCGCCTTCTAACTATAAGCAGAGATATTGTCTGTATACAGGGGTTTGAAATTGCGAAATTCACTCTACTGCAATTTAAAACTCTACTTATTCAATCTGTATCCACAACGATGGTTTGCTGATTCGAATTTCATCCATTCATAATAACTGTGGTATTTTCTTTACTTATGAGCCGAGAAGCTTATATGCTAATATCGATAGTTGAGATATTCCTCCTGCTGCAAACTGAAACTCCACTGACTGCAACATTTCTGTGTATCTATGTCAACTGTGGTGGGTTCCCTATTACGAGTTAGGAAGCTCCTTTTGTATGCTAGAGTTGGAAATTGCGATACTCTTTTCACTGCAAATGGAAACTCTGTATTTTTAAACTGCCGGTCCTAACGGGGGCATTGATGTGAACGGTGGCACGCCTTCCGGTCAGATGCAGAGTGATATTCTGTGTATGCAAGGGTTTGCAATTGCAATGTTTATTCCACGGTGAATTAAAACCTTGCATATATTATTATATTATTTGTATCTATGATGATGGCCTGCAGGCTCTAATTTTATTCATTCAGACCAATTGAGATATGTGTTTCTATACCTATGAGCCGAGATGCCATCATTTGCAGAAATTGTGATATCTTTCTCGCTACAAACTGAAACTCTGTCGAGACGCTCTTTATATGTAATCGTTGGAAGTTGTGATACTTCTCTTGCTGCAAACTGAAACTCTGCATATATAAATGCTGATTTAACTCCTTATAGTCAAGTTCGCCATTTACAAGACTTTATGTAATTGTCTATGTATATTGCTTAAATAAATTGCATCATTGTTTTTCATCAAATTAATAGTAAAGGATTTTTTACATAGTGGACTTGTCATCAGAATGGTTTATCTCCTTCAGGAATTATATATCGAGTTTTATAACATACTGCGAATAGTTAAGAGTCGATCACAGTTCTTCCTTTACTCCGTATTTAATAAGAGTACATTCCAAAATTAGAGTTCTATATCCATTTTGCTTCCTTGTACACTCTTTTAAATCTATGGTATATTCTGCCATTTGCTTACCGGCATCATATTGCAATGCTATACGAGTGTATGAGGGGTTAATTAAGCACATGTATCCTCTTCACATTGATGTGGCCACTAGATGGGGATAGTGTCCAGTGTTTTCTAAACTCATAGGACATAGTGATATACATGGTTATAACCTTGTTTATATTCAGGTTCAAACCATTGAGGTCCTCAGTGGGGCCAACTAAACCCTAAACATCAATATTAATTTTGAAATTGTAGCTGTAGAGTCAATTCAACTGTAAGCTGCACAGTGATACCTCATTCAATATTATATCGCCCAATTTTCTCCTTTTTCATGTTTTTTAAATGTATGGTGGTTTTTGTTTTGTGTGTCTAATAAAATTCAATTAGAAGGTTTTGTAAAGTTTTCCAGAGCCTCAGACGGTTTAACCTCCCTGGCGGTCTAATTTTTTAAAAATTTCGTGTCTAAAAGCGTCTCAATTTTTTTTAAAGGAAAGGTGTTTTTGTACATAGTTAGCCCGTAATAATTAGGAATCACGCACTGAAATCCGTGCAATCAAGAGTTCTTACTGGTAAAATCCTTTATAAATAAATTAATTAATTAATAGTAAATACACTGAGTCCGATAAATTTTGAAACACGAAATAATAATTTATTATCCCAAAAATAATTATCCAAAATAATGCAAATAAATGATATTCAATAAAATAAAAGACAAAAAACACTGAAATCGGTCTGAAAACAAGAGTAAGAGGATGTATGGTCTATTTCTTATCCTGTAGTGCCACCCAGTGGCCGTTCATAAACATTACACTTTGGAGTACAGTATTTTATGAATTGTTTATAAGTTCGCTGATGGTTCCCTCCCACCCTGCACCATGTGACTCACAGGGAGCCTTCCAGGAAGCAGCTCGCCGCGATCACACTGCGGGGGACAGCGAGGGAGCCAGGAGGAGGTGAGTAAACATCCAGCCCGAGCACTGGTGTATTTTGGCCTATGCCAACAAGGCCTAGGGCGGCACTCTCCAGGGGGTGGCGGTCCGCCGGGTGGCCACACCCCTAAAAAAAAAAAATATATATATTTTTTTTTTTTACTTTTGCAAACTATTTTACCAGGAAGGAAACATTGATATGTCACAAATTTTCAAGTATGTCCTGGGTAGGCAACACCTAGGCTTTCACTTTCCAGGGGGCAACAAAAAACCTCACCACTAATTGGGTTACTCACAGAGCACCGAAATGACGCCAACATTTTGGTGTTCTGTAGTTCCCTGCACTTCGGGGAATAAAATTTCCCCACCCTGCAGTGAATTCACCATTCACTGCAAGGTCCCTAAAGTGCTTGGAGTCGGCCGCTGTATGCTGCCACCGCAAACCCATAGCCTGCTGTTTTCAAAAGAACTACTGAACGAAAATGTCTGGAATTTACATATAAGATCCTATGAATGATAATAAAAAGTTCTGTTACAGAAAAAGAAGAACCGATATTAACCACTTGGCTGGTATGGACGCGCTCAGCGCGTCCAGCCAAGTGGTTCTCCTGTGCTACGGATGCGCTCAGCGCGTCCGAGCACAGGAGGCAGCAATCCGCCGGATTCCGGCGGATTGCTGCGCCCCCCCCCCGGTGCGGGCTGACATCTTGGATGTCAGCCCAGCACTCGGGAGCCCGGCGGGGACATTAGATGTCATCGCGGCGACGCAATGACATCTAATTCAGGCGCCCCCCCCCCGCATGTGCGGAGGAGGCGCCTGAAAGGGAGGGGGGAGGGCCTTCGGACCTCTCTCCCTCCCGATCGCCGGGGAGCAGGGGGTTAAGACAGGCACCGCTTGGAAGGGCACAGCCTGCCCTTCCAAACGGTGGCTCTCATTAACCCCTGGGGGGCCGGATCACGAATCGGCGCTGAAAAGCGCCGGTTCGTGATCCTTTCCCGGAGCTGGCCGACATCTTGGATATTGGCCAAGCCTCCGGGAACTCCCCCTGAGGACTGGCGCCATCGTGCATAGCACGATGACGCCAGTCCTGGAGTTAACCCCTAGCTGCCACCAACGGTGGAGATAGGGGGTTCCAATGAACCCCCTATCTCTCGATCCGTGGCAGCTAGGGGTTAATGTTTGGTACTGTTGGATCGGCCAGAGCATGGCTGTTCCAACGATACCAAACACGACTATGAAAAAAGGTTTTTTTTAAAAGAAAAAATTAAAAATAAAAATAAAAAAATATTTAAAAAAAAATTATAAAAAAAAAATAAACAAGTTTTTTTTTTTTTGGTTTGTTAATGCAGCAATATTGTTCCCATTTCAATTATAATGTGAACAATGATGCTGCACTAACGATTTTTGTATGCGGTGCGTTTGTTAAAAATCGCGTAATTTCCCCCAAAAAAAATGTAACGAGACCCCATCTCTAATTTTTTTAACAAGCGCACCCCATACAAAATATAACCGCAATTTCTCGCATGTTAAAATGTGAAAAAAAACCACTTTACACGTTGTAAATTATTGAAAATTCATATTTTATTGCATTTTTTGTTATAATATACAGACAGGTCATGACGTATACATATAATAATGACATATTATTAATCTGCCGAGTCTGACGGAAAGAACGATATATAATATGTCTGGGTCATATACTAAAATAAGCCTTCAAAACGCATTTAAACATGATGAGCAAAACCGATAAATATGACCTCAGCACAGAGGCGTGAAACGCCTCAGCAGCGAAAGGGTTAAAAAAGGGTTAAAAAAAAATCTGAAAAATTACTAAATGGTACTAAAAAAAAATCAATAAATAAAGACTTTTTACTGCAGATTAAAATAAGTGGTTTATTAGATATTGCATAAAAACGGGAATATTTTTAACATTGAAACCTATGAGTTTCGCCTGAATACCTGAACCTGCTGATTGAAACCGCCGAACATCAGGGTATTTCACTGTCATTTCTCTGCTGTTTGGTGTTCTCTGAAAAGATTAACCATTACTTCTCTATGGGGATTTGCACTGCCTTCAAACAGCACCGTACTTGCTGGCAGTTCGCCAAACTTGTGTGTGAGCATATCACCAGAGCAGTGGTGTACTTAGAGGAGTGGCGGAGGGCGGGCCGCCCCAGGTACCAGTGATTATTGGGGTGTCATTAGGGGATACTAGGAGGTGCCACTGTCACTGTGTGTCAGCTTTGAGCTGTGTTCTCAAACAACGAGCAGCGGAGCATGGCGTTTGCATACAGAATAAAATCGAATAGAATAAAAATCCCCCTCTCCTCCCTCCATAGCTCCTCCCCTGCCCCACAGCAGCTCTAGGAGGGGGATGTGATTTGTGTCCAGAGAGAGAAGATGACAGTAAACGGCAGGTAAAGGGGGGGGTATCAGCAGAATATGAAGCCCTGTCTGCTTACTGCTGTTTAAAGTGGACCTTTCCTTAACCAGCACTGCAGTGATAGAAATTTGTCATGGAGCTGCCTGGCTCCTGGTGAGGCTGGGTGCGTGCAGGTCACACTCGGTCCGGCCAGTCAGGTGGTACTGAGTCTCAGTACCACCTGACTGGCTGAACCACGTGACACGCACGCAGCTGCCCACCCTTTCGTTACCATGACTGTCACTCTATTCTGGACTGAACACCCACCAGGAAGGGAATCAAAGCCATGGTGCACCCTCTGGCAGTGGCACCCCACTGCTGACAAGATGGCTCCACGCACAGGCACAGCCGCGATCCTAACATGGCCTGGAGGGACCTCCTGCTGAGTCTGTACACAGTCCCTGCTGACTCTGCACACAGCCCTACCGCGGACGAAGGCCGGTAAATGTAGAATAAATAATTGCTGTGTGCTCATATACACTCGGTTTGCTGGGAGTTTTATTGCAGTGGATTCTGATGCACTCATACACTCCACACATTGCATTGCTGGGAGTTTTATTGCCGTGGATTCTGATACGCTGACACACACCACAAATTGCATTGCTGGGAGTTTTATTGCAGTGGATTCTGATGCACTCATACACACCACACATTGCATTGCTGGAATTTTTATTGCTGTGGATTCTGATACACTGACACACACCCGCACATTGCATTACTGGGAATTTTATTGCTGTGGATTCTAATACACTCATACACACTGCACATTGCATTACTGGAATTTTTATTGCTGTGGATTCTGATACACTGACACACACCAAACATTGCATTGCTGGGAGTTTTATTGCTGTGGATTCTGTGATACACACTGCATAGTACTGTGAGTTTTATTGCCTTGGAGCTCTGGGATACACTCATACACACTGCACATTACTGTGAGTTTTATTGCTGTGCAGTTCTGGGATACACTCATACACAGTGCACATTTCTGTGGGTTTTATTGCTGTGCAGCTCTGTGATACGCTCATATGCAGTGCAGGTTTCTGTGGATTTTATTGTTCAACCAATTAGAGCGGCTGTGATCCAGTATACTTAACATGCGTGGCTGTTCTTTGTAAAAATGCTTGCATTTAAACATTTCATAATTTTATTTATCTCAATAGATACATTTGAAATGGTATACAAAATATACAAGTAGGCACTTGGTATCCACTTTTAATATAAAGAGAGGAAAAGGCGTAGCTCTAAGAGGAAAAGGTGGAGCTTAAAGAGGAAGGGTGGGGATTAACCAGGAAGAGGTGTGGCCTTGACAGGAAGGGGTGCCTCAAATTTAAATTAGGGGGTGCACGAGTTTTAGTCAGGCCTAGGGCAGCACAAAACCTAAATACACCACTGAGCCCGAGTGTGGCTCGAGGATACCGTTCGCAGTAGCGAAATTTAACCCCGAGTCACACTCGGGAATACCGGCAGGGAGGTTAATATTGGTACTCTTTTCTGAACTAGTGGTTCAGCTCTTCTCAGTGTATACTAGTCACAGGGCTCAAAATTTCAAGTCCCAAGCTACTAGCCAAGCCTTTAGAGTTACTTGCCACTAGTTGCCCCACCTAAGGCTAGGGTCAGACGAAAGCATTTTAGTACGTATTGGCCTCATTTTTTCATTTTATTTTTATTTTGTTGTTTCGGGTTTTATTTGGATGAAAGTAACAATAGGTGCTTTAAAATTGGGCCTTTAGCGTCGGCAACAGTGCCGTCACACAGTAACCCCTCTGAGGATATGAATCCTCAGATTCTGAAGGGCTGTGCCCTTCCAAACGGTGCCTGGGTTAACCCCCTGCACGCCGCCGATCGGGAGGGAGAGAGGTCCGAAGGACCTCCCCCCTCCCTTTCAGGCGCCTCCTCCGCACATGCGGGGGGCGCCTGAATTAGGTGTCATCGCGCCCCTGTGATGACACCTAATTACTCCGACGGCGGTTCCGGGTGCTGGGCTGACATCGAGGATGTCAGCCCGCACCGGGGGGGCCAGCGATCGGCCGGAACCCGGCCAAACGCTGGCCCCAAAGAGAGGACGCGCTGAGCGCGTCCAACGCATGGAACGCTACCTGCGGTTGGACGCGCTGAGCGCGTCCACCGCAGCAAAGTGGTTACTAAGCCCCCAAAATTATGGCTGGCAGTGACAAGACACAGATTACTTGAGATTACCTCAATTCACAAATATTTTGTAGAAATTACTGAGCCCCCAAAATTCTGCGTGGCAGATTACCTCTGATTACCTCAATTCACAAATATTTTGTAGAAATTACTTTACTGAGCCCCCAAAATTCTGCGTGGCAGTGACAAGACACAGATTACCTCAGATTACCTCAATTCACAAATATTTTGTAGAAATTACTTTACTGAGCCCCCAAAATTATGGCTGGCAGTGACAAGACACAGATTACCTCTGATTACCTAAATTCACAAATATTTTGTAGAAATTACTAAACCCCCAAAATAGTTGCTGGGAGTGAAAACACAAAAATTACCTCAGATTACCTCAATTCACAAATATTTTGTAGAAATTACTGAGCCCCCAAAATAGTTGCTAGGAGTGAGAACACAAAGATTATACCAATTCCCAGATATTTGGTAGAAATGAGACCCCCCCCCAGTAGATGAGACCCCCCAGTAGCTGGTGGCAGACTGGCAGTAAGAACACACACTAACACAAGATCAATCTCTTCTCAAATCTCCTCTCAAACACGTGCAGAAGCGCTGTTTGAAGCCTTATATAGTGTGCTGCAGGACTCAGGGGTGGATCCGGGGGGCAACGGGGCTGTTCCCCCCCCCCCGAGCAGTGCAGATGCCAGGCTGACCTCCAGAACTCAAATCACGATGTGTGCAGTGAATGCAGACATGGTGATTTGCAGAGGCACACACTGCGCAGAAGCACTGTGGATTGCCCCTCCCAGTCATGTGTCAGGGGCGTGTCACGTGGTGATCCTTTTCCCAGTGACCATGTGGCTGAGCCTGTCTCTTTCCATGCCTGCCTGACAGCCACAGGAAAGGGCTGGATCTGAGGCTGCACTGAGCAACAGGATCAGAGGAGAGGGGCTGGAGCCTCCATGCAGGGACACCAGGGAGGTAAGTAATGGGTCCATGAGAGTTTGATCCTTCCTCCAGGGTGTATAACAAAGCTAGAGCTGCACAGTAATAAACCTCTCAGATATGAGTCTGTAAACTGCTCCTCTAGATTGTAAACTCCTGGGTGCTCTCTGCTCCTCTAGATTGTAAGCTCCTGGGTGCCCTCTGCTCCTCCAGATTGTAAACTCCTGGGTGCTCTCTGCTCCTCCAGATTGTAAGCTCCTGGGTGTCCTCTGCTCCTCCAGATTGTAAACTCCTGGGTGCTCCCTGCTCCTCTAGATTGTAAGCTCCTGTGTGTCCTCTGCTCCTCCAGATTGTAAACTCCTGGGTGGGTGCTCTCTGCTCCTCTAGATTGTAAGCTCCTGGGTGCCCTCTACTCCTCCAGATTGTAAACTCCTGGGTGCTCTCTGCTCCTCCAGATTGTAAACTCCTGGGTGTCCTCTGCTCCTCCAGATTGTAAACTCCTGGGTGCTCTCTGCTCCTCTAGATTGTAAACTCCTGGGTGCCCTCTGCTCCTCTAGATTGTAAGCTCCTGGCTGCCCTCTGCTCCTCTAGATTGTAAGCTCCTGGGTGCCCTCTGTTCCTCTAGATTGTAAACTCCTGTGAGCCGGGCCCTCTGCTCCTCTAGATTGTAATCTCCTATGAGCCGGGCCCTCTGTAAATTCTCGTGAGTGCTAAAACACCTTATTTTCTGTCAGTGCCCCTCCCGAGACTAATCTCTGGATCCGCCCCTGGCGGGACTTAGCTCTGTGAACCCATGATTGAGCCGTGATTGGCATAGTCTTGAACCTGTCTTGCACCTGACCTGTGGTCAGGTGCAAGGCTGTAGCTAATTACAAGCTTCAGGACATAGTGCATTGTGGTCCATTGTGGTGTATTGTGGGCGAACATGTGGAAATGTTCGGCAAACGGCCAATGTTCGATACGAACTCATGTTCGCATCGAATCGGCAGCCCAGCCCTATTAGGAAGCTATCTCGGAGGAAACATGGCAAGAGCAAATTATGGCACTGATGGAGATGAACCTTTAGGGTGTATCATTTTACTCAGAAAAAATACAACACAGCGCTTAAAGACCTGAGTCCACAAGAAAGTGGGGTAGATACATTATATGTCCATAAACAGTAGTCCTTATCTTCAGAAGTACTTCTTCTTAAAAATACAGATGGGGTATACACTGCAGGAGAAAACACAGAGAGGACCAAAATTGCACAGTATAACAGCACCCAAGACGAGAGTGACTTGTATTCGTATTTAACTCTGTTAGATTTTAATTTCCTGTAAATATAATAAATATTTAGTCTTAAAAAGCCGGTTCTTATAAATGGGCTGTGAAATTCCCCCCCTCCATTTTTGTTAGTGTCAATACTGAATAGACCGTTCTTCCTTCTATAGGATATGAGCTGTGGCCGATTTCCTGTTATGTTCAGTGCAGGAAAATGTGCGCAGAAGCGGGAAGATGGGAAAAGGGTCTCGTGAACCATATATGGTAGTACTTTAACTGAGTGGCTAAACTTTGATGTTGTAATGTATCTGTACACTGATTGGCTATAAATTCTGTGTATTTTAATAAATAGATCTGGCTTAACGAGGAAAGCTAGACTTCTGAGAAAGACCAATACAGTTTTGTGATTGATTCTTTTTGGGGGTCTCCGCCATGGCGTAGCGCAGCTCTTATTATGTTGGAATTGAAGGAAATTTACCCAAACACATTATCATTTCACATTGCAATGTTACATCAACCGGATAATAAGGAATTATCAGACACCAGGCAATAAAACAATCTAATTATCGACAACTCATCAATAAATCATGCTATTTGTAGAAGATCATTGATTTGGAAATACAACTTAAGACATGTCAGTTTTACAAAACTGTTATTTTCAACCAATAAGACAGAAGACAAAGAAAGAAGATAATGTATTTTTATATTCTGATGTCGTCTAAGTAATAATTATTTTGTGTCTTTGATTATTTTATATTTTGTTATTTTTGTTGTTTAGTTACAATCAATATTGTTCAAAATTCCCTGACACATTTAGGATTATTGAAGATCACATCCAATTAAAATTAGAGTTCATTAATGTATTTAGGAACATATAATTTAATGCATTTGCATAAATACGTTTCATGACATATATAGTGGTAAATGGAAAGTTTTAATTCGATAAAATTAATGCTGTTTTTATTTTTTTATTTTTTTTATTTCATTTGAGGATTGGTGTGTTTTATAAACGCCAGGTTTGTTTCACAACACCGAACAAGACTGAATAGGATAGTAATTAAAAAAAAAAAAATTATTATATTTAATAAAAGGGTGGAATATGCACTTCGGCTATTTCCCTTTTGAGCCAAAGTTGCGTATATATATTTTTCTCTAACAATGAGTCAGAAGTAGTATAATTTTTTTATTGCGTGAGGCCGACAGGCTTCGCGGGGACATTTTGAAATTTATTATCTGTGTCTCTTCTTGTGTAAATTAACATTTTTATTGTTTTCGTGCATTTGAGAGTGACAATGAATGAATGGATGTATATGATTAGCGGGGTATACCATATTTTCTTTTCTTTTTTATTTTCTTTATTGTTGCTAAAACCATATCACATCATCAAGAAACCTGACAGTCACAATGACTGCATATGGAACGAATCATGGACAATTTGTGTCAAGGTCAAAGGTCACAGGTAATAAGCAACCAGCGCAAAGAGACAGCTTGTTCAGGAGTCCCTATGGTGGGAGCTCTGATGACATTCAATGATTATGCGTCTCAAGCTGGGATGTTGAAAAAAAAGACCACACCCTGATCTCGCACTGTGGACTATGGTATTAGATTATGGAATTTTTTTTTTTTTTATTTAATCCCCTAGATAAGTGTGAGAAAGGATTTAATTTGTGAAAATGAGAATGTATTTCTTGAATGTGTGTATGAATGCAAGTGTATATGCGTTTTGTGGAGTGAAGCTGAACATAGGAAAACACACAGATATAGATCTGACTCATGTTGATTTATTAGATAAATGAACTTTTACATTCAAGTTATTATACTTTTCTTGTTCGGTGAATTATATTTATGGGAATAAATAGTTATTTAAGGTCTAGATTAGGTATTTTTGCCTACGCTCCAAGTGGTTCGCTGGAAGAGTGAATCTAGATAGATAAGTGTATTTTATGCTCATAAAGGACCTCCTTGGGGAATCCCTTTTGTACATTATAAAAGGTATTGAGGTATTTTAGGACTAAATACCAGAATTTTTTTCTTCCCATCTGAGCATCTAGAATGATCTAAAGGTCTTAGGCAAGGACACTGTAGCCCAGGTTTAATTGTCTAAGTTTGGTCTATCTTTTAGATGATCACAGGTGATATGTGATCAAAGGAAAGAATTGTTAGATTTAAATTTCCGGTAAATATAATAAATATTTAGTCTTAAAAAGCCGGTTCTTATAAATGGGCTGTGAAATTCCCCCCCTCCATTTTTGTTAGTGTCAATACTGAATAGACCGTTCTTCCTTCTATAGGATATGAGCTGTGGCCGATTTCCTGTTATGTTCAGTGCAGGAAAATGTGCGCAAAGCGGGAAGATGGGAAAAGGGTCTCGTGAACCATATATGGTAGTACTTTAACGGAGTGGCTAAACTTTGATGTTGTAATGTATCTGTACACTGATTGGCTATAAATTCTGTGTATTTTAATAAATAGATCTGGCTTAACGAGGAAAGCTAGACTTCTGAGAAAGACCAATACAGTTTTGTGATTGATTCTTTTTGGGGGTCTCCGCCATGGCGTAGCGCAGCTCTTATTTTGGTTTTGATATATAAGAAGAAACTTGGAAAAGGTTTATGGTAATTATAATGAATAATAGAATTTTTCAAACTCATATTCTGGGGAGCCTACGACCGGCTCTCAGGAGTATAGCGGACAGGGACTTATACCAGGTGCCCATAGACCCTTCGATCCACTTCTCCGGGGTTTGCTGAAAGAGAAAATAGTTTCAATGTTTGGACCTAGGAGCATCTGGCCAACTACGTGCAGTAGGATAGGTCAACTCCGTGGTCACTGGTAAGATTCAGCAAGCAGAGAACAGGTTGTTGTCCAAGATTCAGATCAATAAATTAGATTAAGGAATCTGCTCCCTCCCCATCCGCCATGGGTACCTAGTACTAGGTACTAGGTATATTGTGTTTCGGGTATTTAGAGAAACCCCCACGCACAACATCCAGCGAGTGGGATAGATACTGATGTCCGGTGGGCGCTTCACCCCCTTCTCTCTCTTTGTATCATTTTACTAGTGGAATGGAAAAAATATTTTCGAACCTTATTCCATAATTAAAGCTAACATGGGGATGCTAATGGGAAAATCTGCTCCTGCAGATTTTTCTTTAGCTTCCCCATGTTGACGTGGTATTCCGGGCAGGCGCTAGCTCAGCACCTTGCCTCTGAATACAGCACTAACTGCAGTGATACTTGCAGTAGCATGTACACGCTGCTACGAGTATCTCCTCCTGGAGTACACAGAACTCCATTGAGGGCTGCACTTCTAGGCCGTGAGCCCTGCGAGATATCACTCTTGTGAGATCACGCAGCTCCGCAAAGTGATTGCAGAGGAAGACTGGAAACTATATGTTCCCAGTTTCACTCTGCTCGTGGACGATAGGGCCACCCTTCTCGTCATGGAATGAGGATTGAGTATGGGACTTAATGGGGTGGTTTAGGGAGTGCTAAATGATTTTGCATTTGTAGAATAATTTAACACCAGCTATTGGACTAGCTAAAATTTTGCCTTGTGCTTCCTGATGGTAATTTGCGCCTGCACTTTATAATACCTCACTTATTGGAATGATAAAAAAATATTTCACTCCCAATGTTAGGTATAGGAAATGTTTAAGTACAGTAAGCTCGCTCAAGCTGCAAAGTGCAAAACATTTTCATCCGACCGTAGCGTCAGAATTGGAATATCGATGGCAGACATTATCAATCACGTGGCAGTTACGCTGAGCGTGATGGGATTGGGATCTATCATAGCTAATTGGAACATTTACTTGGGACCAAATGACCTCATTGATAAAATCAATGATTGGATTTAACCTTTTAAGAAAGTCCATTCCAATGATTAGGCGATTTTGGGGCAGATCCACAATAAGCGTTAGATGCCGAATTACTTTATTCCCCAATTTAAAATCCAGTTTAGCTATGCCCAGAACCTTCATAGATGTGCCACTCACACTCACTAGATTAGCATTAGTTTTATCTAATCTCGGCTTTCTGGTAGGCAGTTCTTGATCAAAGTAACCAGATGATACCAGGGTAACTTGGCTTCCTGCGTCTAGCAGAAACATAATATTCTGTGGTAAATTATCCTGTAATTCTACATTCACATAATATCAGTCTTCAGTGCTATGCAATTTACAGAGAAATTTAGAGTGAGATATGAAATTAGGTTTTTGTTTTTTTTTACAGATTTTACCCACAGTCCTTCCTTTAGGAATGCTTTTACCGGCAACTGGGCTGTCCATGTCGAATTCAGTCTTCTTAGATTGCTCGCACTTAGACTGGGGAGATAAAATACAGTGTCCGTCCTTTGGCAGGGAAGGGCAGTTGAATTCATCAACCGTACAATCATTTGGATTACCCATTTCATCATCAATTCTGGTAAATTGTCATGGACACTGGTTACTTCCTCAGAATCATCATCTAGTCACTGAGTTGGCAAAGCTGCAGGTGTTGCATCACTTACAACCTGACATGGGTTATTCCCAGTCATCAACTGAGTGATCTGATCCAGTTTTTCTGTCAGTACACAGAAATTATCCTGCATTTGGCCAATACGCTGGCGTATGTTATATTTCTGCCTTCTATTCGTCCTTGGGGACGAAGCTTGCGCATTATCTGACTCTCCAGATTCAGTTTTACCTCGGGTTGCTTCTTGTCTAGGCGCATTTTCCCTTGAATTAACCCATTGATTTCTAGGAACCCATTTCTTCCTAGATTGGTAATTACTTCCTGAATTTTCTCTGGCAAATCCTCTTTCCTGATCAGGCTTGGATTTTTCTACCTTAGGTTTTGGATCTCGCACGACCTCCACATAGCTCTTTTTCTGGGACTCAAATTTGAGATCACCCTTTTAAACATGAGTTTCCGCTATTTCCTCAGGTGAGTTCTTCACTCTTTTCCCGTGAGTTTATTCACTATATTCAAATACAGTAAATAGGGTCATGCTTTCTTTTAAAATCCAATCCAAACCATTCTTAGGGTCATAATCTCTTGCCAATATAATCTTTATTTTATTTGGCAATGCGTCATAAATTAATTGGATAAATTCAGTTTTTTTTAAATCTGGGCTTCTTTCAGCCAAGCTGTACGCCTTTTTAAGGACTGAAAGAAATTCATGGGGGCTTTGATTAGGTCTGCATTTTAGAGTTAAAATCGCCCTTTTTCAGCTAGACTTGTGCGGTGAGGCCCAAATTCATATTTGATTTCAGCCATAACTTTACTCCAAGTATTTATGCCAGACTCTTTCAAAGACTGAAAAAAATACCTGTGTTTGCCTTCAAAAAACCCATGGGATGAACTCAATTTTCTCTGCATCTGAACTGATACCTAAAACAGATAAGGCTTCCTCGAATGTTTCCAAATACTGACAATAGCTGGAGAATTATTTTTATTCAAGATACCGACTGATTCTTTTAGAAACTTTACAACCTTGGTTGAATCACACACTACATGAGATTTTCTACCATGCTTAATAGGCTGTGGCTGGCTAGAGTGAGGTGATTTGAAATACTCATGTGTACAAGGCATTGCTCTTTCTTCAGCTTGAGAATTAGTTTTTCATTCACTCTGCAGTGAACTAGGCCTGTTAGCAATCTCTGGTGATTTATGAAAGCGGCTAAAAACTCCCAGGGAAAATCTTTCTGGAGAAGGGAGAAGGAGATTTAATCCTTTTGGCATCTGCTTCTACCTGACGTAACTCATCAGCGAATTTCTCATGTTCGTGTTTCATTCTTGCCAGTTGTTCAATCAATGCTTTATTTGATTGAGACAAATGATCTATCTCTCTCTGCATTTGATCTTTCTCTTTTGCATACACCTTTAACTCCTTTATCATGTGTTCAGACTCATGTGTTATTTTAGTTACGGTATCATGCAAGTCACGATTTTTCTTTTTTGAACCGTCCATGGTTTCTTTATTATCATTCAATCTTTTATGCAATTCTGTGATCAAGTATATGCATTCAGGCAGAAATTGGAAGACAAGAATTTATTTGTCTTTCTTATTCTTGGCCGTACAGATTTGTCACAAATAAAAGTTGAATGATCTGACCAGATTGAACTAGCATAATTAGAAACATTTGATTGTAATTCCTTTATCCAATCAAATAAATCATCTGTGACGTGTAATTTGTCCTTTAGATAAGGCATAACATCTATCAACATGATTTGATCAGAATGTATATGTATATCTTCATGAGTCTCAGATTCTGACTCTGACATTTTTACACCGTTTAGTAGACAACCATAAAACCACAAGTCAAAATACAACAACAAAGAGTCAAAATATATATATTTTCTACCTCTAGCTATACAGACAGTACTTGGCAGTAATATTTCAAACAAAAACTACAATCTCAGCAGTGCCTCCAATATGTCGGAGATTATTAATCAGATAAGAAACTTATACGAGATATAAACAACAAATTTATCTCGTTTGTATTTCTCAGGTCTCCTAAATTTGTTTTCAATTGTATATGCTTTGTTTTAAAAAATATGACTACAAGTAACTAGATAAAAATATATATATTTATTACGTATACAAATTGATTTATCTCACAACAATCAAGGATATATAAACAACAACATCATCCATCAGCACACAGATTTCTAGCTTCAATTAGAATATATTAGTAACTGCATGTATAGTTAATTCAATTTAATAAACATCCTGCTTAAATAAAACAATTAACATGTATTTCCCAGCAAACCAGTATTTAAAACAAGATAGTATCTTATATATATATATACATCTGTGCTACCTGGATCAACAAAAAGATGAAGCCATCACTAATTCTATTTTTAGAATAACAAATAAGAAAAACTTATTTAGTGAATCCTCCCCTAATAATGATAAGATTCTAATAGTTTGCTTTTTAAATTATAGGTTATATAATCCCTGTTTATTAATTCAATCACAATAGCTCTTCCAATTTCAATATATGTATATGGATATACTGCAATAAATACTTTAGGACAAATAATATCCTCATATACCAGACGTCTTATTATAGTTCTATACTGCAGGTTAGAAATATTTTAAAGATCTGATCTAGCAATAATCTGAGATAAATCTCAGTCTATATCTATTGAAATACACCCTGGTATATATATATATATATATGATTGTATAGCTCTTTTAAACTAATTCCACTTAAATTTGCTTCCCATACATTACCTGTTCCAAGATCTGGATTCAAACATTTCTGCAATCTTCTTAGTTATCAGTGGATATAATGTATTAATTGGATAGCGTGTGAGAGTATATGAGATATTATAATTCTGTTTGCATCTTAGTTTCTTTGTCTCTGAGTTTTCTCCTTGAGCATAACTCGTAGAATAATTAGAGAGAGTGAATACATGAGAGTAAGAAATAAAATTTGAAGTCCCGAGAGGGAGAAGTGAAGTGTGGTCTGAGTTGAAATGAAGTGTAATGTGTAATGAATGCTCTCTATACGTTCTGTATACACAGTTATAGAATAATTTACGTCACTTGTGACGTACTTCTCTACTTAGCATATTTATCCCCTAATGACTCCCTTTGAGAACTGGCAACCTATAATACACCACAAGATGGCAGTGCTGATTTAAAATTAAATATCACAATTATATTTTAATATTCATTTGAATCATATGACATAGTTCATAGGTCAATCTCTCTTATCTGTATTAAACAAAGGACTCTTCTCTCATCCTAGTCTTTGCGTCTGGTCTGTCACCTCAAATTTAGTATGGCCTTCTCTAGCCTAGAACAAAACATTCCTTATTTCTAAACCTTCAGTAATTATACCGTTCTATAGTTATACTCTACAAAATATATTTGAGTTACTATTTCAGCACTACTACAAAATATATTGGAGCATCTATTATTTTATTGTGCTACTATATAGAATATTGTCACGGATCCCCCTGATTACCAAGATGGTGGTCCCTTTACGCAGACCGCTCACTACCCTTCCGATCCTTAGAGTGGTCGGCACGTCTAGACAGGCTACTAGGATGGTAGTACAGAGCACATACAACATACAAGGGGTGGTCTGGTGTGCTTGGGGTGCCACACGGACTGACCTCCGTACCAGAATAGAGGAGTGATACAAATGCCAGGGGTCGAGACACAGAATAATCGTTTTGCCAATGCCAGGGTTCGGTACACAGAGTAATCGTTTTGCCAATGCCAGGGTTCGGTACACAGAGTAATCGTTTTGCCAATGCCAAGGTTCGGTACACAGAATAATCGTTTTGCCAATGCCAAGGTTCGGTACACAGAATAATCGTTTTGCCAATGCCAGGGGTCGAGACACAGAATAATCGTTTTGCCAATGCCAGGGGTCGAGACACAGAATAATCGTTTTGCCAATGCCAGGGGTCGAGACACAGAATATCGTTTTGCCAATGCCAGGGTTCGGTACACAGAATAATCGTTTTGCCAATAACACACAAGAGCTCTGCGGGAAGTAACTACCACGTCAGGGCACCAGTGAGAATGTGAAGCCGGGCTTTAAACTTTGCGGGTCCGCGTCATGCGCCTGGCCCCGCCCCCCGGCGCCCCACGTGTGCGGAAGCGTTCCGCGATATCACTCGGCGCCTGGCCAGCGAGCAGCGAGGAAGCCGCTGCCAGGCGCCGGGGGTGTGCGGGGGCCACCGTCACAGAACCCCCCCCTCTACGGGCGGCCACTGGACGACCCCCAGGGGCACAGGGATGAGCCAAATAGAAGGCCTTCACCAAGCGAGGGGCATGAACCTCAGTAGCCGGAAGCCAAGAGCGGTCCTCCGGACCGTAACCCACCCAGTCCACTAAGTACTGAAGAGCCCCCTAGAAACCCTGGCGTCCAGAATGGCCTTAACCTCAAACTCCTCCTCGCCCTCCACAGAGACCGGAGGAGGGGGGACATGGGCCCTGGTGTATCGATTACACAAAAGCGGTTTTAAAAGGCTCACGTGGAACACGTTGTGTATCTTGATATGGGAGGGCAGTGCCAAGGCATAGGAGACCGGGCTGAGTCGCCGCAGTATCTTGTAAGGGCCTATGTATCTGGGGGCTAGTTTCATCGATGGCACTAAGAGCTTAATGTTCCGCGAAGAAAGCCAAACCCTGTCCCCGACTTGATACACAGGTGCTGGTCTCCTACGTCTATCGGCCTTCGTTTTCTGGACAATACTGCTCCTCTCTAGTGCCTGTTTAACCCTCCTCCAGGTCTCAGTCAATGACACCAAGTGCTCATCCAGAGCAGGAATCGCGGTATCAGGAAATGCAGAGGGAAGCACGGGAGGATCAAATCCGTAAACTGTGAAGAAAGGGGAATAACCACTGGCTTCACTCACGGCACTGTTTAGGGCGTACTCGGCCCAAGGTAGCAGGTCTGACCAATTATCCTGTCGTTCAGATATGAAACACCTGAGATATTTCTCAATATTTTGATTTGCCCTTTCTGCTGCCCCGTTCGTTTGGGGGTGATAGGCCGAGGAGAAGGACAGGTCTATTCCCACGTTCTTGCAGAACCCCCTCCAGAATCTGGAGACAAACTGGGTCCCCCTATCAGAAACAATCCCAAGAGGGATACCGTGTATGCGGACCACGTTGGCGACGAAAATGGGCACCAGCTCGGCTGCTGACGGTAGCTTCCGAAGAGGAACATAGTGACCCATTTTGGAAAAGCGATCTATAATCGTGAGTATAACAGTATTCCCTCTGGACTCGGGTAACTCTACTATAAAATCCATGGCTATCTGCGACCATGGTCGTTCGGGAATAGGCAGGGGCTGGAGTAAACCAATGGGCGCTGTCTTAGGACTTTTATTTCTTGTGCACACCTCGCATACGGCTATGTAATCTTTAATATCCCGGCGCATCGTGGGCCACCATAGCAGTTTTTGGATGCTAGCCACCGTTTTGGTGATCCCCATGTGTCCAGAGGTTTTATTGTCATGGTAAATTTTAAGGACTTCTTTTCTCTCCTTCTCAGGTACAAAGAGCTTCGCGGGAGGCCTCCCCCCCGGAGCCTTATCTTGGATAGTCTGCAATCGAATCATCAGAGGGGATGAGACACTGATCGTGGTAGAGGCTATAATCCTTTCCTGAGGTACAATGGGATGTTGATCCTGAACGTTATGTTCATAGGATTCGTACTGTCTAGATAACGCATCTGCTTTAATGTTTCTTGACCCAGGTCTATATGTGAGGACAAAATTAAAGCTTGAAAGGAATAATGACCATCTCGCTTGTCTGGCATTCAACCGTTTAGCGTCACCGATGTACGTGAGATTCTTATGATCGGTAATGATGACAATGGGGTCCCTAGACCCCTCCAATAAGTATCTCCACTCCGTCAAGGCTGCGATAACTGCTAACAACTCTCTGTTTCCGATATCATAGTTCCTCTCTGCCGGGGACAACTTTCGGGAATAGAAGCCGCATGGATGCAAGGGTTTGTCGGGTGCCTCCCTTTGGGACAAGACTGCGCCAAGACCTAGCTCGGAGGCGTCAACTTCGACTTGAAAAGGCAGAGCCGGGTCAGGATGTCGGAGAACAGGGGCAGTCGTGAATGCCTGTTTGAGGACCTCGAAGGCTTGCCTGGCCTGGGGTGTCCATTTCTGATTCCCCACCCCTTTCTTAGTCATGGCCGTGAGAGGAGCTACCAAGGCCGAAAAGTTTTTGATGAACCTTCGATAATAGTTGGTAAAACCTAAAAACCTCTGGATGGCTTTAAGACCTTGGGGTAGGGGCCAGTCGAGGATTGCCGACAATTTACCAGGATCCATCTGAAACCCCTCAGGGGTTATGATATACCCAAGGAAGTGCACCATCTCTATATCAAATAGGCACTTTTCTAATTTGCAGTATAAGCCGGCCTTCAATAGTCTCCTTAACACTTGTTGCACATGGGCGTGATGGGTCTCCTTATCTGGAGAGTATATCAGGATGTCATCGAGATACACTATGACGAATGTTTGCAGAAAATCCCTTAGGGTGTCATTTATGAGATCCTGAAACACAGCTGGCGCATTACATAACCCAAAGGGCATCACCAGGTATTCGTAATGCCCGCTACGCGTATTAAAAGCCGTCTTCCACTCGTGCCCCTTTTTCACCCTTATCAGATTGTAGGCCCCGCGTAAATCGAGCTTCGTGTATATACGGGCCCCTTTCAGTCGGTCGAACACTCTGTTATAAGGGGGATAGGATATGCATTTCTTATGGTTATTCTGTTTAAACCTCTATAATCTATGCATGGTCGCAAGTCTCCCTCTTTTTTGGAGACGAAAAAGAAACCAGCTCCTGCTGGGGAGGAGGACCGTCTAATGAATCCACGCTCAAGATTCTCTTTTATATATTCCTCCATAATATCGTTCTCCTTTTGCGACAAGGGGTATACATGTCCTCTGGGAGGCATAGTACCGGGGAGTAGCTCTATGGCACAGTCATACGGGCGATGTGGTGGTAAAACCTCAGTCCTGGCCTTCGAAAAAACCTCCTTTAATGCCTGATAACAGTCAGGGACTACTGTGGATAAAGGAGGTGCTGTGGCGATATTAAGGCTACCAATAACGGTGACTCTGCCCATGCATTTCAACTGGCAACTGGGACCCCAACGTTTTATGTCTCTCTGGACCCAATCAATCACCGGGTTATGCTTAGTCAACCATGGAAACCCTAGGACGACGGGGCATGAGGGAGAGTCAATAATCTGGAACCGTATGGTTTCCTGGTGCAAAACCCCTGTTTTCATGCATACCTCTATGGTGTCGTGGGTGATATGGGGACATGACAAGGGTTTCCCGTCTATGGCCTCCACCAGTAGAGGTCTTTCTTTGAGAACTAGAGGCATGAGGTTCTTGGAGGCAAACACCCTATCCATAAAGTTGCCTGAGGCTCCAGAGTCTAGGAACGCCTCAGTCTCGAGGTGTACCCCCTCCCAGGTTAAGGAGATGGGCACCAGAATCCGGGTTTTTTTTTCTCGTTATCGACAAAGGAGGCATAGAGCGAACCGATTACCTGGCTAGTAGGTTTCTCTGGCCCGGCTTGCCAGTGTCACCCCTGCCACCCTTGGGTCTTTGAGGACATTGAAGACGAAAATGCCCTGCCCCGGCACAGTAGAAACAGAGCCCCCTTTCCCTTCTGTAAGTTCTCTCAGCCTCTGAAATACCTGTTCTACCTATCTGCATAGGTTCCACGACCGGTAGATCGGTTCTCACTGGCTCTGGAGTACCTGACGTATTGGTGTGTCTGGGTACCAAGGGTAAAGGAGGCAAAACCCTTCTGGGTCTGTCTCTAGAATGCCTCCTGTCCCTAATTTGGTCGTCCATGGCAATACAGAAATCAACCAAATGGTCCAGATGTTCTGGCAACTTCAAGGGAGCCAGCTCAAACATCAAGGCCTCGTTCAGGCCTTCGGTAAATGCCAAGGTTAGAAACGTCGTTAGGCCAGTGTACCTCAGAAGTCAAGGTCTTAAATTCTATAGCATAGTCGGAGACTCTCCTATTACCTTGCTTAATGTGGAATAAGGACCTGCCTGCATTGGTGGCCCTCTAGAGGGATCAAACGTACGTTTTAGTTCAGAGGTAAAGCCCTCATAGTCATATATGACGGGCTTTTTGTTTTCCCACAATGGCGTGGCCCACAGTAACGCTTTATCAGTTAAATGGTTAATAAGGTAGCCTACTTTGGCCTTATCGGATACACAGGACCCTGGATTGTTCTCGAATAGAATCTCTAGTTGGGTCAAAAAACCCCGACACAGGTTAGGCGTACCATCATAGCGTACGGGCGCCTTCATACTGAGCCTACACCCCTCGGGTGAGGCCGAACTGGCCCTAGGTACTACTGGTTCTGGAGGACTTGCAGCACCAGTAGTGGATCGATTCAACAGGGTTTGCAGGGCAAGAGCAATTTGGTCCATCCTGTGGTCCTGCTCTTCTTGTCGGGCTGCAATTCTTGTCAACTGAGATGAGAGGTCTGCGGGATCCATTGGCCCTGACGTAATGTCACGGATCCCCCTGATTACCAAGATGGTGGTCCCTTTACGCAGACCGCTCTCACCTTTCCGATCCTTAGAGTGGTCGGCACGTCTAGACAGGCTACTAGGATGGTAGTACAGAGCACATACAACATACAAGGGGTGGTCTGGTGTGCTTGGGGTGCCACACGGACTGACCTCCGTACCAGAATAGAGGAGTGATACAAATGCCAGGGGTCGAGACACAGAATAATCGTTTTGCCAATGCCAGGGTTCGGTACACAGAGTAATCGTTTTGCCAATGCCAGGGTTCGGTACACAGAGTAATCGTTTTGCCAATGCCAAGGTTCGGTACACAGAATAATCGTTTTGCCAATCCAAGGTTCGGTACACAGAATAATCGTTTTGCCAATGCCAGGGGTCGAGACACAGAATAATCGTTTTGCCAATGCCAGGGGTCGAGACACAGAATAATCGTTTTGCCAATGCCAGGGGTCGAGACACAGAATATCGTTTTGCCAATGCCAGGGTTCGGTACACAGAATAATCGTTTTGCCAATAACACACAAGAGCTCTGCGGGAAGTAACTACCACGTCAGGGCACCAGTGAGAATGTGAAGCCGGGCTTTAAACTTTGCGGGTCCGCGTCATGCGCCTGGCCCCGCCCCCCGGCGCCCCACGTGTGCGGAAGCGTTCCGCGATATCACTCGGCGCCTGGCCAGCGAGCAGCGAGGAAGCCGCTGCCAGGCGCCGGGGGTGTGCGGGGGCCACCGTCACAAATATATATTGATATATAATTTTGTGCATAGCTATTTATTTGCATAGATATATTTGTGCATATATTTTAACATGAGTGTTTCTAAACCCGACAAGAAAATATCTTTAATTCAAGGACCCATTAAAACAGACCTATAAATTTTGTCTATAAACATGTCTTATCACTTAGTCTATACAATATATCAAATAAAGACACTTTATATCTAGCGATTATATTTTTAAACACATACATAACTCTTATATTCCCCTCTTTATACATTTACCTTCAAATGAACTTGTTTCTAAAAAAATCTATGTAAGTTCATTCTAGAAGTAAATGAGAGTTGAGAATTAAAACTTGTATCATATAAAAATATGGATATACAATTAAACAAGATGGCTACAGGCATCCATTTTGTTTTCCTATGAAAATACCTTACAGTTCTCAGAAAAAGCAGGGATAGTATATGGAGCGTGGTTCTCAGACAAAGCTGGGTCAGTATCAGCCATTACTCTCTCACTAAAGCCCTGGGGAAGTAAACTCCATGTCAGGGCAAGGAGCAAGTGTGGAATACTGGCTTTTAAATTCCGATGGCTCTGCGTCATCATGCAGCACCTCGCGTCCCGGCCAGTCACCTGCTCTTTCCGGGCCAGCATATCACTCAGCACCCAGCCAGCGAGCAGCGAGGATGGAGCTGCCAGGTGCAGGGCAGCTCTGGAGGCATGAGACGTGACACCAAGTTTTTTGTGCCTTCTCCAGCTCTTAACCAAATTTAAGGATGGGTACACTGGATGAACCATGTTAGCATTTCCCAGAAATGCAGTAGCACTCAGATCTTGGGGTACAGACAGATTTTAATTAATCAATACATACAGTGCCAAGAGGGACCTGGAAGATAACACCCAGGTGCTTCCTCTCCTCTTCAAGTTACCCACTGCCCCATCCAGAGCCCAATTTACATTCCAGACATGAAATAATAGGGTATTGTGTAATCACAGGACAAGATCTTCACATACCCAGAGAACAATAGCAGATTGAGGGGTAAAAACAGGGGATTCAGATTTTGCAGTATCTGATTGATAACTCGTGGAGGCAGTAACAGTAACCTAATAACAAACAGACAATACAAACAATAACTGGTGCCAGGAGACATGCATCTTCCCTGATAGCAGGAAAACAATAGAATACAGAATGCCATCAATGTTACAAGGTGCAAACAGTCTGAGAAGTTAACCCTTTTGTAAATCCAGACCTGTTGAAAACTAACTGGGATCCCACATTCATCAAAAGTCTTTATAAAAAAAGCAATGCTGGAGATTTTGCCATAAATTGATCTGTAAGCAGTCAAAATTAGTTTTGTAGTGTAAGAACCTAAGAGACTTGTCTTGGAACTAACAGGTAAGAATACACTTAAACATATACAGGGTTATTCAGAGAGTGTGAAAAGCAGGAGAATGACTGGAGAATGAAAAATTCTAGGTCAAAATAGCCAGACCAGAAAAATTCTCCCTTTCATCTCACTTTCCAAATCGACTATTTTGACCTAGACTTTTTCATTCTCCAGTCATTCTCCAGTCATTCTCCTGCTTTTCACGCTCTCTGAATAACCCTGTTAGTAAAAATTTAAATGCAAAGTTTACTTTTTTTTCTGTTCTATGGCATCGCAGAGACATTCTATGCTTCTACTTATAAAGCAAACAATGACACTGCAGTAACTACCCTTATTTCTGATACCAGGATCAAATGTGGAGGTGATGGTGCAATATATTCTTACTATTACGTCCTGTGGTACTGGGGGGGTCTCATGCCGCTCCTAGAGATGCCTGGCACCTGGCAGTGCTGCTGTATCTTCACAGACACTATACTTATTATTACTCTCAGTACACTCCTGAGGACGCCACTTTGTAGGCAAAATGTGTAGAGTGATGAGTGCTTTTTAAATACCCCCTTTTTAGATTTTGGTCTCCTATGGCAGTAGTGTACGTTCAGAGAGGATATGAAGCGCTTCTAGTCACGCTGTTTCTTTGTATATGACCAGCTCAGGTGGACTAGTTACTTTGTATGCAAGATATGCTCACTCTGCTGCTGGTCTGATTATACTAGTGCAATAACTTTTCCTCCTTTCCTATTTATCGTGAACCCACGAAGGTTCACATTCCTAGTGTGTCAGGCATTTTTGCATTAGTTTCAGAATTTGGTTATTCAATAACAATTTGTCTCCCTGCCATAGGGGAACCTTTTTTGAGGTTTTTTATTTGTCACATGTACTATATCTGTCAGTCTGTGTTTGTCTGAGTTAAGGCAGCAGGTTCTCTTAGTGGCAATTTATTAATAGTTGCGTTTAAACTATATTCACCATATTGTGTTTCTAAGCTGTTAATTAACTAACTGGAATAAAGCTGTTGCCAGGCGTGGCTTAGAAATTGCAACTTATTAAGATTTGTAACTTGAAAAATACATATTTACACATGTTACATTATTAATCATGAAAATAAAGAATATCGGATATTTTGAAAATACATTTCATACTTAATATTTGTAATCCAAGACTTTAAGATACCTTGGTCTGAAGTTATATAGCCGATGTACAGTTTATTTACAGTGTCATTCAGTAAGATTAAAAGAAACTGAATTTTAGCTATCTTTTATATAATATTGCTTCCATAAAAATGGTATCTTGCCATTAAATCTTAATTAATCTATAGAAGTCAAGTTTTATAATTAAAACATTCCTTATTTAATAATGTAAGCAGCTTATTACAATTGTAAATGTTCTCCAGACAAAAGCATTTGAAACGCTCTGCTTACTTATGTTTCCATTAGACATAATTTGCTAAACATTGCTAACATTTACATTTGTCTGTTGACCTGCAGGCAAATAGCATCTTATTACTAGGGATGAGCTGTTCGGTTCGGACGGTTCAGAGTTCGGCCCGAACTTTGGTTGTTCGAAAGTTCGCAAACTTTGAACTTTTTGGGTGTGTTCGGTTCGAGAATTTTTTTTTTGAAAAAAGTATAGAAAATGCTTAAAAAAATACTAAAAAATCTAGAAATAAAGAGACTCTTTACTGCAGAATATTATAAGCAATGGTTTATTAGATATTGAATTAAAAACTAATGTGTACGTGCACAGATTCTCATTCAACTCTAAATGACCTGTGTTTTTCAAACGTCATAACAGACGTCACAAAAAATGTTTTAGTCTGGTCTAATCAATTTGATACATTGTAGACTATACTGAGGGTGAGGGGGTGGGGTGGTGTCTGCTTTGAGAAGTGTCCCTGAAGCATCCTCTTTGGCAACACTTTCTAACATTTTTGCATAGTCCTGGTAATTATTATTTTTTACGTCTCTACACTTTTCAACCAGCTAATTTTTATAGGTTGCTATACCTTTATACCCATTCTCAATTTGAGCAATTATGAGTGAGGTTAAACTCACCTCCAAGATCTTCTAGCCCATTAATTCATCACTCCGCTATATACTAGATTATGCGTCTAAGTGTGGAGACTGATCTTTGTGTATCTTGTTAGCTACTGTGTTGTAACATAGTATTTGGCAACATATCAATGTGTCATCATTTTCGTGACTCCATGTTGCCAAAATTCTTAGCGGTAATCCCATTGCACATGTAGTTATTGTTGTTATTATTGCTTTTTACTGCTTTGCACGAATTCTGGTGATTTACATTTGGATCATGATTGTTTATTTTCCTGATTGGTACTTGTTGGTGACGCTACTTTGATCGACTCCTGTGGCTATATCGTGGTTGGGCCTCTATACAACAATGCATTTGAATTACCACCTGTTCAGGCAGACGCCATGGGCAGTGATTTCTATTGGTTGCTCTACCTGTCAATCTCTTGGATAGGCAACTGTTTGGACCACTCGCTACCTTGTTTTTTCATTGGTTAATTTACTAATTAGGGCGGAACCTGACTCATTTAAACAGCCTTCTTTCTCCTCAGCCCGTAAGCACTCCTGACGAGCCATTCTCGGCGAAACGCGCATCGGGTGCACTTCGTCGGCAGGAACTCTCCAATTCCACCTTCTAAACACATGCTTGGAGATTTGAACCATTGATCGTCCATACGCTTTTTGATGCCTTCTGGCAATATTTAATTGAGTATATCTCTGAGCATTTTTGTATTGGGTTACCTGAGTTAAACTCCCCATTGGAGATCCTCGCTTTGTTCCTTCTGCTCATTCCATTGTGTTTTCTGCCTTTCATGCGCAGTGTTTTGTCATTCAACACAGTCAACATTAATAATTTTTTCTACCATAACACTTTTGAAATGATCCTTGAAGGTCATTTATCGTGTTCATTGTAATTTATTGCCTCTGTTGTTATGCATACATATTACCTTTCAACAGATCTGTTTTTCTGCTCATTGACCTGTTACATTTTTTTGTGACCTTTGATCGACAACAAGCAAACTGTTATTACTCTTCTAATATGTCTTGCTATAGCACCTTGAAATGATCCTCGAAGGTCATGTACTGTGTTCTTTGTCATTCATTGCCTTGGTTGGTGTATATATACACACCCCTTTACAGCAGAATTTGTTCTTCTGCTCATTGACCTGCAGTATATTTGTGTACCTTTTGATTCAAAACAAGCAAGCAGCTCACTATTACTTCTTCCACCATCCAACTATTTTTTGTGACCTTGTATAGGTGACCTGCTGCATAGCTTGCCAATCACTGCTCCTGCTGGTATATACACATGGGTGCACTTTGTCGGCAGGAACTCTCCAACTCCACCTTCTAAACACATGCTTGGAGATTTGAACCATTGATCGTCCATACGCTTTTTGATGCCTTCTGGCAATATTTAATTGAGTATATCTCTGAGCATTTTTGTATTGGGTTACCTGAGTTAAACTCCCCATTGGAGATCCTCGCTTTGTTCCTTCTGCTCATTCCATTGTGTTTTCTGCCTTCCATGCGCAGTGTTTTGTCATTCAACACAGTTAACATTAATAAATTTTTCTACCATAACACCTTTGAAATGATCCTTGAAGGTCATTTATCGTGTTCATTGTAATTTATTGCCTCTGTTGTTATGCATACATATTAACCTTCAGCAGACCTGTTTTTCTGCTCATTGACCTGTTACATATTTGTGACCTTTGATCGACAACAAGCAAACTGTTATTACTTTTCTAATATGTCTTGCTATAGCACCTTGAAATGATCCTCGAAGGTCATTTACTGTGTTCTTTGTCATTCATTGCCTTGGTTGGTGTATATATACACACCCCTTTACAGCAGAATTTGTTCTTCTGCTCATTGACCTGCAGTATATCAGTGTACCTTTTGATTGAAAACAAGCAAGCAGCTCACTATTACCTCTTCCACCATCCAACTATTTTCGTGACCTTGTATAGGTGACCTGCTGCACAGCTTGCCAATCACTGCTTCTGCTGGTATATACACATGTTTTTCAGCAGATTTGGTTTTATTATTGTCTTGTGAACTTTGTCAGTTTATGTATATGGTTTTGTTTGATTCTCTTTTATATCGTTTAATAAAAGTTAAATTTTAATTTGGTCTCTGAGAGACACTAGTACCCTGATGGCCACATCAGAGTAACTGAAATTACCAGTCATGTTTAACGTCTGTAGGGTGGCGTCCAGGTGAGGCATAATAGGGGATATGGTCGGTACCTGGCTCATGGCTGTTGATGATGCACAACAGGACGAGGGGTGTAGTATGACCCATTGATACGTAAGACAGGGTAGAGATCTGTTGGCTGTTTTTGGGCAGTTGTCGTTGGGTTTACTATTTTCCTTTTTGATATTTTACCATAAGAAGGGGGCTCGGATTTTGGGGTGAGGTAATAGTAATAATTAGTCTTTCCCTTCCTATTTTCCTCTGTTTCTATCCACCCCTACTTCTCAATCTCTTTTGCAACTCTATACCATGCTTCTGCTACATTCCATATTCCATTATCGGTCAACATTCCTTTTTTATTCTTCAATAAGCTTCGCCATTCCTCTGCTTGTAGTCTGGGACTATGTAAGCCGCAGACTCTACCAAGAAGTTTTAATTTCATAACATTCTTTTTTCCTGCTCTTTCTTCAACTTGTATGCATTCTTCCACCCCGCATGGTTACTGTGTTTGTTACCCATCTCTGATTGTTAGCTCTTTTCCTGATCAATTCAAGCAATTCACGTAGTTTATCAATATTCAGAAAATGAGGATAGACCTATACCTATCGTGTCTTATGTGCCAGATCATGACGATAAGCCTCTCTTCCTCCCCTATATTCCAAATATAGTGTCTGCTAGTAGGTGCTTGCTCTACAGTGTCACCTGTTTTACCGCAGCATATATATATATATATCCTACTACCAGGTGCTTGCTTTACCACGTCACCTGTTAGCGCTAGATATATATGTGGATAATGTGAGTTACTACCAGATATGCCTTTCCTGCATCACCTGTGTACCGCTGCTCATAATACCCCCTCTGACTGTCAATCAAATTACACTACTTCTATCAGAAAGAAATGCCGTGCTACCAGATATGCCTTAATGCATCACCGGTTTACCCATAGACCACGACAATTTCTCTGATTATCAATCAACTCAATCTCCTATCAGCAAATATGCTGTAAATACAAAGAAACATGGACAATCAGACAACGGGCATGCGATTCGTGGGTCAGTAAATGGGCACCTGGGCAAAGTTAAATAAAACCCACTTTTGGTGCCTCCCCCAAGCACCACGCTTGGATTCCCGGGACAGGGACTGCAGACCAGAACATGTCACAAGTAGGATATCAAAGGTATCTTACCGTGAGGTTACGAAGTTGATCAGGCTCCGTCTCTGGTGCGGTCCCGCCAGGAAATCCTTGGTGTTGGCGATTTGGCAGGGGCAGAACCCAGATGCCCCACATTGGGCGCCAAAATGTGAGGACTTTAACAGTCTCTCGGATGCCCGTCTGTTCAAATTGGTGGAGAAATCAATCGATTCAAGTGCGCACTGAAAGAAATGACACAGACAATGAGAATAGGTCTATGCAGTCTTTCTCGGTCAAAGCCAAGTGACTTCTCTCTGTTTAATCATAGGATTGATACATGCTTTTATGCCAGTTTAGTGTGTAAGCGGAAACAGGGTGTTACTATTTTAATTATCGTCAGCATAAAAATTGCACACCTACAGATTATTTATAAAATAAATGAAAATCAAATATCAGCTATTTCCAAATGTAAAAGTATTTTGCGTCTTTATCAAAGTCAGCCTTTTTCTTATCATCAGGGGCGTTAGTCAATGTTCAGGATGTCCAACTCCCATCTCCTTGCGCCATAAAGAGGAACCGCATGACTCGCAGTTTTGCAACTTGCCGGAATAGTGAAGTAAGCAAAATGCAATTTAATTGTTAATCTGAAAGAGGCATTTTTAAAAGACATTAATTTCAGTTCTTAAAACTGTAATAACACATATACTCAAATGCGCATTTTTCTATTTGTCATTATTAAAGCAGGTATATATTCTTGTCCATAACAACCTCTCCGTGCGCTCCCTCGATGATCACTGCAGTCTCTTCCGGCGATCGCAGCATTTTACTTCCTGGATTCCTTCTCGCGAGGAGGAAACCAGGAAGTAATGAGGTCGCGGTGACCGGAGGAGGCAGCTGGGGACATCGAGGGAGCGCAGGGAGAGGTGATGTATCCAGCGGCATCCCGAGTGTTGCTCGGGGTTACCGCTTCCAACATAGGAATTTAACCCCGAGCCACACTCGGATACCGCTGGGGGGGGGGAAATAGACCGTTTTCAGCACAGAATTTTCTGAAGAAATAGGAGGTTAAACAGGCCAAGTCGATACACAGGTAGTATTGCTGGGTATGATAGGTAGGTCAATTTAAACAGGCCGGAACACAGGTAGAGTCAGAGAAGGGCAAGAGAAAGAAATTATGAAGGGCAAACAATAGCAACCATCTGTCACCGGACAAGAACCATTACAGAATGCTGTGGGTTATCAGCATCTGCAACGTATGACAGCGGTGGCCGTGATTGGTAGACGCGGAGTACGGATGTGAGCAACTAGCATTGGCTGTCATAGCGCACATGTGCTGATGATCAGACAAAGTCAAAGCACCTCCTAGAACCGCTGGCTTCGGCTTCACCTGAAGTGTGACCAGAGATTTTCAATCCGTATTGCAGATGGCAAAAGAACAGGCACTCAGAGCATGCAGGCGCGGGCAGATCTAATGGTTTTACGGGCTTGACGTTCCCCACCCTGCTGTAAACGATTGAAATTAGATTAGAATGACATTTTTATTATAACACGTGTTATCAGATTGCTATATATTTAATCTGAGTCCAGTCTGGAGTCTGAGTCGCAAGTACAGATGATGTGAACTATGTTTTGTCTCAGAGCCTTTCTAGGGCTAGATTACAAAGTTGGTACTAAATTTACCATACGTGTTGCAAATTTACCTGAGCCTTTATAGTCTATGTTGTTGTTAGCACCAACTTTGAAATATTGCCCCTCATGTGACTGATTCTATTAGAACTTATCAATTACAGCACTTGATGCAGAATAAATTTACTTTTGACCATATGTATGATGTTATAAGTCAATGCATCTTTGCACCTAAGTGACCCTATGAAAATTCCCAGGCATTTGTTAATAAGATGTCACAAGATGATAAAACTAAAAATCAATAAAAACTAAAACCATAATTTAACAGCTAAAAGGTATCTCCGTGACTGCCATAATAAACATATGGCACAGTTAAGACAAACAATGTTGAGTATAAAGTGTAACAGAGTACGCAAATGTAGTTAATTCAAGAAAAACATGTCCTAAACTGTGATGCATAATATGCACCAAGCCTTGAGCTCACGCCTCTTCTATAAAGGAAAAAAATTTAAAAAAAAAAAGAGAGAGATCCAACACCTTGTTGGAGTAATGGACCATGTTGGTACACTGATGATAATGCTGGGCTTTTAAATAAAATGGTCTGTCATGTATATAGAATTTTTTAAAAAAATCCAAGTTTGATAAAAATAAGTCGTCACAGATAGCCGCATAGAATTTTTCGAATTACTTTCTACCATAAAAACTAAACAACGTTCAATATTTCGTAATTACCTTTTTTTAAAGGTGCTTTGTGAAGGCAGTGAGATTCACTAATGCTCAACTATTTATGATGATGGCACAACTGGGGGGTTTCAGTTGAAAAGCAAGCCAGAGCTGCCTGTGCCCATCTGCATGCTGGCAGGAAGGTTTATTGAACCCCCCCAACACACAAAAAAAGGTATGATTGAATTTTTATAAGACAGAAGAAAGACTGCGCAAGGCAACCTGGTTATGCATGGTGTGTGTTTATCAGGTTCCCTGTCATCATAGCCCTCATTCTCACCTAGCAATTAATAATGTCATCATTTATATAGCGCCAACAGTTTCCGCAGCGCTTTACAATAACCAAATGGAACGAAATACATAAACAGACATAAGATGGAAACAAGAGGTGTAGAGGGCCCAGCTCATAGGAGCTTACAGTCTCTAACACTGGGTGATCCACTTGTGAAATTACTTTATGATCCTGTATTAAAGTCACACTGGACACCACACTTTGTAGTAAAGAGTTGACAGACTAACTTCAAAGGAGTTGTAGGTGTAACACAAAATCCTGCCACCATGGGTTCTTCTGGGTTTATATTTGTTGGGTCATGGCTCATTCCAACAAAGAAATAGTATAACTTTACCTGTATACATAGGGTCATAATCCCACTGGAAAATTAACCACTTCTGTCTCAAAATATAAATTGGCACAAACTGAAATGACCCACACGCAGAAATACGGAACAGGAAATATACCCTGAGCCACACGATCTTGTAAGGAATAGTATAAGCTATAGTTAAATGGCCACTACTACCAAAATATGAAATGTTCTTGTTTATTTTATGTTGCTTCCATGTGCCATGTTTTTCTCCTTATATGTTTAGTTAAGAAAATAATTTACTCTATGTGTGTCACTGTGTACATTGTGTGATCTTTTGTGTTATAAAGGGCTCACCCAACAGTATATTTACATCACTCACTGTGTGGCTTTGGCCATAGAATCAAGTGGATAGGTCTATCAGACACAAATCATTGAAATGTGCGTGATGTATTTAAAGTGGGTAATTGCATGCAATTTAGACCCTTTTGTCTTTATACTTGGGATAATGGAGAGTCAGAGTGTTTATTCGCTTAAGCTATATACATTAGGGATAAGCTGTTCGGTTCAGAGCTCGATTCGAACATCGCCTGTTCGCATGTTGGCGAACTACGAACATTTCCGCGTGTTCGCCGCATGTTCGCCCACAATGGACCACAATGCACTTTTCCACTGGCCTGAAGCTTGTAATTGGCTACAGCCTTGCACCTGACCACAGGTCAGGTGCAAGACAGGTTCAAGACTAATCACAAATGTAAAGGAATCCCTTAGGCGCATATGTGTCAAAATTAAACAAATATCTGCATGACACTTTCACAGAATGTATAGTCAATTAGAAATGATTGTAGAGGATAGGTGGTTAATATATGGTGATTTTCTTCTGATGGTGATTCTCCTTAGATGGTTTCTGGAGGCAGATCGGCAGGTCGAGGCCAGCGTTCCCCATATTGGCCAATGGCGACATTTAGTGAACAATGGAGCTTATTCTACATATAGTATAAAAGAATCTATAGTTTCCCCACACTTAAAAGAAAAAAAAAAAAGAAATTCCCTGTCAATCCAGGTGTCTTAATACTATTTACATAAGGATTTTTTTTTTTATCTATAATAGAAAAAGGGGAACATGTATATTCTCTCTTTCAAAGATGGAAAATTTCTTGAAAGAGAGAATATACATGTTCCCCTTTTTCTATTATAGATAAAAAAAATCCTTATGTAAATAGTATTAAGAAGACACCTGGATTGACAGGGAATTTTTTTTTCTTTCTTTTAAGTGTGGGGGAAACTATAGATTCTTTTATACTATATGTAGAATAAGCTCCATTGGGCAAATTTTGCCCAATCATGGGCTCACAGAGCTAAGTCCTGCAGCACACTATATATGGCTTTACACAGCGCTTCAGCACGTGTTTGAGAGGAGATTGTTATTGCGTTAGTGTGTGTTCTCACTGCCAGTCTGCCACCAGCTACTGGGGGGGGGTCTCATTTCTACAAAATATCTGGGAATTGTGGTAATCTGTGTGTTCTCACTGCCACCAAGTATTTTGGGGGGTCTCATTTCTACAAAATATCTGGGAATTGTTGTAATCTTTCTGTTCTCACTGCCACCCATCAGGGGGTCTCACTAACTTATAGGAGGTTTCTGGGAATTGTAAGGTGTGTCTTCTCACTGCCAGCTATAAGGGGGTCCCACAAACTTCTAGCAGATTTCTGCGAATTGTAATCTGTGTCTTGTCGTTACGTCTCGACCCTGCCCCCTAGTGGTGAAGGGTGTCATGTCTGTTTATTCCCTGTGGTCTGTTTGGCCGTGCTGTTTGGGGCTGTTCTGGGGTTCTGCTGTGATCTCCTGGTCTGGGGTCACATGGCCCAATCACACAGACCCACTCCCTAAAAATATCCCAGCAGCACAGAGCCTCATTGACGGTTTGTGGAGTTTGATGGTGGTTGTGTCCTGTTAGTTCCCTGTGTTGCTGCAAAGCATTCTTGTTCTAGTGCATTCTGGTTCTGACCTCGGCTGTGTTTCCGGACGATCCTCTTCTGCTGACTCCTGGTACTCTGTATGCTGATCTGTTGCCAACCTTGCCTGAACGACCATTCTTATATGTTTCATGTATTTTGTTTGTCCTAGTTTAGTATGGTCTCCGAGGCCATTAAAAGGACCTCCTCAATGCAGGTTGTTTTGTCTGTCTGGTTTATCCCTTGCCCTTCTTATTTATACTTATATTTATCTGTTAATTCTTTGTGAGGGTTTTTCTTAGAAGTATTCCCAGCATAGGGATTCCTGTAGTTTTCTCCTGGACCTCCTGTTCCATGTGTCACTGTCTGGTTCCTGTATCAACCTGAAGTGGTGTTCAGTTCAGGTCCTGTTTCGCCAAGTCTGTCAGTTTGTTAACTGCCCTGCAGCCTGCATAATTCATCTACTGACATTCGTTGTTTGTATTTCTGAGCGTGTCCTGGGTTATCTGTCGGTCTTGAAATCTTTGCAGCTTAGTGGCAATTCAGTCCTACTTTTGTGCTCCTTGCTTTTGAAGAAACAAGTCTGTTTTATTGATCTATCCAGTCAGTAGCTCACCTGCCTTAAGGGCTACACTCCATGTTCCAATCCACCACGATGGCCCAAGAGATGTCCAACCGTTACACTTGTCACTGGCTGCCTGCTATCAGGGTGTCTCACTGAGTTATTCAAGAGTTCTGGAAATCTTTAATCTTTATACCAGAGTTGAATCAGAGTTCTGCAGCATATCTCCAATTTTTATAACAGAGTTGAATGAGTTCTGTATATCTTTAATCTATATATCACTCACCATGTCAGAAAGAGCAAAAAGGACAGGCAGACGCTCCGAGACACAGATAAGAAGGCAAGCAGCCTCTGTGTCAGGAGGCTGTGCCTCTGGTCATCGTGGACGTGGTGCATCCTCTACAGGGGCACGCTTATCCGTTCTAACTGGTGCTGGCCGTATTTAAGCAGCAGCAACATACAGAGGATTTGGTGGATTGGCTAACCAGGCCATCCTCATCCTCTGCCAGCCAGGCTTGTAATGCTTTACAGTCCACCTCCACTGCCAAAGCATCTAATGCAGCCTCCATGTCCACAGCTACTCCTGCCATAGCCTCACTATCACACACGGAGGAGTCAGCTGAATTGTTTGACTACAATGACAGTGAAATGCTGCTTGAGGATGCGCAGCAACTACAGTGCTCGGATTCAATCTCTGAGGTTGAGGAGTATAATCAACCTAGAGGAAGGGGGTGCCAGTGACACACAAATAACTGGCACTCATGTTGCCCCTACAGTAATGGATGTACCAGGTCCTTCCTCACAATGTGACAGCATCCCATCAGCTGAAGATTTACGCAGTCAGATTACATTGCCCCAGCTGCTTCAGCGTAAGAAAAAATATAGTCCCAACCATCCCCACACCAGCTTAGCAAAACTGCTCCTCCTCCCTCCTCCGCAGAGATGGATAACACCATGCCAGCTTCAGCTGGGAATGGTCGTCTGTGATAATGGCAGCAACCTTCTCTCCGCCCTACGCCAGGGTAAGTTGACGCATGTACCATGCCTAGCACACGTCCTAAATCTGGTGGTACAGCGTTTCCTAACCAGGTACCCAGGGCTGGCAGAGCTTCTCAGCCAGGCCAGAAAAGTCTGCAGTCACATCAGACGGTCATTCCCAGGAATTGTTCGCCTGGCAGAAATTCAAAGAGAATTCCACCTTCCCACAAACCGTCGGATCTGTGACATGCCCACCAGGTGGAACTCGACATTAGCAATGCTGCAGCATCTGCACAAGCAGCAGAAGGCCATTAACGAGTACTTGTGTGAGTATGGCACAAGGACAGGTTCAGGTAAACTTCTTCCCCCCCCCACAGTGGCTGATGATCAAGGATGCATGCAATGTACTGTCACCATTTGAGGAGGAAACGAGGATGGTGAGCAGGGACAGTGCATGCATCAGTGACACAATTCCTTTAGTGTTCCTGCTGGAGCACACTCTGCAGGGAATAGATGTGGCTCTAGAGGAAGAGCAGTTGGAGGAAGAGGAGGCCTTCCCTAGCTCTGAAGGCCCCAGTTTTTCAGCAGACAGCATTCCGGCAGGTCCTCCTCAGATCAGACAGGAGGAGGATGAGGAGGAATATTTAAGTAGTGGGGGCATTGAAGGTGGGGATTCCTCAAGGGAGGGTTTGTGTGCCCAGAAACCCAAGGACTGGTACGTGGCTGGGAGGAGGAAGTGCACGATGGGGTCATCCTCCTCATTGACCAGGAAGACTCAGGAGCGAATGCCACCTCCAACCTATGCTGCATGGGCTCCCTTATCCTGCAAAGCCTGCTAAAGGACCCCAGGATTCATGATATCAAGGAGAGGGATCATTACTGGTTGGCAAGCCTTCTTGATCCACGATACAAGGGTAAAGTTGCAGAGCTCATCCTGCCCTCACAGAGGGAGCACAGGATGAAAAAACTTGAGGACGCTCTAAAGCGACACTTGTGTAACTGTCATGCCCGTCGCCGCAGACACCGCAAAAGGCCTTGATATGGGTCTGAACTACCATCTTCCCTGTTCTGTCCCATTCCAGATTTCCCATCTAGCCCTTGCTTTGATCCAGTTCCCCATCCTCCAGCCCAGTATTTCCCATATGTTTGTCCCTGAGTTTAATTACCCCTCACCTGCCCAGGTCTCCATATAGGGAGACTACGCCCAATGCTCAGGACTTCAGCATTAACCTCTGACCACTGAGTCACACGCTGTGTGAACCTGCCTGTACCTAGATTCCAGACCCCCTTGTCTTCCCTACTGGACTTTTCGTTGCTATTTGGATTATCCCCTCATTTTGCCAAAAGGACTTCTGTTTATTTCAAGGACTTCCACCATTCATATGGACTCCTGCTGACCCCTGTACCAAGACCTCTTTGTTGCCACCTCCACCATAGACCCTCTGCTATTTGTGTATCTGTCCCTGTGTCCTGCAATCTGCCTCTGTTATTATCCTGCTTCTGTGTAAGTACCCCTCTGTATCCAGCCTGTGTCTAGTTCATGTCATGCCCCTCTGTATCCAGCCTGTGTCTAGTTCATGACATGCCCCTCTGTATCCAGCCTGTGTCTAGTTCATGTCATGCCTCTCTGTATCCAGCCTGTGTCTAGTTCATGTCATGCCCCTCTGTATCCAGCCTGTGTCTAGTTTATTCATTTTTCTTACTCCTCTATGTCAGCTCCTTTCTTGTGTCTAGTCATCTTTTAGTTCTAGTCCTGTATATTCCTTTTGTCCTGCCGGTGCATAAAATAAACTAAACCGTGCCCTTCAACCTGTATGGTCTCCTGCATTTGCTGCAAACCGGACTCCCCTGCTCCTCACACACAGCGACGCATGACAGTAACACCTTTCCAGGCACTGGTAGGTTACCAAGTGATGACACAGGTGCTTCTGAGGCTGCAAATGATCAGAGGAAGAGCGGTGAAAGGGGCCGCTTGACTGATGCCTTTTTCAATTTTTTTAGTCCACGATGCCCAGGGATGTCAAATGTAGGCACCCATTGCCAGTGTCTTCACCATATGGTGCAGGACCAGTGGTGTATTTAGGTTTTGTGCTGCCCTACGCCTGACTAAACTCGTGCACCCCCTAATTTAAATTTGACACACCCCTTCCTGTCAAGGGCACACCTCTTCCTGGTTAATCCCCACCCATCCTCTTTAAGCTCCACCTTTTCCTCTTAGAGCTCCGCCTTTTCCTCTCTCTTAATATTAAAAGTGAATACCAAGTGCCTACTTGTATATTTTGTATACCATTTCAAATGTACCTATTGCGATAAATAAAATTATGAAATGTTTAAATTCAAGCATTTTTACAAAGAACAGCCACGCATGTCAAGTATACTGGATCACAGCCGCTCTAATTGGTTGAACAATAAAATCCACAGAAACCTGCACTGCATATGAGTGTATCACAGAGCTGCACAGCAATAAAACCCACAGAAATGGGCACTGTGTATGAGCATATCAGAACTGCACAGCAATAAAACTCACAGTAATGTGCAGTGTGTATGAGCGTATCCCAGAGCTCCAGGGCAATAAAACTCACAGTAATATGCAGTGTGTATCACAGAATCCACATCAATAAAACTCCCAGCAATGCAAAGTGCGGTATGTGTGTCAGCGTATCAAAATCCACAGCAATAAAACTCCCAGCAATGTAATGTGCGGTGTGTATGAGTGCATCAGAATCCACTGCAATAAGACTCCCAGCAAACCGAGTGAATATGAGCACACAGCAATTATTTATTCTATATTTACCGGCCTTCATCTGCGGTAGGGCTGTGTGCAGAGTCAGCAGGGACTGTGTACAGACTCAGGATCGTGGCTGTGTCTGTGCGTGGAGCCATCTTGTCAGCAGTGGGGTGCCACTGCCAGAGGGTGCACCGTGGCTTTGATTCCCTTCCGGTGGGTGTTCAGTCCAGAATAGAGTGAGAGTCCGTGTTAATGAAAGGGCGGGCAGCTGCGTGCTTGTCACGTGGTTCAGCCAGTCAGGTGGTACAGAAAAAAATAAGTAAACTCCGTACCACCTGACTGGCCGGACCGCGTGACCTGCACGCACGCAGCCTCACCAGGAGCCAGGCAGCTCAATGACAAATTTCTATCACTGCAGTGCTGGTTAAGGAAAGGTCCACTTTAAACAGCAGTAAGCAGACAGGGCTTCATATTCTACTGATAAACCACCCCCCCTTTACCTGCCATTTACTGTCATCTTCTCTCTCTGCACACAAATCACATCCCCCTCCCCTCTCCTAGAGCTGCTGCGGGGCAGGGGAGGAGCTATGGAGGGAGGAGAGGGGGCTTTTTATTCTATTCGATTTTATTCCGTATGCAAACGCCCTGCTCCGCTGCTCGTTGTTTGAGAACACAGCTCAAAGCTGACACACAGTGACAGTGGCACCTCCTAGTACCCCCTAATGACACTCAAATAATCACTGGTACCTGGGGCGGTCCGCCCTCCGCCACTCCCCTAAGTACACCACTGCTCTGTGATATGCTCACACACAAGTTTGGTGAACTGCCAGCAAGTACGGTGCTGTTTGAAGGCATTGCAAATCTCCATAGAGAAGTAATGGTTAATCTATTCAGAGAACACCAAACAGCAGAGAAATGGCAGTGAAATGCCCTGATGTTCGGTGGTTTCAATCAGCAGGTTTATTCAGGCGAACCCCATAGGTTTCAATGTTAAAAATATTCCCGTTTTTATGCAATATGTAATAAACCATTTATTATTTTAATCTGCAGTAAAAAGTCTTTGATTTTTTTTTTTAGTACCCTTTAGTCATTTTTCAGCAAAATTCCCCCCCTTTTTTTTTTTAATAGCAGTTTTTCTTTTTTCTGTAACAGAACTTTTTATTATCAATCATATAATCTTATATGTAAATTCCAGACATTTTCGTTCAGTAGTTCTTTTGAAAACAGCAGGCCACGGGTTTGCAGTGGCAGCATTCAGCGGCCGACACCATGCACTTTGGGGACCCTGTGGTGAATGGTGAATTCACTGCAGGTTGAGGAAATGTTATTCCCCGAAGTGCAGGGAACTACAGAACACCAACATGTTGGCGTCATTTCGGTGCTCTGTGAGTAACCCATTTAGTGGTGAGGTTTTTTTGCTGCCCCCTGGAAAGTGAAAGCCTAGGCCTTGCCTACCCAGGACATACTTGAAAATTAGTGAAATCTCAATGTATCCTTCCTGGCAAAATACTTTGCAAAAGTTAAAAATTTTTTTTTTTTTTTATTTTTTTAGGGGTGGGGCCACCAGTGTGGACCGCCGCCCCTGGAAAGTGCCGCCCTAGGCCTAGGCCTTGTTGGCCTAGGCCAAAATACCCCACTGTGCAGGACTACCTAGGGGCAAGGGCAGGCCTGGATACCTTTCCAGCAGATGATCCACTGGCTTACTGGGTGTTGAGATTGGATCACTGGCCAAAATTTAGCCAATATGCTATGCAGCTACTAGGTTGCCCTTTATCCAGCGTGCTTTCTGAAAGGACGTTCAGTGCCACTGGAGGTTTGTCACAGACAAAAGAGTGCATCTGTGCACCGACTCTGTAGACCGGCTAACATTTATAAAAATGAATCAGTCCTGGATCAGCAGCTATCAATCCCCTGATGCTGACGTAACTGAATAGATCGGGGATCTCTTCTGCATTCACAAACCTTCCACCACTGAACTCTTCCACAATACCACAAAGGGGTTACGGTGTGAACGCACTTGCTGCCATGAAAGGCACAATATTTGGCTGCACTGACGCCTGTGCCAGATTTATATCATCTTAATTTATTGAACTGCAGGGTCCAACCCTGCACTCTTCCACAATACCACAAAAAGGTTACGGTGTGAAGGCACTTGCTGCCATGAAAGGCAAATTATTTGGGTGCACTGCCACTGACGCCTATATTACCAGATTTATATCATTTTAATATTTGACCGCAGGTTCCAACCCTGCACTCTTCCACAATACCACAGAGGGGTTACTGTTGCCGACACTAAAAGGCCCAATTTTAAAGCACCTATTGTTACTTTCATCCAAAGCCTGCATAAGTTTCACAATAATTTAGCCAAAAAAATCACTAAATTTGTTCTGCGTGTCCTAAAATGTCTCCTTTTTTAATACAGACTGCCTCCCCAAGTCGTTGTTTATGAATAGATTAAAGGAAAAGCATTTACCGTAATTTGAAACGTCATTTTTTTGTTTTTAAATGTTTCTATACATCCTACAAATTCACCACTTCACGGGCAGGTTATGGGACCTCCTAGGCACAATATTTGAAGGAATTTTTCGTTTTTATTTTTAACCCTTATTTCATGGAAAACTCACTGTCCCTTTAAAAAGGTTTTTTTAAAACTTTTTGTCCTTGTTTCCTGTCCCCCAGGGCACTACCCGGACCCCCATACACCTTTTATGGCAAATATCTAGCATATATGCCCTCTTGGAGGGCACTCTAAAAAAACTAATTTTCAGCCCCATTGACTTGCATGGGGGTTCGGGTCGTGTTCGAGTTCGAACTCGAACTTTTGAAAAATTGTTCAAGTTCGAATGCGAACCGAACACGGGGGTGTTCGGCTCATCCCTAATATACATGTGGAGGTGTGTAGTGCATTGAAAGACCATACCGCTTAGTCCATTGTAAATATATATTTTATAGTATTTTACCTTGGAGCTCTTGCCTGGTTATATGTATTCATTTATTGATTAAATAACAATATTCATTATATATATATTACTATTAAAATTAAGGCAGAGGATGAAAATGAGATTAAAACCCTCCATAATGCAAATTAGAAGACATCACATAAATAATGGTGAAAAACATATATGCGTCCAAACAAATCACCAAATTGATTAACTCACGAGGCTCATTTGCTACACTCCCCATAAGCAGCAATGCACTCTGGGTAGTAGATGCAAATGAAGCTCACAATTTTTAACAATGCTGTATAAGTGGATTGTAACAAATTAGCTTTTTGGGTAAAAGCAAGGCTCTGATTTGCTTGGACGTGTAGCTGTTTTTCACATTTATTTATAATATAGATATATATATATATAGAGCTTATCTTATGTGTATTAGTTGCTGAGACAAGAATCTCATTTGTATGAAATATGCAAATTGTAACTGTACACTACTAAGCAATAAATAGCATCTTCTCTGTATTCTATTGTGTGAAAAATGGTAACATCTGCAATACACGGAAAAAGGTCTGCTGGTCCTTTCTGCAGCTCCTGCAGCTCACAGTGATCCTCCTCCATCCCTCTCCCCACCTGTGTTGGTTTTAACTGCTGCCAGTGCTATTTTGCAGACAAAAGCTGAGCATCAAGTGAATTCAGCACATTATTTCACTGGTGGAATAATGAAGGAAACACAAACTGCTGGGAATCTTGCTCTCCGGAAAGATGTTTCTGATCCTAAATCTAAAGGTAATATAGATAAGATTAAATATGAATGAGATAGATAAATGCATGCACAAATTGACATACACATAGATACATAGAGACAGAAGTCTTTATACAAAGATATGAACAATGATTTGTAAAAGCGTTCTACATTTTGCTTCTGCTTTTTCTTTTCCAGCTCATTAGTAGAAAGCTCTATCATTTAAACCTATGGGAACATAATGTCGAGCCATACACTCTACCACAGAGTCATGTAGCTGTTAATGAAACGTACAACACCAGTAATCCTGCATTTACACACATGATACAGATGTCATATTTTTGAAGTATGCATACTATAATTGATGATTTGTTTGGGATTTACATTCTGAAATATGAATATTTTGGTGACCGTAGATTATGTGTTTACAAGAAGTCAATATTTTAAAGCAGAAATCACAGACCCATAGCCTTTTAGATCCTTGAATTGGTTATGACGTTATAAGCCCTTGGCTTGTTATGAACTTCACGTGGTCCTAACACCTTAATCTTTGGCGATCTATTTAGTAGACAGTTGAGCCATGCACTTCAAGCTCTCTCATGAGTTAGGGTGAGAGGTGTGTACACATCAGCCAATTGACCGCCAACAATACAGAGCCCCCACCCAAAAACACAGGATTTCGCTTTTCCCTTCCAATTGGGAGCCTTTAAAGATCTTTGATTCTGTCTACATATAAAAAAAAGGTTGTTTTAACATTATTAATCCATTTTTTCCTCACTGACATCTAATTAGTATTCTTGCACATCCTCCTTGTCTATGCTCGACTTAGGGCTATATTACAATGTTGGTGCTAACTTAACCAGAGCTGTTGTAAACTGAAAACCTCCATAGGCTATAATGGCTCTGGGAAGTTTACAATAGCTCTGGTTAAGTTAGCACCAACTATGTAATACGGCCCTTAGTATTTTATGTTTGTTTTGTCCTATTCCTTGTTAGTGGTTTATAAATAATTGTAAATGTGTAGTACATAACGCAATTTTATATTACTTATTATTTATACATTAAGCCTCTTATTCTCTCAGATGGTTTTGTGAGAGGCTCAGAGTCACTGGTTGTTGCAGACATAGTGAGAGGCTCAGAGTCACTGGTTGTTGCAGACATAGTAAGAGGCTCACACGCTCAAACAGCACAGCTCAATAGAAAACCTGCTGAACTCTCTAAGCAAATAGCAGTGAAGCTACTACTGTGAACTTCAACATTCATATAAGCTGTGATAAATGGTCTTGTACTCTGCCCTATAATTTCCTAAAATATGCACCATGTGGTACATTCATAGAGTCTATTAACTGTACACTCATTCGGCAGCTATTTAGTTCATAAAACAATGAGTTCATGCAATATTTCCCACCGTCAAATTTAATAAATCGGAAGCAGGTACGCAGCTTCTGTTAGCACTTTTCAGAAAACTGGAGAGCTCTTCATGTCTGCTTATTTTGCATTACAATAGGGGTTGCTTACAATTTAGCACATTGCTTTAAAGATTGAGATAATAGTGTAATATTCAAGCTAAAACGTATTAACTGTCAGCTTTTTAATTTCCTTAACTGTATCCAACTCTTGTCATTTTTCAGTTTCCTTGTTTGGATGCATTTTAGTGACACTACAAATGACACTGCATTCATGAGTGCAGGTCATTACACTCCCATTATATTTTATTACTCATTTGAAAGTTTATTTTAGGGATAGAAATAGAAAAAGTAATTAAAGTAAGGTGCTAAAGTAGATCAGAGTTAGAAAAACCTACAGTAGTTAGAACATACATAAGCAAGTGTATATGTTTACATTCATTTTGAACATGGAGTGGAATATAAATGTGTGTGTAAATATATAGTTATATTCTTCCATTTATATCTGATGGTCTATATTCTACAAATATTGAGTATACAAAATCTCAGTTTTTTTGTACTAATTAAAGTGGTCAAGCTATGTGGAGTGCCCCCCACCTTTCCTGCCCTGTTTGGCTGGTACAGAGCTTTTCTGCATGATAGCAAAGACTACATGTTGAACTATACTTATATCACGTTTTGCATTGGACTTTGCCATTTTCAAATCAAGAAAATTTTGTGACGTGGTGAACATTCATGATCTGTGTCAAATATCTAGAAGTCCATCATTAGATTGTGGCAAAATTTAGAGTTGCCTGAAATCCATTCCTGACAGCTGTCCATGTTAGAATATTTGACCAGGTTCATTTTGGATCATTTGATGGGGATTTGTTTGTTTTACAGGTCAGGAAGAAGTTCTGAATTGTGCTAGTCAACTGGGTAGTAAATCTATATTTTTTATTTAATCACCAATTAAATATACTGCTCCCCCACTTGACTCTTCCTTCTGTTGGCCTAGTGTGTCAGTGTCGCTACAAAAGGTCAGACGGAGTAACTCTTGCATGAGTCACCTATGTAACGCATCGCCTATAGAGCAACGTGATGGTATCAACCAAACAATTAGATTTTCATGAGCAATGCAGTGACTTCTTCTTGAGATGTTCCAGTAAAAGTTAACTTGTCAGTGGTATAGTCAACTTTGTGTGCAAGAAAACGTGGTTTGAATATGAGGAGAGGAAACATCTATTTGACAAGAACTGAAGAATTGATACCTAGAAATTGGATCACATGATCCCTACAAAAACCTTTAATGGTAGTGTAAAATCAAATTTACAAAAATCTTATAACAATACAGTTTACATTAATTAGGATAAACAGGTAGCAAATTAGATTCAAGGGATCAGACATAGAGTCAGGGGTGAAATCAAGTATGAACTCGTGGGAACGGAGTTCCTCCAATTTTTTTGCAGGGTGAACCAAGTTCCCATTTGGTCCACCCCCTAAAAGTTTTCAGTTGTGATAAACATAGGATTTATATGTTAATTAATTATCACAACGATTTACTATAATGCAACCTATTATTTTAGTATTGTAGCGCTCACTTCCAGATGAGCTGCTGAATTAACCTCGGGTTAGTCTCACCGCACTAGGGAATAAATATACACCAGCACTGTTGTAGATTTTTATAGATTATATTCTTTACTGATCCCAATAAAGCAGCCTATATAACGTAGATACGGTATTTAAACGCCAGGATTTTGTAACGCGGGAAAAACACGCGGCGGCAAAAGAAAAAGATTAACCCCCTCAGTTCTGGAGTGTAAGTCCCGTGAATAATAGCTCAAAACATGTGTATGTGTATTGACTCGGGTACTGTATTCAACTGGCCAGTGAATGAAACAAACAAATCTTCAACTAGTCACGTTGGGGCTCTGTGGATTCAAATAATACTGCAGCGTGCGTTTCTTATTTTTGGAACTGCGGCCTGGGAGGCCTCTCACCCATCCGATAGACAATCTGTTCAGCACCCGATCAAGGATTTTCTCCGCTTGTACTGGGGCTCTGTGCCACCGGATCCGCTCCCTGCTTGTCCGATCTCCACATAGCGTACAACGATCTACCGCCTGCACTCCCAATGGATCATCGCGGTCTCCTAACTCGGGGTCCATCCGGAACCAGATTATCATTCAGACCTCTCAGCGGTGCGTAAGTAGGTCTCTGCAGGGTCACCGTCCCGATATCCAGCACCAGTGAGGCAGCGCCTGTACTCTGGCCTGGTCACGATCCTTGGCAGTTTCACGTGCGTCCTCCGCCTTTCACCGCTCAGCTCACTCTGCCTCTCCTACACGAGGCTGCTGATGTCTTTCCTCCTCCTACACCACCCACTTCATGTACTCACGCAAAGCATGATGGAAATTGTAGTTCAGTTTATGTCCAGCATAGTCCATTAGGTCTCTGTCTCCCTCTGGTGGCCATAATAATTAAATGCAGCAAACACAATCTTTAAGCAGCGCTACAGTATCTATATCAAATTTCAGTGAGAGCTAAGTGTGAGATGAAAGTGATTAAGTGGGGGAAGAGGATAAGCAGAAAAATTGGTGAGTGTCACTGTGTACACTTCTTCCTGTTGGAACGTCAACCCTGGGTAGAATTGTCCATTACTGATTGTGCAGTAGGTTATGCCCAATATTACTACACGTTCAGTAAATATACCATTTTCATGGTTATTCTGATTTGTACGGTGCCAACATTTTCTTCAGTATTTTACAATGAGCAGCTTTCCTTGACTACATGTCCTAAAAATAGCATTTCCCACAGAGACTTCATTAGGTGCCTTTTTTTAAAATAGCAAGACATATGACTAATAGTGTGAGGGATAGGAATGAGTCATACTTCTATGGTTTAGAAATGTACGTAACCGAGGCTGGATGTGAAGCTCTCAATGAGATTAAAATAACGCATATGTGAGAATAATGGGGTTCCTCATAGAAGAACTCATGCAGGGTTATTCAGAGAAAGGTAAAAACCAGGAGAACTGGCAAAAGAAAACAATCTAGACCAAATAGCCAATTTGGAAAGTGAGATAAATGGGAGAATTTTTCTGGTTTGGCTATTTGATCTAGAGTTTTCACTTCTCCAGTAATTCTCCTGAGTTTCACCTTTCTTTGAATAGACCTGTTGGTGTTTGGCATAGCATGTAAAAAATGTATGAAGGTGTGTAAGATGGACACATATGTTTACTGTCCTAACAGTGCTTGTGAAAATACAAAATACTTTACACACGTTCTGCAAAGACAGACGCAGAGGTAGTTGACACTGGTTGTAAATATATTAACGATATATAAGCACATTTCATGGCTTCGAAGGTGTACTGGTAGGTTTTAAAGTGGTTGGAAATGTGTATAATTGTTTAATTTTGATTTACAAAGCATGTTGTCTTTATGCAGAGACTGCTTAGATGTAGCCAATTATTTTACATTTTTACGGAAAAAATGAAATGCATTTGATTTGTGTTTTATTTAAATTTTTTGATTTATAACGAAGGCAAATTTATTTACTGCTATTTGGGTGCTTTTCTTGGCTTACTCTTGACCTGCTAAAGCTGCCAGCTTGGTGTCCTGTTCAGTATCAAGAAAAGATGTATAAAATACAACAGCCAAGTAGTACCTAAACATAAAAATATGTAATAGTGTAATCCTGTCATTCAAATTATACCATAAAAGCCCCCTACATGAAGCACTCACTAGATGTCATAAATTTAAAGGCATATCATAACACAAAGTGTTACCCTCCTCCATGAAGCCTGATGAAGTGGTGTTGTACCACGAAACGCGTCGAATGATACGCTATTTTAAAACATTACATTTTTCTTATATTGTTTTATCTTACTTTCACGAGTACTTGGCGATTATTTGCTGTTTTCCACCTTCAAACGGAGGACCTGGCTACATTTACGAATCCCCATTGAGAAGCGCACCGAAACTGAGACCTCGCTGCAAATCCACACTTGGTTGGAGGAGGGTAACACTTTGTGTTATGATATGCCTTTAAATTTATGACATCTAGTGAGTGCTTCATGTAGGGGGCTTCTATGGTATAATTTGAATGACAGGATTACACTATTACAAATTTTTATGTTTAGGTACTACTTTGCTGTTGTATTTTATACATCTTTTCTTGATTGTGAAGACGTTCTAAGGAGGAGACGTTTAAGGAGTACCTAACAGATACACAAACTTTTTTTGGTTGTCCTGTTCAGTCACAGGTCGAGCTTACCAGACCAATGATCATCTTCTTACCCTAGAACTAGCACATGTTCACCAATGCTGACATAAATACCAGAAATCAAAAAACATAAGAGGCTATTCACCAACCTTCAAATTAGCCCCCAAATTGCACCAAACTTTGAATGTCACCATTCAGTGCAATGAGGGCTAATGGGTCTGTTCACTAAACTGTCTATTCGCTAAATACAGGGGAGTTGAGAGAAAAATACAGTGCAATTCGCCAGCACTGAAATTGCCCCATATATCGTGTCTTATATTCACAGAATGCCGAATTGCACCAAAACTCTGGCAAAATGCCCTGATTATCGAGGTTTCAATTAGACAGGGTTAACTAGGCAAATCCCATAGGTTTCAATGTAAAAAAGTAATATTTATAAATTCTATTGTTAAAGATGTTTTATTCTTTTCAGACAATTTTGGTGCTTTGTGAATAGACTCTTCAGCATAAAGACAGTTTCAGCGGTTCAAATCGAATTCAGATTTTTGTCATAAGCAGAGGTCAAACTGAGCAGGGGGAGCCGAGTTCCCATTAGTTAGACAGTATAAAGCTATTATTTTAGGTTTCAATATTAAAAAAATAAATATTATTTACTGTACATTTTTCACAAAGCATGACCATTTAGGTAAACATATTACTATAAAGATTAGACTGTGGTTGGTTTGTTAAGGGAAATATGACTGTGACTGTTAATTGGGGAGGTGAAAATCTTGGATTTCCCACACGTTTTCAAGACTTGATCCTTGCATAATAGTATTACTTCTATACAGAGATTGACCTTTTATGTAAAGAAAGAATTAAAAAAATATTTTGTTTTATTAAAAAAGCAAATGCATATGTTATAAAACATGCAGACCTAGTATACCAAGATATTAACAACGCTTTTTGTTTGACGTGCTTAATCATGGATATTAAGTGTGTGCCATTGGCTACAAAGTGTGTGGTGGGGTGTGCTCACAGGTCTTTGTTGCTGATGGAGGTTACAGAACCATTTAAGTATGTTGCACAATATTTTAAGCTACTACTAGTTATTTTTAATATTTTTTCATATGTAGCTGAAAATGAATAACGAATGAATAGCTTAACATACACAGCAAATTAATTCATTGTTATAATATTTGAAAGCCTTCCAGGAAGAGCTTTGCCAAACATTTTAGTCTATAATTAAGCTGAGAGCAAAGGAAATGCAGTTTTTCTCTATCGCTAGAAACTGCAGTATGTGACAGAGGCCAAATCTTCCTTATCGCCATGGCAACAGTTCTGTTTCTATGTGTAATAAATGTATAAGCTGCATTCGTGCACTGGAATTATAATTAGACTCCTTTACATAGCAAACATCACAAGAACGTCCAGCAATATGACAAGGTAAATTACCTCAAGCATGCCTAGGAGTTTGATGAAATGTTTGCCATTTTCAGGTTTTCATATTAAAGAAGCTCTTCTGGTGATTCCTAAGCAATTGATCGGCAAGACCCTGTGCAGCGATGCTTCTGGTGAGTGTATATATATCTAGTCCCTAAATATAGTGTATATACCCATTATAGTTTTGTATGTATTTTTTTTCTTCTAAAAATGACTTACAGTGAAATTTTTGTACTTCACTCTTTGAGGCCCATCAGGATGCAAAGCCTTCATTTCCCAGTCAAATCCAGATTGGCAATCAGAAAGTACAATGTAGAAATTGTCCACAAACAGCACTCCTAGGGCACTTGACATTTCACATTCAGAATCTTTAAAAGCATGAACAAAAATAATATTCTGGGTTTCTGTTTGTTTTACTTCATGAACAACATTGAGGTTTCTTAGCAAATATTTAAGTTAGAAAAAGTAGTTGCCTGCAGGCTGCTCAAAAGAAAAAAAAGAAAACAAAACCAACTTTAATAAATCGAAGAATGAAATCTATAATTCACGGCACCTGAAAGAAATTATGCCATTCAGACTAGGGTCAGACGAACGCATTTTTCGCATCATCCGTAAAAAAGTCCGTCCGAATGCATGGATGTACTTTTTCACAGAATACGCGATAGCGGTCATACGATGCGCAATGTCGGCCGTGATTTCATACGGATCCAAACCAGGAAACTTTGGGTGTCTGGATGTTATGTAGGCCGGACATGAGCAGCGTTTGTGTCAGGGTCATGGGAGTGGGAAGCAGGAACCAGGTGTAAAAGTAAATACAAGGTAGAGTTGAAGGAGAATCCAATTCAAAAGTCAAGAGTCAATCTGGGTTTGGTACACGATAGGAGAATTTCTGTTGCAGGTACTTTACTCCTTAAGAGAAGCGACGCTGTGGCAATGATGGTCTGCAAGGTCTGAGCATTTATAGGCAGATGAGGTGGTCACGCCCCCCTGAACGGTGATGTCTCACCTCCCTATTGGTTCTCCCCTGGGAGGTAGGCTCACCCTGGGGGCGATTCCAGCTTCTGCCCGTCAAGGACTCAGTCACGCCCCCCAACCTGTCATAAGGAGCCTCCTGACCCGCACGCCAGTTTGGACCACGCCCCTCTGAGCCGTGAGGCGGAGAGCCATGCATTGAGAAGCCCCGGACCTGTGCCATGACAGGCCCCATCGGCCATTTGAATGTGGCGTGACCTGCCTGACGCTGGAGGAAGGGACCCCTATGGTCGGGGCAGCGCCATCGCGACCACTGCAGGCGTCGGCTGAGACTGCGAGGTGGCACCAGGTGGGTCCCAAGGTCGGCGAGATCCCGCGGTGGGACGTGACAGTCTGACCTCTCCTAAATCACGCACACACGCCGCTATGCGGACGTAGTGCACCCTGAGCGTCAGTACTAGCGGTTCGTCATTCTTGCGAAAATGAGTTCGTTTGCCGCTTGCGTTGCGCGGCCAAACTTTCCTGCGGCCGTACTTCGTGTGTGGACCTGCGTTGAACGTCATTTGCTGCTACCACGGCCGTCATAAAGTGCGGGTAAATGCACGTTCGCACTGCGTTCGTCTGACCCCAGCCTTAAGCCAACCAACTGGTGGTGTTTTCCATGTTACAGCAATGGATAATGGACCAGCTACCGCTTAAGAGGGTGGAGGTGAGCAAAGATACTTATGGCACCTGAGTTTGGCAATAGTGCCACCACAAAAATATGGAATCTTTTAAAAATAATCTTCATTGTAAATTATGCCAATGGTTCTATTCCTGAACATTAACTATTACATTCCCAGTTTAGTGAGAGATTGTACCATTAAATAAATTGTAAAAAAATCTAAAATTGTTCAAAAGTAGCATAAAATCTATTAGGCTTCTTAAAGGTGGCGTCAGTATCAGTAATAGGTAGGTACAGATTCAAGAACAACTTTACACAGAGCAGTTTGCTAAGTTTTCGGTACCACATATCTGGAAAGGTTTTTCAATTAGTGCCAAGTTATTTCACAGACAAACAAAAACTCATGAATTAACAATGGAAATTTGAGTCTCCGAGAACAATAGAGATGGAGTGCTCTGCTCAAGCAAGCTTACAATTTATCAAGAGTTCGACGAATACAGAGGGTCCTGTATGCAAACCCTGGTGTAAGGTTAGAGTAATTCTGGGGCTAGATCACAGCTAAGCCGTTAAGCAGAGGCAGCTCTTACCTATATGGCTTCTGTTATTACATTCAAGCTGCATAGTCTTCTTGCCCTTTTCCCTTTTACGCCTCGCCGGTTTGCTGTTCGGTTGTGATCTATCCCATAGTCTATGGAGTTGCTAAGTTTACAACAGCTCTGAATAAGTTTAAACCGGGGTAGGAACAGGGCCCAAAATTTGAGGGGTTGAAATTTACAAAATATGGGATGTGGTTGGGCTTTGTTGATGTACACCAGGATAGGTGCATTGTGGGAAATAATTACTAAGTGAGCTGAAATTAAAGGAAATATAGAAATGTATTATTACTTCAAGCACCTCAACATATTACTGAGAGTAATGTATAAAGTAAAACCGTAAGCACAGTATATAACATCACAAAAGGTGATCGAAAAGGAAACCTAACGATAATGCAATAATAAATATAAACTATGGTACAAAAAAAACAATAAACAAACAGCAAGCACAGTTCTAAATATAATTTAATCTACAAAATCTTGCTATTGAGTAGATGGATCATCTGTATTAGTTTTATTTCGGTACGTTACATTGATATATACAATATAGCATTCAAGGGTATAAAAGGCCTTGGCATCTGATGTTAGACATCAAGACCTTTATATACCCAAGAGCTAAATTTTATTGACTTTTTGTAGTCCAATAGCGTGTTCTTATACCTAGCCTTTGGTTCTTATTTTGCTAACCCGATTTTGTCCTGATCTTCGTTGTCCCTACCTTGCCACTGGTTACTCACGCGATGTCCCACGGTAAGCCGACGATTGCCAAGTCCTCCAGCCATTCTGACGTTTTACCCATTTGCATTATATATAATCCTGCTGTTACAGGGATCAATATTATGTGTATTCCCTTCTGGGTTAGTTTCTACATGCTTTGGATAGATTATTTATGACAAGAAACCTAAACATAGGAAATACATGTCAGCATTCATCAATCATGTATGCTGTATTCACAGCATTACAATGAAATAAAAAGGTATTAATATTTTAAAAATGAAAGTTGGGAAACCCATGTCACAAGTTGAAACTCCTTTCCTCTGTGTGGGCTTGTTGCTTATATTGGAAACTAATACCATTTCAATTAGAGGTGCGCAAACATGCATTAAGGAGCCTGTTTATCACAAAACAATTAACAGTAAAACTTTATAGCTTCAGACAAGACCACTGTTATAAAAATAGGATCTATTTTTAATCAATGTAAATATTTTCTGTATGCTTTGTCACGAACAGTATTGAAAAATATACAGTTAGGTCCATATATATTTGGACACCGGCACGATTTTTTATTTTTTTTTAAGTATTTACCAAAACCTACTCAAGCTATAGTTATAATGGATATGCACAAAAAGTGCACTCTCAGGTTTAATTTGAGGGTATGTACATCCAAATTGGAGGAAGGGTTTAGGAATTACAGCTCTTAAGAGTAGCCACACACACCTTTTTCAAGGGACCAAAAGTAATCTGACAAAATGAATCAAAAGACCTTTCATTGCCAGGTGTGGGCTACTCCTTTATTTCTTAATTAAGCAGGTAAAAGATCTGGAGGTGATTCTAAGTGTGGTATTTACATTTGGAATCTATAGCTGTCCATGCAAGTGAAGCAGGCCATTATAAGGCTTCAAAAACAAAACAAATCCAGAGAGATAGCAGCAACATTAGGAGTGGCCAAATCAACAGTTTGGTACATTCTGAAGAAAGATCGCACTGGTGAGCTCAGCAAAATAAAAAGGCCTGGATGTCCATGGAAGACAACAGTAGTAGATGATTGCAAGATCCTCTCTATGGTAAAGAAAAACCCATTCACAACATCCAGACAAGTGTGGGACACTCTTCTGGAGGTAGTGTATCATTGACAAAGTCTACAATTAAGAGAAGACTTCACGAGTGCAAATACAGCGGGTTCACCACAGGGTGCAAACCATTCATAATGCTGAAGAATAGAAAAGCTAGATTAGACTTTGCCAAAAAACATCTAAAAAAAGCTAGATCAGTTCTGGAAAAGCATTATTTGGACAGATGAAACAAAGATTAATCTGTGCCAGAATGACAGGAAAAAGTGTGGAGAAGGCTTGGAACAACTCATGATCCAAAGCATACAACGTCATCTGTAAAACATGGTGGATGCAGTGGGATGGCATGGACATGCATGACTTCCAGTGGCATATGGGTCATTGGCGTTTATTGATGATGTGACAGAAGCAGCCAGATGAATTCAGCAGTTTAGAGATATACTGTCAGCCCAGATTCAGCCAAATGCAGCAAAGTTGATTGGACGGCGCTTCACTGTACAATGGACAATGATCCATAACAAACTGCGAAAACAACCCTGGAGTTTTTGAAGGAAAACAAGCGGAATATTCAATCACCTAAATCAATCACTTAATCTCAACCGAATTAAGCATGCATTTCACTTGAAGGAAAAACTAAAAAGGCAGGAAGACCCACATAGAACAACTGAAGACAGCTGCAGTTAGAGCCTGGCAAAGCATGAGAAAGGAGGAAACCAAGTCTTAAGCTAGTGTCAGGTTAGCGTATTTGAAGAGCGGAAGGAACGTGCGTGAGAGTGGATGTTCCTTCCACTCGATGCCCGTCTGGCCACCTCGTAAGCACACTCCGTGTGCTCAGCACTGCAAAGCGCATCCTCCTATGGAGCTTTGCAGCCCCATCAACGCGCGTCCTAGCGCTTTGCCAGAGAGGCTTGTATAACGAACGCTTGTTGCATGCGTATTTCGAGCACAAGCATGTGACTGGCCCAGTTGCAGCGTCACAACGCTGTGATGGACGCTGGTAAGCATGTCAGTACGGGCACACATAGCGCGCTCACCTGACACCAGCCTAAAGTATTCTCAGCAAAATATTAAAAATGAACATTTTATTTAGGATTATATTCATTTGTCCAATTACATTTGAGCCCCTAAAAATGGGGGGGGGGGACTGTGTATAAAAATGGTTGCAGTTCCTAAAATTTGTACTTGATATTTATGTTCAACCCCTTGAATTAAAGCTGAAAGTCTGCACTTCAAACTCATTTGGATTGTTTCGTTTTAATTTTATTCTGGTGGCATACCGGGCCAAAAGTATGAAAATTATGCCTGTGCCCACATATGTATGGAGCTAAATCTGTTTTTGCCAAATGTCAATGAAGAAAAAGGGGTCTTTTTCCCCCATTGACATTTTGCTAAATCTATTTCGATGTGGAGGTGTTTTCTATAGCAAGAGGGTACCATCTTGTTGTGATACGATATAGTAATATGATAACATGGCCATGATGAAAACACATGAGGCTCTATTCCCTAGCTAATACTAAAATAGGAATGCTAACAGGGAAAACCTGAACATGCAGGTTACCCCGTAGCATCCCCATTTTAGTGTTAGATTCCGAGGCAGATGCTATCACGGCAACTTGCCCCGGAACGAAGCACGACCCTCATTGATACATAGTTAGCCTGTAGTAATTAGGAATCACGCACTGAAATCCGTGCAATCAAGAGTTCTTACTGGTAAAATCCTTTATAAATAAATAAAAAATAAAAAAATAGTAAAATAAAGTTTGAAACACGACATAATAATTTATTATCCCAAAAATAATTATCCAAAATAATGCAAGTAAATGATAGTCAATAAAATAAAACAAAAAACACTGAAATCGGTCGGAAAACAAGGGTAAGAGGATGTATGGTCTATTTCTTATCCTGTAGTGCCACCCAGTGGCCGTTCATAAACATTGCACTTTGGAGTACAGTATTTTATGAATTGTTTATAAGTTTGCTGCTGATCCCGCCCACCCTGCACCGTGTGACTCGCAGGGAGCCTTCCAGGAAGCAGCTCGCCACGATCACACTGCGGGGGACAGTGAGGGAGCGAGGAGGAGGTGAGTAAACATCCAGCCCGAGTTTGGCTCGGGGGTTACCGTTCACGGTAGTGAAATTTAACCCCGAGTTACACTCCAGAATACCGCCAGGGAGGTTAAAGATTAGATTCAGATTTACCAAAACATGTAACCCAGAAGACTTCTGTATTCCTTATGTAAGGTGTGGCAAGCACAGCGCAACGTTAGCTAACAGGAAAGCAATAAGACTCCCACACATTGTGCAGAGCAAATCTGCTCTCAGCATTTTTCTTTTTATCAGACGCTTATATTAGAATACAAGGGTGTGGTACAATAGCCAATCATGAAACAGATAATATCAGCCTTAAAAAAGGCACGGACACATTCGGGATCATTTACCTAGTTGCACTTAACCATATATGGTTTATGTCACGACTCAACTACGCGCGCTGCTGCGCAGAGACGCCGGGTTAAGCCGCGCACTGTCTATACTAGACCCAGATAATTACGCGCACTTCTCTACCCGTCCCGGCCACACTGCCTCTCACAACAGGCACGTAGAGCGCGATATACTGATCCCAGGATTGCAACACAGCACAAGTCTTCTCCTGAAGCGCCAAATAACTACGTCTCCCACAATCCTGGAACTCACTTTCTTATTCTATTAGTAACGCTGCCACCAGTCCTCACGGACCCTATGCGCGTCGCAACAGGAGACGCAGGGCTTAGCAGCCACACTATCCTAGACTCGGACAGTGACTACAATTCCCACAATTCCCTGCCGTTTCCTGACGACCGCAACACGCAATTTCTTATATATAACCGAGCTTAAGGCAAATAGCAATTCTCCCAATCTCTTAGTTAGCGTGGATTTCATCAGCCAGAGTCAAACTTAAATACTTTTTGTTTATTTAGGATAGAAAAATCAGTGCTTAGTTACATAAAAAATCATAACTAGAATAAATCAATTACGTATACAATACACAGCAATAAAAAGAAAAAGGTTTAACCATAGAGCGTAACTTACGAAGAACTATTCCTCTATGGCCTCCTGGAGTCTGGAGATAGGAACATGGACGATCAATCCTCTTTAGAAGGCATCCCCAAGTGATCAGCCAAAGCACATGGCCAGTGTTCCGAATTTAAAAACTTCCTGATCTTTCCAGCCCCCACCCATAAGTGGCCCAGTGTCCTGGACTTCATTTCCCCGCGTGCAATTCTCGGTCGCGCTCAGTAAGCTTGTCAATTAATCTTTAATTGCCTAAAGGTGTCCCTCTTGCCTCCAGACCCCCTTCGAGATCAAGGATGTGCTTCCTTTCTTTGAAGATCGTGTTCAGCTCTCTTGGTGCCGATTTGTCTGCTAAGATGTGATTTGGTATGGCAGTGTACAAAAGAAATTCCCTTTTTACAGCTACGTATTACATCCTCCCCCCCAAGAGAGAAAGCTAAACCTTTTGATTACATTTCAGCTGAAAACCCAGGGATACACTTACCAAATGGTCCGACACAAATATGAACATAACTCTATATGGAGGAGATAAACACATATATACAGGCAGACCTTTATATAGAGATAGAAATATAGATCTAGTCTGCCACATCTCCCATACAAATGAAGACGCAGAAAGGGAGGCTAACTAACATGCCTCCTACGTGCGTCTTAACACGGGTTTGCCAACGGGTATCTGGCACCTGCACCAGTCGCCGGCGCTATGACAGAGTGGGGACGCACAGGTGTCCGTGTACTTTGCCCACTAACGCATGCATTCCCTCTCGCAACCGCATCACACATTGCCCCATGTAGTCCTTTGGCGACTCCACCATTCTTCCCCACCTCTCCCAAACCGGGGGGAGGGGGTCACTCATACTGCACTCACAACATGGCACAGACTCGGGGAAGCCCCTGTGCTTCTGCAGCCCCTCCGGGTGCAGCACGTGTGGCTCACTCTCCGCTCGCATCTCAGTCTCGCAGGCAGAATCCTCGTAGCCCGTAGCCTGCTCTGGAGCCATTCTTACAGCAGGGGGTATGGAGAAACATGGTGAAGCGCCCCGCTCCCCAGTAGACGTCCCCCCTGCATCTGCCAACGGAGTCAGGCATCGTACCTGCCCCGGGGCAGATGGCTGGGAGGTCACCGGAGCCACACCAGGACCCGCTGCCTCCCCGTCTCTCACTGTCCCCGCACATTCAGAATTTGGGGAACCATACAGATGGGGCACAAGATTCTCCACACTCACCTCGCCCCCCATTGCACACAGTTTCCCCACTTTATCACACAGTTTATCAAGCACGCCTTGCTTCGTAACCGATGAGCATACAGCCGTATGCCACCCTCCTCTACAGGGAGGTTGCTCAGTACCAGATTCCTGTGGTCCTGGGAATCTGGTTGGCTTTCCCCCAGGGCAACACTCGTCCACTACAGGCCCTTCCTCCTGATCACACAGCATGCGCTCGGTGCCACCCGCAGCCTCATACACATGTGACACAGACTGGCATACCACCGTATCCTGCCCATCCAGGATGTTCTGCCCTCCACTCCTTTCACCTGGCACCGCCAACCTGGATGGTTCAGGCCCTGGATAACCCTCTGCCACCCTAGGCCTCTCCTTCTGACCACCCCGTATGCCCTCTGCGCCACGCACAGTCTCAGACACCTATGGCACAGGCTGGAACACCGCAGTATCCTGCCCACTCCAGGCCTTCCGATGCCCACACCTTCCCTCCAGCACCACCGACCCAGTTGGTTCAGCCCTAAAGGAACCGGCCTCGGTCCTTTGTTCTCCCTCCCAACCGCGTGGCGTCACAGACACACCTGAGTCCGGTCTAGGCAGGCACACCACAGTATCCTGCCACCCCTCCCAGGCATTCTGATCCACACCATTCTCACGGGGCACTAGAGTCCTGGTTGGTTTAGGTGCAAGCAGACCCGCAGTCATCCCTTGCCCTTGCTCCCAACCATATGGCGTCACAGACAAACCTGAGTCTGGTCTAGGCAGGCACACCACAGTATCCTGCCACCCTTCCCAGGCATTCTGATCCACACCATCACACGGCAGAGACGGGCCTTGTGCCCTACTCCCCGCCGACCGCCAGCGGGTACCCACTTCCACCATGGGCACCGCGGCCTCCCTACTCATGGGGTCTGGGGAACCAGCTGACTCGGGTGCAGGTGGGCATTCACTCACCCCCTGCCTTTCTTCCCAGTCACACTGCCCCCTCATGCTATCACACAACACCTCAGGCACACCTGGCTCAGGCGCAGACTGACTCACTGCCATCCCCTGCCCTCCCGTCCAGGAATCCTGTTGTGCATCCCCACACACAGCCCTCCCCACTGTAGAGCCACTAGTGGGCCTGGGTAAATCCCCAGCATCCCTTTCCAGCACATACTGTGACACCACTTTACCCAAATCCGTGCCCAGTAACACATCTGTAGGAATATTTTCAGACACTCCCACCTCCCGCAGACCTCTCCCCGCTCCCCAGTCCAAATAAACCCGTGCCATTGGCACCGCAGGACGTACCCCACCAAAACCCTTTACTGCTAGAGTCCTGCCAGGAATAAAGTCTGCAGGGCTGACTAACCCTGGATGCACCAAAGTTACTTCAGCCGCCGTATCTCGTAAACCCACAGATACCGGAGTCCCGACAATGACTGCTTGCTGGTTCACGTTGGCACTGCCCTCCGATCTGGTCACAAACAGGACAGAGGGTGATGTTGAGGGGTATCCTCCTCCAGCTGTGGATGCAGGTTTCTTCCTCTGCGGGCACGCTGCCAGGAGATGATTGGTACTGTCGCAAATAAAACAGCGACGGCGCACACTTCTTCCAGGCGAAGAAGGATTCGCTCCCCCCTCCCCAGCAGAGACTGGCACAGAAGGGGGCGCTGCCGTCGTGATGTCGGGGGGGACGTGCTGAGTTGGGCTTCCACCCTGATGATCCTTTGGGGGAACCTCTGCTCTGGTCCACAGACGCTCTGTTGGCCGCATGGAAAATCGGCCAGCTCACCAGCTTCCAGGGCCGTCTCGGGTTTGCGATCCAAAAGCCATTCCTGGATCTCAGGTGGGCACAGCTGCACGAACTGCTCTTTGATTAGCAGGTCTTCCAGGGTTCCAAGGTATCAATCTTCAGCCCCCTGACCATTGTCGGAATAGGGTGGTCAGGTGGCTCACAACTGCAGAGTAGCTCTCCGCGGCCCGCTTCTGCAAGGACCTGAAATTTTTTGCGATATACCTCTGGCGTGAGGTTATAACGTCTCTGCAACGCGGCTTTAATCGCCTCATAGTCCTGGTCGCTCTCAGCCGGTAATTCTGCAAAGGCTTCAAGCGCTGGACCTTTTAGTCCAGGAGTGAGGTACCTGGCATTGCTCTTTGGGCAGCTGGTACTGTCGACAAGTCTTTTCAAAACTTCGCAGGAACACATCCAGGTCCCCATCTTTGTCAAGGGTGGGAAAGCTCTCTGCACGAGCTCTGGGCGTAGAGAGCTCTGCAGCGCCCGCAGGGGCAGGAGATAATTGCGTTCTGCTTGCCTGTGCCAGATCGAGCTGATGTGCCCATTCGGCTTGGCGCTCCGCCGCTTCTCGGTCCGCTTGGAGCGCTGCCGCCTCTTGCTCAGCTCTGCGCTCCGCAGCTGCGCGTTCAGCCTCAGCTCTGCGCTCCTCAGCTTCGCGACCAGCGCTGCGCTCCTCAGCTTCGCGCCCAGCTCTACGCTCCTCAGCTCTGCGCCCAGCTCTGCGCTCCTCAGCTTCGCGCCCAGCTCTGCGCTCCCCAGCTTCGCGCCCAGCTCTGCGCTCCCCAGCTTCGCGTCCAGCTCTGCGCTCCCCAGCTTCGCGTCCAGCTCTGCGCTCCCCAGCTTCGCGTCCAGCTCTGCGCTCCCCAGCTTCGCGCTCCAGCTCTGCGCTCCCCAGCTTCGCGTCCAGCTCTGCCTCCCCAGCTTCGCGTCCAGCTCTGCGCTCCCCAGCTTCGCGTCCAGCTCTGCGCTCCCCAGCTTCGCGTCCAGCTCTGCGCTCCCCAGCTTCGCGTCCAGCTCTGCGCTCCCCAGCTTCGCGTCCAGCTCTGCGCTCCCCAGCTTCGCGTCCAGCTCTGCGCTCCCCAGCTTCGCGTCCAGCTCTGCGCTCCCCAGCTTCGCGTCCAGCTCTGCGCCTCCCAGCTTCGCGTCCAGCTCTGCGCTCCCCAGCTTCGCGCCCAGCTCTGCGCTCCCCAGCTTCGCGTCCAGCTTCTGCTCTCCCCAGCTTCGCGTCCAGCTCTGCGCTCCCCAGCTTCGCGTCCAGCCTGCGCTCCCCAGCTTCGCGTCCAGCTCTGCGCTCCTCAGCTTCGCGTCCAACTCTGCGCTCCTCAGGCTTCGCGTCCAGCTCTGCGCTCCTCAGCTTCGGTCCACTCTGCGCTCTCAGCTCGCGTCCAGCCTGCGCTCCTCAGCTTCGCGTCCAGCTCTGCGCTCCTCTCGCTCTTGGTACTGCAGGATGAGCTTGAAGCCGCGTCTGCGAGTCCGCAGAGTCCACATGTTTTAAAACAGTCTGCAAGTAAACATCCAGGCAGTATCACCCTTGGGCGAAGCACTTGACACTGTCCTTTCCACTGGACTTGCACTTCCTTCGGCTGGGTCAAGATGGTACCCTGCTCTGCTGCGTCCTGGACTGCTTGCCTCGCCTCATAATCCTCGAGGGCTTGCAAAAGTTCATCTTTCTTTTATCCTTTGTCGAGATATTTTTGTCTCGACATAATTGCTCCAAAGTCTTTTTCGATGATTGTTGCGACATTCTCACTCCAGCCAAATAAAAGATAGAAAAGAAAAACAAAGAAGGGGAAGGGAACTGCTGTGTATTGTGTAAATTCTAATAAATGCACTGAGTTCTGCGCTGGAAATTGGAAAACCAAATTATTTAGTATCTGGATCTATGTTGCTTCACAGATCCAAATACTAACCTGATATCCCACCGCTTGCCTCCAGTTGTCACGACCCAACTACGCGCGCTGCTGCGCAGAGACGCCGGGTTAAGCCGCGCACTGTCTATACTAGACCCAGATAATTACGTGCACTTCTCTACCCGTCCCGGCCACACTGCCTCTCACAACAGGCACGTAGAGCGCGATATACTGATCCCAGGATTGCAACACAGCACAAGTCTTCTCCTGAAGCGCCAAATAACTACGTCTCCCACAATCCTGGAACTCACTTTCTTATTCTATTAGTAACGCTGCCACCAGTCCTCACGGACCCTATGCGCGTCGCAACAGGAGACGCAGGGCTTAGCAGCCACACTATCCTAGACTCGGACAGTGACTACAATTCCCACAATTCCCTGCCGTTTCCTGACGACCGCAACATGCAATTTCTTATATATAACCAAGCTTAAGGCAAATAGCAATTCTCCCAATCTCTTAGCGTGGATTTCATCAGCCAGAGTCAAACTTAAATACTTTTTGTTTATTTAGGATAGAAAAATCAGTGCTTAGTTACATAAAAAATCATAACTAGAATAAATCAATTACTTATACAATACACAGCAATAAAAAGAAAAAGGTTTAACCATAGAGCGTAACTTACGAAGAACTATTCCTCTATGGCCTCCTGGAGTCTGGAGATAGGAACATGGGCCGATCAATCCTCTTTAGAAGGCATCCCCAAGTGATCAGCCAAAGCACATGGCCAGTGTTCCGAATTTATAAACTTCCTGATCTTTCCAGCCCCCACCCATAAGTGGCCCAGTGTCCTGGACTTCATTTCCCCGCGTGCAATTCTCGGTCGCGCTCAGTAAGCTTGTCAATTAATCTTTAATTGCCTAAAGGTGTCCCTCTTGCCTCCAGACCCCCCTTCGAGATCAAGGATGTGCTTCCTTTCTTTGAAGATCGTGTTCAGCTCTCTTGGTGCCGATTTGTCTGCTAAGATGTGATTTGCTATGGCAGTGTACAAAAGAAATTCCCTTTTTACAGCTACGTGTTACATCCTCCCCCCAAGGGAGAAAGCTAAACCTTTTGATTACATTTCAGCTGAAAACCCAGGGATACACTTACCAAATGGTCCGACACAAATATGAACATAACTCTATATGGAGGAGATAAACACATATATACAGGCAGACCTTTATATAGAGATAGAAATATAGATCTAGTCTGCCACAGTTTACATTTAACTTTTAGGGATAGACAAAACCATTCTTTATGCTCAGAATCACGTGCCATAGTATAGTCCATGAGGGGGGAACTTTCTAAGTCTAAAAACTTTGCAAATAAATAAATCTGTCATATCATCCCACATTCCTAAGGCTTTCTACAGAAAATAGTCTGCAGTTACATTCATTTAAGAAAAGGGCTTATTAACCAAGTGGTATATTTGGATAACCTTTTATATGTATAGGACAGGGAAATTATTATTTATCAGTACATGTTCACTATTGTACTGAATCTGGATTAAAAGGTTAGTGAAAGTCTCTGGTTCAGAAAGATGTGACTTGAATGTCAAGGTTACTTGCAAATCTACTTCATGTAGAGGAGAGCACAGGGAAAGTTCTGCCCTGCAACATGTATTATTCATTTGCTGCAGGTAGGAAATCAAGGCAGGTCACATAGCTTACCGGCAGCTTATGAGTTCTAAATACTGCCGGGTTGCATTTTTCATGCACTGCCTACCAGCATATGTCCAGAAAAATATGGCTGATCTAGCAGCTGTATTGGGAACCATTGTTCTAGAACGAACGATCATTGTGGAGTGACTTGAGAATCAGCTTCAAAACAAGGTACATGTAATAGTTTTTTGTTCCGTTATCTGCTTTTAGGAAGTATTTGGCTTTAAACTGGAAACATGGTTAAATAGCGATCCTCTGGAGCTTGGCATAAACAAATCAAAAGCATTGTGCAAAAATGAAAAAAACCTTAACAGTAGCATTTGGTTTAAAATGTGAAAACAACAGGCTACAGTGTTTTTTAACATGACACAGCATGTGTTACTTGAGGCAATAAAGCTATTTTTCCTAACACAAAAAGAAGAAAAGGAGCATAAACATATGGGGGGGGGGAGTAAACCCGATGGTGAAAGGGACAGAAAAAAAAATAAACAAAATAAAATGTGATACTTGTAAGGATTCCGAGTCCCGACACCGAGTGTCACTCCTGGACACCTAGCTTCACACCTCGCCTTCTATGTATCAGCCGCCACTCGATCGATCGGAGAAGAATAAACACGCGTAGAAACAGTATCTCGTGCATAAAGCTACAAGACAGGACGCACCAGATACGCTGATCTGGGATGAGTCCATGTGCGCCGCAACAATACTTATCTGAAATCCTCAGACGGCAAAAACATGCAACGCCATCACTTAGTGAATAACTCCTTATGTATCCTTTATCTGACTGTGTGTCCTCACTGGATACAGAGAAAGCCAACTACATCTCCCAGTGCCTCAAGACAGATTTCAGTAAAAGCCTCTGCTCCCCTCTTTAGGCTGGGGTCAGACCATGGCACTTTTAACGTGCGTTCTGGCGCACATAATTACGGCCGCACTAGCAGCAGATGACGGGCAATGACAGCCAATATACGATGTACGGCCGCACAAAAGTCCGGCCGTGCAACGCAAGTGGAATTTGAACGCATTTTTCTGAGAACGCTGAACCGCTAGTACTGACGTACTGAGTGTGTAGCTGTGGCATAGCGGCGTGTTTGCGTGATTAGGAGATGTCAGACGCTGCTAATGTCCAGCCTACATAACGTCCAGACGCAAAAAGAGTTTTATTGACGATCCGTACAAAATCACGTCCGAAAATGCGCGTCGTCTGACTGTTTTTGCGCATTCCGTGAAAAAATACGTCAATGCGTTCGGACGCACTTTTTCACGTTCACGGGGAAAAATGCTTTCGTCTGACCCTAGCCTTACCATTGCCATATTATCTTCTATAGGGCCATAGTAGTGCTGTAGGAGAATTTTGTTTACATTTATTGTCCATAAGAAATTTTGGATATGGTGACTGCAATCTAAATATTAATACTAGCATTAAACTGTAATATGGCTTTTGTGAAATAGAAGTCATAAGAAAAAAATAGGCATTCCCATATTCCAGCATTGGAATTTGTTTCGGGTATCATTCTTGTGTAGCATCTGAGCTAATTAGGCTTGTCAAATGCCTCCATATTTTCCCCAGACACCTTATTTATCCTTGATGGTAGCCAGTGCATGAACAATGCAACCCTGCAGCATGCATGAATTCAAATGCCACAGGTGAGAAACAAAGGAATTCCAGGTATCATGCCTATGTTAGGGAACCAAATTTCCTTGTGAAGCATATGAAAAGTAGATGTTGCAGTTTAGCACCTTCCCTTTGCATGAAATAATATGTGGCCAGGAAACCATTGCTGGTTATGCAACCCTTGTGCAGATACTCCAAAGCTTGGGTTAATTGAAGACTGTGAACCTGTTACAAGGAAAATTGCAGTTGGCTTTAGGGTTGCCAGATTGGCAATGTTTTCTTGGACACATATAATTTATTTGTGTTGATGGGTAATGCAGAGGAAAAAAAAAAAAAAAAAAGCAACCCTGCAGTATATATAACTGATGCAGGTAAGAAAAAGAATCACATAACACCTGCCTGGATTATATTCCTGCAGAATATGAATTATACATATTGAGGGGCAGTACTTTTTCCTCTGCTCTACTCTGTGTGAAAGAGTAATATGTGTCCAGGAAAACATGGCTGAACTGGCAACCCTAGTTGGTGTTCATATTTTATTTCAAAGCTATATCTGGCAAGTGTCCATGTAAATCCACTTCTAGATGATTGTACACTTTCCTTGGGCTTTGCAATTTCTAGGACAAAGTTGTCAGGTTGGGAAAATCATAGCTATGATACCTGATTTAGTGAAGAGACTTGATGGGAATATTCTGAGTCCTTATTCAGAGTTGTATGGGGAAACCTCAGGATTCCAATTACATAGCAATATAACACACATTTAAGGCTGGGGTCAGACGAGCGCAGTGTTAACGTCCGTGTTAGCATACAATTGTGTTAAATGGAGCCCCACACACGAAGTACGTCCGCACAGAAGTGTGGAGGCTGACGGACGCAGGTTAGGCAAGAACGCAATACTGCTAGAACGGATGTGCGGAATGCACCACGTCCGCATAGCTTTCTGTGTGAGTGATGGAACGTGGTCAGACGGACTGCATTTATACGTCCAGCATTTTTGACGGACAGAATGTTTTTTCATTGTAATTTATTTTCCCTTCTACATCAGTCAAACAATACGTCAGTGAAAAAAACGTTGTGTGTGTGGCCACTACCTTGTCGTCAGTCAGAAAGTACATCCGTACTGCACGGACGCACAGTCCGTTCAAAATGCGCTCATCTGACCCTAGCCTTATACATCAAAATAGATTTTATATACTTATTCTCTGATCCTTAATTGATAGAGCTTCGTATGAGGAACCTACATGTTCTCTACTCTTTAGCTTCTTTCTTCTGTTTTACATTTTCTATGTTTTATTTACATCTTCTCTCATGTTTCTTGTAGCATACTTCTGAGGTTTTCAGCTCTTGTATTCAAAAATGTGTGCTCCCCACCAGCATTATGTCTAAAGAATAGGCTAAGAAAATTCAATCAGACCACTAATTAAGGGGATGTGATGATTAGCCTCCTGCAGTTTACGCATGTTAAATACTGCAGGGAAGCACATTCTGGTGCTGCTCTAGTATAACATATACTGTATGCTCCTGGAAATATGGCCTTACATATAGCTGTTGATAGACACAACTTGGCTTTTGTCTGTTCTTGGCGTGTAAAATCCACTCGAAAGTTCATTATGGGAGCGGTTTTAAAGTGAATAATTTTAGTTACATGGTATAATAATAATAATAATAATAATAGACTTGATTTTGCCTTCCTATTAAAATCAAACCCCTTTTGTCTCCAAGCAGCACATGTTGTTGAATGATTTTAACTAGACCTTGTCTGCAACTCTTGCAATTATTGTAAATTTTACTTTTAATTTTTTTTTAAACAAACTTTTATTCTAACGCCACATAAAATTTAAATCCTTTGAGAGATTTTTTTGATTAGAATGCAACATTCTTGTTCTACAGGATATGAATCTTGTATACCACAGGGCTGCAGCTTTCGTGTGACATCCGCAGAGTTGCCAGATCGCCCATGTTTTTCTTGACGCATATAATTTAGTCATGCTGATGGGCAGTGCATGAAAAATGCCACCCTGCAGCATGTAGAATCCATACGCTGCAGGTAAGGAATCCCAGGTGACTTACCTGGTTTCCTCCAGCATATGAATTATACGTGTTGCAGGGCTGCACTTTTCCCTGTGCTCTCTCGCTGCATGAAATCGTAATATGTGTCCAGGAAAACATGGCCGACCTGGCAGCCCTAGACAACCATCATAAGCATCCAGTAGTTGTATATTTGCTAAATAAATATAACAATTTAAGCTGTTTACTTGATGCATTTTTGTGGGTAGAATAGGATGCATGGGGATTGGGGAAGACTAAGGCCAGGGTCAGACGAGCGTGATTTCTACGGACTGTACGTCCGTGCACACGGACGTACGTCAGTACGGAAGACGCAGTAGTGGCCACACAGTCCGTTTATCACTGACATATATTTTGACGGATGTAGGAGAGAAAATAAAATAAAAAGCAAAACCATTATGTCTGTGAAAAAATGCTGGACGTATAAATGCAGTTCGTCTGACCACGTTCCATCACTCACACACAAAGCTATGCGGACGTTGCAGACGCAGCGCACTTTGTGCGGCCGTTCTAGGGGTTGTACGTTCTTGCCTGCCTTGCGTCCGTGGGCCGCGACCGTTGTGCAGACGTACTTCGTGTAACGGGCTCCGATGGGCTTTTTGTCATGCTATCACGGACGTACTTTTAGGCGCAATCACGGACGTGAACACTACGCTCGTCTGACACCAGCCTAAGCAAGCATTTTCTCTTTACAAAGCATGACTTGCTTATAAACCCTAAATGCTGCAATGGTACATCCTGTACAAGTACAGACAAACTGCTGTTGCACAACTGCATGTTGTTGCAAAAAAAAAAAAAATCACTCATTCACCAATGAAATCTGGCTAAATTGTGTTTTACACTGTGTGATTTCAATATGCTAGCAGATAGGAGTTTTCTTGTTCTAAAGCCCAGGGAAAGAATGCTGCAAAGAAATGTCAGAACATGAAAAGTATATGACATGTGAATATTTGTAAATCGCCATTATGCAGAGATCCTACAGAGAGTGAAGAGATGTGCAAGGTCAGTAGCCGCTTTGCTTAAAATAGTGGCATGTTAGCCACCATGGCCTCCAGCCCCTTTTATATTTGAGGTCCTACAACCACTCACAGTGGCTGCTGGACAGCCTTCAGGGCGTTGGACATACGGGGATGGAACCTGCTGACTCTTGACTCTGGACATATTTAGGATCCAGGAAACAACCGGTCATAATTTCATATCTCTTGACTGTGAAATCGAAGCAAGTTATGACAGGAGTATAGCAAAGGTGTTTTTTAAAGCTGACTTCAGTTTTTATCTAATAATGACTAATGAAGGCATTAAGCAAAACGCAAGATCATAATTTGTGACTGACTTTTTTTTATATAAAATAAGCCTAAAAAAAAAATGCCTCTCAATGTCATGGGAAATGTTTCCTGGAGTCGTAATAGTCCACATAGTTGGAATTTACTCTACATTACTTTGACGGATTTTGATTTATAACTGACACATTGTGGTGTAATATTTCATTCTATGTATTGTATTGTTTTCTTGACAGAATCTATGGGTTTTAAAGACTGGTGGTGTGCCTTATGCTGCTTAAGACTGGGGTGCATGGATTACCCTAAAAACGAAAAGCAACCATTGGTCAAGTAAGTCTCCCTTGCTGATGTATTTTTCCTATTGTAACTTAGGCTTTATATTAGTGGTTCCCAACCGCAGTTCTCAAGTAAGTACCCCCAACAAGCCAGGTTTTCCAGATATCTGAAGCACAGCACAGGTGATATGATTTGCTGCTCAGTGATTGCAGGATTCAGTCTGCATTTCCCCAAGGTGATATGCAAAATCTGGCCTGTTAGGGGTACTTGAAGACCACGGTTGGGAACCACTGCTTTATATGATTGATTAATTTCCCTTGGAGTTCCCACCTGGTGATGAAAGCTTAAATGGACACCTAAGGCTGGGGTCAGACAAGCGGTTTGCAGAACGGAAGAAACGTCCGTGTAAGAGGACGGTCCTTCCACTCTGACGCCCATGTGGCCACCTTGCTGAGTGCAGTTAGTGCGCTCAGCCCTGCAAGGCGCGATCCTGCTATAGAGGATTGCGCTTTGCAGCCCCGTTGAACGTGCATCGTAGCGCTTCGACAGAGAGACTTTTAGAACGTCTGCAGCATGCCCACTGTAGCAAGCGCAATTCGTGTGCACGATACAGCGTGTGACTGGCCCCGTCGAAGTGTCACAACGCTGCAACAGACGCCGGGAGGCACTTCAGTACAGGTGCACATAGTGCGCTCGTCTGACCCCAGCCTGAAACCCTTCTTTATACATCTGTGTATAAAAAATATTTGAAGATCTGTGATGCTTTCCACACCTGCTATTTCTTCATGCAGAGGTACAGTGCAGTATCTTGGCCTAGGCCAACAAGGCCTAGGCCTAGGGTGGCAGTTTCCAGTGGGGTGGCAAAAACAGCAGCCACTGTGTGTCAGTCTAGTGGATTGTTAACCCTTTAAGGACCTAGGGTCTTTAAAGTCAATGCATTTAAGATGGAACAGTTCTGTCATTCGTCCTTAAGGGTTAATTAGGCAGCAGAGGCCTTGTTATCTTTTGTCTGGCTATCCATCATGAGTCTGACACTTCCTAGTGTCTCATTGCAGTGTCTGGTCAGCTTATTAACCCATTCAGTTAAATGGAGAGAGTTTTTTTTATATTTTTATTTTAAATATAATAAGATAACAACACATGTATGTCGCACCACACCAGAAGACACAACGTCAAAAAAATAAACTTCCGAGAGAATAGCAAATGGGCAAACTTTTACAGGACAACAACATATATAAAAAACAATAAAACTAAAAGGGGAGTTTTTCATTCTTACTAAAAACATTTTGTTAAAACTCCATTAATGAAAACACGTCATTAAAAAAGGATTATAAAAGAAGGGGGAGAGGACTATTAAACTAGATCTTAATTAATACTCCACCTTATAACAGTTACAAGCATTTATAAAGTGCCAACAAATTCCTTAGCGCTGTACAAAGGGAGACACAGAATAACAAATATACATACATGTTACACACACTGAACAGAAGGAGGAAGGACCCTGCTCAAGAGCTTGCAATCTAAGAGGAAAGGGGTGACACACTAGATGAGGTAACATAACACAAGAAAAATCTATATGAGGATCCATAACCCGTTCTTTAAAAATACTTCCAAATTGTATGGCCATTTTAAGAGTCCCAAAAATAGCTGTATACGACAGTTGCAACCGGGCCCTGGCATTCCGCCACTAGAGGGCGGGGCCCAGCGCTGCCACCAGATTACGGCAATCAGCGCTGGAATCTGGGAGCCGCACACTGGCCGTCCCTCTCCCTGCCAGCGGCCACTGACATGCAGCTTGGCCGCTCACGTGGGATAGGGACCAGCGCACGAAATCCTCTCGCGAGACCTCTGCGCTGATCAGGTGGTTTCCGGCGAGCGACCAAGATGCATGCTTCCAGCGACCGCTCGCCTCGGAGAAGAACAGAACGCCGGCAGAGCCTGCCCTGGGGCCAGCAGAGGTGAGAGCTGGGGGGCAAATATATACCCATGAGAGCTGGTGGCCATATATACCCATGAGAGTACCCAAGTACTCGTGCATGTCCCAGTATCAGTATCGGTGCATCCCTAGTTTTAAGTATTGCTACAACGCGCACAAAAAAGTAAAAATACTTCAAGGATACATGCAAATATATTCCAACTACTGTAGTATCAGTATTGGAATTGGTAATTTCATGTTTAAATTTTGAAAACGGTATGCGTTGATTTATACATTTAACTCTTTAAGTACTAAGTGATTTCCCCCCCCCCCAAAAAAAATACTCGGTCAGGAAGCAGTGTTTTTTTGGGAAAATCACTTGATTATACAGTAAGAAATATTTGGGAACATTCTCAATGCATGTCTTACTGTAATAATCTATTTGGCAGGCAGATGGTTCCTGCAGGTAGAACTGCAGCCCATATCTCCGTGTCGACTGTGGAAAGCCCAATATGTCAGAGCAATCCTTAGCCGATTTTAATCAGTTTTAGCATTATGCCCACATGGCTAAAACTTTGGGGCACCTTCTGGAGCCCAAAGACAAATGAAATTTGTTTGCAACAAATGAATTTAATTTGCACTCGTACAGCACAGCTGCTGATCGAGTATACACGATCATATTAGTGAAGGGGTTAATGGTCTCTCAATTCAGAGTCTACACAAATGGGGTTATTCACTAATCCATATTCTTTAAGTGTAAGAATAATAGTTCAACTTCAGCAAACATTTTGTGGATCAACTACCGTGACTCCATGGTAAATTTATTACTTGCGGAACTGCAACTGTAGTTTGCTGTAGTTTTTCTTGCCTCTGTAGTTTCCACCAAAGATAATTTCCCCAGTGTTTCCACTGTAGTTTCTGCCACACAACTTTAATTTTACCTTGGCATTCTCCATAGTTTATACAGTTTAAGTTGAAGCATTTTTGTATTCTTGTTACCCATGTTCTTTTGGGAGGTCTATGGAGATTGCTACTCCAGAATCGCCAAGGTATATTAACCTCCCTGGCGTTACGATTCTTACATTTTATATGTCAGAATCGTTACAATTTATTTGGCCCCCTAGCGTTATCAGAGTGTGGCTCGGGGTTAACATTCATTGCCGAAAGCGGTAACCCCAAGCCACAGTCGGGGCTGTGTACATTACCTGGCCCTGTGCTCTCTCGCTGTCCCCCGCTGCCATCTCCGGACGATCGCGAGAAGGGAACCAGGAAGAAGGACGCCACGATTGCCAGAGGAGAATGCGATTGCAGAGGTCAGGGAGGGAGCGCAGGTAAAGGTAAGTATCCAGCCAGCGAGTGTGGCTCCGGGTTACCGCTTTCAGCATTGAAAGTTAACTCCAAGCCACATTTGGGAATACCGCCAGGGAGGTTTACTGGTGTTTACACCTCATCTGTAGGAATAATGGCGTTATCATTTGTTTTTTGGTTTTCATCTGTTTGCAGAAACTTTACCTTCTGGTGTTTGATTTTCTTTCTGAGGATGGCTAAAGTTCAGAGTAGCAATAACAATGATATTGGCACTTTGAGAATTGCCCCATAAATGTATATTTATTGAGCTCTGTTTGATCCTGCGTGTCTTTGACACATCATGGCTATACTTATTTTGGGCCTTTAATCCTGATGTGCCCTTCTGCAGAAATTAAAGAAATACCCCAAGTTTACAGATTGCTATTTGTGTAAGTGGAGTTAGGCTAGCGGGGGACAAACGCAGTCATCACGTCCGTGTCCCCGCACTGTCTAACGTCCGTCGTAGCATTGATTTGTGATTATTATTATTATTATTATTTATTATTATTGTCATCATTAATATAGCGCTAACAGTTTCTGCAGCGCTTTACAATAACCAAAGGGAACGAGATACAAATAAACGGACATATGATGGAAACAAGAGGCGTAAAGGGCCCTGCTCATAGGAGCTTAAATTCTAGAGGGAATGGGGTTGAGGAAGACGAGAGGAATTTTACTAGATAACGGGATCATTAGTGCCAGTGGTTTGGGAACAGGTGGGGCCACAGAAGCCGCTTCAATCGTGTAGGTGAGCAGAAGGAGGAGTTGCATCAGTGATGTAGTACGCTAATCTGAAGATATGGGTTTTGAGGCATTTCTTGAAGGCCTGAAGGTCAGGGGAGAGTTTGATAGGGCGAGGCAAGTCATTCCACAGGACCGGTGCTGCCCTTGAGAAGTCTTGGAGACGAGAGTTGGCCGTGCCCATGTAGACCGATGACAGGTGGAGATTGCCTGCTGAACAGAGCTGGAGTAATGAAGACCTGTAGGGAGGAGTTGAGTTATTGAGCGATTTTTGAACGGGAGCATCAGTATTTTAAACTGTGTCCTGGAATGTACAGGAAGCCAATGGAGGGACTGGCAGAGTGGGGAGGATTCTTTACAGATTGCAAAGGGGCAATACGGGAGTTGGGGAGGCCAATAAGGAGCGAGTTGAAGTAGTCAAGTCGTGAAATGACAAGAGCATGAACCAGCACTTTTGCGGTATCTTGTGTCAGAAAAGGGCAGACACGGGCAATGTTTTTGAGTTGCAAGTAACAGGATTTTGTCACTGTCTGGATGTTGGAAGAGAATGTTAGGTCAGAGTCAAAAGCGACACCAAGGCAGCGAGCTTGGGGTGTTGTGCTAACGGGCGTTATATTTACTCATAGAGAGATAGGTGGTATTGAGTTCTTCTTGGAGGGAGGAATTTCAGTTTTGGCAAGATTGAGTTTAAGGAAGCGGGAAGCCATCCAATCTGAGACGGCAGAGAGACAGTCAGTGACTCGATCCAGGAGAGCTGGAGAGAGATCAGGGGAGGAGAGGTAAATTTGAGTGTCATCAGCGTATAGGTGGTTATTCTGCCTCGCTAGCAGAGCTGTGAGGCGCAGGTGCTTGAGACTAACTCTAAATCTGTATTTGACCAGTACTCACACAATGAAAGTTCGGCAGACAGCGTCAACTCAGCAAAACTGACACGTAGAAAGATGAATCCAGTTGAAACCTTTAATGATCAGACTGACAATCTTTATAATAGTGTACAGAAATGCAGCTGAAAAGGCATTCGCTCTGTCAGCATAGAGCTAAGATGACTACTAGATGACCAGTAATTATTACCTCAGAAACTAGCCTGAGGAAAAAGGGGCGGAGCTAGCTAGATGCAGCAAGGCTATGGGGACCCAGCAGGAACAAAATAGCTATGAAATCATAACTGTAAGTAGTAAAAGGCAGATTCAATACATGGCATTAAAATATACAAATAAAACCTAAATCATGGGGCATGACACTCCCCGTCTGAAATCTTTAGATTTCAAAATAAACTAACACTAATAACATTAAATGTCCTCCTGGAAGCCCAATGCAGAGACCTGAAAAAAGAAAAGGTAAAGCATTCAATAATACAACTTTACACTTTATAGTTAAGTCAACAGTCTTAAGGGTAAGCCATAGTTCCAGATGCGAGGAATAAACTTAACAAGTTAACCCATCTTCATGCTGGGGAAGCCTCTCTAGGCCAAAACTTCCACCAACACAATTGTAATCCAGCTGGTTGTATGTGGAAAGGCTTCAGAAAAACCACACGCTTCCCCCTGTGGCATCCATTGAGTAGAATAAGTAAAGTTCCAGGAGTGATGGAGGAACGCAGGTTGCGTTTGTGCTGGCTGAAAAGCTTCATACCATGGCTTAGCAGCTTCCTTGGAACATCTTCAGTGGAATAATAGTGAGGCATTTTATGCAGTTTGACTACACGTATGCCGCCATTCTTATCCCCACTGACTGTCTTTGACACTGTAGCTTTAGCCTTCTCCTTTTTCTTCCTTTCAATCTTTGTTTCTGGGGCTTTGTACTTGCACTTGTAGAGGGCTTTCTTGGCATACATTGCAGAACGGGAATATTTCCCGATTCCGTGGACCAACACTGGATTCAGGCTGTCATGGTGCCGGTTCACCTTCACAGCCTCGGTTTTCTTCTTCAAGGAGAGCTTTAAAGAGTCAAATCGAGCCGCTGCTTGCTGTAGATTATTAGGAAGCTTGTCTCTAGGTGTACAAAAGGGTAAGGATGCTACCCAGCTATTGGCATCATCCTGAGCGAATTCTTTATCCATCGTCTCGAGAATTTCCCTATCTTCTCTTGCCAGTGCCAGTTTGTTGTCATCATTGGTAGAATTGAACACTGTGGCTCCAAAGGTGTTATCCCAGGACTGAAAAGCATTTAATTTATCTTGGTCGTCATGCTGCCATTTGTTGCTGTTCAATTTCTCCTTCACTCTGTGCTGTGGGCACGGTTCAAGATAGGTGTTGCGACCATTTGGCAAGATATGTGTTTTGTAGGAAGCAATCTTGGTAGGCACCTTAATTTCCCTTATACAAACATTGCCTATGATAACCCAACCTAGATCAAGGCGTTGAGCGAATGGAGCATCATGTGGACCATTAATTTGTTGCCGTACCTTATGTACTCTTAGGATATTTGCATTCTTGTCAAGGGTTGGAATTTCATTAGCTATAGCCTTCAGATGAGGATAGTGTAGGGCAGCTTCTGGTGTAGGGATCTCTTGCTTGTTAGATGGGATCTGGTTGCACTCGACAAGTGTGGGTAATTCCAGATTGCCCCCAAGAGAGAGTACTATGAATCTGCTGGCTCTTCTTCCAGAGACCTCTGTAATGCCACTAAATGTACCTAAAGAATAAGGGTAGGAATCTCCTTTTATGTTGAAAAGATAAGAGTTCCGTTCTTGCGAGGGACCGATTGCTCTGATCGTCCAGGATGGCGTATACTTTAGCAGACTTTCCTGGGTGATCCTTGTGATATGTTAGCTAAGCATATTTTAGCACAAGACTTGTCGCAAAGATCTTCACCGCATACTGCTGTACAAGAAGAGGACACTATGGTAACTTCCCAATCCGTAGTCTCCCCGCCGTGCATTAACCCAGGCGGGGAGTCTGTTGACATTGCAGGCATGTACTGAGATGGATGTACAGCCTGCACGTGATCCACACTAACGCATTCTATGCACTTAGGAAATTTGCAGTCTTTGGCAAAGTGCTCATAGAAACACAACATCTGAAGCATATGCCATATGTCTTTAGGAGCTCCTTGCGCTCTTGGAGTGGTTTCTTTCTAAAGCTGATGAACTTATTGAGGGGATGTGGCTTCTTATGAATAGGACAAAGGCGATTAGGATTCTCAATCTTTTCACCTTGTATGCACTCGTCAGGAATTGAGGTAGGAGGGGGGAAGATATTAGTCTTCTTCACTGACAATGGACCCCTGCTGCCTCTGTGATTAAAGTGCGAGCTGTCAGACATCTGAGGAAGGAAGCCCGGACTGTGGAACTCGTAGGAAAAACTTGGGTCTTTCATGCCTCAGCCCTGAGAGCCTGCTGTGGCCAGCCTGGGTCACTAGCTCTCCATACCTGCTTTCCACTTAAGGGTTAACTCCGGTGTCTGAACCTGAGTTTTGCATAAATACCTGATCACGCCCTCCCATCCTCGCTCTTCCATTTTGGTTCATTTTCCTTCCTGTTCAGAGGTCCTGAGAGCTCCCTCTTGTTATTGTATTGTCTCCCGATTTATCTGCTCTGCCGTGTATACCAGTTATTCCATCCTTGCTGTGTCTGCATTACCTGGTTCCTGCTAGCTGGACGATCCACTGCGTGGCCCACTATCCAGTGGGTCCAGAGACTCTCAAGTGGCTTCCAGCCCTCAAGCTCTCTCCTAGATGTAGACCTTCTATCAAGGTACTGTTACCAAAGGCTCCTGCTTCTCCTCAAGAGGATCCAGAGAGAGACTACGTGGCCCACCATCCACTTGCCTGTGATTTCTGTGTTACCATCTGTTCTGTGCTAAGACTGTTTGCTGTGAACCATTCCACAATACAAGCTTTATTGTGCATATACTGCCTCCAGTGTCTGTCTGCCTGCTCACCCCCAGCACTTGGAATTATATCACCATACCATGGCTCCTTCTTGGCGTGAGCCTGACAGGGTCATTCTTCATTTCTGCAATGTCCCTTCTGAACTCACAAAGGTAGGAGAAAGGTGGAAAGGAGATATGGTTCACTCTTTTATACTTTGCCCCAATTGCAGTCCATTTTTCCTGGATATTGTATGGCAGCTTGGAAACTATGGAAATGAGCAGTGTCCAGATAGCTGAGGCTAGGTAGGTAAGCGTCTGTCTTGGCCAGCTGCAGCTCCCAGAGAAGGTCACTGAGTTCCAAGAATCTCTGATTGTCCTTGCCGGAACTTTTTGGGAAACCGTGCAGGCGATTCAACAGAGCGTTCTCTATGGCTTCAGGGCTGCCGTAGCTTTGATCAAGTCTTTGCCAAGCAGCGCCAAGGCCCGACGTTGGATTATTGATGTGGACAGCTCTGAGTCTCTTGACACATTCTGTAGACTGTGGACCAAGCCATCTGATTAGCAGGTCCAGTTCCTCAGTAGGGATGAGCCGAACACCCCCATGTTCGATTCGAACTCGAACAATTTCGAAAGTTCGAGTTCGAACTTGAACATGAACCGAACTCAATGCAAGTCAATGGGACTCAAAAGTTTGTTTTTTAGAGTGCCCTCCAAGAGGGCATATATGCAAGATATTTGCCATAAAAGGTGTATGGGGGTCCGGGTAGTGCCCTGGGGGACAGGAAACAAGGACAAAAAGTTTTAAAAAAAACGTTTTTAAAGGGACAGTGAGTTTTCCATGAAATAAGGGTTAAAAATAAAAACAAAGAATTCCTTCAAATATCGTGCCTAGGAGGTCCCCATAACCTGCCTGTGAAGTGGCGGATTTGTAGGATGTATAGAAACATTTTTTTAAAAAAATTACGTTTCAAATGACGGTAACTGGTTTACTTTGAATCTATACATAAATAACTGCTTAAGGGGGCTGTCTGTATTAAAAGACGAGACCTTTTTAGGACACGCAGAACAAGTTTAGTGATTTTTTTGGGCTAAATTATGGTGAAACTTATGCAGGCTTTGGATGAAAGTAACAATAGGTGCTTTAAAATTGGGCCTTTAGTGTCGGCAACAGTGCCTTCACACCGTAACCCCTCTGTGGTATTGTGGAAGAGTGCAGGGTTGGACCCTGCGGTTCAAAAAATTAAAATGATATAAATCTGGTAATGGCGTCAGTGCACCCAAATAATGTGCCTTTGGTGGCAGCAAGTGACTTCACACCGTAACCCCTTTGTGGTATTGTGGAAGAGTTCAGTGGTGGAGGTTTTGTGAATGCAGAAGAGGACATCCCTGATTTATTCAGTTACGTCAGCATCAGGGGATTGATAGCTGCTGATCCAGGACTGATTCATTTTTATAAATGTCAGCCGGTCTACAGAGTCGGTGGACAGACGCACTCTTTTATCTGTGACAAAACCTCCAGTGGCACTGAACGTCCTTTCAGAAAGCACACTGGATGAAGGGCAACCTAGTAGCTGCATAGCATATTGGCTAAGCTCTGGCCAGTGATCCAATCTCAACACCCAGTAAGCCAGTGGATCATCTGCTGGAAAGGTATCCAGGTCTGCCCTTGACCCTAGGTAGTCCTGCACCATACGGTGAAGACGCTGGCAATGGGTGCCTACATTTGACGTCCCTGGGCATCGTGGACTAAAAATTTTTTAAACAGGCGTCAGTCAAGCGGCCCCGGCCTTCACCTCTATTCCTCTGATCATCCGCAGCCACAGAAGCACCTGTGTCATCACTTGGTAACCTACCAGTGCCTGGAAAGGTGTTACACAAGTGTCGCTTTAGAGTGTCCTCAAGCTTTTTCATCCTGTCCTCCCTCTGTGTGGGCAGGATGAGCTCTGCAACTTTACCCTTGTATCGTGGATCAAGAAGGCTTGCCAACCAGTAATGATCCCTTTCCTTGATAGCACGAATCCTGGGGTCCTTTACCAGGCTTTTCAGGATAAGGGAGCCCATGCAGCGTAGGTTGGAGGTGGCATTAGCTTCTGAGTCTTCCTGGTCAATGAGGAGGATGACCCCATTGTGCACTTCCTCCTCCCAGCCACGTACTAGTCCTTGGGTTTCTGGGCACACAAAACCCTCCCTTGAGGAATCCCCACCTTCAATGCCCTCAGTACTTAAATATTCCTCATCCTCCTCTTGTCTGATCTGAGGAGGACCATCTGGAATGCTGTCTGTGGAAAGACTGGGGCCTTCAGAGCTATGGAAGGCCTCCTCTTCCTCCCGCTGCTCTGCCTCTAGAGCCACATCTATAATTCTCTGCAGAGTGTGCTCCAGCAGGAACACTAAAGGAATTGTGTCACTGATGCTCGTTGCCTCCTCAAATGGTGACAGTACAGTGCATGCATCCTTGATCATCAGCCACTGCGGGGGGAAACCAAGTTAACCTGAACCTGTCCTTGTGCCATACTCACACAGGTACTAGTTGATGACCCTCTGTTGCTTGTGCAGACGCTGCAGCATTGCTAATGTCGAGTTCCACCTGGTGGGCATATCACAGATCAGACGGTTTGTGGGAAGGTGGAATTCTCTTTGAATTTCAGCCAGGCGAACGCTTGCTGGTAATGACCGTCTGAAGTGGCTGCAGACTTTTCTGGCCTGGCTGAGAAGCTCTGCCAGCCCTGGGTACCTGGTTAGGAAACCCTGTACCACCAGATTTAGGATGTGTACTAGGCATGGTACATGCGTCAACTTACCCAGGCGTAGGGCGGAGAGAAAGTTGCTGCCATTATCACAGACGACCATTCCCAGCTGAAGCTGGCGTGGTGTTAACCATCTCTGCACATGCCCCTGCAGAGCTGACAGAATTTCTGGCCCGGTGTGGCTCCTGTCCCCTAAACAAACCAGCTCAAGCACAGTATGGCATCTTTTTGCTTGAGCCATTGCGTAGCCCCTGTCATGCGTCGGTCTCTGGCGAAGTGGCAGCTAAACCGAGTAGGAAGAGGGAGAGGTGGTGGTGGAGCAGACAGACCTTATACAAGCAGCTTTCTGGAGGCGTGGTGGATGAACAAGCTCCAGCACAGAGCCCCGTCTTGGATCCCTCCCAGCTGCAATCAGAGTTACCCAGTGTGCCATGAAGGAAATGTAACGGCACTGTCCTTGCTTGCTGGACCACGTGTCTAATGTCACATGCACCTTTCTGCTGACTGCCTTTCCCAATGACTCCATAACATTGTGCTCCACGTGCTGGTATAGTGCTGGAATGTCCTTCCGTGAAAAGAAATGGCGTTTTGGAACCTGCCACTGTGGTACAGCACATTTAGCAAAGTCACAGAAGGAAGCAGAGTCCACCAGCTGGAAAGGCAGCAGCTGTAATGCGAGTAATTTTGCTAAGCTGGCATTTAAACGCTGTGCTTGGGGATGGTTGGGACTATATTTTTTTCTTACGCTGCAGCAGCTGGGGCAACGTAATCTGACTGCGTAAATCTTCAGCTGATGGGATGCTGTCACATTGTGAGGAAGGACCTGATACACCCATTAATGTAGCATCATTCCTGTCAGTGGAGATTGTAGGCAATGACATGGCAGGACATATAGCGGGGGTAGAGACAGATGAGGAGGAGGACCTATGCAAAGTGTTGTGCCAACGGGATGCGTGACAGGTGGTCATATGTCGCCTCAAGCATGTGCTACCCAAGCGTGGGATGTCTTTCCCATGCTTGATCCTCATCTGAGATAGATTACAAATAGCAACTGTGCGGTCTGCTGCACATTTCTTAAAGAACTCCCAGACAGCAGAGTTCCTGGATGTGTGCTTTGAGACAACAGCGCTCTGCACCCGAGCAGCTCTGACATCTGATGCCTTGGACTGGCTAGTGCTACGGTTGGTCATAGAGGATGTTGTGCCTCGTGTTTGTTGTGCCTCCTCCTCACTTGCCTCCTCTGTTCGATCAGGCACCCAGGTGGAGTCAGTGACCTCATCATCGTCATCACCCTCTATCTCCTCGTCACTGGAGCCAACTTGGCAGTATGCTGCAGCTGCTGGGGCAACATGAGTGCCCAGGGCCGTCTTTAGCGTGTGGCAAAAGGGGCAGCTGCCCGGGCCCAGTCATTGGTAGGAGGCCCAAGGCAGCTGCGTGAAAAATAGTTGTGAAACACTGCTGTAGCCTGAGTATGTGATGTGAAACTCTGCTGGGTGTGTCAGATTCTGGGCTCTGCTGGGTATATCAGATTCTGGGCTCTGCTGGGTATGTGACATTCTGGGCTCTGCTGGGTATGTGACATTCTGGGCTCTGCTGGGTATATCAGATTCTGGGGTCTGTCTCGGTATATAAACTTCTGTGAGTTTAACTTACTATTAGCAGTACAACTATGAGTATAAAAGTTAAAATCTAACACTATGCAGTGCTGTTGTTCACTGGCACCCGGTTGTCTGATTTACTAGATAGGTCAGTTATACACTTATACACACACACCTCACATTACTGTATCACAGAGCTCCACAGCAATAAAATTCTAATGTACGGTGTGTATGAGTGTTTGATTTTTATTGCTGTGGCGCACTGTGATACGCTCATACATACTGCGTGGTTTTTTTTGGGGGGGGGCAGCATTTCATCCTTCGCTCCAGGCAGCACAATGTCTTGGGCCGGCCATGGTGTGTGTGTGTGTGTGTGTATATGTGATGTGGAGTGTGTGTATGTATATGATGTGGCGATTATATAGATATATAATCACCACACATACACACTTTATATATATATAAATTGGTGATGTTTGGGTGTAATGTGTATATTATGTGTATGATGTGAAAATGTGTCTATGATGTATATATTATGTGTACGTGATATAAAGTATATAGAATGTGTATGTGTACAAAGAATGCATATACAATAGTACGTGTATATAGGATGTGTATGATGTGTATGATGTGTATGATGTGTACACACATTTGCAATTTTTTTTTATATTTTGCATTTTATTACTTTGTATTTCTGTAACACTGTAACAATTTAATGTTGCTGAACCCAGGACATACTTGAAAACGAGAGATATCTCAATGTATCCTTCCTGGTAAAATTCCAAGGGGGGGGGAGAAAATATTCACCCAGGGCCCAGTCAATATTAAAGACGGCCCTGTGAGTGCCAGTTATTTGTGTGTCACTGGCACCCCCTTCCTCTAGGTTGATTATACTCCCTTCCTCAACCTCAGAGATTAAATCCGAGCACTGTAGTTGCTGCGCATCCTCAATCAGCATGTCACTGTCATTGTAGTCAAACAATTCAGCTGACTCCTCAGTGTGTGATATTGAGGCTACGGCAGGAGTAGCTGTGGATATGGAGGCTGCATTAGATGCTTTGACAGCTGAGGTTGACTGTAAAGCACTATAAGCCTGGCTGGCAGAGGACTCTGAGGATGGCCTGGTTAGCCAATCCACCAAATCCTCTGTATGTTGCTGCTGCTTAAGATGGCCAGCACCAGTTAGACAGGACAAGCGTGCCCCTGCAGAGGATGCACCACATCCACGACGACCAGAGGCACAGCCTCCCGACACAGAGGCTGCTTGCCCTCTTATCTGTGCCTGGGAGCTTATGCCTGTCCTTTTTGGTCTTTCTGACATGGTGAGTGGTGTATATATATTAAATATATATAGAACTCTGATTCAACTGTTATAAAAATTGGAGATCTGCTGCAGAACTCTGATTCAACACTGGTATAAAGATTAAAGATTTCCAGAACTCTGGTATAACTCAGTGAGACACCCTGATAGCTGGCAGCCAGTGACAAGACAGATTACAATTCCCACAAACCTCCTAGAAGTCAGTGAGACCCCCTGATGGGTGGCAGTGACAAGACAAAAATTACAATTCCCAGAAACCACCTACAAGTCAGTGAGACCCCCTGATAGCTGGCAACAGTGACAAGACACAGATTACAATTCGCAGAAATCTGCTAGAAGTATGTGGGACCCCCTGATAGCTGGCAGTGAGAAGACACAGATTACCACAATTCCCAGATATTTTGTAGAAATGAGACCCCCACAATTGCTGCTGGCAGTGAGAACACAAAGATTACAACAATTCCCAGATATTTTGTAGAAATTACTGACCCCCCCCAAAATACTTAGTGGCAGTGAGAACACAAAGATTACAACAATTCCCAAATATTTTGTAGAAATTACTGCCCAATCAGGACTCTGAGCCGTGATTGCAAGGCTGTAACCAATTACAAGCTTCAGGCCAGTGGAAAAGTGCATTGTGGGCGAACATGCGGCGAACACGCGGAAATGTTCATAGTTCGCAAACATTCGAACAGGCGATGTTCGAATCAAACTCCGAACCGAACAGCTCATCCCTATTCCTCAGCAGGAGTAATGCCAAGATCACTAATTGTAGTTCTGAAGGCACCCTTCTAGCTTCTGTAATTTTCAGGTTGGTCATTGAACTTCGAACGGCTTGTCTTGGTGAGTTCACAGCGAACCATGTATCTAGCAAACTAGACATGTCTGTTTTCTCTGACTTTGGGCAGGGATAAGAAGTTTGAAAGGCGTTGGCAGTATTCTGATTAAGTGACATAGGATAGTATGCAGTTGCATCTGCATTTAGCCCTGGAGTCGGTTTAACGTCCATAGACTCAGGCGGGCATCATTTTATAGCTGTATGGTTGCTAGGATTTTGAGAAGTTGCTGGAGGGTAGAATTGCATCTGAGAGTTAATGAATTGGGATTGCTGTTTCACTAGGGCGTGTGAAGAAAGGTCAGGGCCATTAGCTAGTAGAGTATTATACTTACCTTGGATGCAGGGTACTGCTTCAGAGTCTTTTCCCTGTTTTGGAAGGTTGTCACAATTGTCAGGAACATTTGATGTTATGAGAGATTCACCGTTTTGCTTTAGTAAATAGTCTCAGGTGCGACTAACAGAATCTTCTGTATCCACGTTGCATAAGCTGATGCTGTCTTTCACTTTCCCCGGCAGCTTACTCCAGAATTTTCAGTGTTGCTACGGCTGTGGCATGCTCACACTGTTTCTCTAGGGCTTCTATTTCTGCTCTTTTGCGAGCTTTTTCCGTTTCCATAGCTGCTTTCTTGCGAGCAGCATCCATTTCAATTTCTGCTTTCCTTTCTGCTTTTTCGCGAGCGGCATCCATCTCCATCTCTGCTTTCCTTTTTGCAAAGGCCGCCAGTATCTTCGTAGTGTCTGCTTCTGCCCGGGCTTCAATAAGCTGCAGATGAACTCTTTGAATATTGTGAGGATTTTGACCTTAAACGATGTGAGCTATTTGAATGCTTGCTAGATGCTGAAATGTGAGAATCAGTCTCTTGGAGTTAGGCAGTTCTCTCTTCTGCCTTTACTCTGGCCTGATGTACTAAATTATTTCATCTATCTTCTCTAAATTAGAGACATAAATGTGACAGTGGGCAAGATATTGAGCATGAGCTGTAGAAAGCTGTCTTTAAAACTTCATGACATTTGCTGAGATGTCTCATAGTTTATGTCCATAAGTGTTTCAGTAATCTACCATGCAGGCTTTCTATTGCGTTTGCTTCTGGCTGGACTATTCTGATTATTCATTACTTCCACATCTGAAACAAGTTGTCTTTCCTGTAATGTTAGAGGGCTCCTTCTGTCTGCCATGCTTACACAGATGATAAGAATAAGAATGGAGCAGTAGAATAGCTGTGGTTAGCAGGCACTGTGTGGCAAAATTTTACACAGACCCACACTCTGCAGGCAGACTCCGTCTGTGGGATGCTGTACTATCTGCTCTCTGTTCACTGAAGGCTGCTTCCTTGTGATGCTAACTGCTGTTAGTGACTTTTCACTAATGCTGTTAATGTCTTTCCTCACTGCTAGCAGTTGTCTTTTCACTAACAGCAGTTGTCTTTCACTAATGCTGTAGCAGTTAAAGTGTCTTTTCACTACTGCTGGCAGTGTTGCCTTTTCACTATTTTGCCTCGCTAGCAAAGCTGTGAGGCGCAGTTCTTGAGACTAACTCTAAGTCTGTATTTGACCAGTACTCACACGATGAAAGTTCGTCAGACAGCGTCAACTCAGCAAAACTGACACGTAGAAAGATGAATCCAGTTAAAACCTTTTAATGTACAGAAATGCAGGTGAAAAGGCATTCACTCTGTCAGCATAGAGCTAAGATGGCTGCTAGGTGACCAGTAATTACCTCAGAAACTAGCCTGATGAAAAAGGGGCGGAGCTATCTAGATGCAGCAAGGCTATGGTAACCCAGCAGGAACAAAATAGCTATGAAATCATAACTAAGCCGTAAAAGGCAGATTCAATACATACCATTAAAATACTGGAATCCAAAGGAGCTGATCGGTTTTCCTAAAGAGGCAGTGTAGACTGAAAAAAGTAGAGGGCCCAGTACTGACCCTTGGGGCACCCCAACAGAGACAGGCTGCCGGGAGGAGGTACTCACAGCACACACACCACATACATGCTGCGCAGTAACAGCACACACACCCCATACATGCTGTGCAGTCACAGCACACACACACCCCCCATACATGCTGCGCAGTCACAGCAAACACACACACCCCATACATGCTGCGCAGTCACAGCAAACACACACACCCCATACATGCTGCGCAGTCACAGCACACACACCACATACATGCTGCGCAGTCACAGCACACATACCCCATACATGCGCTGCGCAGTCACAGCACACATACCCCATACATGCTGCGCAGTCACAGCACACACACCCCATACATGCTGCGCAGTCACAGCACCCACACCCCATACATGCTGCGCAGTCACAGCACACACACCCCATACATGCTGCGCAGTCACAGCACACACACCCCATACATGCTGCGCAGTCACAGCACACACACCCCATACATGCTGCGCAGTCACAGCACACACACCCCATACATGCTGCGCAGTCACAGCGCACACACATACACCACAGGTTGGAAACACACACACCACAGGTTGGAAACACACACACCACAGGCTGCACACACACCACACAGGCTGCACACACACACCACACAGGCTGCGCGCACACACCACACAGGCTGCGCGCACACACCACACAGGCTGCGCGCACACACCACACAGGCTGCGCGCACACACCACACAGGCTGCGCGCACTCACCACACAGGCTGCGCGCACTCACCACACAGGCTGCGCGCACACACCACACAGGCTGCGCGCACACCACACACAGGCTGCGCGCACACACCACACAGGCTGCGCGCACACACACACACCACAGGCTGCACGCACACACACACACCACAGGCTGCACGCACACACACACACCACAGGCTGCACGCACACACCACACAGGTTGCACGCACACACCACACAGGTTGCACGCACACACCACACAGGCTGCACGCACGCACACCACACAGGCTGCACGCACGCACACCACACAGGCTGCACGCACGCACACCACACAGGCTGCACACACACACACCACAGGCTGCACACACACACCACACAGGCTGCACGCACAAACACACCACAGGCTGCACGCACACACACCACACAGGCTGCACGCACACACACCACACAGGCTGCACGCACACACACACACACCACACACCACACAGGCTGCACGCACGCACGCACACACACACACCACACAGGCTGCACGCACGCACGCACACACCACACACCACACAGGCTGCACGCACACACACACCACCACAGGCTGCACGCACACACACACCACACAGGCTGCACGCACACACACACAGGCTGCACACACACACACAGGCTGCACGCACCACACACACCACAGGCTGCACGCACACACCACACACAGGCTGCACGCACACACACACCACACAGGCTGCACGCACACACACCACACCACACAGGCTGCACGCACACACCACACAGGCTGCACGCACGCACACCACACAGGCTGCACGCACACACACACAGGCTGCACGCGCACACACACCACACACAGGCTGCACACACACACACACCACAGGCTGCACACACACACCACACAGGCTGCACGCACAACACACACACAGGCTGCACGCACACACACCACACAGGCTGCACGCACACACACACACAGGCTGCACGCGCACACACACACACACACACCACACAGGCTGCACGCACACACACACCACACAGGCTGCACGCACACACACACACACCACAGGCTGCACGCACACACACACACCACACAGGCTGCACGCACACACACCACACAGGCTGCACGCACACACACACACACACACACACCACACAGGCTGCACACACACACACACACACACAGGCTGCACAACACACACACACACCACACAGGCTGCACACACACACACAACACACCACACAGGCTGCACGCACACACACACACCACACAGGCTGCACGCACACACACACCACACAGGCTGCACGCACACACACACACCACACAGGCTGCACGCACACACACACACACCACACAGGCTGCACGCACACACACACACACCACACAGGCTGCACACACACACACACACCACACAGGCTGCATGCACACACACACACAGGCTGCACACACAGGCTGCACACACACACACAGGCTGCACGCAGGCACACCACACAGGCTGCACGCAGGCACACCACACAGGCTGCACGCAGGCACACCACACAGGCTGCACGCAGGCACACCACACAGGCTGCACGCACAACACACCAACAGGCTGCACGCACACACACACAACACCACACAGGCTGCACGGCACACACACACACACCACACCACAGGCTGCACGCACACACACAACCACAGGCTGCACGCACACACACACCAACAGGCTGCACGCACACACACACCACAGGCTGCACGCACACACACACACAGGCTGCACGCAACACACACACCACAGGCTGCACGCACACACACACCACACAGGCTGCACGCACACACACACACCACACAGGCTGCACCGCACACACACACACAACACAGGCTGCACGGCACACACACACACACCACACAGGCTGCACGCACACACACACACCACACAGGCTGCACGCACACACACACCACACAGGCTGCACGCACACACACACACCACACAGGCTGCACGCACACACACACACCACACAGGCTGCACGCACACACACACACCACACAGGCTGCACGACACACACACACCACAGGCTGCACGCACACACACACACAGGCTGCACGCACACACACACACACACAGGCTGCACGACACACACACACCAACAGGCTGCACGCACACACAACACCACACAGGCTGCACGCACACACCACACACACACAGGCTGCACGCAGGCACACCACACAGGCTGCACGCAGGCACACCACACAGGCTGCACGCACACACACACACAGGCTGCACGCACACACACACACCACACAGGCTGCACGCACACACACACACACACCACAGGCTGCACGCACACACACACCACAGGCTGCACGCACACACACACCACAGGCTGCACGCACACACACACCACAGGCTGCACGCACACACACACCACAGGCTGCACGCACACACACACCACAGGCTGCACGCACACACACAACCACACAGGCTGCACGCACACACCACACCACACAGGCTGCACGCACACACACACACACCACACAGGCTGCACGCACCACACCACACACACCACACAGCTGCACGCACACACACACACACACCACACAGGCTGCACGCACACACACACACCACACAGGCTGCACGCACACACACACACCACACAGGCTGCACGCACACACACACACCACACAGGCTGCACGGCACACACACACCACACAGGCTGCACGCACACACACACACCAGGCTGCACGCACACACCACACACACAGGCTGCACGCACACACACCACACAGGCTGCACGCACACACACACACCACACAGGCTGCACGCACACACACACCACACAGGCTGCACGCACACACACACACACCACACAGGCTGCACGCACACACACACACCACACAGGCTGCACGCAGGCACACCACACAGGCTGCACGCAGGCACACCACACAGGCTGCACGCAGGCACACCACACAGGCTGCACGCAGGCACACCACACAGGCTGCACGCAGGCACACCACAGGCTGCACGCACACACACACACCACACACAGGCTGCACGCAACACACACCACCACAGGCTGCACGCACACACACACACCACACAGGCTGCACGCACACACACACACACCACACAGGCTGCACGCACACACACCACACAGGCTGCACGCACACACACACACACACCACACAGGCTGCACACACACACACACACACCACACAGGCTGCACACACACACACCACACAGGCTGCACACACACCACACACACACACACCACACAGGCTGCACGCACACACACACACCACCACACAGGCTGCACGCACACACACACACACACCACACAGGCTGCACGCACACACACCACACACCACACAGGCTGCACGCACACACACACCACACAGGCTGCACGCACACACACACACCACACAGGCTGCACGCACACACCACACCACACAGGCTGCACGCACACACACACACACCACACAGGCTGCACGCACACACACACACCACAGGCTGCACGCACACACACACCACACGCTGCACGCACACACACACCACACAGCTGCACGCACACACACACAACACCGCACACACAACACCACAGGCTGAACGCACGCACACACACACCACAGGCTGAACGCACACACACCACAACACCACAGGCGCACGCACGCACACACACACCACAGGCTGCACGCACGCACAACACACACCACAGGCGCGCGCACAGCACACACACACCACAGGCTGGACGGCACGCACACACACCACAGGCTGGACGCACACACACACACAGGCTGGACGCACAACACACACCACAGGCTGGACGCACACACACCACAGGCTGGACGCACACACACACACACACCACACAGGCTGCACGCACACACACACACCACACACACAGGCTGCACGCACACACACACACACCACACAGGCTGCACGCACCACACACACACCACACAGGCTGCACGCACACACACACACCACACAGGCTGCACGCACACACCACACCACACAGGCTGCACGCACACACACACACACACAGGCTGCACGCACACACACACACCACAGGCTGCACGCACACACACACCACACAGGCTGCACCACAACACACACCACAGGCTGCACGCACACACACACACACACACGCACACACCACAGGCTGAACGCACGCACACACACACCACAGGCTGAACGCACACACACACACCACAGGCTGCACGCACGCACACACACACCACAGGCTGCACGCACGCACACACACACACAGGCTGCGCGCACACGCACACACACACCAAACAGCTGGACGCACGCACACACCACCACAGGCTGGACGCACGCACACACACCACAGGCTGGACGCACACACACACCACAGGCTGGACGCACACACACACCACAGGCTGGACGCACACACACACCACAGGCTGGACGCACACACACACCACAGGCTGGACGCACACACACACCACAGGCTGGACGCACACACACACCACAGGCTGCACGCACACACACACACCACAGGCTGCACGCACACACACACACACCACAGGCTGCACGCACACACCACAGGCTGCACGCACACACACACAACACACCACACAGGCTGCACGCACACACACACACACCCACAGGCTGCACGCACACACACACCACACAGGCTGCACGCACACACACACACCACACAGGCTGCACGCACACACACACACACCACACAGGCTGCACGCACACACACACACCACACAGGCTGCACGCACACACACACACCACAGGCTGCACGCACACACACACCACAGGCTGCACGCACACACCACACCACAGGCTGCACCACCACACACACACACACACGCACACACCACAGGCTGAACGCACGCACACACACACCACAGGCTGACGCACACACACACCACCACAGGCTGCACGCACGCACACACACACCACAGGCTGCACGCACGCACACACACACCACAGGCTGCGCGCACGCACACACACACACAGGCTGGACGCACGCACACACCACAGGCTGGACGCACACACACACCACAGGCTGGACGCACACACACACCACAGGCTGGACGCACACACACACCACGCTGGACGCACACACACACACACACCACACAGCTGCACGCACACACACACACACCACACAGGCTGCACGCACACACACACACACCACAGGCTGCGCACACACACACACACCACACAGGCTGCACGCACCACACACACACCACACAGGCTGCACGCACACACACACACCAACCACAGGCTGCACGCACACACACACACACCACAGGCTGCACGCACACACACACCACAGGCTGCACGCACACACACACACCACAGGCTGCACGCACACACACACCACAGGCTGCACGCACACACACCACACACACGCACACACCACAGGCTGACGCACGCACACACACACCACAGGCTGAACGCACACACACACACACAGGCTGCACGCACGCACACACACCACAGGCTGCACGCACGCACACACACCACAGGCTGCGCGCACGCACACCACACCACAGGCTGGACGCACGCACACACCACAGGCTGGACGCACGCACACACACCACAGGCTGGACGCACACACACACCACAGGCTGGACGCACACACACACCACAGGCTGGACGCACACACACACCACAGGCTGGACGCACACACACACCACAGGCTGGACGCACACACACACCACAGGCTGGACGCACACACACACCACAGGCTGCACGCACACCACACCACCACAGGCTGCACGCACACACACACACACCACAGGCTGCACGCACACACCACAGGCTGCACGCACACACACACACACACCACAGGCTGCACGCGCACACCACACAGGCTGCACGCACATACACCACAGGCTGCACACACATACACCACAGGCTGCACACACACACACCACACAGGCTGCACACACACACACCACACAGGCTGCACACACACACACCACACAGGCTGCACACACACACACCACACAGGCCACACACATCACAGGCTACACACATCACACACACACATACATACATACCACACAGGCTGCACATACATAATGAAGGCCTCTTCATTAAGCAGGGGGACCCTGGAGTACCCTCTCATTATCCACCAGCTTTGAGTGGGCGGGGCATGTCAATACAGGGCCGTTTTGTTTTTTTCTCCCCCCCCTCCCTCCCCTCTGGGAAAATCTGCAGCTAAGGAGGAGACCCAGGGCAGCCTAAGAGAAAATACTTACATTGGTGAGTGGAATCCTCTCTGCTGCCTCTGGGTCTGCCTGTGTCAGGGGGAAGGGGAGCTGCATGCTGGGCCCAGGCTCCCACTTCTACATCAGCTCATCGGCTCCAGGGCCTCTGCGAGTAAGGGACATTTGGGGGCGGGGCCACAGCCAGCTTCCTGCTATTGATGCAGCGTGTAACTCTTTACAAAGGCACGTGGTAGGGCCCTGTAAGGGGGGGGGGCTGCTGTGCTGGCGACCCGGGCCCTCAGTGTCCATATTATTAGTCCGTCCATACCAGGAGCCCAGCAGCTTCCCATAACAACTAGGAATAGCTAAGTTTGGCAGTGAACCTTCACGGGCCCCCTGGAGGCACCGGGCCCCATACACCAGTAATACCTGTACCCCCCTGATGGCGGCCCTGTGTCTGCAGTATCTTCTGTCAGTACATACGTCCATTATGCACGCACGCAGAGTGCGCTCAGAATGCGGTAGTCTGACATTAGCCTAGGTGTTAAACTTGTGTTAGAATTCAGGATTGCAATCTCAGCAGATAGGATGGAAACACTAGGAGCCCTATGTTGTTTTATCTGCATCTTGTTCCCCTTGTTTATTGTAAAGCGCTGCGGAAACTCTTTGCGCTATATAAATGATGACCATAATAATAATTGTGCCCTTGTCACATTTGAGAATAGCAACATCCAATCATATATTTACCTCAACGTTGCATGTATTTGAGGAGGCCCACCAGGGGCTGGGTGGGTGTGTACAGGGAAGAAAGCAGGTTCACCATTTCTGGGTGTGTTTGCATTGTTTTTGCTGGGTTTTTTTTGTTCCTTTGAGTACCTCATAGAATTTTATAACCACAATGGTTTTGCTGTAATAAAATGTTAAACAGCTATAAATCATGATGCAGCAATCTGATATGATATATTTAGAATTTGCTTTAGGGGTTATTCATAGAGGGCTGATCTAGCCTCGAAATGTCACGAACAAGGAATTTCCCCTTACGGTAACATTTCGTGGCCAGTCAGCTATTCAGGCAGTTTGCCAAAATTTGCCTGTTACGTTTTTTTTTTAAGGCGGCGGCCTATTTCCTGCACTTCATGGACCCTGGAGGAGTTTAAAGGGAGTCCAGGAGAAATGGGATTATTTAAAGGAAGCATTATTGAGGGCCACAGGAAATTGCATTCGGCTTGTTAGCAAAAACAAAAAAGGGTAGAAACCACTGTGGTACTCTGCAGAAGTGGCCAAAATAGTGAAGAACAAAAAGACAGCATTCAATAATTATAAAACAACTCAGAGTGAAGAAGATAGGCAAACCTGTAAGATTAGGCAGAAAGAGGCAAAGCAATTTATAAGAGCTTCTAAAGCACACGCAGAAGAGAAAATAGCTCAGTCAGTAAAAAAGGGGGACAAAACATTTTTTAGATACATAAACGAGAAAAGAAAAGTAAAACAAGGATTAGTTAGATTAAAAACAAAGGAAGGAAGGTATGTAGAAGAGGATAAAAGTCTCGCTGACTGCCTCAATGAATATTTTTGTTCAGTCTTTGCAGAAGAAAAGGAAGGAAAGGGACCTCAGTTAGGAGATGTAACGGTTAGCCCCTGCTTGGGCCATCGTGGTGGCTTGGAACAGGAGATGAAGCCCTTAAGGCAGGTGAGTAACTGACTGGACACAAGGACAGACGGAATTCTCCAAAACCAAGGAGCACCAAAAAACAGAACAGAATTGCCACTAAGCTCCGAAGGCTTCAAGACCGACAGACAACTTAGGACACTCAGAAACACAAAGATACGCCTGCCAATCCGTGAATTGAGCAGGCTGCAGGGCAGTCGGAGAAACACAAAGATACACTTGACAATCCGTGAAGTGAGCAGGCTGCAGGACAGTAAACAAAACAGACTATACTAAAAGAGGTCCTTATAAGCGGCCTCTGAATAATATACTAAACTAAGACAGACAAGGTACATGAAACCTACAAGAATCGTCAATCAGGCAGAGGTAGGCAACAGATCAGAAATATACGGTACCAGGGGGGAGTAGAAGGGATTGTCAAAAATAAAGCCGAGGTCAGAACCAGGAGACACCTGAACAGGAATGCTTTACAGCAACTCAGGTAACACGAACCAGACAGAACCACCATCAAACTCCACAAACAGTCAATGAGGCTCTGTGCTGCTGGGAATATATAGGGAGTGGGTCTGTGTGATTGGGTCATGTGACCCCAGACCAGGAGATCACAACAGAGCCCCAGATCAGCACAGCCAGACACACCATAGGGGAAAAACAAACATGAAGACCCTTCATCACCAGGGGGCAAGGCCGAGACGTGACATAACCCCCTCCCTTACGGGTGACCTCCTGGGCACCCAAAACAAAAAACATGGCAGACAGAATCAGGAAACCAGATCACGAACACCAGTCACCAAAATCCATTGAGGTCCCACTCAGAGTTGTCATCCTCCTCCCCAAGACGCCTCCGTCTATGAGGGTTCCTTTGAATGGCATCCCAGTGGTCCTTTCTGAACACCAGTCCAAAGGGCGACTGCACATAGCCCTCAGGGACATGACGGGGTTGGGGGATCTCGGCATCAGTCAGACTTGACATGGAATCAGTTGGACTAGGGTTAGTCACCTTTTTACGTCTTCTCCTTGAACGAGATCTAGAACTGGTGACCACCCCAAACGACACGGCAATAGTAGGGGCAGACTTGGTTATCTGTTTAACACCACACGATTGAGACCTCTCGACCCCACAAGTGGGTTTGACAGCAATGGACCCACTGCAAGACGTGGGCACAGTGGTCACGTGACTTGACTTGGATACGACTCCCTTGCAGCTCGACTTGGACAGACTTGACAACTCGCCTTTAACTGGAACACCGTTGGAACAGAGGACATTGCCAGGATATGATACAACTGGCACCTCACCATTGTTACAGATTTCACCTGGAGGAGTGCACTGTGGACCCTCCGAGTCATCGGAATCCTCCTCAAAACACCTGAGAGCATTAGGGTCTTTCTTGATCATGGCCCAGTGTGCCTCACGGAACAACATCCCGCATGGGGATCGTATATAACCTTCGGGTACAGGGCTAGAATTTGTAGCACCAGTCCGTTTGGATGTCACTCCATTAACTGGCAGGACTGGCAAATAACCAGAAACAGACATACCTGGCAGCGTGCCATCAGGGGCTGACATGAGGGGGCTCTTGGCCCAAACCAGACATGAAGGACTTAGTACCCACCTGGGACAAAATTGGCATATCGCCAGAAAAAGGCATTAGGGGCACATTGCCCGAATTACACATGAAGGGCTCGGGACCCACACTTGGCAAGACAACGGTAGGAACAACATTGGACCCACTGTGGGACAAGGGCACAGTGGTCTCATGTGTTAATGTGAGCACATTGGTCTCGCAGCAGAACATGGGCACGGCTGCTTCGCAGCAGAACATGGGCACGGCTGCTTCGCAGCAGAACATGGGCACGGCTGCTTCGCAGCAGAACATGGGCACGGCTGCTTCGCAGCAGAACATGGGCACGGCTGCTTCGCAGCAGAACATGGGCACGGCTGCTTCACAGCAGAACATGGGCACGGCTGCCTCGCAGCAGAACATTGGCACGGCTGCCTCGCAGCACAACACGGGCACGGCTGCCTCGCAGCACAACACGGGCACGGCTGCCTCGCACAACACGGGCACAACTGTCTCGTGGATCGGAATCGGTATGACTAGCAGCTCGCTAGTAGAACCAGGCATGAAGGTTTCATGTTTAGATACAGGCACTTCGGCCTCATAACAAAGCATAGGCACGGCTACCTCGTAGCTCAACATCAGCACAACTGACTCGTCAGCAGGCAGGAAGGGCTCTGGGCCCATGACAGGCGTGAAGGGCTCTGGGCCCATGACAGGCGTGAAGGGCTCTGGGCCCATGACAGGCGTGAAGGGCTCTAGGCCCACCTGGGACAAAACCGCTGACACACAGCTTGGGAGTGTTACCGCTGACACACAGCTTGGGAGTGTTACCGCTGACACACAGCTTGGGAGTGTTACCGCTGACACACAGCTTGGGAGTGTTACCGCTGACACACAGCTTGGGAGTGTTACCGCTGACACCTTGTCAGACAGAAACAAAACTGGCCTCCCGCCAGGAACGGACATAGGCACAATACAATGTGCAGAACAGACAGGTTTTTATTTATGCTGTGTACCTGTAACAACAGCGCCACCCTGGACCCTTGTGGCATCAGCGCCACCCTGGGCCCTTGTGGCATCAGCGCCACCCTGGGCCCTTGTGGCATCAGCGCCACCCTGGGCCCTTGTGGCATCAGCGCCACCCTGGGCCCTTGTGGCATCAGCGCCACCCTGGACCCTTGTGGCATCAGCGCCACCCTGGACCCTTGTGGCAACAGCGCCACCCTGGGCCTTTGTGGCAACAGCGCCACCCTGGGCCTTTGTGGCAACAGCGCCACCCTGGGCCTTTGTGGCAACAGCGCCACCCTGGGCCCTAGACCCATGACAAGAACTGAGAAACAGTGATCCACTGCATAACATGGAAGCAGGTAGTGTGCCTTGAGGTGGAGCAATTTTGGCTTTATTACCACACATGGAATTTGCAACACCCCTGGATTGCACAGAAACAGAGGTCCCAGCAGTAGGGTCAGCGCTATGGCTACATGACGTGGCTACCGGGGTCTCACCCTGAGAACATGACATTCTGGGTTTGGGCTTTAATGGACAGCAAAAGATTTTATGCTGGGGTGAACTGCAATAATAACAGAGATTAAGAATTCTACGTCTCTCTCTTTCACTCATGGGAGGTTCCCCAGAGACTCTGCTGGGAGGAACCGCATAATTAAGCACACTGAGAGACAGCATTAACCTCTTCAGCTCTGTCAGCAGATCAAAAACCATCTGAAGCACAGAATTTAACACAGTAGGCTCACCTGCAGGCATTAATGGACTATTTGTAATGTAACGGTTAGCCCCTGCTTGGGCCATCGTGGTGGCTTGGAACAGGAGATGAAGCCCTTAAGGCAGGTGAGTAACTGACTGGACACAAGGACAGACGGAATTCTCCAAAACCAAGGAGCACCAAAAAACAGAACAGAATTGCCACTAAGCTCCGAAGGCTTCAAGACCGACAGACAACTTAGGACACTCAGAAACACAATGATACGCCTGCCAATCCGTGAATTGAGCAGGCTGCAGGGCAGTCAGAGAAACACAAAGATACACTTGACAATCCGTGAAGTGAGCAGGCTGCAGGACAGTAAACAAAACAGACTATACTAAAAGAGGTCCTTATAAGCGGCCTCTGAATAATATACTAAACTAAGACAGACAAGGTACATAAAACATGAAACATACAAGAATCGTCAATCAGGCAGAGGTAGACAACAGATCAGAAATATACGGTACCAGGGGGGAGTAGAAGGGATTGTCAAAAATAAAGCCGAGGTCAGAACCAGGAGACACCTGAACAGGAATGCTTTCCAGCAACTCAGGAAACACGAACCAGACAGAACCACCATCAAACTCCACAAACAGTCAATGAGGCTCTGTGCTGCTGGGAATATATAGGGAGTGGGTCTGTGTGATTGGGCCATGTGACCCCAGACCAGGAGATCACAACAGAGCCCCAGATCAGCACTAAACAGCACAGCCAGACACACCATAGGGGAAAAACAAACATGAAGACCCTTCATCACCAGGGGGCAAGGCCGAGACGTGACAGGAGAGAACACTAAAGAGACATTTACATATCAGTTTACAGAGGAGGAGGTTCTACAGCAGCTGTCTAAAGTAAAGACAAATAAGTCAATGGGGCCTGATGGGATCCACCCTAAATTATTAAAAGAGCTCAGTGATTTAATAGCAAAACCGTTAACAAGGATTGGTTAAATAAATCTGTTAACGGGAGTCGTCCCAGAAGACTGTAAATTAGCAAATGTTGTGCCCATTTACAAGAAGGGTAGTAGGGAGGAATCGGGGAACTATAGGCCAGTTAGTCTTATGTCAGTAGTGGGGAAATTAATGGAAACCATGTTAAAGGAAAGGATTGTTGAACATCTAAAAACACATAGATTACAGGATCAGAAACAACATGGGTTTACCTCCGGGAGATCATGCCAAACTAATCTTATTGATTTTTTTGATTGGGTAACAAAAATAATAGACACAGGTGGTGCAGTATACATTGCTTATTTAGATTTCAGTAAGGCTTTTGATACTGTTCCGCATAGAAGGCTTATCAATAAATTGCAATCTTTGAGTTTAGATTCCAATATTGTTGACTGGATTAGGCAGTGGCTGAGTGACAGACAACAGAGGGTTGTGGTAAATGGAGTTTATTCGGCACAAGGTATTGTTACCAGTGGGGTACCTCAAGGGTCAGTACTTGGACCCATTCTCTTTAATATTTTTATTAGTGATATTGCAGAAGGTATTAATGGTAAAGTATGTCTTTTTGCTGATGACACAAAGATTTGCAACAGGGTTGACGTTCCTGGAGGGATCAGCCAAATGACAAATGATTTAGGTAAACTAAAAAAATGGTCGGAGTTGTGGCAATTGAGTTTTAATGTGGATAAGTGCAAGATAATGCACCTGGGACGTAAAAACCCAAGGGCTGAATATAGAATATTTGATACAGTCCTAACCTCAACATCTGACGAAAGGGATTTAGGGGTCATTATTTCAGAGGATCTAAGGGTAAGTAGTCAATATAATAGAGCAGCAGGAAATGCTAGCAGAATGCTTGGTTGTGTAGGGAGAGGTATTAGCAGTAGGAAAAGGGAAGTGCTCATACCACTGTACAGAGCACTGGTGAGACCTCACTTGGAGTACTGTGTGCAGTACTGGAGACCGTATCTCCAGAAGGATATAGACATCTTAGAGAGAGTTCAGAGAAGGGCTACTAAAATGGTGTACAGCTTGAAGGAGAAAAGTTACCAGGAAAGGCTTAATGATCTTAACATGTACAGCTTGGAAAAAAGACGAGACAGAGGAGATATGATAGAAACATTTAAATACGTAAAGGGAATCCACAAGGTAGAGGAAGGGAGTATATTTAAAAGGAAACAAAATAGCAAAACAAGAGGACATAGTCTTAGATTAGAGGGGCAAAGGTTTAAAAGTAACATCAGGAAGCATTATTTTACTGAGAGGGTGGTGGATACATGGAACAGTCTTCCAGTAGAAGTGGTAGAGGCCAAAACAGTAATTGAATTTAAGCAAGCATGGGATAGGCATAAGGCTATCCTAAACAAAAGATAAATCCAGGTTAAGTATCCATGTAATTGGGCAGACTAGATGGGCCGAAAGGTTCTTATCTGCCGACATTTTTCTATGTTTCTATGTTTCTGTAGTGAATGCTGAAAACCCTACCTATGGCATTAGTCAACTACTGTAACATTGTATTAGATCGTGCAGGGGTAATCAACCATGGCCATGTTTTGGAACTACATCTCCCTTAATAATCAGATACTCATTGCAATGGCTGAGCCTCAAGGGAGATGTAGTTCCAAAACATCTGGTGGCCCAAGGTTGCTGACCCCTCAGTGCAAATGGTCTCAAACACTTTTTTTTAAAAAATTCTTTATTTAGAGAATTACAATTACAAAGATAATCATGAAATCAAACATAGAAGAAATATGGCCGCGCAAGGCCTGCCAAGCAGCATACGAGAAGTCCTATCAAAATTTGCATTGCAACCACCAACGAGCCAGGCAAAAAGTGTCAAGTCCGAATGCAGAGTAAAAAAAAATAAAAAAAAGTCAGGGTAATAAACCAAAACCCATATCGGAACCTATCCATATGGTCAAAAAAGGAGCCGAAAGGGTGTGCAAGAACCAGGAAAAAAACAGAAAACTCGCAAGTGAAAAGACAAATGCATGGGGGGGGGAGGAAAGAAAAAATAACAGTGCTCAGTCTGGCATAAGCTCCGGTGGGTCCGGCGAGAGGCTCGTGGCAGCCAAGTTCGACCAAGCAGTCGCCGGGTCGGTGATCGTGTAGGGCACTTTGGTGTGCGTCACCACTAGCGTGCCTGCAAGGACCCAGCGATAGCGGATCCCTCTGCGACGAAGGACGGATGTCACCTCGCTAAATCGCCGGCGGGCAAGCAGAGTCTGTAACGGGAGGTCATGGTATAGGGCCAGAGTAGAGCCTTCAAATTGCACGGGTTCCCTCGCTCCAGGGGTAGACATTATCTTCACTTTGAGAGCTACATCCCAAAAAGCCACCACCACATCCCAGGGTGCCAACTTAGCGGCCGTCGCAGGTCTCTGAACCCGGAACGCCGCTCCAATCACATCAGGCGTATCTGGGGGAAGACCCGAGACCTGGAGAGCGAGGCGGGTAGCAAACGGCGACAGCTCCTCCGAAGAGACAGAATCTGGAATACCTCAGACCCTGATGTTTCGACAACGGTGCCTGGTTTCCAACATCTCCACCGAACGGGTCAGGAGCTCTACCTGAGACCGAAGACCCACAACCTGGTCAGATAGATGGGTATGGTCCAACTTCATCTCCAGAGGTCATCGCCTGCACCTCTGCTACCTGTACACGCACCACTTCCACCTCCGCTCGTGTCGCCTCCACCTCCAGCTTCCAAAACCTCTCGAAGTTCCCGGAGTTCATCCAGAATTCTGCGAAGGTCACCTTTCGTAGAGGGGAGGGGATAGTCCGCCTCACTAGGCTGGGATGGAGCAGGAGACTCTCATGGTCCAGTCGGCCTAGACCCAGTCCCTTCCAACCTCACACACTGCCTGTCCGAAGTCATGCTACTGCAAGCGTAAAGTTGGCGATCTTTGGCCGAATCCCCATCAGATGATGCCCCAGAGGCTGCCGAGATATTCATATCAGCCATTTGTGCGGCTTTCTGCTTTTTTTGCGCCCGCTTCTTTGCAGCACCAGAGAGGGGCCGGGAGTCCGATGCCTGGGATTGTGGCACAATATCCCGAATGTACCTCAGAGACCAAGAGCTGTCCTCTTCGCCAGAAGATGCATATCCCAGGGGGAGAGAGGTGTGGGCCAGCACTCCCACGCAAACAGACCCACCTTTCAAAGAGTCACGAATGTCTCGCTGTCTGGGACCCCCCTTTGGCACACGGCTGGTAGGCATAATGCAGGATTTGCAGATAGAACGATGCAAGGCTCCACCAAAACTCCAGCAGGGCACACGCAGGCTTCCGAGTCTGGTCGCCGGTGAAATCCTCCATGGGACGCGCAGCTTGGGGACAGGCAAGGATCAAAGGGCACTCCAACCCCCTCAAAGCCAGCCAGATCAATCACTGTGCAGGGCAAAAGGTGTAAAAATAGCAATAAAGTCCTTATCAGTGTCATGCCCCACGCCGCGGCCCGATCCCTGCCCAGACCGCCATGCTGGGGCACACACCATATGTACCTGAGGTCCCTCGTGGCGCACCGCTTGAGTCCCAACATGGAGACAGCTTGCAGCACCTCCCACGCCGCTGCCAGGATCTGCATGCCTGGAGACAAAGTGCGCACGCGCGATCGCATGCCTTCCTAAGAAACGAAGAACTTGGTACTCTGCTGGTAGCTTGCGGGTACTGCATGACACCTGCACTGGAGATCCTCTTATGCCACCAATTAACCTATCAAGTACTCAGGTATCCCAGCTCCACCTACGAGTCCCAGGTGAACGGTGTTCTTATGATCCTCTGAACCCTATTTAAACCTGCCGCCTTTCTCAGTTCATAAACCAGGTTATACTGTGGTTCACTGCTTCAGTTGTCCAGTGTTCCCTCTTCGTTCCTGTTCCAAGTGAATCCTGAGCTCCAGACCCTGCATCCAGTCTTGCTTCCACGGTACCAGCTCCAGACCCTGCATCCAGTCTTGCTTCCACGGTACCAGCTCCAGACCCTGCATCCAGTCTTGCTTCCACGGTACCAGCTCCAGACCCTGCATCCAGTCTTGCTTTCATGGTACCAGCTCCAGACCCTGCATCCAGTCTTGCCTCCACGGTATCAGCTCCAGACCCTGCATCCAGGCTTGCTTTCACAGTACCAGCTCCTATGTCCACGGTACCAGCACCAAATCCATCTACAGACTTGCTTCCACGTCCACGGTACCAGCACTAGGGACGAGCCGAACACCCCCGTTCAAGTTCGAACATGAACCGAACTCAATGCAAGTCAATGGGACTCAAAAGATAGTTTTTAGAGTGCCCTCCAAGAGGGCATATATGCAAGATATTTGCCATAAAAGATTTATGGGGGTCCGGGTAGTGCCCTGGGGGACAGGAAACAAGAACAAAAAGTTTAAAAAAAAAAACGTTTTTAAGGTTTCAAAATAAAAACGAAAAATTCCTTCAAATATCGTGCCTAGGAGGTCCCCATAACCTGCCCGTGAAGTGGCGGATTTTGTAGGATGTATAGAAACATTTAAAAACAAAAATGACATTTCAAATGACGGTAAACGGTTTTCCTTTAATCTATTCATAAGCAACTGCTTGGGGTGGCAGCCTGTATGAAAAGACATTTTAGGACACACAGAAAAGGTTTCGTGATTATTTTTTTTTGGCTAAATTATGGTGAAACTTATGCAGGCTTTGGATGAAAGTAACAATAGGTGCTTTAAAATTGGACCTTTAGTGGCGGCAACAGTGCCGTCACACCGTAACCCCTCTGTGGTATTGTGGAAGAGCACAGGGTTGGACCCTGCAGTCCAAAAAATTAAAATTATATAAATCTGGTAATCTAGGCGTCAGTGTCGCCAAATATTGGGCCTTTGGTGGCAGCAAGTGCCTTCACACCGTAACCCTTTTGTGGTATTGTGGAAGAGTGCAGGGTTGGACCCAGCGTTCCAAAAAATTAAAATGATATAAATCTGGTACAGGCGTCAGTGCACCCATATATTGTGCCTTTGATGGCAGCAAGTGCCTTCACACCATAACCCCTTTGTGGTATTGTGTAGGAGTTCAGTGGTGGAGGTTTTGTGAATGCAGAAGAGATCCCCGATCTATTCTGTTACGTCAGCATCAGCGGATTGATAGCTGCTGATCCAGGACTGATTCATTTTTATAAATGTCAGCCGGTCTACAGAGTCGGTGGACAGACGCACTCTTTTGCCCGTGACAAAACCTCCAGCGACACTGAACATCCTTTCAGAAAGCACGCTGGATGAAGGGCAACCTAGTAGCTGCATAGCATATTGGCTAAATTCTGGCCAGTGATCCAATCTCAACACCCAGTAAGCCAGTGGATCATCTGCTGGAAAGGTATCCAGGTCTGCACTTGCCCCTAGGTAGTCCTGCACCATACGGTGAAGATGCTGGCAATGGGTGCCTACATTTGACGTCCCTGGGCGTCGTAGACTAAAAAAATTTAACAAGGCATCAGTCAAGCGGCCCTGGGCCTTCACCACTATTCCTCTGATCATCCGCAGCCTCAGAAGCACCGGTGTCATCACTTGGTAACCTACCAGTGCCTGGAAAGGTGTTACACATGTGTCGCTTTAGAGCGTCCTCAAGTTTTTTCATCCTGTGCTCCCTCTGTGCGGGCAGGATGGGTTCTGCAACTTTACCCTTGTATCGTGGATCAAGAAGGCTTGCCAACCAGTAATGATCCCTCTCCTTGATAGCAAGAATCCTGGGGTCCTTTACCAAGCTTTTCAGGATAAGAGAGCCCATGCAGCATAGGTTGGAGGTGGCATTAGCTTCCGAGTCTTCCTGGTCAATGAGGATGACCCCATTGTGCACTTCCTCCTCCCAGCCACGTACTAGTCCTTGTGTTTCTGAGGACACAAAACCCTCTCTTGAGGAATCCCCACCTTCAATGCCCACACTACTTAAATATTCCTCCTCATCCTCCTCCTGTCTGATCTGAGGAGGACCCGCTAGAATGCTGTCTGCGGAAAGACTGGGGCCTTGAGAGCTAGGGAAGGCCTCCTCTTCCTCCGCTGCTCTGCCTCTAGAGCCACATCTATAATTCCCCACATAGTGTGTTCCAGCAGGAACGCTAAAGGAATTGTGTCACTGATGCATGCACTGTCCATGCTCACCATCCTCGTTGCCTCCTCAAATGGTGACAGTAGAGTGCACGCATCCTTGATCATCAGCCACTGCGGGGGGGGAACAAGTTGACCTGAACCTGTCCTTGTGCCATACTCACACAGGTACTCATTGATGGCCCTCTGCTGCTTTTGCAGATGCTGCAGCATTGCTAATGTTGAGTTCCACCTGGTGGGCATGTCACAGATCAGACTGTTTGTGGGAAGGTGGAATTCTCTTTGAATTTCTGCCAGGCGAACACTTGCTGGGAATGACCGTCTGAAGTGGCTGCAGACTTTTCTGGCCTGGCTGAGAATCTCTGCCAGCCCTGGGTACCTGGTTAGGAAACGCTGTACCACCAGATTTAGGACGTGTGCTAGGCATGGTATATGCATCAACTTACCCAGGCATAGGGCGGAGAGAAGGTTGCTGCCATTATCACAGACTACCATTCCCAGCTGAAGCTGGCATGGTATTAACCATCTTTGCACCTGCCCCTGCAGAGCCGACAGAATTTCTGGCCTGGTGTGGCTCCTGTCCCCTAAACAAACCAGCTCAAGCACAGTATGGCATCTTTTTGCTTGAGCCATTGCGTAGCCCCTGTCATGCGTCGGTTTAACTGCCACTTCGCCAGAGACGGAGGAGGAAGAGGGAGAGGTGGTGGTGGAGCAGACAGACTTCATACAAGCAGCTTTCTGGAGGTGTGGTGGATGAACAAGCTCCAGCACAGAGCCCCGTCTTGGATCCCTCCCAGCTGCAATCAGTTACCAAGTGTGCCGTGAAGGAAATGTAACGGCCCTATGTGTCTAAAGTCACATGCACCTTGCTGCTGATTGCCTTTCCCAATTACTGGATAACTTTGTCTTCCACGTGCTGGTATAGTGCTGGAATGGCCTTCCGTGAAAAGTAATGGCGTTTTGGAACATGCCACTGTGGTACTGCACATTCAGCAAATTCACGGAAGGACGCAGAGTCCACCAACTGGAAAGGCAGCAGCTGCAATGCAAGTAATTTTGCTAAGCTGGCATTTAGACGCTGTGCTTGGGGATGGTTGGGACTATATTTTTTCTTTCGCTGCAGCAGCTGGGGCAACGTAATCTGACTGCGTAAATCTTCAACTGATGGGATACTGTCGCATTGTGAGGAAGGACCTGGTACATCCATTACTGTAGCATCATCCCTGTCAGTGGAGGTTGGAGTCAATGACATGGCAGGACATATAGTGGGGGTAGAGACAGGTGAGGAGGAGGACCTATGCAAAGTTTTGCGCCAATGGGATGCGTGGCAGGTGGTCATATGGTACCCAAGCGTCCGGTGTCTTTCCCACGTTTGAGCCTCATCTGACATAGATTACAAATAGCAACGGTGCGGTCTGCTGCAAATTTCTTAAAGAACTCCCAGACAGCAGAGTTCCTGGATGTGTGCTTTGAGACAGCAGCGCTCTGCACCTGAGCAGCTCTGACATCTGATGCCTTGGACTGGCTAGTTCTACGGTTGGTCATAGAGGATGTTGTGCCTCGTGTTTGTCCTCACTTGCCTCCTCTGTTCGATCTGGCACCCAGGTGGAGTCAGGGGGTGATGACAATGATGATGAGGTCACTATCTCCTCATCACTGGAGCCAACTTGGCAGTATGCTGCATCTGCTGGGGCAACATGAGTGCCAGTTATTTGTGTGTCATCACTGGCACCCCCTTCCTCTAGGTTGATTATACTCCCTTGCTCAACCTCAGAGATTGAATCAGAGCACTGTAGTTGCTGCGCATCCTCAAGCAGCATGTCACTGTCATTGTAGTCAAACAATTCAGCTGACTCTTCCGTGTCTGATAGTGAGGCTACGACAGGAGTAGCTGTGGACATGGAGGCTGCATTAGATGCTTTGGCAACTGAGGTGGACTGTAAAGCACTACAAGCCTGGCTGGCAGAGGACTCGGAGGATGAGGATGGCCTGATTAGCCAATCCACCAAATCCTTTGTATGTTGCTGCTGCTTAAGACGGCCAGCACCAGTTAGAAAGGACAAGTGTGCCCCTGCAGAGGATGCACCACGTCTACGACGACCAGAGGCACAGCCTCCCGACACAGAGGCTGCTTGCCCTCTTATCTGTGCCTGGGAGCGTCTGCCTGTCCTTTTTGGTCTTTCTGACATGGTGAGTGATTATATAGATTAAAGATATACAGAACTCTGATTCAACTCTGGTATAAAGATTAAAGATTTCCATAACTCTGGTATAACTCAGACCCCCTGATAACTGGCAGCCAGTGACAAGACACAGATTAAAATTCCCAGAAACCTCCTATAACTCTGTGAGACCCCCTGATGGGTGGTAGTGTGACAAGACACAGATTACAATTTGCAGAAATCTGATAGAAGTATGTGCCACCCCCTGATAGCTGACTGTCAGTGACTGAGAAGACACACTTTCCACCAATTCCCAGATATCTGCAACAAGTGAGACCCCTCAAATAGCTGTCACTGAGAAGACACACTTTCCACCAATTCCAGATATCTGCAACAAGTGAGCCCACCAAATTGCTGCTGTCACTGACTGAGAAGACACACTTTCCACCAATTCCCAGATATCTGCAACAAGTGAGACCCCCTCAATAGCTGTTACTGGCAGTGAGAAGACACAGTAACAGAACGATCTCCTCTCACTCCTGCAGAAAACACGTGCTGGCTGGGCTGGGTTCAAGCTTTATATAGTGTGCTGCGGGACTTAGCTCTGTGAGCCCATGATTGGGCAAAATTTGCCCAATCAGGACTCTGAGCCATGATTGGCATAGTCTTGCACCTGTCTTGCACATAAACTGTGGTCAGGTGCAAGGCTGTAGCCAATTACAAGCTTCAGTCCAGTGGAAAAGTGCATTGTGGTCCATTGTGGGCGAACATGCAGAAATGTTCGTAGTTCGCGAACAGGCGATGTTCGAATCGAACTCCGAACCGAACAGCTCATCCCTAATCAGCACCAGATCCATCTCCAGGCTTGCCTCCACGTCAGCGGTACCAGTTCCAAATCCTGTACCCAAGCTTTCCTCCACGACCATAGCACCAGCTCCAGCTCCTCAACCCACTCTTGTCTCAAAAGGCCACAGCCCACGTTACCCTCTTCTACAACCCTTCATTCTGGACTTTATGTTGTTTCACTTCTGAGATCGAAGATCCTTACTCGTAATTTCCCGTTCTGGACTTTCCACCAAACCAAGGATACCTTTTGGAGTTAGTCTTTCGTCCTGGACTTTATTTGTTTCATCTCAGTAAAAACTCAATTGCTTACTTATAAATTTCCTGGTTTCCTTCTTCGACAGCTTGCCATTGGGTTCCATACGCACAACACTATACAGGGGTCACAGCCCCTGCTCTTACAATCAGTCACGGAGCTCTTTCAAAACGCGGCTGCTTGCCTTCACAGTTAGCTCCGCCCTCGTCTCCAACACATTTGACCATATTCCATGGTTGTTAAATGTCAGACGCTAATGGAAAAATCATGCGCCAGCCGTTCACTTTTAGCGACTCAACTTTTAATGTCCAAATTCCATCAAAGATGCATTTCAAGATGCTAAAGTTGTCTGGAGATGTCAAAATTTCTTGGAAAGATGTTAAAAGGTTTGTGGAGCAGGGAAGTTATTGGCTGGCGCAAATGAAACATGGATGTGTGCACATCTAGCGCTGCGTGTATTTTAGTCCTGGTGTAAGATAGGTTTATTCAAAACCTTTGGAATATCTCCCTATTCTTGCATTTCTTAACGACATGCATGTCACATGTTTCAGAATAGGAGACGCCAAGTACAGTAAGCGAATGTAAGCCTTGAGACACTAAGGTCAGTATGTCTTTTTTTTTTAAAAAAGTATTTTCTCGTGCTGTCCGGCTTTCCCCTAGTTTTACTTCCTTCAAACGCTCACTTAAGACATTCCTATTCAGGCAAGCCTACCACCTGACTCACTGATACACCTCACTGCTCCAACTAGTCCATCACTCTCACCTTGCAGTCCATCACTCTCACCTTGCAGTCCTCTCCTCCTGCTTCCACCCCCAACCCTTCCAGATTTGTAAGTTCCAACGGGAATAGGGCCCTCGTTTCCTCCTGTACTGGTTTGTCAAAATGTTGTTCTCAGGTATTGTAACCCTGTCTATATTGTGCCCATTGTACAGTGCTACAGAATATGCTGGCGTTTTATAAATAAAAATAAATAATAATAATATGAGGCCGGACACATTGAGATTTCTCTAGTTTTCAAGTATGTCCTGGGTGGCAAGTATTGTACCCTTAGGTGTCTTGCCCAAGGACACTTACTGGAGAGGTGCTCTTGCCAGGATTCGAACCTGTGTCTCCACAGTTATAGAGCAGTGATGTTTCCTCTACTCTACCCAGCCAGTACTTTAACAGCAAGGTTGCAAGAGGACATGAAAGGTTATGTTAATAACGTCTGCCATTTTTTTGTATGCCTCGAACGCTAAGCATAACGACAACCTTGGAAGAGGGCTCGTTGTTAAAAGTAGTGTATATTTATAAATTGAAATATTACTTTTTGGGTTATGAATTTCTATTTTGATATCAGAGATGTCTTTGTACGATTTCTAAATAAAATTCATTTGACATGTAGTTCCTTTTTATTTTTAGCAATAACAACCATATCCAAAACTACTCTGTGAATCGTGATGATGAGCGAAACCTATGGAGCTCCCCCCATGATTTGTCTCACACAGAGGCAATGGACGATAGAATGTTGCATAATTGGATCCAGACAAGGAGCCAGCTAGAGAAAGACTCAGAGGTCAGAAAACCGAAGACCTTAAATATTCTACTGAGTGAGAGTAACTACTGGAGTAGGACTGTACAAGCAAAAAAAAAAAAAGTCCACATGCATACATTACCAGCCTGGGTGGTCCATGACTTCAGGTCAATGATTTTATCTAAAAATAGGAACTGGTTACTCTAGGTCAACGCAATGGTGAACTGGGTTTATTAGGGACAACACAATGTTTCGGTCTTCTCACCAGATCTTTTCCTCTTGAAAATGGTCCTGTGAGGGAACTGGAAATAAACTCGCTCCACTTTTGTGCTGACCGTGTGTGACCAATACCTGCTTATAATGATGATGTTTAAAATCAACTACTTGGTAGCAGTCATTTTGTTATGCCTTAATTTATGCGCGTGTGAGCAGTTGAAACAATTTATCTGAAATCTTTTAGTAAATTTCTAAATATTCTGGTGAAATTACATAATGTCACATTCTGTACCTAAAATCTGAGTTTTAGTGGCAGATTAACAGGTTATAATATGTTTTTACTCTGCAAAAGAGATAATCAACGTGTTATTATGTGTTCAACATTCAGGAATGGCAAAAACTCAATTATGAAATTTACACATTAAGGCAAGCAAGGCGAGAGGTGAGATCCAGATGGAAAAGGATTTTAGAAGACTTGGGTAGGTTTTATTATTTAATAATAATGTACAGATACTATTTTGACATGTCTACACCATATAAAAGGGCAGTATTACATACATGGTGCTAAAACGGGGATGCTAAGGAGGAAAACCTGCACAGGTTTCCCCTTAGCATCCTTGTTTTAGCTCCATATTACAAGGCAGGTGCTGATTCAGCAACCTGCCCTGTAATGCAGCACTAAGCCGGTGGATACACGAGGCAGTGCGAATGCGCCACCCCAAGAATCCCCTCCTGGAGTCCATAGGACTCCATTGAGGCTCCGACTGCCAGGTCACCAGACCTACAGGATCTCATCTCTCGTGAGATCAGGCAGGTCCGCGGAGGGCGACTGGAGGACTTTTTTTTACCCTAGTCTCGCTTTGCTCCCAGTGACCAGAAGAGGCAAATCGAGCTGCTGTTCTGAGGGATAAGAGGTAAGTATCTCATTTTTTTTGGGGGGGGGGGTTTACAGCTGGTGAGAACTGATTCCGCAGAATCAGTTAGCACCAGCTCCAAGCTGTGGTTAACTTTTGAATTTTGAGGGGCATAATTAGCGTTAGGGCTTTGTATTCTTAGCACTAATTAGTCTTTGCGCTCCCCATGTTAAGCATAGGGAACGCAAAGTATAGTAAGCTCATGCGGAAAAATGCAATCTCCGATGCGCTAACGGGTTTTTAACCCGTTAGCGTTTGGAATGTAATATGAACGACCAACGCTAGGGCCACTAATCCTAAAGTTAACAGTCACACAGCTGAGCTCTAACGTTAGTGTTAAGAATGTAATATTGCCCATATGTTTTATTTTCTACATTAGATGATTTACCAATCTGATTGCAACTCTGGTAATTGGCAAGTTTCACATTAGAGTCCATCGATTTCTACTTTTTTTCCAGATTCGTTTTCTTGCCAGTAGATCACCGCTTTGCTTTACTCTACAGTAAAAAAATACATTAATTTCAACATGGGTAGCCATTCTAAGCTTGCATACATTTTGAAACCTTTTACGCATTACTCCGTGCTCTTTATTTATCCAGTCTCTAGTACAAGATTGTTATTGTATAACTGTACTGGTCCTTCTTTTACAGTTACAGTCCTTGATCTTTTTTTTCCCTTAGGGTTCCAGAAGGAAGCAGAGTCTCTATTATCAGTAACCAAGCAAAGCACCATAAGTAATCCAAAGAATATGAAAAGAGCAATGGAGCTGCTGTTGAGTTTGACAGATGATACCTATATATTTCCAGCAGGGTGGGATCTACCTGAAAGATATTTGTATATAATGGTACGCAATTCTTGTATTAAAATATATACTTTACATTCTGGGGATTGGACTTTTAAATCAACTTTTATTTTTGTGTCTCGTCTTGATATAGTTTTTTATTTATTACTTAGGACCGACTGATCTGTCTGGATGCAGTAGAGGAGTTCACACGTATTGCCCACAAGAAGTACCCAAAGACAAGGATTGAAACAAATTCTAAGATAAAGCAGTGAACGTTCCTGAGAATGGCCAGATCCAAGGCACTTCCTTTCCTAACTTAAATCGGTCTTCGATGAGTGTAATGTTGTAGTTTACAATCCTTCAAATTCAAAGACAATGCTAAAGTAAAGAATGGCAAACCTTAAATAAGATTCTGTAGTAGAAGAGGTGAGCTGTCCTACGGTGAACTGAGATCTGTGGTAGACTTACCACCTCAATCAACCACAAGATTGGCTGAAAAGAGTACCTGATGAAAAGATCACATTTCTCACCCACTAACACAGTCCTCCAATGGACAGCCCTTCGGAAAACACATTTTGTAGATGTTCCTTGAATACACTGCATTGGAATCAAAGATTATTGCAAAAGCATTTGATGCAAACTTAGTCATGGATTCTAATGCTCCTTTTGTCTAAGATTGGTAAACTGCCATGTTCCTATAATATCATCATAAAGTGATCATAATCTTTGCTACCTACATGGAACAAACCCAAATACAACTTTCTTTTGAAGTGTTGGATTCTATAAACCAAGATAAGTCTTTTATTAATGCAAAAATATCCAGCTGGCTTTAGTGCCCAAAGTAGTTTGCACTGGTGCAAATTCATTTTTTATCTTTTAATGTTCATTAGAAATAATACTAAATAATTACAGAGCAAAACGTGCAGGTAAGACATACAGAGTGTATTGGTTATAAACTGTTTGCGAACCGTTGATATAATTGATACACTGGAAAAGTTGACCTGCTCAGTAGTATTGCCATTTTGAATAACGCATTTGCATGACTCCATATCTATCATGATTAATTCCCAGAATGGCTTGTTGGAGTTCTGTTGTGTACATGTTATATGGCAGTATGTTAATAGTATTACTTCAGTATCTGGTAAACATGTTATATAAAGGCAAATTGCTAAAGCAATCCTTAAAGAATTCTGATTGTATCCAATAAACCTAAATTCTACACTCTATATGTAGAGTGATGGAGTTATAAAACAAAACCGGTGTTGTGTGCCTTTTATTTTTCTCTCTACGTTCGGTCTGTTATGCGTACTCTGCTGCTATCTAGTGGACAATCAGGTTAGGAATATTGTATCTTTCTGTATTACAAGCTACATTGAAATTAATAATACATTTTGTTGTTGTTTATTGACCTAGGAACCTCACTCGCCCATTATAAATTGTAACTGTGTACGTTACAACAAGTGATCAATGAGCCCAATCTAATTCTACTCCTGTGGTATTTGAGGCTTTAGGTGTAATGTGACTTAACATGACATTATTCTATTTTGTAATCTACAGATGTTGCCAATGCTCAGACATGCGCCAGTGTACTGCTTGCAAGGATCATATGTCCACGATCTAGGATTCAAATTACACCTTTTAAGAATCCGTCAAAATCATCCCTCTGAACCAGAGACTAAACTCTGGCCCCGGGAAGTTTCTGAACTACACCTCCCATAATTCTCTGGCCATTTATTGCATTCAAAGATTTCTGGGATTTGTAGGAAATAAACATCAGACGGACCTGAGTTTGAAATCCCTGCTCTAAAACATCCTTTAATTTAAATACGGACAGATGTTGGTATTGTATTGCTTTTTGATTTTATCTTGTGTATCAAACTAGTTACAACATTCTAAAGATAGCTATTGTCTACCAACCTCTCTATACAGCATGTTTTGTTCTTTGACTTGTCAGGCTGTATCTTTTGGATTCAACTTCATTCTGGCATATGGTAATTACTTTCTTGATTTTTCAATAGAATGAAACCTAACATTTGAGTAAAAGTACAAAAAAGTAACAAATAAATTTGTCACTCCTAGAACAGAAGGAAAACCATATCCTGCTCAAGGGATTTTATAATCTGAGAGGAGACACACGAAGTGAGGGTAAATGGCTCAGTGGGATAAAGGGAGATAGATCAGGAAAGGTGCAATGAGGGATTATGGAGGTAGTTTATAGGTTTATCTAAAGTCATGTTTTTAGAGACCTCTTGAATCACTGGATGCACAGGGAGCCAATTGTTGAGAGGGAGTTCCATGGGGGGGAAGCTCAAAAAATGTCCTGTCAGAGTGGGATTTGTGGGTATAAGATAACATCTACCAGAATTGGTTATGACAAATTCTTTAACTCGAGCTTTGCTGTGTATATATACCTTGTACTGTATAGGCAGTATTACAATGTTGGTGCTAACTTAACCATAGCAGTTATAAACGTAAAACCTCCATAGGCTATAATGGCTCTGGGAAGTCTACAACAGCTCTGGTTAAGTTAGCACGCAACTATGTAATATGGCCCTATAATGAGAAATGGTTTTATGGAAGTAGTTCAGGGGCTTTTTCCACCCCCTTCCTTCCCTCGAATTCTGCCATTCTCGTTAAAATATAAGGTTTTACACATTTTGCATAGTCTCTGGTATTATGCCGTTTATGCTTTAAATCTTTGCATTTAATTTTAATTTACTGTAAGTTTAGCAGCACTCTACATCCAAGCATTGCTGAATGATTGTAGGCTAACATTGCAAGACATGTTACTTATTATATTTATTGCTCATGGTGAAAATACATACAGCTAATTGAGATGTTACTGTTATTCCTATCTTCTACTGCAATGGCCTCCCATTAAAAGGTTATGTCCAAGTACATCAGAGGCATAAACACCCCCCTATATATGTATTTGGTTTCCTTCATACCATTGTTTTTTTTCCCACTAAGGTTAATGGGTCCGTAACACAAAAAAATTAAATGTCCTTGGTTACCAGGCTAGTGGGATAGACCCCTTTAGCCATGTCTCCCGTTTGATTCTAATACGTTTTGTTCATATGTCTCTGTAATTTTGTTCCTGGCGATGCTGATTTACTGTATCACCTTGATAAAGGCCTCCAGGGGCCGAAACGTAGGTATGCCTTTTTAATCGAAGACCCTAGTTGCCTCCCATACATTGCTTTTATTTTTTTATATATATATATATTACACATATTGTGTGTTTGCAGCTGGGCATTTAAAACTTGTTTTGGCATTTATCTTGAAGAGGATGTGTGCTTACCTGCTTTGTTACATTCTATATATCTTTATTTCCCTATTGCCTAGAACTATGGAAATGTAGCCAATGGCATGCCTGCTTTCACAAAATGCAGAAAGTTTATATTATATATATTGAAGTTGTGCGTGGTGCATATGGGAGATTAGTTTTCTCAAGGCACCTGTGTAATATGTTAATCCTGTTTTCTTCAGCCGAAAACCTTAATGCAGTGGCGCTACGCTACGTGGGTTGTCAGCGCCCGGGGCCAGCCAAGAATTGTGCGCCCCCCCAACCTGTGGACACGTTAGCATGCCCCGATTCCCTTCCACCATTAGTGCATTGAACCCCTTAACTGTGATACAATGTAATGTGCAGAGTGTATGAGCGTATCACAGAGCCCCACAGTAATGTGCAGCTCACACATAGATATATATTGCCCCCAGCAGCTCACACAAGGATATATACTGCCCCCAGTAGCTCAAACATGAATATATTTGCCCCAGTAGCTCAAACATGAATATATTTGCCCCCAGTAGCTCAAACATGAATATATTTTCCCCCAGTAGCTCAAACATGGATATATATTGCCCCCTCCCCCCTTGCTCACCAGCTCTGAGGGCCCGCGGGTAGGTAGGGGGGGCCCGGTTTGGGGCGTCATAGTGGGCCCCCGCCGGTTTCCCTGTGATGGTCACCAGTGCACTTAACAGGGAGCCAGCGGCGCACTATGTAAATGCCATGGTGGTGCCTGCATCCCAGTCTAACACTGGAGCAAGCACGTTGCACTGGCGCCGCCCCTCACGTGACACGTCACGTGAGGGGGCGGCGCAGGCGCCACCGCAGCATTTCCAGAGTGCGCCGCTGGCTGCCTGTGTGCACTGATGACCATCACAGAGCAGGGTAACTGGCGGGGGTTCACTATGGTGCCCCTAAAAAAACTGCGCCTGGGGCCACCGCGCCCCACGCTACCCCACTGCCTTAATGCTATACTGATGAATAAGTTTGTGTATTCTTAAAATAAAATCCCTTGTGAGCTTTCCCTACTCTATTCAAATCAAATTTTTAATGAACACCATTAATAGCCAACTTTATGCAACTGTACAGACAGACTGGCCCAGGCCAATCTTAGTTACAAATCTTCGCAAAAGGTTCTTCTTCACTCCCAGCCACAACAAAGCAAAAGCTTGAGTCCTGCTTAACCTGAAAGGTATGAGTATGCAAGGAAATGTTACTCCAACACACTGAAAGAAGTCTGAGAAAGGTAAAACCGTATGTGAAGCTTGTGAAACACAATCTTTTTACAAAACCGGAAATGTAAATCATTGCAAACCTCCGCTCTGCTGCGAGCTTCAAATGCATTTAACCCCTTCACTATCATGATTGTGTATACATGACCAACAGTAGCAGACAGAGTAGACCAAGGTCATGTTAACACAAGCTGTGACTATGCTGTATCATTGCAAATGAGATTTCATTGTTGCAAATGAATTTCATTTGCATTTGGGCTCCAGAATGTACCACCAAAGATTTAACACCCTGACCTTGATACCGGAGGTGCTAACACTTCGTCCTTAAGGCTGGTGTCAGCTCGAGCGCACTATGTGCGCCCGTACTGACGTGTCTCAAAACGTCCGTCGCAGCATTGAGACACTGCGACGGGGCAGGCCACACGCTGCTGCTCGCGCACGAATTGAGCATGCGACAGTGGTCGTGCTGCAACCGTGTTTCAAGCCTCCCCTTCGAAGCGTTATGACGCACGTTCGATGGGGATGCAAAGCGCAATTCTCCATAGGAGGATCGAGCCTTGCAGTGCTGAGCACACTAACTGGACGCAGTGAGGTAGCCAGACGGGCGTCAGAGTGGAAGGAACGTCCACTCTTATGGACTTTCCTTCCACTCTTAAAAACGCTCGTCTGACTCCAGCCCTAAGGGGTTAAAATCAGCCGGTAATATTGTATGTCTGACATCTCTCCAGCAGATCCTGCAGGGAGCTCAGAATTGAAGTAACTCTATTTGGCCAGCTGATGGTGACATCTGCCTGCCAAACAGGATATTACAGTAAGTAGCACATTTGGAATATTCCCAAATATTTCTTGCAGCATAAATAAAACTGATTTCCCTAAAAAAAGACAATGGGGCCTGACAATTATTTTTTGTAATGAAGGGGTTAAAACTGGATAAATGTATGTCTTTTAAATTAATATTTCTTAGGCTGGCGTTAGACGAGCACGCTATGTGCGCCTGTACTGAAGTGCTTACCGGTGTCCGTCGCAGCACAACGGGGCCGGTCTCACGCTTGTTTGCACACAACAAGCATCCGTTATCCAAGCCTCTCCGTCAAAGCGCTAGGACGCGCGTTGATGGAGCTGCAAAACGCGATTCTCCATAGGAGGATCGCGCTTTGCAGAGTTGAGCGCACCAAGTTCGCTCAGCGAGGTGGCCAGACGTGTGTCGAGTGGAAGGAACATCCACTCTCACGGACGTTCCTTCCGCTCTCCAAAGATGCTCGTCTGACACTAGCCTTAATCTCTAAATTAAAACTATTTTGGATGGTACTTACTATTGGAAAATCGTTTGTCATATTAATTTACAACTCTTATAGCTATTGTTGTTATACTGCCTCGGGGGTGAATATTCCTTTTACAATGGACGCTGTATTTAAAGTGGATTGTTAATGTTAATTAAACATTGAGAAATGGGTTCCATACCACAGTAACCTAAATAATAGTGGTGGATACTTTTTAAAAAGGCTAAGTAACACTAAGCTAAACTACAAGTCCCTTAGGCCGGGTGCACACTAGCGTGCGTTATGACGCTCTTTATGACGTGCGTTGTAGCATATAATTACCTTGATAGAGAAGGACACATGTAGTACGTGCGCAACGCATAATGCGCGCTGAAGACGTCCGTCATGGAAACACCAAGGCTTTTGCTCTAGGATTGACGCGACGTTGGCCGCATGCTGAATGTCAAATGCCCAGCTTTTTTTTTCTTTCAACTCAAATTCAGTTTTTACGACTTGCATCAAAATTAACGCATCGTCTGACATCTACCAATCTCTTCCGTCATAAAGTGCGTCCTTTTTAACGCACGCTAGTGCGCAGAAGAAAACGCCTAGTGTGCACCCGGCCTTAAAGCCTTAACTCTGGAGGGGATAAGCATAAATAAAATGTTTCTAGGCGTAGAAAGACTCCATGTTAATTCATTTAGTGTTAGTGATCTAGGCTTGTTGATAAAGGGAATTGTCAATGAAATTAACCCTTACAGAGCATGATTTTAATTGTGCCGGAAGGTGATCAGTCTCCTGCTGTCACTAAACTATTTATATTGCCGGATCGTCTCCAGTGCTTGGTGCCTGGATTGTGAAGGAATAATTCAGCATCGGAATGTATAATCCGGTCAGTTGGAGCAGAGCAATGAGCACATTGTTCTGCGTGTATTGGGTTTATTGATGATAAAATGCTTCTTTTTCAGTGGAGGGAGAAATATGGTGTCATAATTGCAAGTTTTCTCAGTAAATCCATTTTACTTCAAGTCAAGAACTATGGGGTTTAAAGAATGGTTGTGTGCTTTATGCTATTTGAGACTGGAGAATCTGGGCTACCATAAAAAGGAGAATCAAGCTTTAATCAAGTAATTGTCACCTGCTGATTTTATCTGTGGAACAAGTAATACAATATTCATCATGTATATCCCCACCTTAGACACAATACCTATTACACAAACATATTTATAGTGCCAGTGGTTTTATGGAAAATCAATTGGCAGTGAAGGTGTTAATGGACTGAATTAACAAACCTGAACATTTGTCTTTGGATCTTTTTTCACATGAAAGTATCAATATTTTTTTTTTTTTTGAAATTCTTTATTTAAAGCGTCATGTATCCAATAGCATATGAAATACAGCAAAAATATGTACATATCAACAGATGGGTACAGTAACACTTATTTTATCAATTGTATATAAAATAAAAAACTCACGGAGTATGGGGAGAGCCCCAAGCCGTAGAAGAAAAAAAGGAAAAAAAAAACACACACAAAAAAAAAACAAATCAAAAACATAAAGTAACACAAAAAGGAAAAAGAAAAAGGGGGAAACCTTCCAGACATTTGCAGTGGATGTGTCGCCAGGTGGGACCTCCGGGGCATCATCACATGTAGGGGCTAGGCAAACAGGCTGGAGTATAAGTAAGATTAATGTCAGATTTAATTAATTTAAATTTAAATTACAATTAGGGGCTGAGGAATATTCCTCCCAAAGGGACCACGTCTTAGAAAAGGAACTCATGGTGTCCCTGACCTTAGCCGTTAACTCGTCCATTAGACAGGCGTCTACAATCTTCGCCGTCACCACAGACCAGGAAGGGAGAATACTCTGGCGCCACGATGCCGCCAAGGCCCGTCGAACAGCAAGGGCCAGTCTATTAAATAAGAGTTGTTCAGGACGAGATAGAACTGACAAGGGACGAGAGAGGAGGAAAGCCCAGGGATCCATAGGCAGTTGTCGGTGGAATATTTTCTGGAATTCAGCGTGAACTAGAGACCAAAAGCGGCGTACCACCGGGCAGTCCCACCACATATGAATATAAGTGCCCTTTTCCCCACAGTCCCGCCAACAGAAATCACTGGATGTGACACCCATGCGATAAAGGGAAACCGGGGTAACGTACCAACGGAGTAGTGTTTTGTAAGATTGTTCCTGGTGTGTGACACATATGGAGGACCTGGATGTTTGCTCCCATATATCCTCCCACTCATCACCCGGCAAAGGATCGCATAAATCGACCTCCCACTTATCACAGTATGTGAGGGGGCCCCATTGACCTGGACTGGAGCTAAGGAGTAGGTATAACCGGGATATAAGCCCTTTCAGTGGGCCATCAGCCATAAAAACGTGCTCTAGAGCGGAAAGAGGGGCAGTTGAGACCTTCTCTAACATCTGGGCCGTAGCAAAATGTCGAATCTGTAAGAATCGGAAAAAAGAGGAGGGAGATAGATCACCACGCTCCTGGAGCTCTGAAAAAGTAATAAGTCGTCCATTATGATAAAGGTCACGGTACCTCAGAAGCCCCACTCCCGCCAGACCCCCAAAATCTGAGGCCCTCAGGCCCGGTGGAAATTCTCTGTTACGGAGTAAGGGGGTGAGGGGAGAGGGAGCCCCCATCAGCTCAAATTTCGTCCTAGCTAGGTCAAAAAGCCGAAGAGATGTCAAAATCGAAGGGCATGTCGTGCGTAAAATGGGTCTGGAGGCTCTGGGAAGCCAAACGTAGAGGTCAGGGCGGTCAGGGAACATAAAAGCAGTTTCTAGTGCAACCCACCTTCTAGTAGAAGCGTAAGAGTGCCAGGCCACCACCTGAGTCAACTGAGCTGCGCAATAATAAAGGTATAGGTTAGGGAGCCCCAGCCCTCCACGGGTCTTAGGGCGATATAGAATGCGGCGCGCAACCCTATGTCTCTTATTTTGCCAAATAAAGGAGTCGATCGCCTGTTGTAGCCCGGCTAAGTCCCGCTGAGTCAGTAGTAAGGGTAGAGTCTGGAACAGAAATAGAATACGTGGGAGTATGTTCATCTTTACACTATGAATGCGTCCTATCCACGATATGGGTTTATCACACCAATGCTCCAGATCACACTTGATCTGATGAACCATGGTCGTAAAGTTCTTGCTATAAAGGGCTGTTGGATTTGCCGTCAATAGAATACCCAAGTATGACAATTCAGAGGGAGCAAGACGGAACCCAAACCCTGATTCAATCGAGGCGGTGTCTGTGTGTGACATGTAGAGGGGCATCGCACAGGATTTAGTGTAGTTGATGCGAAACCCTGCGATTTCACCAAAGTCGGATAGTACCGGTCCGAGATGGGAGAGAGAGGAGATGGGATCCGTTAAGGTGAGAAGGATGTCGTCGGCGTAAGCAGAGACAGTGAAAGAATCTCCTCTGACCCGAACCCCCCTGATCTCAGGGTGATCTCGTATCGCAGCCAATAGGGGCTCAAGAGAGAGGAGAAAAAGAAGAGGTGAAAGGGGACAGCCCTGGCGAGTGCCATTACAGATGGGGAATCGAATGGGGCTACTGCCCGGGACACGAACCTGCGCAGACATTCCCGAGTAAAGAGCCCTTACCATATTAACATAAAAATCCGGGAGGCCCAGGCGAGAGAGGGTAGAGAAGAGGAACGGCCACTCCACCCTGTCAAAAGCCTTCTCTGCGTCTAACGACAGGATCAGAGAAGGCGTTGCCCGAGAGGATAGCCACCAGATCAGGTCGGCATTACGTCTGGTATTATCGAAGAGTTGACGATTAGGGACGAAACCGACCTGGTCCGGGTGAACCAGAACTTGGAGGAGCGGACTAAGGCGGTTCGCCAGGACCTTAGCAAAAATCTTGGCATCAAAATTGATAAGGGAGATAGGGCGGTAGCTCTCAACTGCCGCTGGGTCCCTACCCTCTTTAGGTATAAGGGCAATGTTAGCCACAAGCAAATCAGGGTGGAGAGACCCTCCCTCCGCGCAGTCGTTAAAAACCGACGTCAAAAAAGGAACGAGCTCCGGACGTAAAACTTTATAGTAACCCCCTGAGAACCCATCCGGGCCCGGGGCCTTCGTACCTCCCAGGGCAGAAATGGCGCAATTAACCTCTTCTTCTAAGATAGGAGCACTAAGGCTCGATATTTGGGAGTCTTCTAACTGTGGCAAAGAAAGGGAGTCTAAAAAGGAGGAAATGGCGTCTAAATGGGATTTGTCAGCGGGGTCATGATGGGGAGAGTGGTTGTATAGGTCTGAATAATATGCTGTGAAAGCTGCGCAGATCTCCTGTGGGGAATTGACCAATACATCCTCTACTGTTTTAACTGCAGAGATAGAGGAGAATTTACTCCGGGGTTTGAGAGAGCGGGCCAGTAGAGTATCTAATTTATTGGCCTTCTCAAAAAACATTCGGCGGGACCAGAGTAATTGTTTGGCTACATCATCGAGTAACAACCTTTTCAGGGAAGAGCGAGTGCGTAATAGTTCAGATAGAAGTTCAGGGGAGGGGGAGGACTTATGGCTCATCTCCAAACGACGGAGAGACTGTTGTAAGGTTACGAGAGAATGTAATTTGGTGCGTTTTTTATGAGTGGCAATTTTAATGAGGTGACCCCTCATAACCGCTTTATGAGCAGCCCATATCGTGGATAGAGACGTCTCACCTGGCGGGTTGTCTTGAAAATATTGTATCGATAAAGTACGTAGTTGACTCACTACCTCCGGATCTCGCAGGAGAGACGAGTTCAACCTCCAAGACCAAGAGGCCGCCAGCTTCGGGGTATGGAGGTAAAGTGCAATGTCGGCGTGGTCCGACCACGAGATGGAGTTAATCTCCGCTCGAATTACATTGGACATAGCCAAACCATTAACCAGAAACAGATCTATGCGAGAGTAAGTCCCATGGGGCAGAAGTAAAAGGAATAATCCTTTACACTCGGATATAAAACCCGCCATACATCAATAAGCCCTACTTGGCGTAAAAAGCGGGCGAATAACTTATCTTGTCTACCCAAGGTTGGCGTAACTGTGGAAGCTTGGCGACCGCCTCGATCCACTGCTGGGCACGCTACAGCATTCATATCACCTCCTAATATCACCGCCCCTTGAGGAAGGGCCGAAACCAAGTTGCATATGGAATCCCAGAAGTCAACAGAGGGGGTAGTAGGGGCATAAATATTCAAAAAATGGTAGGTCATAGAGTATAGAGTACCCGTAAGCAATACAAATCGGCCCTCGGTATCAATCTTTTGCGATATAAGTTGAAATGGACATGTTTTCCGAATCAATATGGCAACTCTGTTGCGCTTGCTCAAGGCACCAGATACGTACGCCCGTGTATAGACGTGATCAGTTAACGTTATTTTAGCAGATTTAGTCAGGTGAGTTTCCTGAAGAAAGGCGATATCAATTTTGTCAGATTTCAGAGTGCGGAAGAGTAATCTACGCTTTGTAGGGGAATTGAGGCCCTTAACATTAAGAGAGGTCAGTTTCAGTGCCATGAGAAGCGCAACAGATCACCTCGTCCCATGAGCAGCGGGCCCGTTACCCAATCACAGACCCCTCCAGCAATACGATCCCCCGAGCAATGAACCTCCAATGCCCCACCACCCCCACCCAGCAACAAGAACCGAATACTTTGGTAATGGAAGGATAAGGTGAAAAAAGGGGAAAAAACAATGAAAACAAAATGTACATAACCAACGGAAAGTAAAAAAAAGGAAAAACAGAGTCCAAAAAGCCCGGACTTACCCACTGCCGGGACCTGTGGGGGAAAAAGGGAACAAACCCTCCAGGCCATGGAGATCAAAGAAGGCCCAGTAAAGAGCCCCCACCCACAAGGAAAAAATTGGCCCCCGGGAAGACCTGATCGATGGGCTGTAGAAATAGAGACGGTCACTGTGTTTCAATAGCGTGAAACAAGGAGAGACACGTTCTAGCCGGAGTAGTTTTCGTGGAACTAAAAATTCCGGAGGAGAAGAAGAACCAGAAGCAGTCCAGCAACAAACTACCGAAGAGGCTATAAAAAGAAAAACCAAGGAACCCACGTCTCGGTGGTAGTAAACGAACCATGTAGAATCGGGAATCTTTGTTCAACGGTGAGGACGGTTTACTGTACTCCATTCCCTGGAGAGACGCGGGAGCGGTGGCGTAGGACCCTCCGGAGATGCGAAGTCCTCTGGGGGCTGGACATCCAAGGCCCGAAAGAACTTCATGGGATCCGAATGCGGAAGCAAAACATATGTTCTTTTGTTGCGGAATGCCAGGATCTTAAAAGGATGGCCCCATGCAAACGCGATATTGTGCGAACGAAGTAGATCCGCCACGGGCTTCCATGAACGGCGTCGACGAAGTGTGTCTGGAGAGATATCCTGAAAAAGCTGTAGGGGAGATCCGTCGTACAATATTGGTTTAGTACGGTTTTTTTTGAGGATAAGTTCCTTTGTGGAGAAGTGTAGAAAGCGGATAATAATGTCTCGAGGGCGTTCGTCGGTAGCGCTGCGGGCACGAAGAGCTCTGTGGGCACGGTCGAGTTCCCAAGCGTGGTCTGGGAGCTCTGGAGCTAACGGTCTGAGCATGGCGACGATAAAGTCTCCCAAGGGGTCATCCTCTGCCCGCTCCGGCAAACCCCGGATCCTTAAATTATTCCTTCGGGACCTGTTGGTCAAATCTTCCAATTGAGTCTCTAAGTAATCCACCTTATGGGACATAGCGTTAGAGTGGTCAATAAGGGAATTATAGGCCCCCGAAAGTTCATCAGTACGATCCTCCAAATCTGAGGTGCGCTGTCCCAAGGCCAGGATGTCAGCCTGTAAGGCCTTTGTATTACGGTCCATCTCCCCCGCCAAAAAAGTTCTCATTTCGGCCATCTGACTCATAATAGTAACCGCATCAGCCCGGCTTACCCCTGCATCCGATTCCCCTCCATCCTCATCTCCTGATCCACCGGCGGAGGTAGGCCGCGATTTCGGGCGGCCGCCATCTTGGGAAGCTGTGGTCCGGCGCAGGGTAAACAACGGCGCGACGGCCGCATCTTTAGTTTTCGCCGATTTGGAGGGTCCAGGCATGGTGTGGATCCCTTACAGCGTCCTGAGGTGAGTATTAAAATCCCGGGGGGAGAAGATATTCGCAGATTACAGCGCGGGTGTAGCGGAGCTCAGACGCTAGGCGGCCATCTTAGGTGACGTCCAAGCCACGCCCCCCAAAAGTATCAATATTTTAAAAGGAATGTGATCTTGCAGTTTTCTAGGTGGGATGTTGCTGTCTTACATATGCTGCTCACTGGCGTGCGCAGCCGATTAATTAGGGTGTGCACCGATTGGACATTTATTAACCGAAAGCTAAAGTTTGTGTGTTTTTTTGCAAAATCTTATATTTTTCATTCGAAATATCGAGCTTGTAAACAGAGATACAGTCAGTTTTAATGCTATTTATCATGAACCAGATGAGGGACATCTAAAATGTCAATGTAGGAAGTGAAAAATGTTTATGCTGAGATACTGTCACTATTCATGTAATTTATCATGAAACAGATAAGGGCATCCAAAATATCAATGTAGGGGGTCAAAGATGAACCCTTCACCCAACATTAGGGTGTGCCTGGGCACACCAGGCACACCCTGTGCGCACACCTATGATACTGCTCCCTTGGTTTACCAGTTGCTGGTTATGTTTTTGCAGCAGCAACAATCATAGACAAAATTACTCTGACCTACAAAGACGAGCAAAACCTATGGAGCTCTCCTCATGATTCTTCTCACACAGACGCATCGGACGACAGAATGTTGCAAAACTGGATCCAGACTAGGAGCCATCTAGAAAAAGACTCCGAGATGAGGAACTTCAAAGACCATATGAGGATCATGAATTATCATGGTCCTCACACACTGAAATCAGTTTGCTCAAAATATAATATTTTCCATACGCATATTTCAGTTTTAATATAATTTTGGTTCATATCAAATGTATTCAACCAATGTCATTTGAAAGTAATGTTTATTCATATTTAAATAAGGATTAATACGCGTGTTGTTGTTAAATTAATGTTTCTTTATGGGACTTAAGGCTGGGGTCAGACGAGCGTAGTGTTCACGTCCGTGATTGCGCCTAAAAGTACATCCGTGATAGCATGACAGAAAGCCCATTGGAGCCTGACACATGAAGTACGTCCGCACTGAACTGCGGACGCACAACGGCCGCGGCCCACGGACGCAAGGCAGGCAAGAACGTACATCCCCTAGAACGGCCGCACAAAGTGCGCTGCGTCTGCACTGTCTGCATAGCTTTGTGTGTGAGTGATGGAACGTGGTCAGACGGACTGCATTTGTACGTCCAGCATTTTTTTCACGGACAAAATGGTTTTGCTTTTTAATTTATTTTCCCTCCTACATCCGTCAAAATATACATCAGTGAATAAACGGACTGTGTGGCCACTACTGCGTCTTCCGTACTGACGTACGTCCGTGTGCACGGACGTACAGTCCGTAGAAATCACGCTCGTCTTACCCCAGCCTAAAATGTGTTAAAGTCATCTTGTAAAAATAAGTCTTTATACATATGTAAATGCAGCCCACAGGGCTCATGACCATACCGTAATAGAGATTTGAGGTGTTAAGATAATTGCTGGAGTCATTATGTAGAACAGCTCCAGCATTTAACCTACCTGGCGGTTTAATTTTTGCAAAATTTTGTGTCTAAAAGCGTTTACATTTTTTTGGAAAGGAAATGTGTTGTTTTAGTAAGCCTGTATTCTGTAGGAATAAGTCCCTGAAATCCGTGCAAACAAGTATCAAGTAAACACACTGAGTCAGAGAAGGTTTGAAACACAAAATAATAATTTATTATCCCACAAATAATTATCCAAAATAATGGAAATAAATTATATTCAATAAAATAATCAAACCAAAAACATGCCTCTTTCCCCTTGTCAGACCTTTTCAGATATGAAATTTCTATAACGCATTATATTTCGCAGGACTGTTAAATTTGGGGCCAGGAATTGCTTCACACAAACAACTTGTCTGCGTGTTTAAAATGAAACAAGAATATGCATTTTAAAACAATATAACAAGCTAGACTCGTTATCTATCAGCAAACAAGGGAGGAACATCCATTGTCCTTAATTAATTCTGGTTGTAAGAAAAATAACCAGATGTTAGATCACATAGCTTAACCTTGCTGATCAAAGCTATGAAGCCATATAACCCTTGAACAATGGGCTGCCCAACCTGTAGAAGGGAAAAAAAAAACAGAGAAGGTTAAATGATCTGTTTAACCAGCTTGTAATGCTATACTATTCCGCAATTACGATCTAACACTATATAGTATTTGAATATTTAACTTATGTGATCAGTTATAATAGATAATCTGGGTGTTTTATAAAAGACAGAGGCCATACCACATTCAGTTGATTATTACATAACAAATGTCTTCTGTAACTAACATTTATAAAACAGATTAAGTCTGTTGATTATGAATGAATTAATGTATGTCTGCAGAATCCTCTCATACACACATACCTGTGGATTTAAGTAAAGGGGGTATGAAATGCACGCACGCCGTGGCGAAGTATGCCGGCGATTCAACAATAGAAATAATATTGATATTAATAAAATCTATGGAGTCCCGGGATATAGGAATAAAATGACCCCAAACCAGTAAAAGATTGGCCAAATACATAAATTAATTCCTGCAGAAGGTTGATGTTGATCTGAGAGCGCCATCTGCTGGCCAGGTAATATAACACCTGGACAGACCCCTGGTGTTAATGAATATATATATCCTCCAATCAAATGAGGCCACATAGTGGTGGGCTAGATCTAAAACTGGGCGGAAGACCACTATATAGAGGGGGACAATCCAGAGCAGGGGATCACACTGAGAAAAGCTTGGGGAGAGACATGAGGGACGCTTGGAGGGGAGAAAGGGCAAATATCATCAGCCCCCCAATAAGACGTGACCACACCCTAATCTTCCACCACTCTATCTTCACTAACCGGATGGTAGAGTATACCTGAATAACTTGATATCTATTTTCTAATTGCATAGTCCTTACTTTAGATGTCCATCACAAATTAAAGGAATATAAATGAATTATTTTGCTGTTGAAGCCTAATCAGTAGACTAGTATCAGCCTTTCCGCTCCACTGCAGAGGAGTGCTAAGGAAGAGACTATTACCGGCTAAATACTTGAGCCATAATTTAGTGAAATTATTTATATTCCAAGAATACTGGTTGTGGACATCTAAAGATCAATTGTATACCCATAGTGAGATACGCTGGAACCGTGAAATAGTTTTTATATGTCAAGCGCCTTCAGCCCCATTCGTAAAACTAGCATAACTCCTTCCATATCCATCTTGCAGCCCTTTCGATTGAATGCATGTAAGTCAATAAGAAGCTTTGGGTTAACGTATATTGAATGAAGTGCTGTGATTGATCTGTGGAAGAGATAGTCTACCTATCGAGTGTGTTATGTATCTCCCTGAAGGAAGTTGCATTTCGTGAATAGGCCCCCACAATAATAAATTGTGCTGCAGGTGATGTCCAGTAACTGAGTGTTTATTTTAGCCCGGTGGAGGATTGGTTTATAATGGGAAAGGTTTAAGTGAATAGAATAGAGCTTGGTGTTTAAGAACTGAGGCGTGTATATCTGTGGTGCGGTCTATAAACCTAAAATATTTCTCCATTCGATTATTGTGTGTCGCAGTATCGCTACTAATCACGATCTATAATCACTTGTGAAATTGTATTTTGCTAATCCGTTGATAAGATCTGATTGTATGAAACTTGACGTGTGAATAAATTTTGGTTTGAATTGTTTTACCGTTACGCAGTCTCATATCATCTTTATTGATTTTATTGTGTTTAAAAATATCTAGATAGCATCAAAAGAACTTGGGATAACACGCCATATATTTTTTAAGACGTTTATTCATTGATTGGTTATTAATCCCTATCTTAAGGGTTAAATACCAATTTATATCACTGGTATTGGAGGCACTGTAAAAAATATATATATATATATCTACAATAAGAAAAATATGCGTCATAATTAATATATCCCTGACCTATTAAAGAAGTCAATAATCTCTACACTCTGGGTGCTGGGATTCCTGTCCAGATGTACAATCCTTTGCCAAAGTAATACAGGACATGAGGGACCAAAAAGAGATTATTTATTCTCAAAGCAGCTTTACTGAAATAAAAGGCAAATAAAAATAATTTCTAAAATGTAATAAGGCTTTGCAATACAAGTTTTGGTGGTGGATCTGGGCAAGCACCAGCGAAACTTGTATTGCAACGCCTTATTACATTTTAGAAATTATTTTTATTTGCCTTTTATTTCTGTAACGCTGCTTTGAGAATAAATACTCTTTTTTGGTCTCTCATGTCCTGTATTACTTTGGCAAAGGAGTGTACATCTGAACAGGAATCCCAGCACCCACTGCACAGCAAAGTTTATTGAAAAAACATTTTTTACTGTAATATTTTTTTTTTCATTTTTGAATTTGTCGCGTGTTTCCGCCCCCCTGCGTCATGTGACTCGCAGGGAGTGGAACCAGGAAGCAAAGTCGCCGGCTGCCGCGATCACACTGCGGAGACGGCGAGGGAGAGAAGGATGTGGTGAGTATGCATCCAACCCGAGTGTGGCTCGGGGTTACCGATCGCGGTAGCGATATTTAACCCCGAGTCACACTCGGGAATACTGCCAGGCAGGTTAAAGGGACACAACCATCAAAAAATGAAATGTTCCTATTTTGTATATTTTATGTTGGTGATATCTTTCATGCACTTTGGTTCAGAAAATATTTTACTCTGTGTCACTGGGTGCATGCATTGTGCGTCATTTTGTGTTGTAAACTGCTCCTCTACAGAATCTATACAACACTTGCTCCTTACTGTTTGGTATTGGGCATAGAATGGGTCTATGGGCCCTATCACCTGGTGTGAGCTAAAACGCCATCACTAAAGAAAGAAATTGAGTCGCTAAAATTTAGCACCTGATGACCAATTAAACAGATCACCTTGTCCGTGTACATGGCCGTTTGTCAGAAACATTTATTCCCTGCCCCATTGCCTGTTCACTACTTTTATTCTATACCAAAGCTGTAAAGTGAGAGATGATATAAGTGTTTGGTAAATGTTGCATCATAGTGAAAAATCCACAAAATGGAAACGAGAGCTAAAAACTTTATTTTTCCTTTTTAACATGCCATTACTTCAAACAAGGGAAAACCAAATAGCAGCATGTGTTTTATGTTTTGGTGTGTTTATTTGTAATGAACAAGTAAACTGGTTACAGTGTATGTTAGTGATAGTGACCCTTTAGCATAAAGAGCGGAATAGAACCCATAGTTTCTTAAATTGCCTTTAATGTTAGAACTCTAACGTGTTTGTAAAGCAGATTTGTTTTCATTTATTATGATATATTGCCTATTTTGATTTTTAAATCCCGGTGCTTACAATAGAATTGTTGCTGTTAAAATGTAGAGTTCAATTAACCCTTTCGTAATCGTGTATACATTATGCTGTATGAAGACAAATTAAATTTGTTTGTTGCAAACTAATTTAATTTCCTTTTGAGCTCCAGAAGGTGTACTCAGACGTTTAGCCCTGTTGGCATAATGCCCAAGCTGCTAAAACTCTTTAAAGTCGGCTAGGGAATGTCCTGACGTATTGCGCTTCCTCCAGCTGTAATTCAGTTCTAACTGCAGTAACTCTATTTGACCAGTAACTGGCATCAACTGCCTGACAAATAGGTTATTGCAGTAATAAATACATTGGGAATATCCCCAAATATTTCTTACTGTATACCATTTTCCAAAAAAACAATGGCTCGTGGCAGTGGATTTTTTGGAAAATCACTTTGTAGTGAAGGGGTTAATAACCTTTCCTGTATTACTAAATGCCATAAAGGAGGGCCTCAATCTAGACTCTGGCTTTTTAACCCATCATCCTAACATTCAGAACGTTAGCTTGTGTTTTGCTTTTATTTGTTTGTGTTTTTTGGGGGTTTTTTTTGAAAAAGGATTTTACCAGGAAGGATACATTGAGATGTCTCTCGTTTTCAAGTATGTCCTGGGTGGCGAGTATGTACCGTTAAGTGTTCTTTCAAGTTGTCATGATCTGTTGTTTTATGGGCCTAAGATCTCTCATGTGTTTATTTGCCCCTTTTGACCATACTATTTTACTTTCACTATATACGACTACTATCCCAACCCCCCACCCGTGTGACCCGAAAATATTCAATTCTATGATTTTGCTCAGACCTGAAGAAATGCTCTCGAAAGCTTGTCTTAAATGTAATGGTAATCCGATAAAAAAGGTATCATTACGCAATACTATACTCTGGTGATTTTGGCATCTGGACTAACACGGATTATCTAACATATATATATATATATATATATATGTATATATATATATATAGATTAGGTCGGCCGTGTTAGTCCAGATGCCAAAATCACGAGTATAGCAGTCTGTAGTGATACCTTTTTTATTGGACTAACGTTACATTTAAAGTACAAGCTTTCGAGAGGATTCCTCCCTTCGTCAGGTATAGAAGCTAACTGATCAGAATAATAGAATTAAACATAGGGACAGTCATAGGGCTCACAGTTGGGGGTGTTAGATGTTGTACATTGCCAAATGGCATGGTCAGAGGGGGAATAAAAAAATTAAAAATAAATAAAAAATAAAAAAAAAAAGCCTTAATTGTCTCAGGCAAGATGCAATCATGTCCACTTCAAAGGGAATGTGAAAGGACAGAACGAAAGAAATAAGAAAAAAAAAATAAAACACAAAAAAAAAACACAACACAGTGAGTATGGGGAAGACACAAAAATAGGAATTATGAATATTACGTGACGTTATTATAGTGGATTAAGAAACCCGAATCTATATTAAGTCCTTGTTTTATATTGTTGAAATATGTGATCATTTTCATTTCATATGTTTTGCGTTCCCGGTGATCTTTAAAATGTCCTTTGAGGATTTTGATTCTGAGGTTTTGGATGGAGTGGCCTGCTAGATTGAAGTGATGTCCCACTGGGGTACAATATGTGTTTTCCTGGTGGTTCCTGATGGAGTGTCTGTGCTGGTTCATCCTGAGATTTAGTTTAAGGCTGGTTTCACCAATATAGCAGCCCTTATCACACGCCGTGCACTGGATCATATACACCACATTTTCTGACGTGCACAGGAATGATCCCTTGATGTTGTGAGTGGCGTTGTTGTGCCGTGCAGTGCTGCTGTCACATATATGTTGGCACAGTTTGCAGCGGGGTTTGTTACAGCGTTTGGTCCCATTCTGTATGTCATCCTGTTCCTGAGCGAGTTTGCTGCGGACCAGTTTTCGCCTCAGGTTTGGGGGTTGCTTGAATGCCAGTAAGGGGGGCTGTGGGAATATTTCTTTGAGCGCAGGGTCCTCTGTGACCATTGGCTGCAGATCTTTGATGATTTTGAGAATTCCCTCTAGAGTTGGGTTGTAGGAAACAACTAGAGGGATCCGTGTGGTGTTTTTCTTTTCTTTGTAGCGCAACAGCTGTTCGCGCTGTGTTTTCAGGGCAGATTTGATTTTTTCAGAGATTGTCCTTTCCTTGTAGCCCTTCCGCTGGAATGATGCAGACAGTTTGCTCAGGTGTTTATCCCTGTCCCCAGTGTCCGAGCAGATTCGGTGGTACCTGATGGCCTGGCTATAGATGATGCCTTGTTTGGTGTGGTTGGGATGAAAGCTGGTGTTGTGGAGGTAGCTGGGCCTGTCTGTGGGTTTCCTGTACACAGATGAGTGCAGCGTGCCATTGGCAGCTGATATGGTACAGTCCAGGAAGCTCACACTGTGCTTGGAAAAATCCATCTTGAGTTTGATCAATGGTGGAACGTATTAAATGCCTTGTGAAAGTCTAGAAGGCGTTCCTCTCCTTCTGTCCATATGATGAAAATATCATCAATGTATCGTAGATATTTGTGTGGTTTGTGAGGGTGAGTGTTCAGGAACCTCTGTTCTAGATCTGCCATGAAAAGATTGGCGTATTGTGGTGACATTTTACTACCCATAGCGGTCCCAGTCATTTGTAGGTAGCAGTTGTTGTTGAAGCTGAAGCAGTTGTGTGTGAGAATAAATTCAATCAGCTTGGTAATAATGTCACCGCTATATTTATGTGGAGTACTGTGGGAGGAGAGAGATTGGAGACAGGCATTGATTCCATCTTTGTGTGGGATGCTACTGTATAGGGATTCTACATCCATAGTAACTAATATAGTGTCGGCTGGAAGTGTCTGGATATCTCCGAGTTTGTTGAGAAAGTCTGTGGTGTCCTGTATGTAACTGGCAGTGTTGGTTACTAAGGGTTTCAGGATACCCTCTATAAGGCCAGAAATAAGTTCGGTAAGTGTGTCCATACCTGCGATAATGGGTCGTCCTGGGTTCCCGGGCTTGTGAATTTTGGGCAGCATGTAGAACGTGCCCATGCGAGGATTGGAAGGCACCAGATTCTCCAATTCTTGCTGTAGGTGTTTGGGGAACGACCTGATAAGTATGCCAAGTTGGGTTTTGTATTCTTTTGTTGGGTCTTCAGTCAATTTACGGTAATATTTCACATCTGACAGTTGTCTGTCACCTTCTGCCATGTAGTCTTGGATGTTCATGACCACTACTGATCCCCCTTTGTCAGCTGGCTTGATGATGATGTTGTTGTTGCTGAACAGATTTTTTAGGGCCATCCTTTCTGCAGGTGAGAGGTTCGGTGGTATTTTTTCTGCTGCTGTGTGGTAACCAGGGATGTCACTCTCATGCGGAATTTTTCAATATAGTTGTCTAATTTGTCATTGCGTCCTGCTGCAGGTGTGAAATCTTGGTTCTTAGCTTTCCCTCTGTTGTTCATGGTAGAAATATTGTCATTTTTGTCAAAGAAGAACTCTTTAAGTCTCAGTCTTCTAAAGAACTCCTCCAAGTCGGAGTATAGTTGGATGTGGTCCAGTTTGGTGCTGGGACAAAAAGTTAGTCCTTTGGACAGGACTGCTTTTTCGGGTATGGACAGTTCATGATCGGAGAGGTTAACAATCTCCGAATAGTCTGTGGGGGGTTCACTGATGCCAGCAATGTCAATCTTACCAGAGATTGCGGTATGAGTGGTGGCGATCCGATCAATGTCATTATCGGTGTCATCAATGGATTTTTTGTGCCGGACGTCTTTGTGCATAAAATTGCCATCTCTATGTGCTAAGAGTCCTGCGAGTTTCTTCTTTTTCTTGTTGATTAGCTTTTGTTGTTCATTTTTGTAGAGGCATTCCATTTCAGTTTCCATATCTAAAGATATTTTCCACCCAATTATTTTTTGCTTTTTGTTTCTTTCGTTCTGTCCTTTCACATTCCCTTTGAAGTGGACATGATTGCATCTTGCCTGAGACAATTAAGGTTTCCTTTTTTTTTCTTTTTTTTTTTATTCCCCCTCTGACCATGCCATTTGGCAATGTACAACATCTAACACCCCCAACTGTGAGCCCTATGACTGTCCCTATGTTTAATTCTATTATTCTGATCAGTTAGCTTCTATACCTGACAAAGGGAGGAATCCTCTCGAAAGCTTGTACTTTAAATGTAACGTTAGTCCAATAAAAAAGGTATCACTACAGACTGCTATACTCGTGATTTTGGCATCTGGACTAACACGGCCGACCTAATCTATATATATATATATATATATATATATATATATATGTTAGATAATCCGTGTTAGTCCAGATGCCAAAATCACCAGAGTATAGTATTGCGTAATGATACCTTTTTTATCGGATTACCATTACATTTAAGACAAGCTTTCGAGAGCATTTCTTCAGGTCTGAGCAAAATCATAGAATTGAATATTTTCGGGTCACACGGGTGGGGGGTTGGGATAGTAGTCGTATATAGTGAAAGTAAAATAGTATGGTCAAAAGGGGCAAATAAACACATGAGAGATCTTAGGCCCATAAAACAACAGATCATGACAACTTGAAAGAACACTTAACGGTACATACTCGCCACCCAGGACATACTTGAAAACGAGAGACATCTCAATGTATCCTTCCTGGTAAAATCCTTTTTCAAAAAAAACCCCCAAAAAACACAAACAAATAAAAGCAAAACACAAGCTAACGTTCTGAATGTTAGGATGATGGGTTAAAAAGCCAGAGTCTAGATTGAGGCCCTCCTTTATGGCATTTAGTAATACAGGAAAGGCTTGTACTTTAAATGTAACGTTAGTCCAATAAAAAAGGTATCACTACAGACTGCTATACTCGTGATTTATATATATATATATATAATATATATATATATATTACACAACCAATGTACGTTTCACATGTTCTAAACTTTGCTGTTCCTTTTCTGCTTACATGTAGGATTGGCAAAAGCTCAACTATGATATTTACACCCTGAGGCAAGCAAGGCGAGAGGTGCGATCCAGATGGAAATGGATCTTGAAGACTTGAATAAGCGTTTTTTTTTTTTTTTTTTTTCAACAAACCTGTGTGTGCCATATTTTTGTAGCTGTCTTTCCTTTTTGCTAAAAGTTTTATTTCTTGTTTCCAGTGATGGATGTTGGCTTTTGTCCTGCTTGAGTAAACTAGGGATGAGCTGTTTGGTTCGATCTATTCGGAGTTCGCATCGAACATGGGCTGTTCGTAATCTCCGAACATTTCCGCGTGTTCGCCGCATGTTCGCCCACAATGCACCACAATGGACCACAATGCACTTTTCCACTGACCTGAAGCTTGTAATTGGCTACAACCTTGCACCTGCCCACAGGTCAGGTGCAAGACTATGCCAATCACGGCTCAGAGTCCTGATTGGGCAAATTTTGCCCAATCATGGGCTCATAGAGCTAAGTCCCGCAGCACACTATATAAGGCGTCCCTCGCAGCCCCAGCACGTGTTTTTTGAGAGGAGATTGTTCTGTTAGTGTGTGTTCTTACTGCCAGCAGCTATCGTGGGGTTCTCACTTCTACAAAATATCTGGGAATTGTTGTAATCTGTGTGTTCTCACTGCCAGCAGCTATTGTGGGGCCTCACTTCTATAATATATCTGGGAATTGTAATCTGTGTCTTGTCACTGCCACCCATCAGGGGGTCTCACTGACTTTTAGGAGGTTTCTCAGAATTGTAATCTGTGTCTTGTCACTGTTGCCAGCTATCAGGGGGTCTCACAGACTTGTAGCAGATTTCTGCGAATTTTAATCTGTGTCTTGTCACTGCTGCCAGCTATCAGGGTGTCTCACTGAGTTATACCAGAGTTCTGGAAATCTTTAATCTAGATAACACAGTTGAATCAGAGTTCTGCATATGTCCAATTTTTATAACAGAGTTGAATCAGAGTTCTGTATATCTTTAATCTATATATCACTCACCATGTCAGAAAGACCAAAATGGACAGGCAGATGCTCCCAGACACAGATAAGAGGGCAAGCAGCCTTTGTGTCGGGAGGCTGTGCCTCTGGACGTGGTGCATCCTCTGCAGGGGCATGCTTGTGTTTTAAGCAGCAGCAACAACATACTGAGGATTTGGTGGATTGGCTAACCAGGCTGTCCTCATACTCCGAGTCCTCTGCCAGCCAGCCAGGCTTGTAGTGGTTTACAGTCCACCTCAGCTGCCAAAGCATCTAATGCAGCCTCCATGTCCACAGCTACCCTTGCTGTAGCCTCACCAACATACACGGAGGAGTCAGCTGAATTGTTTGACTACAATGACAGTGACATGCTGCTTGAGGATACGCAGCAACTACAGTGCTCTGATTCAATCTCTGAGGTTGAGGAAGGGAGTATAATCAACCTAGAGGAAGGGGGTGCCGGTGACACACAAATAACTGGCACTCATGTTCCCCCAGCAGCTGCAGCATATTGCGAGGTTGGCTCCAGTGACGAGGAGATAGGGGGTGATGACGATGATGATAAGGTCACTGACTCCACCTGGGTGCCTGATCGAACAGAGGAGGCAAGTGAGGAGGAGGAGGAGGCACAACAAACACGAGGCACAAGTTGCACAACGTCCTCTATGACCAACCGTAGCCAGTCCAAGGCATCAGAAGTCACAGCTGCTCAGGTGCAGAGCGCTGTTGTCTCAAAGCACATGTACAGGAAGTCTGCTGTCTGGGAGTTCTTTAAGAAATGTGCAGCAGACCGCACCATTGCTATTTGTAATCTATGTCAGATTAGGATCAAGCGTGGGAAAGACATCCCACGCTTAGGTACCACGTGCTTCAGGAGACATGCTTGTATGAGGTCTGTCTGCTCCACCACCTCTTCCTCCTCCTCCTTCTCTGTCAGCTCTGCAGGGGCAGGTGCAGAGATGGTTAACACCATGCCAGCTTCAGCTGGGAATGGTCGTCTGTGATAATGGCAGCAACCTTCTCTCCGCCCTACGCCAGGGTAAGTTGACGCATGTACCATGCCTAGCACATGTCCTAAATCTGGTGGTACAACATTTCCTAACCAGGTACCCAGGGCTGCCAGAGCTTCTCAGCCAGGCCAGAAAAGTCTGTAGCCACTTCAGACGGTCATTCCCAGCAAGCGTTCGCCTGGCAGAAATTCAAAGAGAATTCCACCTTCCCACAAACCGTCTGATCTGTGACATGCCCACCAGGTGGAACTCGACATTAGGAATGCTACAGCATCTGCACAAGCAGCAGAGGGCCATCAATGAGTATCTGTGTGAGTATGGCACAAGGACAGGTTCAGGTCAACTTGGTTCCCCCCGCAGTGACTGATGATCAAGGATGCATGCACTGTACTGTCACCATTTGAGGAGGCAACGAGGATGGTGAGCAGGGACAGTACATGCATCAGTGACACAATTCCTTTAGTGTTCCTGCTGGAGCGCACTCTGTGGGGAATTATAGATGTGGCACTAGAGGCAGAGCAGCGGGAGTAAGAGGAGGCCTTCCCTAGCTCTCAAGGCCCCAGTCTTTACGCAGACAGCATTCCTGCGGATCCTCAGATCAGACACGAGGAGGATGAGGAGGAAGAATATTTAAGTAGTGGGGGCATTGAAGGTGGGGATTCCTCAAGGGAGGGTTTTGTGTGCCCAGAAACCCAAGGATTAGTACGTGGATAGGAGGAGGAAGTGCACGATGGGGTTATCCTCATTGACCAGGAAGACTCGGAAGCTAATGCCACCTCCAACCGACACTGGGCTCCCTTATCCTGCAAAGCCTGCTAAAGGACCCCAGGATTCGTGCTATCAAGGAGAGGGATCATTACTGGTTGATCCACTGTCTTACTGGTTGTTGAGATTGGATCACTGGCCAGAACTTAGCCAATATGCTATGCAGCTACTAGGTTACACTTCATCCAGTGTGCTTTCTGAAAGGACGTTCAGTGCCGCTGGAGGTTGTGTCACAGACAAAAGAGTGCGTCTGTCCACCGACTGTCACGTTCCCACGTTCCAAACCTGTCTTCCTGCCCTCTGTATTTGTATATTGTGGTTTTTCCCTTGTGTTTCTGTTGCTGCCAATTCCTGGGTGGCCTCCCAGGGGTTAATTGGTGTTCTGTGTGCTGCTCACCTGTTGACCCTTGCCTTGATTCCCCTGCCTATATTAGAGCAATGTACCTATAGGACATTGCTGGGTCATTTTCCTTTGCCTGGTCTCCTTGCGTCCTGCGAGCTCCTTGCTGTGTTCCTGATATCCTCAGTTTGTTCATCCTTGTTCAGTTTTTCCCTCTGTTATTTCTGTTCCAGTTTATGTCAGTTCCTTCTGTGTATTTAGTTCTGTCATTTTCTATATTTTGGTTTGCTGTTTATGTTCCATTCAGATTCCCCGGTTACTGATTTTGGCTTGGCTGACTTCCCTTCTGGTTCCTATTCCTATATGCTGTATGACGTACTCTCTCTGGTTATGACCTTTGGCTTTCCTCTTTATGACTACTCTATTGTATATTCCTTGTCTGTACCGTTTCCAGGAAACCCTGTCATCTGTATACAACAAAAGACTCTGTACGGCTTCAAGGTAATACTTTCCTTTAGATTAGATCCGGCTATCCTAAAGACCGGTCTTTCAGTGCAGGGAATCTTTGGTATTGCCGTACAGAGGTCTTTTGTTAACCCTTTGTTGCTTTCACCTGTCCTTGCAGTTTACCCTGCATCTCTGCATATAGGGGCTTTTCTCAGGAACCAAGGCCTCACCTTGCTGCGAGTTATATTCTTAGGGATACATATACAGACCGACCACTTCCAAGGATCGGAGGGCAAGAATAGGGTGGTGCGTGCCTGGTGGTACTGCCACCGTGACACCGACTCTGTAGACCAGCTGACATTTATAAAAATGAATCAGTCCTGGATCAGCAGCTATCAATCCCCTGATGCTGAAGTAACTGAATAGATCAGGTATTTCTTCTGCATTCCCAAAACCTCCACCACTGCACTCTTCCACAATACCACAAAGGGGTTACGGTGTGAAGGCACATGCTGCAATCAAAGGCACTGCTGCCGTCACTAAAGGCCCAATTTTAAAGCACCTATTGTTACTTTCATCCAAAGCCTGCATACGTTTCACCATAAGTTAGCCAAAAAATCACTAAACTTGTTCTGCCTGTCCTAAAATGTCTCCTCTTTTCATATAGGCTGCCGCCCCAAGCTGTTGTTTATGAATAGATTAAAGGAAAACCATTTACCGTTATTTGAAATATCATTTTTTTTGTTTTTAAATGTTTCTATACATCCTACAAATCCGCCACTTCACGGGCAGGTTATGTGGACCTCCTAGGCATGATATTTGAAGGAATTTTTCATTTTTATTCTTAACCTTTATTTCATGGAAAACTCACTGTTAAACTGTTAAATTTTTTTAAACTTTTGGTCCTTGTTTCCTGTCCCCCAGGGCACTACCCGGACCCCATTCACCTTTTATGGCAAATCTCTTGCATATATGCCCTCTTGGAGGGCACTCTAAAAATCGAACTTTCAAGTCCCATTGACTTGCAATGAGTTCGGTTCCTGTTCGAGTTCGAACTCGAATTTTTGAAATTGTTCGAGTTCGAATGCGAACCGAACACGGGGGTGTTCGGCTCATCACTAAAGTAAACTCTGAAAATAAGTAAATAGAACTAATTAAAAAAAAATGGTGTGTGATTCAGAACTCACATAGCGCAAGAGCATTTTAAAAAGTGTGTGATTAAATCATATTTCAGTTGTTGTAAAACCGTAGTAGGCATCACTCTGTGTGTATCAAGTGGACAGATTCAATCAAATCACAAAAAACATAATTAAAAGCCTAGAACGGCTTTCTTAAACAATGTTTTTGGTAATGTCCCAGTTATTGTCTGTCATGCTATGTGTGTCTGCCAGTGTCTTTGTCTGTGAATCAGACACTGCCAGGGGCATATACAGAAAAACTGACCATCTTTGTCGGTGTCTGTGACTCGGTCATGGTTTCTGTATATATCCTTGTCTGTGTCTGTCATTCCCTGTGTGTCTGTCAGTGTCCTTCTCCGCCGAACACAGAGCAGGTGGCAGTAAAACCCAATGTAGATCATAAATGTGGGTGCCAAACGCGTTGGGAGAGGCCAAATTTCAACACACTTATCCTAACAGATGACAATATAGTCACTCCAGCTTATATTCAAGGCAAATTGATTAAGCTTGCATCAAAGACAAAATTTCAGCTCTATGGTGAGTTTTTTTAAGTCTGACTTGAAAAAGACTCATCTTAGAGTTGAAACAACGTCTTTGCTTGATGCAAGCCCAATAACTGTGCCCTGATTTTAAACTGTATGTATAACTGTCTTTGGCCTATATTACATAGTTGGTGCTAACTTAACCAGAACTGTTGTAAACTTACCAGAGCCATTATAGCCTAAGGAGTTGTTAAGTTAACAACAGCTCTGGTTAAGTTAGCACAAACTTTGTAATACTGCCCTTTGTCAGTGTCTCTGTCAGTGGCTGTAAATTCGTCAGGGTTTCTGTATATGTCCTTGTCACTGTCTGTCCTCTTGTGTGTCTTTTTCCAGTGTGTGTGTCTTTGCATATGAAGAATAAAAGGGAAAGGGTGTGCACCGGAACCTCTCTTGACACATTTATTAGTAGCATATCAGTGACAATTCAGCTCTTGGGAGTCTTTCGGAGGGTTAGAAATCAACTATTTAGGGAACTTAAACCATAGTTCAAGGTACTTTTCAATGTTTATTCCACCATAGTTCTGCCAAAGCTGTCTAGCGTAATTCTCAGTGTAGATTTCAATGGGTTCACATCATTCTTTCCATCTTAGTAGTTTAGTAGTATATCTCACCATAGTTTCCACCAGTGTTTCATATAAACTTTGCATGCTGCTGTTCGATTTTTCTTGTCTGGATACCTGAACAACAATAATAATATTTACCTTTTGTTTGCAACAACAGTAAACGTTAGCACTTTGTGCATTTCCCTTTCAGTTTTTATTTACATTATTACCCTGTCTTCATTAGAATCATTACAACAAATAATACACTTATTTTTATATTGAACATTTCAGAATCGCATTTAAATTTTAGTAGGCAACCTGTACCATTCCAATACCATTTATAATAAATGTAGCCTCTATGATTAATTTGCATTTTATTTTCTTATACAATTGTATAGAGCATTATTGTATTGCAACTTGTTGTCTCTCAGGGTTCCAGAAAGAAGCAGAGTCTCTCTTAACAGTAACCAAGAAAAGCACGATTAGTAACCCCAAAAACATAAAAAGAGCAATGGAGTTCTTGTTGCATCTTGCAGATGACACTTCTATATTTCCAACAGACTGGGATCTTCCAGAGAGATATTTGTATGTAATGGTATGTGTTTTTTTTTTACTTACTTTGTATTTTGACTTTTACCCTGTAAATCATCAACTGTGTCTTATTTGCTTTTTATCTTTTTAACTAGGACAGATTAATCTGTCTGGATGCAGTTGATGAATTCTGCTACATTGCGTGTAAGAAGTACCCAAAGACAAAAATGAAAACAAATTCTAAAATAACAGTGATACCTTTTGTGCGGGAAAACAAGGTCTGAACCAAAGCTACTTTCTTCTGTCTTAAACCTGTCTCGGATATGAGTGCGGTTTAGTAAAATTTCAATTTTTGAATTTGAAAGTGTCAGCACTGCCAAGAGAAAGAAAAAAACAGAAGATTTTATTTTATGTATTTGCAAAATATTTTATCAGGAAAGATACATTGAGATTTCTCTCGTTTTCAAGTGTGTCCTGGGTTCAAGAACATTGAAATTTTACAGTCGTTACAGAAATACAAAGTAATAAATGCAAGATATTAAAAAAAAAACACAAATATACAGATTAACACAGAATAAATACGTAAGTAATATACAGAGTTATCCAAAGAGATAAAATCAGCAATCGGTTACCTTTCCTGGTCATTCGGCTATCCAGAGAGCAGGCAATACGTCAAAACCTGTTGAATTGCCTGCACATACGGTGCCTGTTCGAGGGTAGTGAAATCCCCATAAAAAAGCAATGCTTCGGCTATTCAGAGAACAAAAACCAGCAGTGACAGGTTCCCGAAATACCCTGCCATTTGGTGGTTTAATTCGGCAGGTTTATTCCGGTGAATACCATAGGCTTCAATGTTAAAATATTCCCGTTTTAATTCAATATCTAATAAACCGTTCATTATAATATTCTGCAGTAAAGAGTCTCTATAGATTTTCTTAGGATATTTTAAGCATTTTTCTGGATTTATCTTTTTTAAAAAAAGTCACTTTTTTTTTAAAATTTTTTAACTTTACTTATTTTTTCTGTAACAGCCCTTTTTATTATCATTCCTTGGACCTCATATGTAAATTTCATACATTTTCGCGCAGTAGTTTTTTTGCAAACAGCGTTTCACTTTTCAAACATTCAAGCAAACAGTTTTTCGAATTTATTCACTCCATTCGTCTTCGGTGTCGGCTTTTTCCGGCGGCTGTGCTGCGTGTGATCGGCTCCTGCTCGGGTTTTTCCGGAATTTTCGGCAGGTTAATCCAGATGTTTTTGTGGGTTTTCGGCGTGCATTTGCCGATTTTTGCGGCTCGTTTTCGGCGGGTTTGCGGCGACCTTTCCCTGCAATTCGGGGGCCCTGTGGTGCTTGCTGAATACACGGCAGGGTCGCGGAAATGGGATCGGCAAAACAAACCGAATTTAAGAAGAGAACGAAAAGTCACCGAACGTTCAGTGACTTTTTGATTCTCTTTGAATTACCCTGAAAGTCACTATGTTACATGTTTACAGGTGCATTCTGTATCGAGGTATGTTAATAGGGAGCTCTTGAGTGACTTGAGACTGGGGGAAGATTTGATGGCGTCTGGGAGGTTATTCCATAATTGCGGTGCTCTGTAGGAAAATGAGCATCGAGCTACTTTCTTTTTATATTGTGGTATTGCAAGTAAGGTGCTGGTCCTGGATCGGAGGTTATAGGATGAGGGAACTGCTAGCAGCCTATTCAGGTAGGGTGGTAGCTTCCCAGAAAATTTCTTAAACCCCAGGTTGGAAAGGGTGAAGGGTGCGTCTAGATTCCAGCGATGGCCAGTTTAGCTCTTTTAACATGTCACAATGGTGGGTCATGCAGTTACATTGTAGCACAAAGTGGCAGAATGAGTTATACAGTGTAGTAAGTTTCTGGAGGTGTGTTTGCGGGGCAGCTGCATACACTACATCTTCATATTCAATAGCCGGCATAAGCATTTGTTGTACAATTTGCTTTCTTACCGCGGGGCTCAGGCAGGATTTGTTTCTGTACAGGGCACCTAGTTTAGGGTAAAGTTTAGATGAGTTTTTCGATGTGGGGACCAAAAGATAGATTTGGGTCTAACCACATACCTAGATATTTGAAAGAAGTGACTGTGGTCAGCGTGCCATTTGATTTTGTCCTGACACGTAGATGGGGATTTTGCAATTTATGTAGTTTAGGTTTTGTTCCAAAGAGCATCGTTACAGTTTTGTCAGTATTTTAAAAAGTTTGTTATCTTTGATCCACTTTTCTACCTCTGTGAATTGTTCTTGCAGCACGGCCTCCAGCTGCGGGAGATTTGGTTTGCTGGTATAGATTACAGTATCATCTGTGTACATGTACAGTTGAGGCATTGCAGACAGATTGGACAGATCATTAATGAATATCGTGAATAGTAGGGGGCCGAGTATCGAGCCTTGGGGTGCACTGCACGTGACTGTGAGGGGGAGGGAGGATCTGCCAGAAATGGACACCTGTTGCGATCGGTCAGATACATACGATTCAAATCAGATTAGCGTGCAATCACCAATACCGGAGTTTTTACATTTTGTAATGAGATGCCATGGTCTACTGTGTCAAAGGCCTTGGCAAAATCAAGGAAGATGGCTCCAGTTAGGTTTCCTTGTTCTATGCCAGCTTGGATATCATTGCAAACTTTTAAAAAGGCAATTGTAGTTGAAATGGACGAAAGCCGGATTGATCTGGAGTTAAATAGTTTGAAGATTGATAATAACCACGTAATTGCGTGTGAATAAATTTTTCCAAAAATTTTGACATAACAGGGAGCAATGAGATCAGATGATAGTTGGATATAACAGGGAGCAATGAGATCAGATGGTAGTTGGATACCAAAGTACTGTCACCACTTTTATGGATAGGTACCATTTTAATTTGAAGTAGAAGGTCTTACAATGTTACATGGAACTTTGTGATCATTAATATATTTACACATCTATGATAAAAACTAATATCTAAATATGAAAAAAAAAACAGTGACAACCCATGTTCTAGATGCATTTTTGTTTACTGGAAAATATCTTGTATGTGCTCCGTGAAAAAACTGTACAGTATGAAGTCCAGATGTAATTGTAACAATTCAATTTGAGCAGCCAATTTGAGCAATTATTAGGCTTACAGTATTGATTTTAATGTAATTTTAATCCTGAATCCTTAAACACAAGATTAAATCTTTTGTCAATAAATAATGAAATTAACTAATGTTAACGATTCATGTATATTTGCTTACTTTCCCAAGCGATCTTCAATACAAAAGTGTGGAATCAAGTGCTCTCCATTAGGATCTATCTCCATAAATTACAGGGAACCTCCTATAAATAGAAATGGAGTGCAGGATTGCTGATATAAACCTGAGCAAAGTATGATACAGTGTTCACTCACGTGGTCCGGAGCCTCTTAATTCCCAGCTCATAACATGTCACAGATGGATCCGTTAAGGCGATTACCCCCCTGCACGCACTTCTTTGTTCCAATGGGTAATAGTATAACCTCAACAAAACAGAAGTATATAGTTCGGGGGACCTTTACTGTTTCTATTGAATAAAATGAGTAAGAGGTACCTACTCTCGTGAACTGGTGCCCTTCCTAAAAGGCACCAAATCCCAGGCAGCCGGTAATATTGGGAAGTACTGGTTCTCCTATTACTCTCAGCTGTCCTCTCAGTATGTGTCAAGGAAAATTGGAGCGCCACATCCAAATGCAATATCCTCGATCTACCACAAATCCAGTCGCTATATACCTCAATGGTGGTTTCAACAATAAAACTGGACAGAAAAGTCCAAGAATTCTAACGAATGGGTACAGCGCACTCAATCCAATTAGAATGTGTCACACTGTGATGTTAATTTTCAAATCTTCTTTTTTTATCACCATGGAACATATGGAATATAAACAAAGAACAAACAATGGTGCAGATTGTTTCTGTATTTTCAATTTTATATATATATAACAACTGCACACTCACATAAGCGCCCCAACTGGCTCTAGTGTATATCGCTTTATGGGTGTTCGCTTCTCATTCACAGGGACTCAACTAAACAAACATTAAATACAAGCAGCGTGTTCGAGTCTGCATATACGTGCGCGTCCGATGGGGCGTCTTAATCAGCTTTTAGCTTTATGTTAAGAGTTCACTTGGGGGGGTGGAAGGGCACCTCTCAACATTTGTGAAGCAAACCAGGGAAAATAAAGAAATGTGTCCTGCAGTGACTTTCAAGTATTAGCTGGTATTAACCCTATATTGGGAAACCAGTTATAAAAAAAAATGCCTTTGTCTTATCCTCCTGGTGTAAAGAGACTTCTGTCCAATCATAGATCATACAAAACGAAGGAGGTGTTGGAGATATCCATTGTGTCAATATGGCCTTTTACCTAGGCCAGCTAACAGGGAAAGCCAAAACTTGGGCACTTTGGAGAGTGGGTTTGTCGGGGTAGTAGAAAATGATTTTAAAATGGCCCATTCAGGGGTAGTAGGGATTTTAGGATGTAAAACAGAGGAGCCAAACCTTTATCCTGCTTTGAATGAACTGGCAATGATGTTGCAAGATCAAGGTTAGCTATAAAGCACCCTGAGAGAAGTGAATGACTAAAAATGAAGAAAAGACAAGTTAATTGAGTAGATGTATGTGACTGTCATATATGAACTATGCCTGATGGCCAGTGTGTGCGATGATTGAACGTGGCCTAAGAAATATGTGAAACTGAATGAAAAAATAATGTAAGAATCAAATGCGAAGAAAGTGTGTGTGAAAGGAAAGCGTATGGTGAATGAAGATCTGCCATGGTTGTGAAGTGAAGGGTGTATAAAAAAAATAAGTGAAACCTGAAATGCGAACAATGTGATAGTGAGGTGAGTGATTAAAATATGAGTTTGTGAAACTAATTGTACAATGAATGTGTGAAAATAAGACAATGAAGCGAAGTGCTCAGTGTTTAAACTTACAGATAAAAGAAAAAAGTATAATCAAAGCTAAACTTAGTAATTTTTAACGTTCCTTAAGAAAACTGGTGAATGAAGGTGTTAAGGGTCTTGTTCCAAAATGTTTGCAGCTGTAACATCTGGGATCTGTTACCACCTCTTCTAAGTGGTGGAATATGGTCAATACCAATAAATCTCCATGTGGGAAGTCAATGTCACTCTCATACGGACATTTTCAATCTAGCTGTCCAATTTGACATTGCAACCTGCTGCAGGTATGAAGTCTTCATTCCTAGCTTTCTCTTTGTTATTCATTGGAAAAAAAATTACAATAATTCTACAAAGAAGAATTCCTTGAGCCTCAGTCTTCTAAAGAATGCCTCCAAATCTGAATATTTTTGGATGTGGTCTAGTTTAGTCCTGGGACAAAAAGTTAGTACTTTGGACATTTATATGTTGTAGAAAAAGCTTTAGGGTTTTTGAAAAATAAAGTTGGATCATATGGCCATGAAACTGGAGAAGCAATGGTCCATCTTTACGACATCTTTGGTAAACAAAAAAGAAAGATCTTGTCATGCCACCATCATACTATACTCCTTCAGGTTTATTCAGAGAGTGGTGAAAAGCAGGAGAATGACTGGAGAATGGAAAATTCTAGGTCAAAATAGCCGATTTGGAAAGTGAGATGAATGGGAGAATTTTTCTGGTTTGGCTATTTTGACCTAGACTTTTCCATTCTTCAGTCATTCTCCTGCTTTTCACCGCTCTCTGAATAGCCCTGTAAGTCAATGTATTTTCAAACATCTATGTTTCGATTATATTTCTATTTAATAATAAAAACAATGGGAGAGAGTTACAGGTTCCATTTGGCCATTATCAACGAGTTCATTGAAATATTCCAAGAGGAGCCAAGAATAAATTCCTTTGAATCGTGAGTGATCCTTTTGGACTGTTGATCTATTCTGAATGCTCCTGCAGACAGATGTTTAAGTGAAACACTGTATGTCTATTCCACTAGGTGGCAGTTATGGATTGTTAGAGCTTTGCTGGGTGGAATTTTTCTGACGGATCTTAGAGGAATCGTACAAGATTCTCTTAGATTTACACAGAGAAGTAAACAGTTAGACTGAAGAGGTCATGTATGGGAACATTTTTGTTACCTTTTTTAAAACCAGTTGTGCATCTGAAGTAAGCTGTGTGTAATCCTGATCACCCGATAACCATATTATGTTCCTTGAAGGAAAAACATCCATGAAATGGCCTAAAAATGCCACTGGGTTGACATTCTCAACCCACATTGGTGCACCGATATGCTTATTAATGCCAGTATGGACCAAAACTCTGGGTATGGAAATAGAAGCCTTTTAGATATTTTGATAAATATTTTGATAGCCATCAAGGCTTAGATAACACGACCGCCACTAGGGAGTGGGGGCAGTTTCTTCCCACTACAACTGCTTAAAGGTGGTTATACGGTTTCTGTAAAATCCGAAATATAATAATGTAATTTGACACTTTGAAATATCCCGCAGTCTGAAAATTTTATCCTCACTCTCCAAAACTGAAGGCTGTTCTATTCTTGACATAATTCATAACTGGTATATTATTTATAAGTCAGATTGCTTTTATTTTCTACTGTGACCTTTAAATGTGTAAATGTATTCCATTCCTCAATAAGATATCACAGCTGGTTCCTGTTTGCGGCACGATTATCCTTGACTATTGTTTAAAGTATGTATTTAACTTCTTTTTCAAAGCTTATAGATTAAAACAAGTAAGGTAGTATTTAGATGTGATTATTGTTCATTTTTCAGAAATAGAGAGCCTGGACTTTTATAAAAGGGTCTCCGGGCACTCGTCAAAGATTGTTGAAATGCTTTTGATGACAAATGTGGGTTCTTTCTAGAGTCAAAATATTATTTTTTATGTTGGTTGGGAATAATAATGGAATGGTTTTGAACAGGTTTTTGGTCACTTTTGTTTAATAAAAATGTACTATTTGTTTCTATATTTTAAAATTCTGCTTTGTTTAGCTTTTCTTGTAAACAAAAAAGTACAATAGATATACCAATAATGTGTCCTGTTATTCTAACGCTATGATAGTTGTAGGTTACAAAATGCCCTGTAAGGACAGATGGTGAAGTGGTTGGACAAAGTTCCTTGCAAGTTTCAATTAATTTCAAGGCTTATCCAGTAAGCGCTGAATTGCACCAAATGGTGAATTTCACCGTACAGTGCAATTTTGTGGCAATTTGGCTATACAGACAGCTGAAAGTTCTCAAAAATCTGAATAAGTCGCCTACTGATGACCGGGTCGGACTCCGGGAGACAAACAACACGCAAAAATACGCAAACACATAACTGTGGAATAATATATATATTTATTATATATAGGCCACAGCTAAAAACTCCACACTAAAACCAACCATAATGACATAACAATTCTGATAACAAATTAAAACAATAATCCAGTGCTGAAAGAGGACTCCCCACAACCCACACACACCTCCAAACCAACCAACCACCAAAAATCTTCCCAACTCCCAACCATCTGACCAAAGTAATCCTAACTAAAAAGGAACCCGAAGGGGGCGTGGCCGGAACACAGAGAGAGCTGGATGTGTGAGTGCTGAGCTCCCAGGCCCGAGTGCACAGATTGTCATTTCGGGGCAGAAATAACAGCAATGGCACAGCGGAAAAAGACACTTACTACCCCAGGACTCTCGGGGACTGCGGGGACCCAACGCCGATCCTCCATTTTACCATTCTTGGGAGATACATCTCAGCCGCGGACCTCCAGTAAGGGATCCAAAATGGCGCCCGGCGACTCAGATCAGGAGGCCTCCCTGCCACGATTAGATTCAGCAACAAAAGGGAGCGATATGGACCACGAACTGCGGGCCTTATTACAGAGTTTGCCGACCAAAACGGATTTGGCTGCTCAGTTTACTCAAATGGAGCGCAATTTTAATACGAAATTTGATGAACTGGGGTCTGATTTGAAGCAGTTGGGAGGCCGCGTGGTGGACTTGGAAGAGGACAGAGATGCGTTATTTTCTCATGTGGAACGTTTAAATGGTCAAATGCTAATGCAAGCTAAACAGCTGTCCACGCTGCATAGACACTTGGATGATGTTGATAATAGAGGCAGACGAAACAATCTTAGCATAAAGGGTTACCCGGAAGCAGACTCTGGCAAGGAAGATGTTAAAGAGCTACTCCGTGGTCTGTTTAATGATATCTTGGGTCGATCTGGAGAGGAAATATTAGTTCTGGATAGAGCTCACCGTGCACTGCGGCCGAGGGATCACAAAATGATGCACCTCGTGATATTATCTGTCGCTTGCAAGATTTTACACTGAAAGAGGAAATTCTCAGAGCAGCACGCAAAACTTCGGAAATTAAAGTGGACGGTCAAGTGATACTTTTCTTCCAAGATGTTTCCTGGACCACTTTACAGGCACGGAGGGCTCTGAAACCGTTAACTGAAGCGCTCCAGGAATGTGATATTCGTTACCGATGGGGATTCCCACTATCTTTACAGGTGACCCATAACAACCAAGTTCATTCTGTTGCATGTCCTGAGGACATTCCGGACTTTGTGCGTGTTTTTGGACTCCCAGAAGTTGACATTCCAGACTGGTATGGTTCGCCGTCGCCATCTGACACTCTACCCTTCCCACAGCGACCCCGCTGGACTCAACAGGCGAAAAAAAAATGTAAAGGCAAGCCCTCTGCAGCGGCCCCTTCTGAGCCTGATCCAGAACCGTGAGGGAAGCCCTTGCTTTTGCTGCCATTGTCATTTGAAAGTATATACGCTTTTTTGATATTTTCTGCCCCCTTGCAAATTTTTTTGATTGAATGCGCTCGGGTCCGGCAAAGAGACAGTCGGAGGAGACTCTTGCTCGGCACCCGGAATTTTTGGAAAATTCTGAGACTTTCTCGGCCGCCTCCTGAGTGGTGTTTTTTTTTATGTCCTCTTATGGGTTTTCCCATTATCAGAGGTCCACACTACCTCAATTTTTCTCAAGTTTTGTGTTGTTATTGTTGTTTGTTTTTAGATTTTTCTTTTTGGTGATTACTCGTACTATTTGCTATGCTACTAGGGGGTATGGGCGGGTCCCGGGCTCTGACGCCCTCCTCTCTCACTATTATTAATGGCTAATTTAAATTTGATTTCTATGAATGTCCGAGGTCTTAATATGCCTGCCAAACGCTCGAAGGCTCTTGCAGAATTCCAGAGGTTGAAAGGTGATGTTATTTTTGTTCAGGAAACACATTTTAGAGAGGGTTCCGCACCAGGGTTTCACAATGCTCGCTATCCGACGGGTTATTTTAGCAACTTTGGGGAGACAAAATCTAGGGGGTTGCCATTCTTTTTGCGTGACATGTGCATTTTACTCTGCAAGATGTGGTAACTGACCCGCAAGGTCGATTTTTGATGGTTAAAGGGATGTTGGGCAATACTAAGTTAACTTTTGTAAATGTTTACCTGCCGAACCGCTTGCAAACCAAATGTCTCCGAAAAGTGTTACAACGTTTGTCCGAGTTTCAGGAAGGTTTTGTGGTCTTAGGGGGTGATTGCAATGTTTCGTTAGCTATGCCGGCAGATTGTGTCCAGGGTGGGGGATCGTCTGTTCCCTCTCTACGGGTCCAATTTCGTAAACTCTTGTCAGCGGACCGTTTGATGGATTGTTGGCGTCTCAGTAATCCAGCAGTAAAGGACTACACGTTTTATTCACATGCCTTTAAGAAGTATTCTAGAATAGACTATTTTTTTGTGGAACATAGGGCTTTGGAAATGGTACGCAGTTGCAAAATAGGACCCATCACATGGTCGGACCATGCATCCCTTCTGTTATCTTTAGCCCTACCTAATTTAGTGCGAACGGAGAATGCCTGGCGTTTGAGTCATTGCTATCTGATCCCATGACGCGAGCGGAGGTGACTGCCTCCTTAGAGAATTACTTCCTTGAAAATGACACGGATGATGTAACACCCGCGACGGTTTGGGAGGCTCACAAGTGTGTGTTAAGAGGTGCTTTTATCCAGTTGGGCTCCAGGCGCAAGAAGGAAAGGACTGCCAGAACGGAGGAATTGCTGAGGGAGATCATGGCCTTAGAACTGACGCATAAATCTGACCTAGATCCTGAATCATTCCGACGATTAGTTCTCTTAAGAGCTGATTTAGCTAAATTAATGAATGCGCAGGTGGCGCGGGCCCTTATACTGACGAAATATGCTTACTACACCCAAGGGAATAAATGTGGCAGGCTACTTGCACGTGCTCTGAAGAAACAATATCAAGCTACTTATATCCCGAAACTGCGTACTAGCACGGGATCCGAGGTCAATACGACCCGAGATATTGCGGAAGCCTTCCATGCTTATTACCAAACTTTATATAATATCGATAAGAGTAGGGTCCCTGAGCATATAGTGGACTCGTTTTTGGCTAAGACGATTAAAACTACTTTACCGCGTAATGTTAGCCGACAATTAGATAACCCGCTTACATTAGAGGAATTTACGGAGGCTTTAAAATTAACGCCCTTGGGTAAGAGCCCGGGCCCTGATGGGTTTACGGTGCTATATTATAGGACTTTCGGGTCTATTCTGGCCCCTTAGGGCGCTGTATGACTGCCCTAAGGCACGAGTGCGGGTTAATGGCAGACAATCTACTTCGTTGACGATACATAATGGGACTCGACAGGGGTGCCCTCTGTCCCCTCTCCTGTTCCTGCTGTATCTGGAACCCCTATTGCAGGCGATTAGAGATAATCCGGTGATTCGAGGAGTAACTTTTCCGGGACAGGAGCTCAAGGTGGCTGCATTTGTGGATGACCTGTTGTTCACCTTGACGGATCCCCTTTCATCGGTGTCAGCTTTGATGACGGAATTAGATGCATTCGCAGCTTTCTCGGGATATGAACTTAACGTGCTGAAGAGTGAGTTTCTAGGGGTAAACCTTTCACGAGTCGTGACTGAGAGTATTCGTCATACCTATGGAATGCGGTGGGTTCCGGAGGGACTTAAATATTTAGGAATACGCTTATCGTCGGAACTAGACAAATTATTTCAGTTGAATTACGTTTCTCTGTTGCAACAGATCAAGGGGGACTTACGTAACTGGAACTTACCACATATTTCATGGTTGGGAAGGATCAATGTCTTACGGATGAATGTATTACCTCGACTGTTGTATTTGTTCCAAACCCTCCCTATTACTGTACCTCAGACATTTTTCTCTGATTTGCGACAGACATTTACAGGCTATGTTTGGAGGGCGAAGAGGGCGAGGATATCTTACAGTGAATTGACAAGACCGGTGGGAAGGGGTGGTCTGGGCCTGCCCCATGCTTATTTTTACTATCTAGCAGCGTTTTTTTCTATACTATACGGCTTGGCAAAAGGAACGATTGGTAAGCTTTGGGAAAATGTGTTACAGGCAGGAATTACATGGCCATTGTCCTCCTTGCCCTGGCAGTCGGCACCGCTGGCAAACCTGGGGCTTCGGTCACACCCGCTGCTGGGCACACTGCTAAGGCTGTGGAGGAAACATGGAGTGGTGTTAGGACTGACTACACTGACTTCCCGCCTGACACCCTTGATTTACAATCCCCTGTTCCCACCGGGACTGACCCCGACATTTTTGGATGGGTTACTACCAAAACCGTATATACCGCTAGAAGCAGTAGTGGAAGACGACAGATTGCTCCCCCTGGACCGATTGGTGGCCCCAGAAATAGCGAACAAGTCTATGGTGAAGTTCCAATATGCCCAACTAAGTCACTTTATTCGCTCTACTACATGGTTGACAGAGGGGTTGCCTCCATTGGCCCCCTTTGAGACCTTCTGTACCGATAAGAATAGATATGGACATATTGTCTCGAATCTTTATTCATACATAATGAGAGGGGCCTATAAAATTGATTCTCCATTGCTACTTAAGTGGGAAACAGATTTAGGAGTAGATATTTCGTCTGAGGAATGGTCCAGGGCTTTCGAACTTACATACTTTGCGTCCAGGAGTCAGGCGCTTCGTGAATCGAATTGTAAATTGTTTATGAGACGGTATCTTACCCCGTCTGTTTTACATGCTAAGGATTCATTGTTGCCTGATATCTGTTGGAGGTGTAAAGTGGCCAGAGGTAACTATGTCCACATATGGTGGACTTGCCCGAAAATTCAAAACTTCTGGTCAGACGTTGCACACGAGATATCGCATTTAGGGGGACTGGAAGTGGAATTTACTCCCTCTGCCTATTTGCTTAATGTATTGCCCTTTTCGATGCCCTCCTTTAAAAACTCGCTTCTGGCAATTCTGTTAACCGCAGCAAGGGCACTGATTCCGTTATATTGGAGGAGGGAATGTGCACCCACTGTCAGGGATTGGGTTCTGAGGGTGGAGGGGGTCAGAGCTCTAGAAGAAGCGCACTACAAAAGTTTGGGTAAATATGAGGAATTCTATGCGATCTGGCATCCATGGTCCTCGAACCTTCGCTCAATAACGGTATCAGACAGGTCACCGGTGGAGGAACAAGAGGTCTCGTAAGATAATCAACCGGTTATGGAGGGTCAGAGGTGAATTCAGATCCGAGCCTGGGCTGTGTTGTCTTGACATACCATTCTGGTACTAGCTTTACTGCTGTCTATTTAAGGATACGATGATCACCTTTTTAGTTAGAGTTAATTTAGAATTTGTTATTTGTTATATTATAAAATTCCGGCACTGTCTATGACCAAGAGGCACTTTGATTGTATTCTACATTATTGTGGCAATATTGTCTCTTATGCGACTTGTATTTTATACTTTGCCAATAAAAATATTTTACACAAAAAATAAATAAAAAGGAACCCCTAGCCAGCACTGCCTACAAGCCCCCGCCGTGACAAAGGAGCCCAACAAAAAACTGTTGTAACGAAAAACCAACCCACCTATGATTAAATAAAACCGGAAGGGAGGGTGAGGATTTTCACCGCTCTACCTCAGGAGAAAAAGGCGCGCAGAGCCTCTCCACACGTGCCTTAAGTACCCTCCTATCGACTCCTCCCACACCGCTCCCGCTCAATCTCCTCACGCGCTGCAAAACCTTCTAGAAAAAATCCTCCCTGCGTCCTGGCATCAGAGGCAACTTAAGGGCCTTACGCCCTAGGTGCTTCAGGCCTTATGAAATGTTGGAGAAATATGGTGCATTTTGGTGTCATTCGCCGACCTTCAGCAGCAGCGAAATAGTCCCGTAGAGAAGTAATGGTTAATTTATTAAGAGAATGCTGAACTGCACCGAAATGTTGGTGGAATGCCCAGATTTACGGTGGTTCAGTTCAACAGGTTTAACCCCTTCACCGCTCAGCCATTTCACCTCTGTGTGCAGGGCTCAGTTTTACCGTTTTTTCTCATGTCTAAACGCGATTTGAAGTCACGTTTTATTATACGACCCAGACAAATTATATATCCTTTTTTTCAGGAGACTTGGCAGATTCATAATATATCATTATATGTATACGTCATGTCCTGCCAGAATGCTATAACAAAATTTTAAAAAAAAAGTGAATTTCCATTAAAATTTCAATCTACAGCATGTAAAATAATTTTTTTCATATTTTATTATCTATCTCCACCATAGGTGGCAGCTAGAGTAGAGTTTAACTCCCAAACTAATGTCATTGCGTCCATATGCAAAGACGTCAGTGGGCTGGGGGAGATCCCGGAGACTTGGCTAAGAAAATAGTGGAGGAACTGCACTTCCAAACGTTCCAACACGACTTGATCCCTGTTCCCTATACCCCTCATACCCAGTTATACCTGTTCCCTATACCCCTCAAACCCAGTTATACCTCTGACCCATCCACCCGTACTTGGTAATCAAATGTAAACAGTAACCAGTATTGTTCCGGTTTCAAAATAACAGTGGACGTTTTATGTTCACGATAAGGCACACATCTTGTTTTTGCTGTAAGATAAGATGGTATGCATAACGAAAATAGTATGTCCTTTCATAGCAACCAGAATTTCTTTAAGAAACCTTTAAAGGAAATAAGTACAATTTAACTAGTGGTGATCATCATTAAGTTAATGTTTTAACTGCAGGAATGGCTGTGGATTCCCTTTGTCTGACCCCACTCACATCAGACTCTAAATATTAAAACGAGCTATGAAGCAGTAAGGTACAGATGGTATGAATTACTCAGCCTCTTACTCAGTATTCAGCCCATCAGCTCCTCATCTTTTCTTTTTTAACCATTTCACGTAATGGCAAACAGATGCTCGTCTTGTTTTACCATTACATCATCTATAAAACGTTTAACCCATTGTGTTGAAGATTACACACAAAAAACAGGCATTTTATTTTCTTGCACCCACATTATACAGATAACGTGTATTTTACAGAAATCATAATTCTATGTACTGTTCAGTGTGCTTATCATTTCTCCATGGTTTTAAACGGATACTCTATTAAAAAGTTACCACCCCCCTTTATTTTTATGCCCTCAAACAATTGGGCAGATGCTGCTCAATTATTTTTTAGTTATTTTTATTAGTTTAGGTGCAAATACTCACCTTTTCTCCTGTCGAATGCGCTGGACCTGTGGATGTGCTGGCTTCTGAAATGTGGAAGTCCCTGCAGCTTCCAACGCAATTTGCGCACCTATGCAACTTGTGTTCCGTAGGCAACGCAAATTTCACTTTGCTCGGGGCTTGCGTATTTTACGTACGGAAGCTCCGTAGATCATGTGCAGAACAATGGATTGGAGCTGCACAGAATCGATCCATCGGCTGTCGCTCTCAGGACGCCAGCTACCACTGGTGGACTGACTCATATCACAGAAACTGATTTGGTGACCGGCAGCCGGAAAACTCAATTTATGTGGAAGTTGTTACACATCTAATAGATTTTACAGATTTTTTTAGAAACCTTTTAAGTAAAAGTTCTCTCACTTTCATAGCAGGAAAATATTACACCAAATATTATGTTTTACCAAGCACAAGATGTAATTAGTGTCTCTATACCTAGTGTCAGTGTCCAAACTGTCCATAAGCTCCCTGAGAGCAATTGTTCTTTATTTGACCATGTTTAAATACATCCTTGTAACAACTGGATGCAACAGATATCACAAAGGGAATTTCACTTGAGATAACACTGCTTTAATATTGTATACTCAGCGAGATAATGGAAGTTCACGCTTCTTTTCAGTTGGCATAAAAAATACTGGAGAAGTGCAAAATTAAGATGGCAAACAATGCTTTATTAGGAGTCACACTTTGTGAATTCAATAAATGTGAAATCTCATTAGTCCAAAACCTCACGTTTTTATATATAGTATATTTTCCTTTAACAGTGTGTCACTGTCAGCCCGATTTGTTTCTTTCATCTGTACAAACAATACTTTGCTCCCATTGAGGCCACATGAGATTTCAGTAAACAGAATTGTTCCCAAACTTCAACTCACCCACGCTTATGCCCACAGATTGCACTTTCAACCCCTTCACAACATGGATCGCTTTCATCTCTCAAAGCAGATATGTCCCTGTCATTACAAGTAAATCGTGATACATTACAGAACATGTGTAACACGGGACAAAGGATGTATTATAGATTCGCAACACATATAACAGACAGTAATCTGTGTTCCGTGTTGCTTGCATAATGCATTGCATATAAATGTTGAATGATCAAGGGTACACATTTCACAACAAGGGCTTGAGAGATTAGCAAATATGCATGAAGAGAAGATGTTGACAGCTAAAACACATTTGTCCTAGTTGAGATACATTATATATGTGTATATATATTTTAATATGCACCATTTTCCAATGAGGATATAAATGGGATGAATGTCTACATACTTGTCTGCGAATAATGGTCTTATGCTTCAGATCTAAATGGATATCGAATGGCTTGTGAGTCATTTAATGTTAATGAGTGTAATATCCGTACATCTGTTCTGTGATTTTCCATCCAGCTGTGACTCTCGGGACCTTCTCTGTAAGTGGTATACTTGTCAACATCTAGCTAATACTGTAAAATAAGCATGGCTTATTTCATTCTTGGCCTTGTATGTGGGATGTGCATCATATAGAGACCTCTACCTATCTACATGGATGACCTGTGCAGTGTGGCATTTGTATAACCCCACAACAAAAGAAAACTCTTATCCTCTGTATCCAAAATGATTATCCAATGATGATTGCCCTTTTCCAGGATTCAGAAACCTGATAATTAATAATCCATAGTATGCATTTCATGCTCAGCCTTTGTAAATTAGCATGAGGTGTAGAGTTATGACTATAGCAGGGGTCAGCAAGCTTGGCCGTCCAGATGTTTTGGAATTCCATTTCCAATGAGTCTCCGATAACCTGATGAGTGGCGGAGCATCATGAGAAATGGAGTTCCAAAACACGAAAGGGCCAAAGTCTCATGAGTTATAACCTTTGTTCACAGTTTATTTAACCCCTTCACTACCAAGGGATTTTCCAGAAACCAGGTTTGTTTGTTTGGTTTTTTTTGGGGGGGGGGAGAAATTTCTAATTACACAGAAATATTTGGGAATATTCCCATGTATTACTTACGGTAATAACCTTTTTGGCACGCAAATATCAACATCTGTTGGCCAAAAGGAGTTACTGTAGTTTTGGTCTCTTTGCAGGACCATCTGGGGAGATGTTAATGTAGACACATTCCCAGCTGGTTTTTAAAAGTGTTAGCACCTCGGGCATCGTACCCACAGAGCGAAAACTTTACCGGCCCGTTCTGGAGCCCAAATGCAAAAAACCTTTTTGAAATAAGCCATGTTCCTTTTATATTGCTCATATGGAGCACCATATTGACTATAGTCTATAATGGGGCATGAATAGGTGCCTTGCAGATCAACTATAGTTGATCTTGACAGGGAAGGGCTTAAACCAATAGGAATAAAAAATGGGGATGCTAATGGGGAAAACCTACACCTGCAGGTTCCTAGCGTCCCCGTTTTAGCAGCATATTACAGTGCAGGCGCTAATTCAGTAGCATGCGTTATATCACAACGCTACCCTCCCTGATACTCGCAGCAGTGCATCCGTGTCGCTGCGAGTATCCCCTCCTGGAGTCCATAGGACTCTATGGAGGGTTGTGCTGCCGGGCTGCGAGCCCTGCAACAATCTCGCTCTCTTGATATCCTGCAGGGCTACGGAGTGAGGTTTTTGAACCTTCTATAAATCCACTCTACATATTAAAACAAACATTTTCACATAATTTCCCCTCCATTGTTTACTTATCTGCAGAGTTCTTCTTCTCCCTCCTGGCCTGAACAAATACACTTTACTTACCAGCTAGTGGGCAAAGGGCAGAGTTATGACCAGGGATAGAATGTTTACGGACTCGTTTAAACAAGAATAACTTGCCAAGTGCAGGAAATAAATAACGGGTGTAAATTAGGAAAATGTTTGGTTTTAATATGCTGAATTACTTTTTAAAATATTGGGGGAACCCTTAAAATTTCTTGTACTATTAGTGATTTCTCCAGTCCTATGAGAATAGTGATAAAGTAAAGGGAGAGGACACTAAGAGACCAGCTATGTGTAAATTAATTAGGAATGTTCTGTTCTGAGCATATTTAAATAAACTGTTCTTCAGTGTAGCTAGACACTCACCCATGCCTCCTTGCTCTCTTGGTTGGGTGTCTACAGAAAACAATGATACGTTTAATAAGATATTAAGTTAAAATGTACAAACAATATATTATATATGGCCATATCCTATGAGTATATTAAAATAAGATATTACATATTAAGCAGGTAAAATATATTATCTTTCCCTTTATGCATGGATCGAAAATACACAAATAGGAAAGGATACACTAGGGAGACAGGAAAACGGTTCTCAATGAAGCGGAACGGCAAAACTCAAATAAAATTCAAAAATTGAAGAATCAGGACCTCAAGTTCTAAAATACAGAAAGAAAATAAAATTTCTGTTGCCTGATCTATTACATTTTGGAACCCCACTCACCTGCAAATCTAAAGTCCCTATTTTGCCGATCTTCCGAGGACTTAATTTATGTATGTTGGCTCAATTTAAAGTCCATGACAAAAACATGTTTCATGATATCAGTGTTCCCTATAAAACAATACACTGCATTTCCGATGCTCAATGGTTAAGGTGAGGGAAGGGCTATAGTGTATGTCTATTTGCGTGTGTGTAAATGTATGATTAGGGAAGTGTGTTTAAATGTACGGCTCAGTGCTTCTGTACCTACCTGTCTTAGGTACTTGCAGCGGCGCCTCACTGCTGCTGGTGTCTGGAGACCATAGGACTCCATGGAGTGAAGTGTATACCTGTGCGAGGCTATGCTGGGGTTTGGGAAGAACACTAGGAACTATTTTTTTCCAGAGAGAGAAGCTGCATGCAGCCAAAAAAAAAAAGCAATGGATCGCACCACCCTCTGTACTACAAGACCAGAGTACAATTAAATACACTAAAAAATATAAATACCTTATATTATCGCCAACAGGTGCTGTCCCGAGTCGGAGAATGCGGCCTGCCCCGTGGCCAATGCATGGCATTCGTCTTTGGCTGCAGGGGGACGGCCTTAGTTCAGGCTGTCCCCCTGCAGCCAATGAGACTCGGCGCGCTCAGGCTGTGGGGAGGGGTCGAGGTGGTCCATTGAAGACAGAGGGGCGTACCTGTATGCCCTGTGTCTTCAAAGCCCTCCCGCCGCCAGGACGGCATAGCACATTCTGGGGCGGCTAGGGGTGAAGATTACAGTATTAAGTTATTTTGTAAAATCACAGGTGGTATTCTTTGCAGAAAACCAGCTTTTGCTGAGGAGAATAAGATATGGTGGAATAGCTTGTTCTTCTCAAACTAAGTGCAAAAAAAGGCTTCTTTGTGAACTAGGAGCCATTATTTTCCAGATACCTGTCACAACATCCGAGGCGTAAGGAAAGTTTGCGGTTCGTTTGGAATAGCATCTTGAGCATTTAACGTCTCGGTTGGAATATGGCCCATAGTGATTCATGAGTGTTTGGTTACGGTTTGTCTTTACATGTATGTGATTTATAGTTGTGTAAATTTTTATAGCACTGGATTCAAATGGTTCTAGGCCTGAAACAATTTTGTTAAGAAATAGTTAAAAGCAGAGGTACAGAAATACCACAGCTCTGACTAAGATGTCCAGCCTGGAGTTTTATGGCTATTTTAGGAAGTTTGCTGTCTCGTACACTGGGTATATCAGTGGTGAGCAACAAAAACATTGGACAGCGAAATTCTTTGTGAAAGGAAACAGTGTGTGTCTCTTAAAAAATCTGAAATCATCCACGTCCCTTGGGTCTTCCATGTGGGAGTGGGAATGGTGGGGGAGATGCCTTAATAAATCGTAGCATCATGGGAGATGGAAATTTGTGATCAGAAAATAAGAGTCAGGTGGTAAAGCAAATAACGCTTTGAGACATAGCTGTCTTGTATATGAATTAAACATTTTGGTGACACAATCAGCACAAGATATTTAAAAACATCTTAGTAGAGACAACAGAATATAATTTCCAGCGCCTATTCACCCAATCTTGATCATATCACGTTAGTGTAATCACATCAAATTGTCAGTAATTGTTGGGCAGTCTGGCAGCAAGCAATGCCTAGACATCTTCATCTTAAACCTGGGATCTCAAACTCTGGTACCCTGGATGTTTATTGCCTACAATCCCCAGAATGCTTTGAATACAATAGATGTCAGAAAATCATGGGAGTTGAAGTTCAGAAACATCTGGGGGCCAGAGTCTGAGATCCCGGTCTTAAACATTGTGCTATTTAAGTGCTGTTGAAAGAGTTAAATATCTCACACCACTGTGGACATTCACATAATGAAATGCTTCACAACATAAACACATATGAAAAGATCGAGATGTCAGCCAAAGGATAGCTGAAGGGTGGTGCTGATTCCTGCTGTTGCTCAGCAGCTGCACCTTTACAGGTCTCCTATTGTGCTTACAGACTTTATTTTATTAGATTGCTACAGTTTACCATATTGTATATTATCCGTATTGTTAATCTTCTTTGGAGGTGAAAATTAGTGCACATCAAACCATGCGTAGATCTGGGCTCTTGGCCCTAGGCATTACATTTGCTCAGTAACTTGCCTCCATCGATGAAAAGTGGTGTAGACAAAACTCCCACACAGTTGACTGCAAGAAATTCGGAAGACTGGGTCTTAGTTGATTTCAAAGAGAAAGTTGAAAATTAGTTTGGTTTTAGACTACCTTACTAGGGTTAAAATCGAAGGCCACTTATTTTCCACTTCATACAGTTACAATTATTTATAAAGTCTCAACAAATTCTGTAGCGTTGCACAATGGATATGACTAAACAAACCAAATTAACAAATAAGTTAGACCTACTGAGAACAGCAAAAGAGGACCCTGCTCAAGAGCTTACAATCTAAGAGGTATCACAAGTGGCATTAACCTCTTCACACCCAAAATCAAGTTATCTCGATTTTGAATTGTGATGCATTGAAAAGCATCCATTAGCATATAAAAAGACCGGTGAAATTCATAATTCAGTGGCCAATTTGATACTCTTTGAAAGACCCCTATAGTCATTTTATTCATGCAACACAAAATATAACTGAGTGATCTTGATTTCAGATTTTTTTTTATAAAGAGTATATTATGTACATGCTGTAAATGATTGAACTGTGAACACATTGCACTTGTCATTTTTGATGTAGCATTCCGATTTGACATGACATATACACTTATTAATGATACATTTTGAACTGGTGGTGTCTGCTGGGGAAAAGGATCTATAATTTGTGTGGTTTTTACAATGAAACAACTTCAACTTGCGATTAAACATGAAGACCAAACAATGGTCAAAATGAGCTCCTCTTCCATTGGCTCAGCATTTAAGGGGTTAAACAATAATAAACAGGGTGGGAGCAGCAGGAGTTAAAGTTAAAAGGTGGCTTTCATACAGTAAGGTACAGAAATTATATTTAATGCTATTACTAATGTATTTGACTGTTTAAAAATCCAACAAAAGATTAATTATATATTTTTCGATGTATTACTTAGCACATAAAGTCTTCCCGCACACTAACACATAATAAAAAGAAATGGAAAAAATGTTCAGGGTTGTGTCTCTGATATTAACATAGGCATTTTTCATAAAAAAAATTTGTAATGATGAAATCCTAATGTGAAGATTTGGGAGAAATGCAAAATATTGAGTGATTTCATAAGGCAGGCATCCAATAACAGACTACAAAGGACTAAAGGAAAATCCCCCCGTTGTCTTTTATTTGACATGAATGTTACACAATAAATTCTCCTACACGCAAATTTAAATCAGAAAAAAATGTGTTATCGTGAGAATGGAAATATTTGTCTCACGCTGATAAATATTCCAGCTTTGCCATCCTGTACATTTCATTCAGTTGTTACTGAAAATATGTTAAGGTCAAAATTTTCATCTCATAGCTCACTGTTATAAATCTCACACCGTCATCGTGCAGTATTCGTGTCAGATTGGCAAGAGGAGAGGCCGGCAAGCAAGTACAGAGCCTACGTTGGGATAATACAGAATGCTATACAAGGCCTTACTTTCCAAGCTGGATGTAGAGCAGCTACGCAGCGTTAATCCATCTATCAAACTGCCAAAAAGTAGTAGGTGATGGAACATAAATTGTCAACTCAATATTTTGTAAGTATCCATACATGGTTAAAATGAAGAACCTCCAGTAGAGGTCTCACCAGTTCCAAGAACTAGGAGAGAAACGTGAGTGATGAGTTAAACATCTAGAACGACAGTGTTGAGTTTTCTGGGACAAGGGTTATGGGACAGGGGCTACAAAGATACATTTGCAGTTAGGCTCTGTCAATCAATGTCCGCCAAAAATCCTATACTAGCCTAATCCACACAAAGGCCATTACGTTTAGTATATTTAATGTGTATAGTCCAACATTCCACATTCATACATATACTAGATTATTCCTAAAACCTCTGGAAGGGCAAAGTGTTATAGCCAGCAATTTAAGAAAACTTTCATTTCTAAGTATTGTATTTAGAATATCGTATATTCATTTGTCATATACTATAAATATATCTAAGTGATGCTATTTATGCTCTCCTTTGACATCCTATACTATAATAGAGTAAGGCTTGGCGTGTCCGTCGCCAAGCCTTACTCTGCGCATGCGCGCGCAACCAGCGGCGGTTGGCTGCGCGCGCATGCAACCGCCGCGGCACGAGCCGGCTGTGCGCTCGCCGCGGCGGTTACAAGATGCACACAGCAGCCCAGTAGAGGCTGCGCTCGCAGCCTCTACCCGGCTGCCGCGCGCATCCAACCCCTGAGCAGCGAAGGGGAAGTTCCCTCGCTTCCGCTCTTTGAAGGACCCAAGCCACGGTCACGTGGGAGTCCCACGTGACCGCGGCTTGGGTCCTTCAACGAGCGGAAGCGGGGAAACTTTCACTTCGCCGCTCGGGAAGGTAAGTATGCGGAGACGGAGCTCAGGGGGCGGCTGTCCGAATGCCGATAGAGCATTCGAACAGCCGCCCCATGTCTGGTCTGGGGTCTGAGCTGGGGAGCAATATCCATGAGCTGGGGCAGTATCCACGAGCTAGGGCAGTATCCACGTGCTGGGGCAGTATCCACGTGCTGGGGCAGTATCCACGAGCTGGGGCAGTATCCACGTGCTGGGGCAGTATCCACGAGCTGGGGCAGTATCCACGTGCTGGGGCAATATCCACGAGCTGGGGCAGTATCCACGCGCTGGGGCAATATATCCACGTGCTGGGGCAGTATCCACGAGCTGGGGCATATATCCACGAGCTGGGGCATATATCCACGAGCTGGGGCAATATCCACGAGATGGGGCAGTATATCCACAATAGACTGCCCTCTGGGCAGGCTTTCCACCTTGTATGTTATAATTTAGTATTTTAATTAGGGATGTACCGATAGCATCGGTGGCTATACCTGACATTTGCACAAGTACTTGTACTCATGCAAATGCCCACGATGCCTGTACCGATAACGGAAGCCAGCACTGGGCTGGCTTGCCAGGAGGTATGTGAGGACTTGGGTGGCTGGCCACGTTGCAAAGAGCATCTGTGAAGGTTGTAACGCAGCTTTGCTGTTCTCCTGCCTCCTGTGAGATCTTGCAGAGTTTGCGAGATCTCGCAAGAGTGCACCCACAGCAGAGCCATTTAACAAACAAACTTGCTGGCAGCTGCTCACTGGAACGTGGCCAGCCAGAGGGGCTTGGCAGAATGCTATCCATTCGCAAAGTTCCTTTACGTAGGCATGGCAGATAATATAAAGATTGGATATGATACTTTGATTTCCTGTGACATATTGAAGGGTTTGTATTGCAGTGATTAACGCTCCCTTAAGACATTCCTATTTACAGAAGCCTACCACCCGACTCACTGACGCAACCAGTCCGTCACCCCAACCAGTCCAGCACTCTCACCTTGCAGTCCTATCTTCCTGTTTCCACTAGACATGTGCACAGCACAAAATTTCGTTTTGAACTAATGGATTAGTCCTAAAATGCAATTTATTTAGTTGCTAAAGAAATTCGTTTTCAGTTCTTTAGTATGAAAACTAATTTCATTCATCCGAAAACCAGTGGATACAATTACTATTGTAGTGGCTCCTCAGAGTGCTGAGATCGCTGCTTGTTACAGTATCTCTCACTCTCAGCACAATGTATCAGGCAAAGCTGTTACAGTAACTGACTGCTGCTCATCAGTGCTCAGAGTTTCAGTAAAACTAGTAAATAATATTTTTATATATAAAGAGGTTAGAACAATATTATTTCCTTGTTTTACTGAAACTGAGCGCTGTTAGTTACTGTAACAGCTGAGCCTGATACATTGTACTGAGAGATAATATAACAAGCAGCCGATCTCAGCGCTCACAGCCACCAGATTTAAAAGGCTAAAAAATAGGCTCCTCTCTGTATAATGTATAGAACATCCTCCTGCGTTAATTAATACCCCTCTCTCTATAATGTAGATAACATCCTCCTGCATTAATACCCCTCTCTGTATAATAATGTATACAACATCCACCTGCATTAATTAATACCCCTCTCTGTATAATGTATAGAAGATCCTCCTGAATTAATGTCCCTCTATGTATAGAACAATCCTCCTCAATTTATACATTTCTCTGTATAATGTATATAACATCCTCCTGCATTAATACCCCTCTCTGTATAATGTATAGAACATCCTCCTGCGTTAATTAATGCCCCTCTCTGTATAGAACATCCTACTTAGTAGGACCTACTGCATTGGCATGTGGAGGGTGCAAAACTTCGGAATGCAATGCTTATCCAGCACAGGAGAGGGAACTTTTACTTAAACTTTGCATCTCTGTGGGGGAGAGAGACAGGAATATAAAAGCAGGGGAGAGGGCAAATATTAACATAAATCAGTCTGAAAGCTCAGAGAAGAGATGTCTGGTGCAAATTTATTTTTATAATAAAATTAAGCACTTTAAATCCAGGGAAAACGTTCAAATAAATCACACTGAAGTCTCATAATGACAGAGTAACTGTGAGTTGGATACTAAATGTATCAGACGTAAAAAAAAACTTTATAACAAGCAGCACTGGGAGAGGAGAGGGACTTTATATAAAATGTGTAATATAGATGAGGAAAGAGGGATAGTGCTCCTGGATAATATAAAATGTATCAGACCTAAGCCCCTATTATGCAGAGCGGGAGGGGAGATAACACATGTTTTATAAAGTCCCTCTCTTCTCCCAGCCCTGCTTGTTATAATGGGGTTTTTTACTATCCAGCCCTCCTCTGTCATTAGCTTTCAGTGTGATTTAGTTGAATGTTTTTCTTCTCCAGCTGCTTTTATCATCTTGTCTGCCTCATAGACATGCAAGGGTTAAGTAAAGGTTTCCTCTCCTGTGCTGGCTGTCTGTGCTGCGAGTGAGTATTCTGGAGCTCTATCACTGTCAGATTTTCAGGTAGGGGTCAGGAAGGATTACGCATACAAACCTTTTCTGTAGCTTTGCGATGTTGCGCTCTTCATTGCTGGTCTCCTTCACTCAATGTAATATCACAAAAAGGACTGAAACTAAAATGTAGTGTATTTTATTTTAGTTTCTTTCGTTTTTTGTACTGAGCAGTTTCGTATCTCTTGAGTCATACTAAAACTAAATTATACCAAAATTCGGACTAAATCGTTTTAGTACTAAAACGAATGCACATGTCTAGTTTCCACCCCCAACCTTTCTAGATTGTAAATTCCCATGGGAATAGGGCCTTTTTTTCCTCCTCTACTGGTTTGTAAAATGTTGTTCAATGTATTGTAACCCTCTCTATATTGTGCCCATTGTACAGCGCTGCGTAATATACTGGCCATTCATAAATAAAGAACAATAATAAAATAATAATTTTCCCCATCGTTGGACTAAAAGGCTCTGTCATGTAATCTGCAGAAATCTTTAATTATATGGTTCTATACAATAAAATCATATTTACTATATCCACAAGCTGAGTAACACCTGCCCAAGACAACTAGCGCTCAGCAATGGGAAAAGACAGATGGGCGTGAACACGAACCAGTAGAAGCAACCTCCAACAGCATACATGAAAACAAAGGACCTTTTTTTCTCCTCGGGCAGATTTTATTGGCAATACTTATAGCAGCAACAATTCAGCTCGTTGCAAGCTTTTCTCCACTGAAGCTTGACAGGGTTATCCAAAGAGATCCGAATTGCTTGAGAAAGGTAACCGAACGCTGAAAATCAGCGTTCGGTTACCTTTCCTGACCATTCGGCTATCCAGAGAGCAGGCAATTCGCCAAATCCTGACGAATTGCCTGAACATACGGTGCCTGTTCGGTGCCTGTTCGAGGGCAGTGAAATCCCCATGAAAAAGCACTGCTTCGGCTATTCAGAGAACACAAACCAGCAGTGAAAGGTTCCCCTAATGCCCTGCCATTCGGTGGTTTAATTCGGCAAATTTATTCAGGAGAATCCCATAGACTTCAATGTTAAAAATATTCCCGTTTTAATTCAATATCTAATAAACCGTTCATTATAAAATTCTGCATCAAAAAGTCTCTTTATTTATAAATTTTTTACGATACTTTAACCACTTGGCTGCTATGGACGCGCTCAGCGCGTCCAGCCAAGTGGTTCTCCTGTGCTACGGACGCGCTGAGCTCGTCCGAGCACAGGAGGCAGCAATCCGCCGGATTCCGGCGGATTGCTGCGCCCCCCCGGTGCGGGCTGACATCTTCGATGTCAGCCCGTCAATCCGGGAGCCCGGCGGGGACATTAGGTGTCATCGCGGCAACGCGATGACACCTAATGCAGGCGCCCCCCGCATGTGCGGAGGAGGCGCCTGAAAGGGAGGGGAGGGAGGTCCTTCGGACCTCTCTCCCTCCTGATCGGCGGCATTGCGGGGGTTAACCCAGGCACCGATTGGAAGGGCACAGCCTGCCCTTCCAAATGGTACCTGGCATTAACCCCTGGGGAGCCGGATCACGAATCGGCGCTGAAAAGCGCCGGTTCGTGATCCTTTCCCGGAGCTGGCCGACATCTTGGATGTCAGCCAAGCCTCCAGGAACTCCCCCTGAGGACTGGCGTCATAGTGCATAGCACGATGATGCCAGTCCTGGAGTTAACCCCTAGCTGCCACCAACGGTGGAGATAGGGAGTTCCAATGAACCCCCTATCTCCCGATCCGTGACAGCTAGGGGTTAATGTTTGGTACTGTTGGATTGGCCAGAGCATGGCCGTTCCAACGATCCCAAACACCACTGTGAAAAAAGTTTTTAAAAAAAAATAAAAATTAAAAATAACGAGACCCCATCTCTAATTTTTTTAACAAGCGCACCCCATACAAAATATAACCGCAATTGCTCGCATGTTAAAATGTGAAAAAAAACACTTTACGCGTTGTAAATTATTGAAAATTCATATTTTATTGCATTTTTTGTTATAATATACAGACAGGTCATGACGTATACATATAATAATGACATATTATGAATCTGCCGAGTCTGACGGAAAGAACGATATATAATATGTCTGGGTCATATACTAAAATAAGCCTTCAAAACACGTTTAAACATGATGAGCAAAACCGGTAAAAATGACCTCAGCACAGAGGTGTGAAACGCCTCAGCAGCGAAAGGGTTAAGCATTTTTCTTTTTTTTTTTTTTTTTTTTTAAAAGTCCGATTTTTTTTTGATTTTTTTTCAGTTTACTTATTTTTTTTGTAACAGCCCTCTTTATTATCATTCCCTGGACCTCCTGTGAAAATTTCAGACATTTTCAGACATTTTCACTCAGTAGTTTCTTTGCAAACAGCGTTTCATTTTCCCAGATTCATACAAATGGTTTTGCTAATTTATTCACTGCCTCCTCTACGTCACAGCTGCTTCGGCTCTGTGTGATTCGGCTCTGTGTGATTCGGCTCCTGTTCGGCCCCTGTTAGGGTTTTTCGAAGGTTAATCCAGATGTTTTTGCTTGTTTTCAGCGTGCATTCGGTTAGTTTTCGTCAGGTTTGCGGCAGCTTTTCCCTGCAATTCGGGGCCCTGTGCTGTTTGCTGAATACACCGCAGGGTCACCGAAATGCAATCGGCAAAAGGAACCGAATTGAAGAGAACGAAAAGTCACCGAAAGTGCGGTGACTTTTCGAATCTCTTTGGATAACCCTGTGAGAGAGGTTCGTAACGAGACAAACTGTTGCTGTTATCATTGCTGCCAATAATTCTGCCCAGGAAAATAAATGGTGTGCCCATTCCCCCTCTATCTGTATACAATAAAATCATGTAACTTGAAAGATCGGGTCTAACTTTAATCACAAATTACTACTTAAGTTTGGTTGAATAATAGTGTGGATATTCACATAGTAGCAACCAATTGTCTGGATGCTCTATTTATCACCAGTAGCTGTGGCTTCCAGAAGGACACGCTAACCGTGAAACGTATTTAGCAATCCTCCATTAAGAAAAGAGATAGCAGGTCCAACAGGGGGAAAGATTAGTAAAGTGCTACACTTTTGGCCCGTCATTTGCTTCTGGCCTACATGGGGTTTTTAAAGGTTCCAAACCCTGTAAGCTAATACCAATGTGTAACTTCATACTATAGCAACTTTGGTTTATAATAAGACATTTGCATAATTTGCTCTGGATGGTACAGACCTGAGAATATTGCTTATAATCACCAATAAAAAAAAATAACAAAACCAAATAAGGTAAAGGGCAAGTGCGATTTTGCTGGAACAGAAAATGAGTTTCCTGTTTAAGCCAAAATGTCAAGTGACACACAGTAAAGGTGAGAGAAACACAGTCAGGACATCGTGTACAACGAGTCAATCTAAAAAATATTAAATATATAAGAAATATGAGAGGTTTTCCATAAAAGGTGATGGCAGAGAATTTTCATATGGACATGTACTTTTCTTCTTGTAGAAGATTGTACACTACAGAATATGTCAAGCAACAATTTTGACGACGTCGGAACCGGTGATGCAAGGAAGGTGGATTGTGCCTATATATATCTCTACCATGCACAACTTCAATAAGAAAATGTATTAAGTTGAACACTGGTACCGGTTTCATTTAACAATGTACTTGAATGTATATAAATACTTACTCTTCTACATAAAAAATAAGATCCTTGTTCTGTGATAGCTGACAACAGGGAGCCACTAAAGGGAAATGTAGTCTCAAGCCGATAGCAGCTTCCTGTTCTAGCTCTACTACGAATGAGCCGCTGTATTATCGACTTGCATTGTAGCAGGAGGGAGCCACTGCTGGTATCAACTCTTAAAGTCCACAGGCTTCCATGGAGACAAGAGCACCCTATACACACACTCTGTGCAAGCAGGTTGCCCTGGTTTTGTGGAAGAAAACTCAGAAATATTTGTTCTCATTGCTCTACTGCACACGGACAGAAAAGGCTGCACCTTCTGAAATATGGGTCCGAGGGAAGTGATTTTTTTTTGGCATATTTATTTTCAAGCTCATTTTTGAATACCAGCTCAAGCTGAGGATTATGAGCTACCATGGAAAATCTTGCTATCCGATGGCTGACTTATCGTTAACACTTCCCATGCACAAAATAAGGAGTGTTTAACTTAACAATAAGCAACCGATAAAGCCAAGCCGCAAGTGAAGCTTGCGACTCATTTGGAATACCATTTAATTCACACCATTAAACTTAAATGCTTAGTAGGATTAGAGGTTCCAGCCATTAAATTAATGAGTGGGGCCATTACACTTAGCAACTCACTTTTTAGGTTTAACGGCTGGGCTGGACTAGGGCCCTAAATGTTGTCTTTTCTTTAAAAGAAAAAACTGTTGGAAGTTAGCAAGTTTAGGGCTGTATTTCAACCCTGTGTAAACTGAGCCAGAACTGTAACCTGTGTACTATTTGTCTTTTTTAATAAACGCCTTCTTTTCATTACAGTCATAAAACTCACACAATGTACAAGCTAGGTTGCATGAAGGAAGTGAAAGGCAGTGGTGTCACAAGGGTGGTGTGGGGGTGTGTGGACAGCACCCGGATGATACCCTCAGGGGGTGACACCACCATTCAGGAATGTTAAGAATTTTGACTCTTGGCTGCAGTCTGGGGGGGGATTGCACAGTAGTTTGACTCCCTGAAAGTCAGACCACGTCTTATGACCTCCCCCTGCCCACTAACATCATTGTGCATGGGCACAATGACATCAGAATATGGACCTCTCCCTGGCCAGAGAGGGAATTCCCTATGGAGACAGTATGGGGGTTGTTTGGACCCCATATCTCTGGAACCATAGCAGTTAGAAGGTCAGTGGAGGCCATAGCATGACTTTTCCAAAGATACCATAAATGACCAAGTTGTATATAAAAGTAAAAAGATAAATAAGTAAAAATTAAAGGTTTATTTTTATAAAGGTCAATTATAAAGTGAACAATGCTGCTGCACTAACTCACCATCTTATTTCCCACGTTGCTAGCAAGTGTGGGGTCAATGGCACAATATTTTATTACTCATCCCCCTGGAACATGCGGATCACCAGGGTCTCTAACCTGTATACCGCACAAGGACAAGTGAGTTATCATTGGAAAGGCCAGAGTCTGGCCTTTCCACCTATACCAAATATGACCATATAACCTGTAAAAATAGAAAAATAAAAAAAAATTACAAATTTTACTTAACTTTGCTCTCTGTTCTAAGGCAGTGGCATTATGTGCTTTTACTTATAAAGCAAACAATGCGGCTACACTAACGCTACACTTCTCATTTCCAAATACGGGAGCAAATGGGGAGGTGGCGGCACTATGTGCCATGCATTAATGTGATGGATTGCCACTACTCGGGATGAGTAGATCCACCTTTTACTCCTTCCATGCCTTGGAGAGTCGCAGGGTAGCAGGCCAGCCAAGGTGGCAGCCCCGGGTACGGTGCAGACAGCTGCTCAGTGTGGGTAGAACCACTGCTCGGGATACGCTGATCTGCTGTCCCGCCTCTGCCTGGATCCAAGGATACCGAGGCTCGGTGATAATAGCTCTTTACCCCCCCCCCATTCACTTGCCAAGACAAAGTGTAGATGAAGGAAAATCAGAGTGTATTTTGAATGGATACATACAGTGCTTTCATACAGTTACAACCTAGGACATACTTGAAAATTAGAGAAATCTCAATGTATCCTTCCTGGTAAAATACTTTCTCAATAAATAAATCACAAGACACTGCACAGCTACTAGGATAGTGGGTATCTCCAGTCTTTACACCACACAAAGTCACGTTAGATGTCATTGGACAGGCCAGAGTCTGGCCTTTCCAGCGATACCATACATGACATTGCAGAATCTAATAAAAAGCAAAAAATATTTAATTTTGTTTGTTTAATAGCAATGGCATTGTCCATTTGTCACGTATAAAATGATAAATACCACTGCCATTACTTACCTTCTGATTTCCCCTAGTGGGAACATGTTCAGGGTTTTATACATAATCATATTAGTCATAAAACACAATCCTCCAAAACACAAGCAAAAATTTTATACAGTTTGGGTTACAATTGCATACTTTCTCAGAAATATACAGTAACGGGTCTCCATTTCAATTTTTTTTTATCAAGAGTACCCCATAGAATATATAAACACAAAGGTTTCCGTGATAAAATGGTAAAAAAAAAAATGACACGCTGCAAATTACTGAAATCTGAATGGAAATTAGCATTTTTTTTGTTATGGCATTCTGACGCAACATAACGTATACACATAATAAGGATGTATTTGGAATCTGACAAGTCTGCTAAAAAAAGGATATATAATTTGTGTGGGTCCTATAATAAAACATGACTGCAAAACACGTTTAAAGTAAACATGTTGAGCACAAAACGGTCCAAATTAGCTCAGCAGACGGGGATAAAATGGCTCAACAGTGAAGGGATTAAGGAGTAATTTTAAGTTTGCTAGCTTTTAATTTCACTACTATTATCGTTACAATCTGTGTTCAATGGAAGTTTTAATTTATGAATAGCAGTAGATAAGAAAAAAGTAGTAAAACTCAGAGGGGGGTGACACATGAGTTACTACACCCGGTGACACCACCCCTAGTGACGCCACTGGTGAAACATCCTGTGCCTCTTAATAACGCTCTATCTTTTAATTTGACTCCGTTGGTGTTTGTACCACGTATTCTGTAAATCAGATTTGTTATGATATCAATGGAAGTAAATAATTTGATTGGTCTTTAACAACAGTGCATATAAACAAAGTCAGATTTCCAGAATATATACAGGAACAATCATGCATAAAAGACATAGTCCATACTTATATACACAAGACATGTTTATTTGTTTGGTGTGGTAATTACATGTGTTATTGATTTAAATGCAGATTACATCATAGTTTTGTTTGTAGTCAGGTAAATGGAATTTAATACACGAGGGACACAAAATGACATATTATATACAAACTATTTAGCTCTTATTGAGACCTGAGTGGCCAATCTTTTCTGTTTTTCAAGAATGATAATTAGGATGATATGAGTTGCAGTCCACGAATGGCTGGATGAGCACCAACTGGTTCTTCTGTTAAAAATCAGCACAATATGTGGGTGATTATTCTTAGTGTATTGTTAGTGTAGTGTCTACCCAGGAGGGCCATGGAAGCGATCCAGAGTTTCAAAATTTCAAGTCAGCTGGGTTTAATCATTTCATTGCCAGGAGCGACATTTTCACATGGAAAGGGTTATGCGCTTCATAGTAAAACAAATATAACAAATTCTAGACTGACATACTAAAAGATTAGTATTAATGCTGAAACTGAGGGGGTATCCACTCCCTCAGGATTTGTAGAGAACTAATGGCAAAACCATATATTTTAGGTCTATGGCAAATACAGCTGTAATGTGTAATATTTGGATATGGCTGTAATGTAAAACAGGGCTAGAAAGGGGCAAAGATACATTAGGGATTGACTGGAGACTCAGACACAGGGGTACCATTGCTGAAATGAGGTAGAGACACAAGAAGGTAGGGGCAGGGTTAGAGCACAAATGCAGTAGCCTGGGGCAGTAATCGAGCACAGACCGTGGTAAGGCAAGAATGGGACAGAAACACAAAGCACTTCGGCAGACCATTATGATCGGACGCCAAAGTATAGCCGCTGCCTCGGAGGCAGGTTTACGGGCTTGTTGCCATGACTACCCCTGTACCCATGGTGTTACACCCGGGTCTCAGGCAAGTGATGTCATCAGAAAGCACCCATAATGCATACACAATGTATGAGAAAACCAGCTGCAACCCACGCAATGACGTTTTTTGATTGCGAGACACTGACCACAGGTGTTGCTATTTTAGGCAAGTGTACAATGTTTTAAATGGCGTTTGGGGAATTTGAGAGCCATCTCCTGATGAAGCCACATTTGGCGTTGTTAGATTAATTAGCAGTAACAGTTGTATCATTTACTGAGCTGTTTGCACATTAATTACAATCTTGCATGTACTTGGCATTTTGTATGGAGCGTGACTTACGAATGTACATATGAATTTTTTCAATTCAATCTTGGATGTAACAGATCAAGTGGCCAGTATGAATTATCCAGGCACTTATTTATATACATTAATACAATTTTGTATAGCCCTATACTCCCTGGGGAACATGAAATTATGGCAGTGGTAATATGACATGGCAGCTCTGTAGAAATCATAAGAACTGCATTATTTGTTCATCCCCTTTGCATATAATTGGCAACCAATCACTATTCATTATATGTAGTTTTTATAGGCTTCTTTTCTATGTTTTGCCAATAGGCAGTGAATAAAGAGTATTTTTCTATATTATACCAGTGTTTTCCTCTTGTTTTGTTTAAGTTATAACACAAGTACTGGGATTGAATATAGTAACCAGTGCATGAACGGGCGTTCATGCACTGGTTACTATATTCAATCCCAGTACTTGTTTTGTCCAGAAACACAATGGGGATGCAATGGTGCAGAGACACAAGGGGAACTGGAAAGGGAAAGAGACTTGGCTTCATTACAAGTGAGGTGCAAAGAGGCTGAAATGGCGCAGAGGAATGATTGGCTATGGGGTACGGGGATGAGTCAAACACACAATGGAATGCAGTGGAACATAACCAAAAGGGTTGTTGCTATAATGAAGAAAATATGCAAAGGAGGCAGAAATGGAACAGAGGCATCAAGGAGATATAAACAGAACAGAGGCACAATGAGATGCTGTAATGGGCATCTTCATTGTTCCTGAGACACTATGGGTAGGGGTCAGATATGGTGCAGAGACTTAAGGTGCATGATCACAACTGGGACTTTAGTCTATTGACTGGAGCAGAATAGACATATTGGCTCCAGTTGATAGCATAACAACTGCTAACAATATTAACAAAGAGCTGCAAACTGTGCTTTTTGTAAATTAACAGCTACTATCAGGGTTATTCAAAGAGTTCCGAATTGTGGCCGAAAGGTAACCGAACAGTGTAATTCAACATACGGTTACCTTTCCTGGCTATTTGGCTATTCAGAGAGCAGGCAGTTCGCCAAATCCTGGCGAATTGCCTGCACATACGGTGCCTGTTCGTTGCCTGTTCGAGGGCAGTGAAATCCCCATAGAGAAGCAATGCTTCGTCTATTCAGAGAACAAAAACCAGCAGTGAAAAGTTGCCAAATTGCCCTGCTGTTCAGTGGTTTCATGCGGCAGATTTATCCAATAGGCTTCAATGTTAAAAATATTCCCGTTTTAATTCAATATCTAATAAACCATTGATTATAATATTCTGCAGTTTTCATTTTTCGTTTAGTTTTTCTTTTTTCTGTAACAGCCCTTTTTATTATCATTCATTGGATCTTATATGTAATTTTCAGACATTTTCGTTCTGTAGTTTCTTTGCAAACAGCGTTTCACTTTTCAAACATTCAAGCAAACTGTTTTGTTTTTTCTTACTCCATTCGTCTGCGGTGTCGGCTATTTCCGACGGCTGCTCTGCACTGTGATCGGCGGCTGCTCGGGTTTCTCCGGCGTGTTCGGCGGGGTTAATCCAGAAGTTTTTGCGGGTTTCGGTGTGCGTACGTCAGGTCTTTTGGCAAGTGTTTGGCGGGTATGCGGCGGCTTTTCCCTGCACTACGACGGCCCTGTGATGCTTGCTGAATACATCGCAGGGTCGCCGAAATAGGATTGCCAAATCGCACCGAATTGAAGAGAACGAAAAGTCACTGAACGTGCAGTGACTTTTCGATTCTCTTTGAATAACCCTGTATATGTTGTACCAGAGCCATTCATTTGTGTCTGGCAGGAGAGGAACAAGCTAATCCAATATAGCTTATTCATCAGGTTTGAAGACGTTGTTCAAAAAAGAAAACCCAGTATTATGTTAACACGTTAATCTAGAGGTATTGAAAAATCCCATACTCACTTCTTGCCCCACAGTGCAGAGGGTGCCGTAAGATAAGTGTTAAATAATTTTGCAAAATCCCAATCTGCATTAGCCTGTCAAATTGGACTGCTACTGTAAAAAATACAATGAAAAGTTCTGCAATTATTGTTTACTTTATAATTAATAAAGCATGATTTTCAAAAATCCACTAGTTCCTGGCAGTAGTTATATGAAAAAACTCTTGGTTTTATTCTTAGAAACAGAATATTTCCTGTACATCCTGAAATTATTTCTTACGTCCAGGATCTCCTTCTAGAATTTATCTAATTTATCACCATGTGAAATGGATTAATGTGATTCTGTTGGCAATATAATGAAAGGGTTATTCAACAAGAGCCGAAACTGCAATCGAATTGCACCAAACGGCACAGCAGTCGCAGTTTGGCTTTCCGAAAGCTGTCAATTCGACAAATATTGGCGAATTGCCAGAGAAATTGATTTATTTGTTTGCAAAGTATTTTACAGGAAGGATACATTGAGATTTCTCTCGTTTTCAAGTATGTCCTAGGAAATATGTCCAGTTTGCTGCAATTCGGCGACCTTCGGCGGTAGCGAATTTGTCCCATAGAGAAGTAATCGTTAATCTATTCAGAGAACGTCGAACTGCACCAAAATGTTGGCAAAATGCCCAGATTTTTAGTGGTTCAGTTCGACAGGTTTAAACAGGTGAATCCCTTAGGATTCATGGTAAAAAAATATTACTGTTTTTATTTATTTTTTATTTAACTGTTTATTCATTTCAGATTCGGCAGCCTTATTATTTATTTATTTATTTTGCATTTTTAAGTATTTTTCTGGATATTGTTATGTGAAATTTTTGATTCCCATCTTTTTTTCATGCCATTTTTTTCATCAATGTATTATTTGTAATAGACTGTTTTATTATTTTCTAGAGGACCTTCTTAATTACTTCCATGCATTTTTATTGTTTTAAACACCTTTAATTAAAATATTAGAGTTCAGTTTTTTTTTACCAGTTTGGTAACTGATTGGCTGTTTTCGACGGCAGTCAGTTCAGCAGCGTACGGTGAATCGTCGGCTATTTTTGACAGCATTCTGCGGTCTGTTCGTCTGTGGCGTTTCGAGGGGCTGATTGGCGGCCTTTGGCTGACTCCGACTGATCCCATACGGCGCATTTGGGGTCTCTGTGGTGAATACTGAATTCACCACAGGGTCGGCGAACTGAAATCGCTAAAGCGTATCGAAGTGTGCCGAACAAGAGAAGTGCTCTCTGAATAACCCTTTAGATTTTTGTTACATAATTACACAGGGTGATAAAAAGACACATGTGTTCATCGAGTTCAGCCTTTCACACGTCACCTACTGCTGTTGATCCAAAAGAAGGCAGATAAAACAGTCTTGAAGTGCTCGCCGAAGATGCAACATATTGGGAAAAATTTCCTTCTTGAGCACAGAATGGCATCAGATTTCTCCTTCGATCAAACAGCTTTTACCCACAGATTAAATATTATAATATTAAAGTCATCCAGTCGTTGTTTAAAAGTCTGTACAGTCTCTGATCCAACCACCTCAACAGGCAGAGAATTCCCCAGCTTTTCTGTCCTCACTATAAAATAACCCTTCCGATGATTTAGGCTGAATTTTCTTTCGTCCAGTCTAAATGGGGGACCATGATTGAAGTGAAATGCATAAAACATTGCTGATCAAAGCTAACAAAACCCTTCGCACCTAACTTTTACCTTCCTGAAGTGTGCCCTGTATAGTACTGTCTTCTGGACTGTCATGTCAGTACTGAGTGTAAATCTCCTGTTGGATTTTCTTCGAATGCTGCTCTTTTAGAAAACTTTAACTCAAGATTGAAGAGTTTAGTGCGTAGCATCACCTCCGGATTAGTGAGCCAAAATATTGAGAGCAGTGACATTTTATCTTTTAACTTCCTTTCGACCCCCATTGCCAGATATTCATGTTTTTCCAAGACACATATTACCTCCATAATATATTATAAATCCTGCTTGCTGTTGGGAGTAATTTTCACGCTCTCACCGACAGCATGAAGTATTCATGTGTCTCCAGCAATAACATGGCAATCTGACAACCTTACAATAAGCACACAGGGCAGTTTACATGACGTTTCCTCTAAAACACACAGCTTCTTGCAGCAATACTGTCATTTTTGTACGGCTAAACAAATGTGAAATTCCACTGAAAGAATATTACAGATATTTATGAATTAAACATTTTGTGGAATCTATGTTAACCCTTCAAAGCAGGGGGTCTGTTGGGTGGCAGGCGATCATAAAATCTACTGGGCAGCATAGCACATCCCGCAACTTTTGGGCCCTCCTCCTGCCCACATCCCTTCACTGTGGCCAAACAACCCACTGTAGCCAATGATGGTGATCAGCCATTAGGAAGGGAGGTTGTCCGTGGTGAACCAGAAAGCCGCGGAGTATCCTATGCCACTATGAGGTGTTTTGATGCACCTGCCACGAGGATGTCATAGTGTGCCCCATGGTGTTAAGGGGTTAAGAGATTATCTAATACATCTATGAACAAGTTAAGAACAACTTTATACCAAATCTGGAAAAACAAAAAAATTATATTTCAAATATCTATATATTTTTTCTGAATACTAAGAAACAGAGACCACTCCTCTTTAAATATCCATTAGGGAAGGATCTAGGATATCAGTTCTCTTCAACTGACAATAAAAAGATGATATAGAATCCATTAAAAATTACCACTTGTACAGAAAATATTTTGTAAGAAGTACTATGGGCATTATTTTTGAAACCTCTTTTTCCCATCATATATAGTTTATGTTTAGGGATGTCATATAAAAGGTGATGGCACTGCATTTACAAAGAGAAATTATGGGGGTAAAAAGTTTGATTTCATAACATTTATTTTGGTAAAAGATATGCTCCTTAAAGTGCATCTGTCATGGGCAAAACTAGTTTTGCCAGAGCACTTCAACCTTTATATAGATTACAGGCAGGGGTCAAGTCCTATAAAAAGAAGTGTGGGAACTCAACGAGATTTCTGTCCCCACAATTTACAATTATCATCTTGCACTTAACACAAATACACACTAAGATCTGATATATTTATGTATTTATGTGGATGTTAACACAAATATATGATAAATCCTGTATTTATTGTGATTTAACAGGTAAAGCTATGATTGAACACCTGAATGCAGGCATTGTAGTGGAATCAATGGGAACTCAGTTCCCTAGGCAAAATAGTGGAGGAACTGCATTCCCAAGTGATCCCCCTATTTTTAAAGTGGTAACAAGTTCTGTAGTGCTGTACAATGGGTGAGACAGAATAACTAATATACATACAACTTACCCACACAGAACAGTAGGAAAGAGGACCCTGCACGAGAGCTTGCACCAGTGGCGAAAGTACCAGGGTCGCAGCGCTCGCACTTGCGACCGGGCCCTGGCATTCCGCCACTGGAGGGGGGCCCAGGCATTTCGCCGCCAGATTCCGGCAATCAGTGTCGGAATCTGGGAGCAGCGCCGCCAGACGTTCCTCTCCCTATGAGCGTCCGCCGGCTTGCAGCTTGGCTGCTCGCCTGGGATAGGAACCACCTGATCAACGCTCGAGATTGCAGAGTTCACATGAACTCCCCGATCTCTCGAGAACACGGCTGCGCTGGTCAGGTGGTTCCTGGCGAGCGGCCAAGCTGCATGCTGGAAGCCGCTCGAAGGGAGAAGAACGGCCACAGAGATGAGAGCTGGGGCAAATATATCCATGTGAGGTGAGCTGGGGCAAATATATCCATGTGTGAGCTGGGGGGCAAATATAACCATGTGAGCTGGGGCAATATATCCATGTGTGAGCTGGGGGCAAATATATCCATGTATGAGCTGGGGGCAATATATCCACGTATGAGCTGGGGCAAATATAACCATGTGAGCTGGGGGCAAATATAATCATGTGAGCTGGGGTCAAATAAAACCATGTGTGAGCTGGGGCAAATATAACCATGTGTGAGCTGGGGGCAAATATATCCATGTATGAGCTGGGGGCAATATATCCATGTATGAGCTGGGGGCAAATATATCCATGTGTGAGCTGGGGGCAAATATATACATGTGTGACCTGGGGCAATATATATCCATGTGATGAGCTGGGGCAAATATATCCATGTGATGAGCTGGGGGCAATATATCCATGTGAGCTTGAGGCAATATATATACATGTGAGCTGGGGGCAATATGTATATCCATGTGAGCTGGGGGCAATATATCCATGTGAGCTGGGGGCAATATATCCATGTGAGCTGGGGGAATATATCCATGTGAGCTGCGGCAATATATCCATGTGAGCTGGGGCAATATATATATCCACGTGAGCTGGGGGGCAATATATATCCACGTGAGCTGGGGGCAATACTATCATTTTTATATTGCAGGGAAAAAAGTAAGAATATAGGGGGGCCCTTCATGGATTCTTGCACCGGGGCCTTCAGGTTTCTAGTTACGCCACTGGCTTGCCATGGCCATTCCACAGCGCTGCACGATTTCGCGAGAGCGAGGTTGCATAGAGCTCGTGGTCAGGAAGCACAAGCCTCCAGGAGCTGATAGTAGCGGTGGTGAAGGAGCGCTACTGTAGATATCAGGGAAGTTACTTAGCACCTTCCCATGAATAGGAGGTTAACATGGAGGCGGTAAAGGAAAATCTACATGCACAGATTTTCCTGCTAACTGCCTTCATGTTAGTGTCCACAATGGATTAGGGCCCCTTGTTGTGAAAATTTGGTATGTTTACAGAAAGAAAAACCAAACGGTTCAGTTACAAGATATAGGATATAAATGTGAAAAAATCAAGCAACCATGGATTACATGTCTTCTCTAGGGATGAGCTGTTCAGGTTCGGACGGTTCGGAGTTTGACCCGAACTTTGGCAGTTCGAAAGTTCGTGAATTTCGAACTTTTTGGGTGTGTTCGGTTCGAGTTCGGAAAAAAAAAAGAAATTTTGAAAAAGTATAGAAAATGCTTAAAAAAATACTAAAAAATCGAGAAATAAAGAGACTCTTTACTGCAGAATATTATAAGCAATGGTTTATTAGATATTGAATTAAAAACTAATGTGTACGTGGAAAGATTATCAATTCTAAATGACCTTTGTTCACAAACGTGCATAACACCAGGTGTTTTTAGTCTGGTAATCAATTTGATACATTGTACACCATACCGAGGGTGGGGTGGTGTCTGCTTCTGATTGAGATTTGAGAATTAATTTCCCTAAAACATCCTAATATGCTGCATTTAACCCTTTCGCTGCAGAGGTTTTTCACACCTCTGTGCTGAGGTCATTTTTACCGCTTTCGCTCATCATGTTTAACCGCGTTTTGTAGCCATATTTTGATATATGACCCAGACATATTATATATCGTTCTTTCCGGCAGACTTGGCAGATTCATAATATGTCATTATTATATGTATACGTTATGTCATGTCTGTATATTATAACAAAAAATGCAATAAAATTAGAATTTTCAATAATTTATTATGTGTAAAGTGTTTTTTTCACATTTTAACATGCGATCATTTGCGGTTATATTTTGTATGGGGTGTGCTTGTTAAAAAAATTAGAAATGGGGTCTCGTTACATTTTTTTTTGGGGAAAACTTCGCTTTTTTTAACAAATGCACCTCATACAAAAATCGTTAGTGCAGCATTATTGTTCACATTATAATTGAAATGGGAACAATATTGCTGCATTAACAAAACAAAAACAAAAAAAACTTGTTTATTTTTTTTTAGATTTTTTTTTTAAATATATATATTTTTTTAAAACATTTTTCATGCTCATGTTTGGTATCCTTGGAAAGGCCATGCTCTGGCCGATCCAACAATATCAAACATTTACCCCTAGCTGCCACGGATCGGGAGATAGGGGGTTCATTGGAACCTCCTATCTCCACCATTGGTGGCAGCTAGGGGTTAACTCCAGGACTGGCGTAATCGTGCTATGCACGATGACGCCAGTCCTCAGGGGGAGTTCCTGGAGGCTTGGCCTACATCCAAGATGTCGGCCAGCTCCAGGAGAGGATCACGTTCTGGCGCTTTTCAGCGCCGATACGTGATCCGGCTCCCCAGGGGTTAATCACAGCCACCGTTTGGAAGGGTAGGCTGTGCCCTTCCAAATGGTGCCTGGATTAACCCTCTGCCCCCGGCGATTGGGAGGGAGAGAGGTCCGAAGGACCTCACCCCCCTCCCTTTCAGGCACTTTCTCCGCACATGCAGGGGGGCGCCTGAATTAGATGTCATCGCACTGCCGCGATGACATCTAATTGCTCTGCCGGCGTCCCGGAGTGCTGGGCTGACATCCAAGATGTCAGCCCGCACCGGGGGGCGCAGCAATCTGCCGGAATCCGGCGGATTGCTGCCTCCTGTGCATGGACGCGCTCAGCGCGTCCATAGCACAGGAGAACCACTTGGCTGAGCGCGTCCATAGCAGCCAAGTGGTTAAGTGGTGTTTGAAAAAAATTCAAAATAACATCTAAAGCAATGTTAGTTTTTACCTCGGGATTAAACATTCACAGGGTTATTCAGAGAGCGGTGAAAAGCAGGAGAATAACTGGAAAAGTGAAAATTCTAGGTCAAAATAGCCAAACTAGAAAAATTCTCCCATTTAACTCACTCTCCAAATTGGCTATTTGGTCTAGATTATTCTCTTCTCCTGCCAGTTCTCCTGGCTTTCACCTCTCTCTCAGGGTTGTTCAGAGAAAGGTGAAAACCAGGAGAATGGCAGGAAAAGAGAACAATCTGGACCAAATAGCCGATTTGGAAAGTAAGATAAGGCTAGGGTCAGACTAACGCATTTTTCACAGCGACCGTCAAAAGTGCGTCCGAACGCATTGCCTTATCTCTATTACCGTACTAGCGGTTCTGCGTTCTCGAAAAAATGCGTTCATTTTCCACTTGCGTTACACAGCCCTACTTTCGTGCGACCGTACTTCGTATTTTGGCTGTCATTGCATGTCATTTGCTGCTAGTGCGGCCGTGATTAAGGCTAGGGTCAAACGAAAGCATTTTTACACGCGAACGTAAAAAAGTGCGTCCGAACGCATTGACGTATTTTTTCATGGAATACGCAAAAACGGTCATACGAAGCGCATTTTTGTGCATGATCTTTTACGAATCCAAACCAGGAAACTTTGGGTGTCTGGACGTTATGTTGGCCGGACATGAGCAGGGTCTGACGTCTCCAAATCACACACACCGCTAGCGGGTGCAGCGCACTCTGTACCTCAGTACTAGCGGTTCTGTGTTATCGAAAAAATGCACTCATTTTCCACTTGCGTTGCGCAGCCGGACTTTCGAGCGACCGTACTTCGTATATTGGCCGTCATTGCCCATCATTTGCTGCTAGTGCGGCCGTGATTAAGTGCGCCAGAACGCATGTTAAGGCTAAGGTCAGACGAAAGCAGTTTTAACGTGCGTTTAGCCGCGCGAAATCACGGCCGTGCTAGCAGCAAATGACGTCCAATGCCGGGGAACATACGACGAACGGCCGCACGAAAGTTCGTCCACGCAACGCAAGTGGCAAACGAACGCATTTTTTCTAGAACGTCAAACCGCTACTACTGACGTACAGAGTGCGCTGCGTCCGCATAGCGGCGTGTTTGCGTGATTGGGAGACGTCAGACGCTGCTAATGTCTGGCTAACATAACGTCCAGACACAAAAAGTGTTTTATTGATGATCCGTACAAAATCACGGACGAAAATGCGCATCGTATGACCGCTATCGCGTATTCCGTGAAAAAATACGTCCATTCGTTCGAACGCACTTTTTCACGGACAACGTGAAAAATGCGTTCGTCTGACTCTAGCCTTAAAGTGCGCTGGTCTGACCCCAGCCTTAGTGCGCCTAAACGCACATTAAAAATTCGCTAGTCTGACCCTAGCCTAAATGGGAGAATTTTTCTGGTTTGGCAATTTTGACCTAGAATTTTCCATTCTCCAGTCATTCTCCTGCTCTTCACCGCTCTCTGAATAACCCTGACAGGGTTATTCAGAGAAAGATGAAACTCAGGAGAATTACTGGAGAAGTGAAAATTCTAGGTCAAAATAGCCAAACCAGAAAAATTCTCCCATTTATCTCACTTTCCAAATCGGCTATTTGGTCTAGATTGTTCTCCTCTCTTGCCAGTTCTCCTGGCTTTCACCTCTCTCTCAGGGTTGTTCAGAGAAAGGTGAAAACCAGGAGAATGGCAGTAAAAGAGAACAATCTGGACCAAATAGCCGATTTGGAAAGTGAGATAAGGCTAGGGTCAGACTAGCGCATTTTTCGCAGCGACCGTCAAAAAGTGCATCCGAACGCATTGCCGTATTTTTTCACGAAATGCGCGAAAACGGTCATACGATGCGCATTTTTGTGCGTGATTTTTTACGGATCCAAACCAGGAAACTTTGGGTGTCTGGACGTTATGTTGGCTGGACATGAGCAGGGTCTGACGTCTCCAAATCACGCACACACGCCGCTAGTGGACGCAGCGCACTCTGTACGTCCGTACTAGCGGTTATGCGTTCTCGAAAAAATGCGTTCATTTTCCACTTGCGTTGCGCAGCCGGACTTTCGTGCGACCGTACTTCGTATATTGGCCGTCATTGCCCGTCATTTGCTGCTAGTGCGGCCGTGATTAAGTGCGCCTAAACGCACGTTAAAAATTCGCTAGTCTGACCCTAGCCTAAATGGGAGAATTTTTCTGGTTTGGCTATTTTGACCTAGAATTTTGCATTCTCCAGTCATTCTCCTGCTCTTCACCGCTCTCTGAATAACCCTGACAGGGTTATTCAGAGAAAGGTGAAACTCAGGAGAATGATTGGAGAATGCAAAATTCTAGGTCAAAATAGCCAAACCAGAAATATTCTCCCATTTATCTCACTTTCCAAATCGGCTATTTGGTCTAGAATTTTCCATTCTCCAGTCATTCTCCTGCTTTTCACCGCCAAAAAATCAGTAAACTTTTTCTGTGTGTCCGAAAATGTCTCCTCTTTTCATACAGACTGCCGCCCCAAGCAGTTGTTTACGACTACGAGGCAACGAGGATGGTGAGCAGGGACAGTACATGCATCAGTGACACAATTCCTTTAGTGTTCCTGCTGGAGCGCACTCTGCGGGGAATTATAGATGTGGCACTAGAGGCAGAACAGCGGGAGTAACAGGAGGCCTTCCCTAGCTCTCAAGGCCCCAGTCTTTACGCAGACAGCATTCCTGCGGATCCTCAGATCAGACACGAGGAGGATGAGGAGGAGGAATATTTAAGTAGTGGGGCATTGAAGGTGGGGATTCCTCAAGGGAGGGTTTTGTGTGCCCAGAAACCCAAGGACTAGTACGTGGATAGGAGGAGGAAGTGCACGATGAGGTTATCCTCATTGACCAGGAAGACTCGGAAGCTAATGCCACCTCCAACCGACACTGGGCTCCCTTATCCTGCAAAGCCTGCTAAAGGACCCCAGGATTCGTGCTATCAAGGAGAGGGATCATTACTGGTTGATCCACTGTCTTACTGGGTGTTGAGATTGGATCACTGGCCAGAACTTAGCCAATATGCTATGCAGCTACTAGGTTGCACTTCATCCAGCGTGCTTTCTGAAAGGACGGTCAGTGCCGCTGGAGGTTGTGTCACAGACAAAAGAGTGCGTCTGTCCACCGACTCTGTAGACCGGCTGACATTAATAAAAATGAATCAGTCCTGGATCAGCAGCTATCAATCCCCTGATGCTGAAGTAACTGAATAGATCAGGTATCTCTTCTGCATTCCCAAAACCTCCACCACTGCACTCTTCCACAATACCACAGAGGGGTTACGTTGTGACGGCTGTGCTGCCGTCACTATAGGCCCAATTTTAAAGCACCTATTGTTACTTTCATCCAAAGCCTGCATAAGTTTCACCATAATTTAGCCAAAAAATCACTAAACTTGTTCTGCGTGTCCTAAAATGTCTCCTCTTTTCGTACAGACTGCCGCCCCAAGCAGTTGTTTATGGATAGATTAAAGAAAAAGCATTTACCGTCATTTGAAATGTCATTTTTTGGTTTTTACATATTTCTATACATCCTAGAAATCCGCCACTTCACGGGCAGGTTATGGGGACCTCCTAGGCACGATATTTGAAGGAATTTTTCGTTTTTATTTTTAACCCTTATTTCATGGAAAACTCTCTGTCCCTTTAAAAAAATTTTTTTTTTTAACTTTTTGTCCTTGTTTCCTGTCCCCCAAGGGAACTACCCGGACCCCCATACACCTTTTATGGAAAATATCAAGCATATATGCCCTCTTGGAGGGCACTCTAAAAACCGAATTTTCAGCCCCATTGACTTGCATGGAGTTCGAGTTCGGGTTCGGGTTCGGACCCGAACATTTGGAAAGTTCGGATTCAGCTTCGAACCGAACTCGGGGAGTGTTCGGCTCATCCCTAGTCCTCTCTTTCTGTCTTCTTCCTTCTCTTTTCCGCTTTTTCCTTTCTATTTTTTTTTCGGAGTCTCGTGAAATTTTATTTTTATCATACTGAGACAAATACTTGAAAACGAGAGAAATCTCAATGTATCCTTCCTGGTAAAATCCTTTATAAATAAATAAATAAAATAAATTAATAAATATAAAGAAAATAATAAAACTTGAAAAATAAAAAATGCTTGATAGTCAAAAGGGATAAAGATTAGTGATGAGCCGAACACCCATGTGTTCGGTTCGCATTCGGACTTGAACAATTTCAAAAGTTCGAGTTCGAACTCGAACACGAACCAAACTCAATGCAAGTCAATGGGACTCGAAAGTTCGAATTTTAGCGTGCCCTCCAACCCAAGAGGGCATATATGCAAGATAATTGCCATAAAAAGTGTATGGGGGTCCGGGTAGTGCCCTGGGGGACAGGAAACAAGGACAAAAAGTAAAAAAAAAAATGTTTTTAAAGGAACAGTTTTACCATGAAATAAAGGTTAAGAATAAAAACGAAAAATTCCTTCAAATATCGTGCCTAGGAGGTCCCCATAACCTGCCCGTGAAGTGGCGGATTTGTAGGATGTATAGAGACATTTAAAAACAAAAAAATGAGATTTCAAATGACGGTAAATGGTTTTCCTTTAATCTATTCATAAACAACTGCTTGGGGTGGCAGCCTGTACGAAAAGAGGAGACATTTTAGGACACGCAGAAGAAGTTTAGTGATTTTTTGGCTAAATTATGGTGAAACTTATACAGGCTTTGGATGAAAGTAACAATAGGTGCTTTAAAATTGGGCCTTTAGTTTCGGCAACAGTGCAGTCACACCGTAACCCCTCTGTGGTATTGTGGGAGAGTGCAGGGTTGGACCCTGTGGTCCAATATTAAAATTATATGAATCTTGTATAGGCGTCAGTGGCAGTGCACCCAAATATTGTGCCTTTGGTGGCAGCAAGTGCCTTCACACCGTAACCCCTCTGAGGTATTGTGGAAGAGGTTGAGTGCAGTGGTAGAGGGTTTGGTAACGCAGAAGAGATCCCCGATCTATTCAGTTACATCAGCAGCTATAACAAAACCGGGTCAGCAATGTTTAGGCACTTGTACGGCGCTACTGTATATGGTGAGAATTGGCGCACACCAGTAGCAACAGGAAGCAAACAGAACAGGCAGGGAATACACAGAGAGAATAGTCAAATGGCAGGCAAAGTCGGCAACAGATTGGGTCCTCAGAACAACAAGCAGGGTCAGTAACAAGTATAGAAACTGATTCGGTAAGCTAACAATACGTGAATAAAGGCTGAGACACACTGAGCGTGTAGCGACACACAGCGTAGCGAAGCGAAGAGAAGCAAACATTTTACAGGCTTGACTTCACTCCGCTCCGCCTCGCAGCGTGTCTACACTGCATTACGTTTGCTTCTCACCGCACTGGACAGGAATCCATTAACTAAATTAAAATGTACACAAAAAAAGTTTTATTTTCACAAAGCACATGTTATATAGGCAAAAAAAAAGTTTCTACTGAATAAAATACATCAAAAATTACTGTTAATTTCATAGGAATAGTATAAAAATATAAAAAGGTAACCCCTGATCATATATATTATAGGGACATGGAGCGCTGTGTATAGAGTAGGGATGCATTGATACCACACACAGACATATACGTATATATCAACACGCAGACCTATATATAAGTATATATCAACACGCAGATATATGTATACAACCACCCACAGACCTCAGACCATATATACACATACGTACATGGGGGGGTGGCATGTGGATAATCTCAACTAAATACGCCCCCCCCCCCCATTTGGCTGATACCTCCAGAAGAAATGTTGAACCCGACAGAGCAGAGAATATATATATTATTCTCTGCTCTATCGGGTTCAACATTTCTTCTGGAGGGATCAGCCAAATTGGGGGGGTAATTAGTTGCCAAAATGTACGTGTAATACAAGTCTGGATATATATATTTATAAGAATATAGATATATATCTTCTCTATATATATATATCATAGCGAGCAACCTCTCCAGTAAGTGTCCTTGGGCAAGACACCTAATGGTACATACTTGCCACCCAGGACATACTTGAAAAAGAGAGAAATCTCAATGTATCCTTCCTGGTAAAATCCTTTCTCAAAAAAAAAATACATTCAGCCAGGTAGAGAAAGAAAAAACAAGGTTTTATTTTATGTTCCCAGGGACATTTAAAAATGTCCTCGGATTTAATTTTTTTTAGAAATGTGTCGCCTTACCTTAGCCTGGTGGTCAGTGGGGGCTCCCTGGATCATGGTTGTGGGGGGGTCTACCATGGCCACAGGTGCAGTGGCTCCCTCCCTGCTCCGCCTGTCTCTGCCACATGCACTCGGGCAGCTAGCCCACACAGTCGCAGCTCTGTCATCTGGTGGCCGTATGCTCCTCAAGGGGATCCTTGGGAGGCCCTGGCAGGCTGCCCTCTACAGTGCCTGATTAGATGGCCATGTCTGCCTGATGTTTTAGTAACAAGAATGTTTTATCCCATAGGCTTCAATGTTAAAAATATTCCCGTTTTAATGCAATATCTAATAAGCCGTTGCTTATAATATTCTGCAGTAAAGAGTCTCTTTATTTCTACATTTTTTTGTATTTTTTTAAGCATTTTTTATACTTTTTTCAAATAATTTTTTTCCAAACTTTTGGCAAACGTCCCAAAAAGTTTGAAGTTCGCAAACTGTCGAACGGCCGATGTTCGATGCCAACTCCAAACAGATCGAACCGAACAGCTCATCCCTAATAAAAGATTAGCAAGTTAGTGGAACTGTGTAAGTCAATGGAAAGATGAGTGTTTAACCACTTCGCTGCGGAGGACGCGCTCAGCGCGTCCTGCCGCAGGAAGGGTTGGCTGCGGAAGACGCGCTGAGCGCGTCCTCCCGAAGCAGCCTGCGATCGGCCGGATTCCGGCCGATCGCTGTGCCCCCCGGTGCGGGCTGACATCTTGGATGTCAGCCCGTCAATCCGGGACCACCGCGGGCACAATAGATGTCATCGCGGCGGCGCGATGACATCTATTTCAGGCGCCCCCTCCGCGTGTGCGGAGGAGGCGCCTGAAAGGGAGGGGGGAGGTCCTTCGGACCTCTCTCCCTCCCGATCGCCGGGGAGCAGGGAGTTAATACAGGCACCGCTTGGAAGGGCACAGCCTGCCCTTCCAAACAGTGGCTGTCATTAACTCCTGGGGAGCCGGATCACGAATCGGCGCTGAAAAGCGCCGGTTCGTGATCCTTTCCCGGAGCTGGCCGACATGTTGGATGTCGGCCAAGCCTCCGGGAACTCCCCCTGAGGACTGGAGTCATCGTGCATAGCACAATGAAGCCAGTCCTGGAGTTAACCCCTAGCTGCCACCAATGGTGGAGATAGGGGTTCCAATAAACCCCCTATCTCCCGATCCGTGGCAGCTAGGGGTTAAAGTTTGGTACTGTTGGATCGGCCAGAGCATGGCCGTTCCAACGATACCAAACATGACTATGAAAAAAGTTTTTAAAAAAAAATAATAATTAAAAATAAAAATAAAAAAATATTTTAAAAAAAATTATAAAAAAAATAAACAATTTTTTTTCTTTTTTTTGGTTTGTTAATGCAGCAATATTGTTCCCATTTCAATTATAATGTGAACAATGATGCTGCACTAACGATTTTTGTATGTGGTGCGTTTGTTAAAAATCGTGTAATTTTCCCCAAAAGAAAATGTAACGAGACCCCATTTCTAATTTTTTTAACAAGCGCACCCCATACAAAATATAACCGCAATTGCTCGCATGTTAAAATTTGAAAAAATACACTTTACACGTTGTAAATTATTGAAAATTCATATTTTATTGCATTTTTTGTTATAATATACAAACAGGTCATGACGTATACATATAATAATGACATATTATGAATCTGCCGAGTCTGACGGAAAGAACGATATATAATATGTCTGGGTCATATACTAAAATAAGCCTTCAAAACACGTTTAAACATAATGAGCAAAACCGGTAAAAATGACCTCAGCACAGAGGCGGGAAATGCCTCAGCAGCGAAAGGGTTAAATGGTATTTCTTTGCAACACTAATCCTAATTGAGTGTTTAAGGGACTGTTCAAGAACATCTGCGAGGGTGCCTGCCAAGCATCATAACTTTTTTTTCTTGTTTGTATTGTGATAGATATACTATGAGGACGTAATTTATCTGATCCTTGACCTTCTTCAAAAACACATAAAGCCATGAGGCTTCTCCTAAATGAAAACATCCATGGGGGCCTATTCACTAAGGACTGAACCGATTCTGTGTCAGAGCTATTATGAGATATTACATTGAGTCTTTTTGAGGCAGTCTGTCCAATTTACTGGCCAGTCCACCATGATCCTTGTAATCCTGGCTGGGATTTAGTCCATAGCATCTTCAAGGCAGTGACACCAAATTTCAGTCAACACCCAGCTTTCAGTACTCTGTCTCTTCTTATCTTAAACATTCCAATTAGATACCAGGAGCGTTTTAACGAGAAACCAACTTTTCCTGAAGCAAAGATTTCTAGTCTTTATGCCATAGTGTCACAGCTCCTACATCCTGTACTTCATGTTTTGCTGTTTCGGTCCTCCCTTGTCACCTTCGCTGGATGAGGTTGCATTCTCACTGACGAGCAATTTTGCCGCAGAATGCCATTCAGCGTAATTTTCTCATACTCCGGAGTTGTTGCATCGATTGCATGATTCCGAGAGCTTTGTGTCATGCATGCCATGTTATTCTCATGAATCTAGGAACCCTTTGTCATGCATCTGATGTCATTTATATGAATCTTTGAACTGGGATGCATATGTCATTCTAGCATGTTTCGGCACAAAAGTGAAACAAGCCGATTAGAGTGTTTCAATCTCTATAAAATGCCCATTGCCCGAGCAGTCAGTGTCCTGCCATGGTTTCTGCTACCATTCAGCACAATATACATTTTGCATGTGTTTTCTGTTTCACAGACCTCAGCTTACCCTGACTATCCTGATTTCTCTAGTCCTATACTTTGGCTTGTTTTCCTCATTTAAGTGCAGGGGTCAAGTCCAGGGGGAACGCCTGGGAACACACTTTCTGCACTATTTTTGCAGAGGGAACAGAGTTCCTTTTGGTCACACACACAATAAAGCTTGTATGAAGGTGTTCAATCATGTTTCCCTGTTAAATCATATATTTTTGCTAAAATTCATATATATATACATAAATATAAGACATTTGAGTGTGTGTTTGTGCCTAGTGCGAGATGATCATTGCTAATTGAAGGACAGAAATCTTGATTAGTTCCCTCACTTTATTTTTAGGACCAGACCCTGTTTAAGTGTATTTCTCTTCACATAATCTTTGGCTTTAGTCAGTCTACTCTTGTCTTAGCTCAGTTTGCACAGCCAGGTCAAGGACCAGTTCTAGAGTAGGACCTTGTGTCTCTATTTCTCTTGCACATCTACATGTTGGGTCAAATACTTACCATGACACACATTTACAGGGTTATTCAAAGAGAGCCGATCTGGCCCCGAAATGTAACCGGACACTGAAATTCAGCATACGGCTACATTTCTTGGACATTTGGCTATTCAGAGAGCAGGCAGTTCATCAAATGTTGGTGAATTGCCTGCACCTACGGTGCCTGTTCGAGGGCAGTGAAATCCCCCATAGAGAAGCAATGCTTCATCTTTTCAGAGAACACAAAACAGCAGAAGAAAGTTGCCAAAATGCCCTGCTGTTTGGTGGTCTCATTCGGCAGGTTTATTCAGGTGAATCCCATAGGCGTCAATGTTAAAAATATTCCAGTTTTAATTCAATATCTAATAGACCGTTTATTATTATATTCTGCAGTAAAAAGGCTCTTTATTCATAGATTTTTTTAGGATCTTATGGGCATATTTTGGGATTTTTTTGGCAAATCTTTTTTTCCGTTTTTCTTTCATCGATTTTTCTTTTTTCTATAACAGACCTTTTTATTATCATTCATTGGATCTTATATGTAAATTCCAGACATTTTCGTTCAGTCGTTTTTTTGCAAACAGCATTTCAATTTTCAAACTTTCAAGCAAACTGTTTGGGTTTTTTTCAGCGCGTTTGTCTGCGTGTCGGCTTTTTCCGGTGGCTGCTCTGCACTGTGATCGGTGGCTAGTCGGGTTTCTCTGGCGTGTTCGGTGTGGTTAATCCAGCTGTTTCTGTGGGTTTTGGTGAGTGTTCGGTGAGTGTTTGGCTGGTTTGCTGTGAGTGTTCAGTGTGTTTGCGGCAAGTTTTCCCTCCACTATGGGGGCCCAGCGGGGTTCCTGGCTGAATACACTGCAGGGTCGGCGAACTAGGATCGCCGAATCACCCTGAAGTGCGGGGAAAAAAAGTCATTGAATGTGCGGTTACTTTTCGAATCTCTTTGAATAACCCTGTTAGTCTCAGGCGAAGCCAATCCATCCCCAAAACAGCTGATTGTCTAATACTTCTGCTTTTCTTCTCACGTCTGAGCAGATTTATAGCACATTGTTTTATAAAAAAAAAGCAAGAATTTTCTTTCTATATATGGATGTCTACATATGTTTATACATAGAAACATATATATTTATATAGCCTGAATTCACCCCTGACTCACTCCCTCCTGTTAAATTGCTGGCATATGCTTTATAAGAAACAAATTAAGAAAGTGCGCTGAAATCAGCAGTTTATGTCTGAGGAGACGCAAAAAAAAATCCCACAGGAATATAAAAACCCTGAAACACAATGCACATCGTGGTCACATCTCTCCCACGACATTATTGTTGGAGGAAAACCTCAATTTGCGTGTGCACTGGGTCCAGCATTACTAGACATATTTTTGGTATATTGCAATTCTGACAATAAGCTTAAACACGTGCGTCACTTAGGTTATATTGTGACACTCCTAGCTTAGCAACACATTTGAAAACATCTATAAACAATGGGCAGTGGATTCATTTGTACCTGTAGACCAGGGATCTCGAACTACCCACCCAGATGTTAGTGACCTTTGATTCTCAGAATTCTTTGAATGTAATCGATTGCCAGAGGAGCAAGGGAGTTGCAGTTGAGAAACATCCAGTGGCGTCACTAGGGTTGGTGTCACCCGTTGTGGTAATTTAGGGTGCCACCCCCCCCCCGAGTTTTACGGGGGGTTTTCAACTACTTTTAGTAGTACTCCCATATAACACTGAATGCTCATAATACACGGCGCACATTACTGTGAGGTTTATTGCTGTGGAGCTCTGTGATATGCTCATACATAAATTTTGGCAAACTGACAGCAAGTACGGTGCCTGTTCGAAGGCAGTGAAAGTCCCCATAGAGAAGTAATGGTTAATCTGTTCAGAGACACCGAACAGCAAAGAAATGCCATGATGTCCGGTGGTTTCATTCAGCAGGTTTATTCAGGCAATCGAACAGCATAGGTTTCAATGTTAAAAATATTCCTGTTTTTATCCAATATCTAATAAACCATTTATTCCTTTAATCCATAGTAAAAAATCTCTTTATTTATTGATTTTATTTTTTAGTATCTTTTAGGCATTTTTAAAAAAAAAAAAAAAAATTCTTTTCTAATAGCGGTTTTTCTTTTTTTCTGTAACAGATCTTTTTATTATCATTCATAGGCACTTATATGTTAATTACAGACAATTTCGTTCAGTAGTTCTTTTTAAAACAGCAGGCGACGGGTTTGCTTCAGCATTCGGTGGCTGATTCCCTGCACTTCAGGGACCCTGTGGTGAATTCACCAGGGAAATTTGATTCCCCAAAGTGCGGGGAATACCAGAACACTGAAATGTCTGCGTCATTTCGGTGCTCTGAGAATATACTCTTTATGGTGTTTTTTTTGCCACTCCCTGGAAAGTGCCAGCCTAGGGCTTGCCTACCCGGGACATCCTTCCAAATGGTACCTGGCATTAACCCCTGGGGAACCGGATCACAAATCGGCGCTGAAAAGCGCCGGTTCGTGATCCTTTCCCGGAGCTGGCTGACATCTTGGATGTCAGCCAAGCCTCCGGGAACTCCTCCTGAGGACTGGCGTCATCGTGCATAGCACGATGACACCAGTCCTGGAGTTAACCCCTAGCTGCCACCAATGGTGGAGATAGGGGGTTCCAATGAACCCCCTATCTCCCGATCCGTGGCAGCTAGGGGTTAAAGTTTGGTACTTTTGGATCGGCCAGAGCATGGCCGTTCCAACGATACCAAACACGACTGTGAAAAACGTTTTTTTTTAAAAAATAAAAATTAAAAATAAAAATAAAACAATATTTTAAAAAAAATATAAAAAAAAAATAAACAATTTTTTTTTCTTTTTTTTGGTTTGTCAATGCAGCAATATTGTTCCCATTTCAATTATAATGTGAACAATGATGCTGCACTAACGATTTTTGTATGCGGTGCGTTTGTTCAAAATCGCGTAATTTTCCCCAAAAAAAAATGTAACGAGACCCCATTTCTAATTTTTTTAACAAGCGCACCCCATAAAAAATATAACCGCAATTGCTCGCATCTTAAAATGTGAAACAAAAACACTTTACACGTTGTAAATTATTGAAAATTCATATTTTATTGCATTTTTTGTTATAATATACAGACATGACATAACGTATACATATAATAATGACATATTATGAATCTGCCGAGTCTGACGGAAAGAACGATATATAACATGTCTGGGTCATATACTAAAATAAGCCTTCAAAACACGTTTAAACATGATGAGCAAAACCGGTAAAAATGACCTCAGCACAGAGGCGGGAAAAGCCTCAGCAGCGAAAGGGTTAATACATTAACATCAATCGTGAGTAAGGGCATTGGATCAATAGTTAATTGGAGCAGAAATAATGTAGAGTGCTCACAATTATTTTTGGACATGATCTCTAGCATAGGTAGAATTATTTTTCACATTAATTGGAGCACCAGTGTTTAGAAATGATTTAATACCAGCTTATATATTCATTTAGGCAGTTATTCAGAAAACATTGTAGTTTACTGTCGTTGCAACGATGATAAACTTCAACGATCCACAGAATTAAATATAAAATTCATTGATGAAGCTATTCCTGACACTCTTTGAATTCGTCTTTTGGGAAACGGCAAAGTTCATCATCGTTGCAAGAACGACAATATTCATTATTGTCTGCAATAACGGTAAAATAACGGTAAAATGTGAATAACACCGTTAGATTTTTAACAAAGGTTGTGTAACCCTATGCATTAAGATACACTTACAGGTCTATTCACTATAGGCGAAACTCAGGAGAACTGGCAGGAGAAGAGAACAATCTAGACCAAATAGTCGATTTGGAAAGTGAGATAAATGAGAGAATTTTTCTGGTTTGGCTATTTTGACCTAGAATTTTCACGTCTGCCAATTCTCCTGAATTTCACCTTTATTGAATAGATCTGTTAGTTTTAAATTTCATTTCTTTAAAGCACACTTTTTAGTAAACCATGAAAAAGCATTCTTGTAACATTCTTGTGTCAGCCTAAAAGCTGTATTTCTGATTTCAAATTACCTAGTTTGATTTGCCCCCTCCTAAAAAATGGTGTAAACCAGTGCTGACATTGTACGCCACAATAAACTTTGGCAGCCCCATCGGTCTATGCACAGGCTCAAAGATGAGTAGTGCCAGGATGCAGTTCTGTAAAACTGGCTTTGAAGTGGATCCTTCATGAGATGCAGAGTTCAATGTGTATCTTATATTGCAGCTGTTAGTTCTGTAAGGTGTTTTTATATTCAGCTTCAACCACAAAACCAATTTAATTCATGAAGTAAATATTTCACTTTGTGCCTGTGAAATTTTTTCACAAATATTCGAGATAAATATCTCCATGGTTTCTGGCAGAAGTTGCAATTCTTCCTCACGTTACTCCTTAAAGACACATTTTTTATGTATATACAAGGTGGAAAGCCTGCCCAGAGGGCAGTCTATTGTGGATATATGCCCCAGCTCGTGGATATTGCCCCCCAGCTTGTGGATATTGCCCCCCAGCTCGTGGATATTGCCCCCCAGCTCGTGGATATTGCCCCCCAGCTCGTGGGTATTGCCCCCAGGTCCTGGATATTGCCCCCCCCAAGCTCTCATGGATATGCCCCAGCTCAGACCCCAGACCAGACATGGGGCGGCTGTTCGAATGCTCTATTGGCATTCGGACAGCCACCCCATGAGCTCCTTATACTTACCTTCCCGAGCGGCGAATGGAAAGTTTCCCCGCTTCCGGTCGTTGAAGGACCCAAGCCTCCCACGTGACCGGGGCTTGGGTCCTTCAGAGAGCGGAAGTGAGGAAAGTTTCCCTTCGCCGCTCGGGGGTTGGATGCACGTGGCAGCCGGGTGGAGGCTGCGAGCGCAGCCTCTACCCGGCTGCCGCGCGCATCCAACCCCCGAGCGGCAGAGGGAACTTTCTACCCGGCTGCTGTGTGCATCTTGTAACCGCCACGGCGAGCGCACAGCCGGCTCGTGCTGCGGCGGTTGCATGTGCGCGCAACCAACCGCTGCTGGTTGCGCGCGCATGCACAGAGTAAGGCTTGGCGACGGACACGCCAAGCCTTACTCTATTATAGTATAGATATATATATATATATATTTATAAACATGTCCTATGAATATTTTATGAATTTCATAATAATATTTCTCTAACTTACTGCCACTGCTATTGGAGTTGAGGGACAGTTTTTTGTATAAATGTGGGAAAAAAATGCTAATAATGGGCCCCTTTCATTTTAGTAATAAATCCTGTAAAAAAGATTCGATCCTTTCATGCTTTATTTCGCAAGCAAAACATTTTGTTCATAATAACCCCTTCACTACTTTCACCGTTTGGTTGAAAAACTATTATCATCTACAACGTTTATGTGAAACATGGTATGCATAATTAACAGGTAAATATAGGGTAAAATAGAAACTTTGCACAGAGATTGTCATTCTGAGATAGATAAAACATTAAAATAATGGAAATTTTCTCCTAGTTTTTCAAGCATACATATTTCCTTTTACAGAAATAGTGCTGAGTTGAAAGGTTATAAACTATAGATGCTATCCCTTATCTTGTACAATTTCACAAGGGATCTGCATCAGCAGCAGACAGGCAGAATGCCCTTTTTGTCTAATACAGTAACTATGATAAAGATAATGAGATCTCCTGCTTATGGGGTTTTGTAGTGATTCTAATGAGATTATTAGCGATGCAGCGTCCAGAAAATACAAAATTATATCCGTATGTGGCACAATGCCTATGTATGAGAATTACAGCAACATTGAATATCTCTACTGTACAAGGATTGTCAGCAATTCTAACCTACTGAAATGTATACCTGTACAGTAGTGTGTCCCTAGAGCTCTCCCTGTATTCTACCCTTTTCCTGGTTGTTGTAATGCAGCAAGTTTTGTTAAAGTTTTTCTTACAGCGAGGGTGGGGACAGCTGTATGCGGCTTCTTTACAGTAATACAGGGTGACAGGAATGAGATCTCAGAGAAATTTGTTTCTCCCCAGGCGCATAATAATCTTGCTTTAAAAAAATATGCAAAAAGGATATTATATGATCATTTTCATCAACATTTACTATATTTTGCATAAAGCCACACTTCACATACAAACATATTTAAAAATTTGTAATTTTTAATTATAAATAAAACCCACCATTATGTCTCTGAGCTAAAAGTCAGCAGTGTGACCGGCCTTAGGTTAGTGGCCACCTAAGGCTAGGGTCAGACGAACGCATTTTTCACGTTGTCCGTGAAAAAGTGCGTTCGAACGAATGGACGTATTTTTTCACGGAATACGCGATAGCGGTCATACGATGCGCATTTTCGTCCGTGATTTTGCGTCTGGACGTTATGTTGGCCGGACGTGTGCAGCGTCTGACGTCTCCCAATCACGCAAACACGCCGCTATGCGGCCGCAGCGCACTCTGTACGTCAGTAGTAGCGGTTTGACGTTCTCGAAAAAATGCGTTCGTTGGCCACTTGCGTTGCACGGATGAACTTTCGTGCGGCTGTTCGTCGTATGTTCCCCGGCATTGGACGTCATTTGCTGCTAGCATGGCCGTGATTTCGTGCGGCTAAACGCACGTGAAAAATGCGTTCGTCTGACCCTAGCCTAAAGAGGTTTACTTGGATGTTGGTGGGTGGGATTAAAGTTTAAGATTTGTAAAACTACAAACCTCTGTTTAAGTTTAGCATGAATATATGAGATTTAAGGTACAGGTGACAATTTTATATATATATTTATTTATATTTTGAAGTCTGGGGAAAAAAGTCGTGGCATAATAGAGGTAGAGAAGGTTCGAAAACTAAAAAACTTTTTGAAGTGTACCGGAACCGACTGTCAGGTTAGGCATTATTTAGGGAAAGAGGGCTTACCAGTGTTTGGAGATATGGGGGGGGGGAGAAAATTTGTAAGGGAGATGAGAGGGGCGCCATAAAGGGAAGCCATAAGGATAGGGGGAGTGGGGACCAGTGATAAGGCAGTAAACCCCTCCCACAAAAACTTCAAGGCTCTGCCTTTTTAGACATACAGTATATAGTCTGCCTATTTCAAATTGTCATCTATTGCATGTCAACTGTAATGCAGTAGTCCACATTTTAAGGCTCGTAAACCTGTGCTGCGCATCAGTTACCAAAAAAGAATTTTGGTATTATATGTTGCCATTCCTATTTCACAGAGTAACATATGTTATGAGGAAAGAAAAGCAATAATTTATCAACACATAAAATGATAACAGTGTGACATTGATATCTGACATGCAAATCACTAGAGGGTCTATTCACAAAAGCACCAAAGTTGTGTGCAATTTCGATGGATTTCATTTCGGTGCATGCAGCGATGCTATTTCACGAAAATATGGTGAATTCAATACTTAGCGAATGGTCATCGTATTCTGCCAAAAATGGAGTCGCTGAAGCAGTTATCGGACGTTGGCAAAAACCGCCAAAGTGCACCGATAACCGCTGAATTGCACTGAATTGGCATGGGCGAATTCCACCGAACTAAAAAAAAAAACAAAGTCTCATATTCTCCTAATAAGGGCACTATTCCCTTACACATGCTAAAAGAGGGACGCTAACAGGGAATACCTGAGCCTTCAGGTTTTTAGCATGTGATTCTGGGGCAGGCACTACTTCATCATCTTACCCTGGAATGATACGCTACCATCCGTGATACTCACTGTAGCGCTTCCCCACCATCGCAAGTATCACTTCCAGCAGTCCATAGGACTCCATGGAGGGTTGTGCTGCTGTGCCGTGAGTCCTACATGCTTCGCTCTCACGAGTTTGCAGAGTATTTAGTTAATACTAAATGATTCTGCAAAACCAGAATCAGTTAGTACCAGCTTCTAGGCGACTTTAAAATTTTCATTACTGCATCGGTGTTATGTACCTTGGCTATCTTATGTAGATAAAGGATACATATATATCATAATAGTGTCACGTCTCGGCCTTGCCCCCTGCTGGTGGTAGCAGGGATTCCTGTTTGTTTTTGTTTTCAGGCTGCAGGCCATCTGTTGGGCTTATTGGTCTGCGGTCACATGACCTGTTCTGCCCTATATGTAGGACCAGGATTCCCCTTGATCCTTGGACCAGGATAGTCTTTCTTGCCTAGTCCCTGTGTGCTGTTTAACTTTGATATTCTGTGTATGACCTCTGGCTCATGTGTTTAGGATCTCTCTCTTGTCTGACCCCTCAAGTTATGATATTCTGTGTATGACCTTTGGCTCTTGTATTTGGATCTCTCTTCTGTCTGTCCCCTGTACCGTGCTTATTTATCCGTGTAATACCTGCATTCATTGTATGTCTGGTTTATGTTTTATACACCTTGCAGACCTAGCTTAGTTAGTATTTCGAGACCACCTTTCAAGGATCTCAGTCAGGGCTTCGGGATCTTTCTAATTCCTGTAATATCCTGGTTTGTTCCCTGGAATCTGTATACCTGCCCTTAAGGCTTCAATCTCCGCAGATTGGGGGCTCCCCATCACCCTATAGGGGGCTCATCGTTACAAATAGAGCCTACTGCAACAGCAGTGACATTGCTGACCAGATCCATTACTATGGTATATGGGGCCAAGAGAACATCTGTGCTGCATTCCTTTCAATTGCCTGCTAATTTTGGGTGATGACCTGTTTTTTGGAGATAGCACCAGGGTTGAGCAGTAGGTTATATTTTGGGAATAGCGTCCCTCCAGAAATTAGCGCTGGCACCAAGTGTTCTGTTGATTGCAAAAGTGCTCAAGATCTCTAGCGATTCCCATGTTAAGTATAGGACACGGAAAGTACAGTAAGCTCACACTAAGGTATTTTTCCCATTATGAATGAGAGGGAAACGATCTATTGGTCAGATGCTAGACTCAATTAACACGGTGCTAACGCAAGAACATGCCTACGCTAATGTTAGCTCACACCAGGTGATCGTGCCCTACGTTTTTACATTGAATCCTATTGGATTCACCTGTTTAAGCCTGTGAATCTTAAACATGGAAAATCAGAACATTTTGCCGGCAATTCAGTGCAGTTTGACGATCTGTGAATAGAAGACATGATAGTTTTCTATGGGGCAATTTTGGTGCCGCCAATCGTCAATGAATTGCGTCAAAATGCGGTGAACTGCACCATACTTTGCTGTCAATTCGCCAGTATTTGGCAAATTGACAGCTTAGTGAATGGACGAATTGGACATAAATTGCATCGAACTTTGAAATTCAGGATCTGGAGCAATTCAGGGCCAGTTCGGAGGTTAGTGAATAATCTCTATGATTTCTTTTGCAATGTGTATGCCAAGAATGGTAAGTACAATGTGTGAAAAACTCATATAGTTCTTTATCAGTACAATGAAGAAAAAGGTTAAAGCTTTATTTATCATGGTGTAGTGCTCACAGGCAGCTGATCATTTGAAGCCTTTGTACAAGGACAAGTACTGGCTCAGGGTACAGAGGCAAACATCAAGTTACAGTGTGCACAGTGTTCCAAAAAAGAATACAGGCTGGAATCTGAACATTTATTTCCATCAAAGCATTTTAGTGGCCAGGGCCAGTGCAAAGAGTATGGGGCACATGAATGAAAATTACAGCCCCCACCCAATGTTACGGCTCATGCCGCCACCAAAGCAAAAGAACCCAAGCCAGTGCTGCCCCACCCTGAAAACTGTGGCAGCACCTTTCATACATGGCTCTGCTTGTTCCAGGTCTCTTGCAGGCACCACAGGTGTTCCCTTTCATTAGCCCTGGATTCCTCAGAAGGTGAATCAGTTAGCACCACCTTCTAGCTGTGGTTAACTTTTCAGTTAACCGCAGCGTTGTGGCAATTAGCGTTAGGACTTTGCAATCCTTTTGCGCTCCCCATGTTAAGTACAGTAAGCTCGTGGAAGTGAGTGCAATCCCCAATGCATTAACGGGTTTTTTAACCTGTTAGCGTTCGGAATGTAATATGGGGGGCATGCGCTAGACTCGCTTAAGCTAGCGTTAACACTCACATATATGAGTGGTAACATGAGCGTTAAGTTTGTTATAGTACCCAATAACTGTATAATGTATTTAAAAACAAAGCAGCCAATTAAAAATTATTATTTGATTACTCCAGGTATGTGTGTGTATATATATATATATATATATACAGTAGATGTTATACATTCATCTCTCCATTCCTATTTTGTAGGGCAATTCGGTCCTACGTAACAAATGAGTTTGACCTCCCTGCTCTAAGCATTGTCACCACTCAATGTTATCTGAGAGGTCACACTGCTCTGGGCCCTTTGCTCCTGATTCAGCCCTCTGAGTGCAGGGGCTTAGTCCTGCCCAGAACCTTAGTGCTGAGCTCAGGACGGGGGCTTCGGGACCCTTGGGGATTTGATTTTTATTCTATCGGCTGATTTCTGCAAAAAAAAAATATTGGTTGCTTGCAGCCAATATTACTTTCGAAATATCGGGTGACTCAGGCTGAGCCAATATTCGAAAAAAGCTGTCTGGTATAACAGCCAATAAAGCTTATTTTCAGCCAGCATTATACAGATTTGTGCCTTTAAACGTGACTGTTAGAAATATCCTATGTTTACGAAAGGTTTTCAGTCTAACTTCCTCTATTTCCCTGCCTGAAAGTCCATTTATCAACACCTTCTAGCATTTGAAATTTTTTTGGAAGTTGGCATTCCAATAAATATGAATTGAATCGTCCATATACAGGGTGAGCCAGTCAAACCTGCATTTTTGAAATGACTGTAAAAAATAAACGGATGGATATTTCAAAATTTTATTGTTACTATCTTAATGTACATTAAAAAGCATTTAAGAAACAACATTCACCGTTTAAAAATAACTCCAGTAAGATGGTGTCCTTCCCGATTGAGACATTCTTGTAGGCGATTTCTGAAACAGCCCATCGCATCACGGAGCATACGCTGAGGAATTCTCTCGATTTAAAACCGGATTCTCCTCTTGAGTTCCCCAAGCGTTGGAGGTCGTTGTTCAAAGACTTTACTCTTCAGGTACCCCCACAAGAAAAAATCGCACACTGTGAGGTCGGGCGATCGGGGAGGCCAAGAAATTGCTCCATTTCGGGATATCACCCGATTTGGAAAAACATTGTTGAGAACATTCATGCTCACACGGGCTGTATGACTTGTGGCACCGTCTTGCTGGAATAAGGTTTCATTGTTCATTCCATGTTGACGAAGCTGAGGAATGAAGAACGAATGCAACATTTCCGAATAGCGTTGTGCATTCACAGTAACTGCTTGCTCCGTGTTATTTTCAAAAAAATACGGGCCTATGATTCCCAATGAGGACATTGCGCACCAAACTGTTACCTTGCTTGAATGGAGTGGTGTTTGATGGAGTTGTTGAGGGTTTTCATCACTCCAATATCGGAAATTTTGTTTATTCACAAAACCGGCCACCCCTTCTGCTTCTCGTTTCACCAATTGCTTCAAAGTTTGTCACCCACAATTTGATTGAATTAACAGACGGCACTGGCTTATTTCGATTAATTTGAAAATTCTTCCGGAAACGACGCTGAGCGGCTGCATAACTACCACTTTGGTAAAACGATTTCACAGTGAATGAATGTTGTTGTTTAGACCACTGCTCCATGACGACTGAAATGCTTAGTTGTGGGGGACACAATGGTAACCTTGCTAACTCGCTCCGCCCACTTTCACGGCTCTCCCGCCCTTTTCAAAAATGCAGGTTTGACTGGCTCACCCTGTAGATGATATTTCCTTAGGAAAGTATAGCTATAGGAGACGATATTCGATCTGAATTTTTATTGGAGATGCTGGGAAACCCACATTTGAATGTCCCGAATCGAAAAATGGCCAAAATTTATACCGAAAAGGTTCTCAATTTTGGACATTGAGCCAAAATAAATGGAGCCTTAAGTCCAACCTTTGACTCTCAATGACTTCCGGCATTTAGAGCCACTGTATCGGACACAGAGGAAGACCAGTGGTGGATTCAGGTAAGTTTGTAAAGGAATTGAAATGGTTAAAAATGAGGGGGGGATGCAGAGAGGGTCAGGATGGGTTAGTTTTAACTCTGAATTCCTACTTTATAGTATCCCTTTAATACTGTCTCTGGTAAACTGATTTGTACACCTACATAGAGTATTCTGTAGACTGCGGGGAGTACATCATAATCTGACTCACTCTTGTGAAATCGGTGTCATTGACATGCAGTGGAAAACTGAATTAAGCTTGGATGACACATTGTTTTAAATGTTTTACCTGTCTGTATATTATTTTCAGTCTAAACCATTCAAATTGTCTTACTGAGGTATTGAGAAACAGGACAGATATCAAATGTTAAATTAGTAATAAAATAGAGTATTAAAATAAGAGGTTATTCATTACGTCTGGCAAGGGAAAAAAACTAGAGTCTCCAGAGCCGTTTAACGCCGACCAAAATTACGGGGTGGCTTGGCGGTCCCGGACTTCTCCTTATAGTATGAGGCTGCGCAGCTGACACAACTTCTTCAATGGTCCTCGAGACGGGGCAGGATTTGCTGGGTAGATATCGAGAGCAAATGTGTCTCCTCTGCTTGCTTCTCACTACTGCCCTGGAGACAGATTTCCCCCTCGGAACAGTCGCGACTATTGCCTACTGTAGCAGATTAGAGATGGGAGATGGGGCAGATTAGATCTGTATTTCTATCTATATAAGGGTCTGCCTGTGTATATGTGTCTATGTGCCTGTTAATACATATCTCCTCCATATAGAGTCATATTCATATTTGTGTCTGACCATTTCGGGAGCGTGTCTCTGTGTCCACAGCTGTAAGTGCTAAAATGTAATTAAAATAGTTAGCTTTCTCCCTGGGGGGAGGATATAACATGTGGCTGTTAAATGGAATGTCTTTTGTGAACTGACATGTCATGTAGCCTATTAGTCGCACCTTGATAGCCAGCCCGGGACCAAGAGGTAGGTCCTATCTTCAAAGAAGGAAGCACATACCTTGATCCCTGAGGGGGGGTCTGGGGCGAAGATGGACGCCTTTGGGCAATTAAAGATTGCGTCAAAGCCCGCCTAATGCAGGACGTAAATGTACGTCCTGCGGCGTTAAGGGGTTAAAATAACAAAACAGTTTGATATGGAATTAAAACGGGAACATATTTAACATTGAAACCTATGGGATGGGTCTGAATAAACCTGCCAATCAAACCACCGAACAACAGGGCTTTTCTCTGACATTTGACTGCTGTTCGGTGTCTCTGAATAGGTTAACCATTGCTTCTCTATGGGGACTTTCACTGCCAATGAACAGGAACCGTATTTGCAGGCAATTTGCCAAAATTTGGCAAACTGCCTGCTTTCTGAATAGCTGAAAGCCCATGAAATGGCACCGTACGGGGGTATTCACTATTTGTGTAATTTCAGGGCCAGATCGGCTGTCTCGGAATAACCCTGATAGTGTGAATTTACTTTATCATTTAAAGAAATATTGTTGAAATTTAAGATTCTGAGCTCTAGATGGTGTCCTTTATCTTACACAATTTCAAAGGGATCTGCATTATTATAGTACAGGTAGAAAAGACCTTTGTGTTAGATACAGCATCTGTGATTTAAAAGATAATAAAAACGTTGATCTCCTGCTTATGGGGATTTGTAGTGATAATAATGTGATTAACAGCGATGTAGCTCCCAAAAAATACTAACAGAATATAAAAATAATATCTGTATGTGTAATGCCTGTTTATGTAAATTAGAGTAACACCTTGTATCTGTACTGTGCAAGGATTTTCACTCATTAAAACCCCCTGAATCTTATCCTTGTACAGCAGTGAGTGACCCCAGACCTCTCCCTGCATTCTGCCCTCTTCCTGGCTGCTGTAATGCAGCAGTAATCTATTTGAACTTTTTGTTACAGTGAGGACTGGGGCACTATTTGCAGTTAGATTTATAGCTCTCTAAGCACCCTGGAGAGACATTAAACCAAGGATTTTGTTTCTCTACAGGAGACACACTAATCCTGCTGTGAAAATTGTCTTTTGATATGCTAATGAGCGCTTTTCAGTGCATTACAATGCAAACTCGAGATAACTTGATTTTGGGTGTGAAGCCGTTAAACCCCAAAATCCTCTCCTTTCATCTCCAAATAAGCCCCTTTCAACCCAAACATCCTCACACTGTACACACTTACTGTACACATATAGGTGAGAGGGGGTGAGAAAGGGGAGAGTGAGGGATGAAGAAAATGGGACAGGCGAGAAAAGTGGAAAGTGAGAGAGGGAGAAAAGGAGGGAGAGAGGAAGGGAGAAAAGGGGAGAGGAAGGAAGAAGCAGGGAGTAGGTACAAAAGGAAAGAGAGAGGTAGAAAAGGGGAGAGTGAGAGATGCAGGAGAAAATTGGACAGGGGAAGAAAAGGGGAGAGTGAGGAAGGAGTGAGGGAGGAAGAAAAGGGGTGAGGGAGGAAGAAAAGGGGAGAGGAAGAGATGGTTGAGAAAAGTGGAAAGTGAGAGAGGGTGAAAAGGAGGAAGGGGGAGAGGGAGGGATTAAATAGGAGAGGAGGAAAAGGTGAGAGTGAGAGGCGGAAGAAAAAAGAAGAGTGAGGGGGGAGAAAAGGGGAGATTGAGAGAGGGAGAAAAGGGGAAGAGTGAGAAGGGGAGAAAAAGGCAGAGGAAGGGAGATTCAGAGAGAAGGAGGTAGAAAAGGGGAGAGGAAAGGAGGGGACGGGTGGGGGATAAAAGGAGAGAGTAAGAGGGGGAGGTAGAAAATGTTCCGGGGAAGGTGGTGGAAAGGAATATCGGAAGGGAGAAAAGGAGAGAGGGGGGAGAGGGGAAAGGAAGAAAAGGAGAGAGGAGAAAAGGGGAGAGAAAGAGAGGGATCGAGAAATGGGGACAAAGGGGAAAGGAAGAAAAGGAGAGAGGAGAAAAGGGGAGAGAAAGAGAGGGATGGAGAAATGGGGACAAAGGGGAGAGGGAGAAAAAGGGAGCGGAAGAAATGGGAGAGGGGGAGAGGGAGGGAGAAAATGGGAGAGGGAGTAGACAATGGGAGAGTGAGAGGGGGAGGGAGAAAATGGGAGAGTGAGAGTGGGAGGGAGAAAATGGGAGAGTGAGAGTGGGAGGGACAAAAGGGGAGAGTGAGAGTGGGAGTGACAAAAGGGGAGAGGGGGTGAAAAGGACAAAGAAACACTGGAAGGAAGAAATACTGAGAAGGAAGTAGAAAAAGGGAAAGGTAGCGAGGGGAAAAGAGAGGGAGAAAAGGGGAGAGGGAGGGAGAAAGGGGGAGAGGGAGAGGGAGGGGGGAGGGAGAGGGAGGGGGAGAGGAGGGGAAAGAGAGAGAGGGGGAGAGGGAGGGGAGGAAAAGGGGAGGGAAAAAGAGGGGGTGAGGAAGGGAGACAGAAAAGGGTAGAGGAAGAAAAGGAGCGAGAAAAGGGGAGAGGAAGAGAGGGAGCGAGAAGAGGGGAGAGGAATAGAGGGAGAAAAGGGGAGAGGGATGTCGAAAAGTGGTGAGGGGAGTAAAAGAGAGAGGGCGAGGGAGAGGGAAAGGGGAGAAAATGAGAGAGGGGAGAGAAATGGGGAGAAAAGTGGAGAGGGGGAGAAAAGGGGAGATTGAGAGAGGGAGGGACAAAAGGAGAGAGTGAGAGTGGGAGAGACAAGAGGAGAGGGGGTGAAAAGGACAAAAACACTGGAAGGAAGAAACACTGAGAAGGAAGTAGAAAAAGGGAAAGGGAGCGAGAGGAATAGAGGGAGAAAAGGGGAGAGGGATGTTGAAAAGTGGTGAGGGGAGAAAAAGAGAGAGAGAGAGTGAGGGGAAAGGGGGAGGAAATGAGAGGGGGAGAGAAATGGGGAGAAAAGTGGAGAGGGGGAGAAAGGGGGAGATTGAAAGAGGGAGGGACAAAAGGTGAGAGTAAGAGTGGGAGAGACAAAAGGGGAGAGGGGGTGAAAAGGGCAAAGAAACACTGGAAGGAAGAAACACTGAGAAGGAAGTAGAAAAAGGGAAAGGGAGCGAGGGGAAAAGTGAGGGAGAAAAGGAGAGGGAAGGAGAAAAGGGGAGCGGGAGGGGGAAAGGGAGGGGGAAAGAGAGGGGGAAAGAGAGAGAGGGGGAGAGGAAGGGGGAGGAGAAAGGGTGAAAAAGAGGGGGTGAGGAAGGGAGACAGAAAAGGGGAGAGGAAGAGAGTGAGCGAGAATAGGGGAGAGTAATAGAGGGAGAAAACGGGAGAGGGATGTCGAATAGGGGTGAGGGGAGAAAAAGAGAGAGGGAGAGTGAAAGGGAAAGGGGGAGAAAATGAGAGAGGGGAGAGAAATGGGGAGAAAAGTAGAGAGGGGGAGAATAGGGGAGATTGAGAGAGAGAGGGACAAAAGGGGAGAGTGAGAGTGGGAGAGACAAAAGGGGAGAGGGGGTGAAAAGGACAAAAACACTGGAAGGAAGAAACACTGAGAAGGAAGTAGAAAAAGGGAGCGAGAGGAATAGAGGGAGAAAAGGGGAGAGGGATGTTGAAAAGTGGTGAGGGGAGAGGGAGAGTGAGGGGAAAGGGGGAGAAAATGAGAGGGGGAGAGAAATGCGGAGAAAAGTGGAGAGGGGGAGAAATGGGGAGATTGAGAGAGGAAGGGACAAAAGGGGAGAGTAAGAGTGGGAGAGACAAGAGGGGAGAGGGGTTGAAAAGGGCAAAGAAACACTGGAAGGAAGAAACACTGAGAAGGAAGTAGAAAAAGGGAAAGGGAGCGAGGAGAAAAGTGAGGGAGAAAAGGAGAGGGAGGGAGAAAAGGGGAAAGAGAGAGAGGGGGCGAGGGAGGGGGAGGAGAAAGGGCGAAAAAGAGGGGGTGAGGAAGGGAGACAGAAAAGGGGAGAGGAAGAGAGTGAGCGAGAATAGGGGAGAGTAATAGAGGGAGAAAACGGGAGAGGGATGTCGAATAGGGGTGAGGGGAGGCAAAAGAGAGAGGGAGAGTGAGAGGGAAAGGGGGAGAAAATGAGAGAGGGGAGAGAAATGGGGAGAAAAGTTGAGAGGGGGAGAAAAGGGGCAAAAAGGAGAGAGGGGGCGGAAGAAGCAGGCGCATGTTTTCCTCCTTAGCGTCCTCGTTTTAGCAGCAGTAATGTAATATTGCCCACTGTGGGGGACAGTTTTCAACACAATATCACAAGATGGATGCACACAGTGAGGAAACATACAACAAAATATTTTAGCTAAACCTACATTAGAAAAACAAAGTACTTGTACGATATCATCAACATAAAATAAACAAAATAATTAATTAAATTTTTTGGTGGTAGTGTCCCTTTAAGGGATTGAGAAAAGAAGACTTGTAAGTGCTTTTGTAGTGTTAATTACTATATGCATATATCAGTTACATTTTATATTTATTTTAGTAAAATGAGCAGACAAGATGGACAGAGCATAATTGCGTTTGATTTTAAAAGCTAGAAATAAATGTTTATATATTATCCATGCTGGGAAACCAATGAAGACGTTCCAAAAGTAGTGTAGTAGAAGATGAAAGATGAGTACGAACTTTTATGAAGACAGATGCATCTCGCAAAGATTAAAGTTGAGTCAGTTAAGATTCATAGAGGCTGATAAACAGAAAAATAGAAAAGAAGATGAGGGAGCAAACAAGAGTATTTGAAGTATCCTTAAATAGAATGATGCTAGATCAGCAGAATACAGCCTGAAACATGACCTTCAAAGTACACTCATCCATGATCTATTGTAAAACCTGGGTGGTGTCCTGTTTAACAAACCACTAGGAAAGTGTCAGCAACCACTACACTGATTTGAGGAAGTAGAGAGAGTTCATTCAGTTTCTATATTTTGTTTCCAAGTCAGGGGCTGCACATCGCATATTTTTAGGTACGTACACATGTATAAATAATCATAAGTAATTAATTTTCAGGTTCTTTATCATGAACCAAATAAGGAAAAACCAAAAGTGTAGATGGGAATCTAAAAGGGTTAAAAGCCAGAGAAAATAATAAGGTGCTCTTTTGTTCCGTGTTTCTAAATATTTATTCTATGAATATGAACCTGTCAGTTTCTCTTAATATCTGGACGGTAGGTCTCACCCATTTTCTTTAATATGACATGGAAAATAATAGACGGAAAAATGTCATCAGATACAATTTTTGCTACAGTCGAGCACAATGTTGCTCCATACAAGGCAAATTGATATCACACAGGGTTATTCAAAGAGCGCAGAATTGGCTCCGAAATTGCAACGAACTGTGAAATTCCCAACACAGTGCAATTTCGTGGCCATTAGGGCTAGGGTCAAACGAAAGCATTTTTACACGCGAACGTAAAAAAGTGCGTCCGAACGCATCGATGTATTTTTTCACGGAATATGCGAAAACGGTCATACGATGCGCATTTTCGTGTGTGATGTTTTACGAATCCAAACCAGGAAACTTTTTGCGTCTGGACGTTATGTTGGCCGGACATGAGCAGGGTCTGACGTCTCCAAATCACACACACACACCGCTAGCGGGCGCAGCGCACTCTGTACGTCCGTACTAGCGGTTCTGCGTTCTCGAAAAAATGCGCTCATTTTCCACTTGCGTTGCGCGGCCGAACTTTTGTGCGACCGTACTTCGTATATTGGCTGTCATTGCCCGTCATTTGCTGCTAGTGCGGCCGTGATTAAGTGCGCCAGAACGCACGTTAAAAATGCGCTGGTCTGACCCCAGCCTTAGTTATTCAAAAAGCTGTCAGTTCGCCAAATATTGGCTAATTGCCAGAAAAATACAGTGCTGTTCAACGGCAGTGGACTCCAAGTAGAGAAGCAATGGTTAATCTATTCAGATAACACTGAAAAGCACCGAAATGTCAGTGAAATGACCTAATTTTCAGTGGTTCCATTCGGCAGGTTTAATCAGGCGAATCCCATAGGTTTCAACGTAAAAAATATTCTGGCTAGACACAAAGGAATTTTGTTTACTGCAAAGGAAATTCATTTTCAAATAGGCCCCAGAATGTGTTGAAATAGTTTGAAACGCTTTGAGTCCTGTTTTTCCTTCAAAGGCACATGGATCCCAAGCTGTAATGTACATGCAGTAGCATTTTTTGGCCACCAGAGGGAGTCAGCTGCATGTCAAATATGCTTTACCTATAGTGAAAGTATACAGAGGGACGCTTCTGTATATTGTTGCAGTTTGGGTAATGGAAAGTAATTTCCCATAAAACCATATAGAAATGCTCTTGGTGAAGGGGTTAAGCTGACTTGAGACAAACAAAGACAGCCAGACCATGACAGCCACTATCAACTTAAAATGAATCTAAGGTAATACACTTTTATTTTATTTTTTAACCATGTACTTATGACTGCACATATTGCTCCTGATGAAGTCTTTTGACGAAACGCGTCGAGCGTGAGCAGTCTTATCTTTATTTTTATTAATAAAATCCTTTGACTGGAGAAACTTTGGTCTTGGCTGATTGTAACTGAAGTGCACCGGCTGTGGAGGAAATCATACCCCAGGTCCCAGGCATCCATGGAACGGTGATAACGATCTTGTTTTTTGATGTGCGTGAATTGATTCAAATACTATTTGTTCATTTAACATGCACCTCTAAGTGATTTTAATTCGTTGTAGGATTACCCTCTACCTTCTTCTTATTGCATACTGCTTACGGGTTACCGGGAGCCCGCAGAGGGAAGATCCTATCTTCATTAACCCCTTAAGGACGGGAGTAATTTTACAACTTCGGCGCTGTTTCGGAAGTAGAAGTTTGCTGAGCTCATTTTGACCATTTTTAAGTCACGTATTATTATACCACCCAGACAAATTATATATCGTTCTTTCCGGCAGACTCGGCAGATTAATAATATATCATTATTATATGTATATGTCATGCCCTGCCAAAATGCTATAACAAAAAATGTAAAAAAAATTGAATTTTCAATAAAATTTCAATCTTCCACAGTGTGTAAAGTGTTTTTTTTTTTAATTTTATTATCCGAGCCTTTGCGGTCATATTTTATGGCGTAGATTTGTTAAAAAAATTAGAACGGGGAACCCATTTTTTTTTGGGGAGAAATTGCGTGATTTTAGCTAAACCCCCCAAAAAAAATCATTAGTGAAGCATCATTGTTCACATTATAATTGAAATGTGAACAATAGTGCTGCATTAAAAAAAACAAAAAAACACGTATTTATTTTTTTATTATTTAATTTATTATTTTTTTATTATTTTTATTTTTACTTTTTTAAAACTTTTATTTTACTTATAACATGGTCATGTGTGATATCATTGGAAAGGCCATGCTCTGGCCTTTCCAGCAATATCATACATGACCCCCTAGCTGCCACCGATCAGGAGATAAAGGGGTTCAAAGAACCCCCCCTATCTCCTCTAAGGGATTTCCATAGGAAATCCCTTTGCAGCTAGGGGGTTCCCCGGATAACTGACATCATCGTGCATGGCGCGATGAGTCAGTTGACCGGGGGGGACCCAGAGGATGGCGGCCCCCACCGGAAATAGGCCGCGATCGGGCACAAATTAGTGCCCGGTCGCGACCTGGCAACTAAGGGGTTAACCCCCCATACATCGCTGGAAAGGTCAGGCTGTGACCCTTCCAGCGATGCTGGCCACAGCCGCCTGGTCCCCGGCGATCGGGAGATAGAGGGATCCAAAGGTTCACCGCCTCCCCTTCAGGCGCTTCCCCTGCTTCGGCGGGGGGGATGCCTGAAACTGACGTCATCGCGCCACCGGCGCGATGACGTCACTGCGCCGGAGGAGGGATTCACACTGATCTGACTCCGCGGGAGTCAGAGCAGCGTGGGAGCGACCGGAGGAGGTGAGTATTACTGGAGGGGGGCTGTAAACGCCGAGGACGTACATTTACGTCCTGAAGCGTCAAAGCCCGCCTAATGCAGGGCGTAAATGTACGTCCTGCGGCGTTAAGGGGTTAATAAGTTAAGTGATTCAGTGTGTGTTTTTTTCTTTGAATATATATTCTGGATCCTATAGAATCATGAATAAAGTTTCCAGTTAAGACAAATGATTTGTAATCACTTATTTTCCATAACCCTGTGATTTGACTTAGGTATGAGCATTAGATAATTTGGCTGGATGTAACAATGATTCAATGTTCAGGGTTTTTAAGGATAAAGACCTGTAGTTCTGTAACCTCTAACCCTGATCAAAAAAACATATGTTTGTACAATAGGACTATAACTCAGGATCTGGAACACGAGATGATATCACATGCATCATTTCTGACATCCGTGCACGTACAATTATTTATGCACATAATAAAACAATAATAATAAATACAAGTGTTTTCCTTATAAAGTAAGTTTCCACTAGTGGGCCAGAATTATAATCTGGTGTTTTTCTCCTTGTCAGATCAGGTTACTAAAAAGAAAAAGAAAACATTCGTAAAACGACTTTGTAAACCGGTATTGTTGACATCCAGTGTTACAAAAATGCATAATTTTCCTTTTTCTTTCTTATATACCAGCATTCTATAGAATAACATATCCCAGCAAGCAACCTCTCCAGTAAGTGTCCTTGGGCAAGACACCTAACGGTACAGACTCACCACCCAGGACATACTTGAAAACGAGAGAAATCTCAATGTATCCTTCCTGGTAAAATCCTTTCTCCCAAAAAAAAAACATATTTAAGAACGCGTTGACACTTGGAAAAACAATTTGAAGAAAGATTTTTACAATCACAGAAGTTATCATTGTTACTGCAGGCATGAATAATGAATAATATTCTTCTTTCTTCTGTTTTATATATATATTTATTTATTTATAAAGTATTTTACCAGGAAGGATACATTGTGATTTCTCTCGTTTTCATGTATGTCAAGGGTTATATGTTATATGTTATACATATATTAAAATAACTGAATAAGCACCAGGAAGGCTGTTTCGCCTCAAATATTTGAACAACTGTTAAAGGTTAGAAATAGCTGAACAATGATAAGCCCTATTCTGAACCTGCTCTTAAACTTACAGAGTTATTTAAAGAGAATCGAAAAGTCACCGCACGTTCGGTGACTTTTTGATCTCTTCAATTCGGTGCAATTTGGCGATCCCATTTCGGCGACCCTGCGGTGTATTCAGCAAGCACCACAGAGCCGTCGTAATGCAGGGAAAAGCCGCCGCAAACCCAATGAACACTCACCGCAAAACCGGCGAAGGCTCACTGAAACCCGCAAACACATCTGGATTAAACTCGCCGAACACGCCAGAGAAACCCGAGCAGCCGCCGATCACAGCGCAGAGCAGCGGCCAGAAAAACTCGACACCACAGACAAATGGAGTAAAAAAAAACCAAACACTACACTTGAATGTTTGAAAAGTGAAACGCTGTTTGCAAAGAAACTACAGAATGAAAGTGTCTGAAATTTACATATAAGAACCAATGAATGACAATAAAAAGGGTTGTTACAGAAAAAAAAACGATTTAAAAGAAAAAACGGAAAAAAAATTGCGAAAAATGCCTAAAAGATCCTAAACAATTCTATAAATAAAGAGACTTTTTACTGCAGAATATTATAATCAACGATTCTATATTTAGATATTGAATTAAAACGGGATTATTTTTAACATTGAAGCCTATGGGATTCGCCTGAATAAACCTGTCGAACAGCAGGGCAATTCGGCAACTTTTCACTGCTGGTTTTTGTTCTCTGAGCAGACGAAGCTTCTCTATGGGGATTTCACTGCCCCCGAACAGGCACTGTATGTGCAGGCAATTCGCCAACATTTGGCGAACTGCCTGCTCTCTGAATAGCCGAATGGCCAGGAAAGGTAACTGAATGCTGAATTTCACTGTTCGGTTACCTTTCGGCCACAATTCGGAGCTCTTTGAATAACCCTAATAATGAATGAGAAGCAGGTCCTTTAGAAGCCCGAGTGTACTTATTCTTGGTAGTGAAGGGGTTAAACGCGACAGATACAATTCTCCTTCTGCCAAGGGGAACTCAGCTGAACCAAGGATGCAGCACCAACATTTCCATTAATAGACAGATAATATCCAACATGTAGCTCAAATTTGTTTATTGTCGTAAAAATAAATTTATCACAATTTTTTAAAATTATTTTTGATATATCATGCTTAAGTTTTCAGGTTCATGAGTTTGAAGATGCCGGCTCCAAAGTAACCTCTTATTCTCACCTGCAGACGGTAAGGAAAAAAACTACTGGCTGGCTGTAAGTAGTATTAAGAGATTTTGCATTAGCAAAATCACTTAACAGGCATAGAGTAAAAACAACCTAAAAAAATTCTGTACTCACTTTCGGTCTCGAAGATGATGCGATCTGCTCACTCCTCTCACTCCTCTCAAATGGTTCCCAGTGTCCTTCTGCTAGCCTTGTGTGATCTTGCGAGATTGCATAGACGCAGGGCTCATTCTCGCCTCCTGTCATGGCTCCAAACCTTACACCCAGAAAGTGTTAGAAAGGAGAGCTGAGGTTAATGAAATCCTGAGCCTAGAGAGGGCATCCATGCAGACAAGAAAAGAGGGTATAACAAGTCATGGTCGATGGCACTGGGAGAATCAACTGAACAAGTATTCAGGCAAACTTCGGTGACACCAGAGAATCAGAAGGATAAGTAAACATGGTTTCAGCTTGGGTAGCGCTTGAAGAACAGGGGAGACACTAGAAAGATGCATGAGTCAATATGAGTCCAGCAATGTCAAAGACACTGATGGCAAACCTTGGCACCCCAGATGTTTTGGAATTATATGTCCCATGATGCTTAGTCACACTTATGATTGGCTGAGCACCATGGGACATGTAGTTTAGAAACATCCGGGGTGCCACGGTTCACTATCACTGGCCTAGGAGGATCAGGTAACCCGGGAAATGTTACATGTCCATGGAATCCTACAGACTCCAAGAGAGGATACCAGCTTCAGTGGCACCAATGGAAACTTTTAGCAGTTCCCTAGTATTAAGAGCCTAGCTGCTAACATAGTGACTTATAACAGAGGTGTTAATAGTGAGTTGCAAATGCTTATTGACTCATGACAACGTTTGCCATTTGCGTTTCTGTATTATCTAAACGCCGGAATAGAGCCCATAGAGTACCATACGGCAGGCACCTTGCAACAAAGCAGGAGATATGGATGGGTGTATCGCTGAGTATACCTTTTTATGAAAAGTCCTATTATAACGTGCAATTCAACCATAACAGCTGACATACACTAATCCACTTACTGTGCTTAGTGAACGATTCGTGCAGTTTGCATCCGCAATATTTTCATAGAAAATTCATCTTATTCTTTCCTAATCTTAAAAACATTACAGATTCATTAGCTCAGATGGAACTGAAATAAATTGAAATATAAACTAAATTTTCAGTAGCAATCCCAAAATATTATTGGCAATATTCCTGATGGTAAATATTGGTAATCGCTTCCCCAGGGCATTTGACCAAGATCTCCGTGTACTTGTGAAATTCGGGATCAAGAGTGGAACGATGGGTGCGGTTGCAGTATGTCCTCATCCGCTCAAAACATTTTTCCTAAACAGGCAGACTAGAAAACTAATGGCAGCTATACTGAATCTATACTGCTTCTGGCACCTGCCTGCAGAATTTTATGGATGGATACCTATATGTACACCCCTGTGATTATAGAGAAAATGTTGTATTTACGAGCCATGACTTTTAATTTTAAATTGATATTACATTACTAGGAGGTGGGGAGTGCTGTTTTTAAATTTAATTGGATACAAAAGAACAGAAATAGTTTAGCAATGTTTACTCTAAAAAATTCATATCAGAGACAGAGAACATGTTAGGAGCAAGTTAAAAATAATATACCGTAAGTTTAACGGAAGTTAAACCCTTCCAGGCAGAGGTTTTCAGGTTTGAAACCACATTTATTTTTGGATTGAAACCACTGCAGTTTTCCAAATGACCCTAAAGTGTTTCATGTCTTTAGATATAGATGTATACAACAGGTTTCCTTTTTTATTTTCTGATTTCCATTTCATGAGCCTGAAAGGGTTAAATTGTAAAGCAATCGTGCGTTTTAATAATCTCGCAAAAATAATTGCAGAACAGGTTGCTAGTGCGAGATTCTGAATAGGGATGAGCTGTTCGGGTTTGGACGGTTCGGAGTTCGGCCCGAACTTTGGCAGTTCAAACTTTTTGGGTGTGTTCGGTTCGAGTTCGAAAAAAAAAAGAAATTTTGAAAAAAGTATAGAAAATGCTTAAAAAAATACTAAAAAATCTAGAAATAAAGAGACTCTTTACTGCAGAACATTATAAGCAACGGTTTATTAGATATTGAATTAAAAACTAATGTATACGTGAAAAGATTCTCAACTCTAAATGACCTCTGTTCACAAATGGGCATAACACCAGGTGTTTTTAGTCTGGTAATCAATTTGATACATTGCACACTATACTGAGGTACTGAAGGGGTGGGGTGGTGTCTGCTTTTGATTGAGATTTGAGAATTAATTTCCCTCCTAAAACTTCCTAATATGCTGCATTTAACTGGTGTTTGAAAAAAATTCAAAATAACATCTAAAGCAATGTTATTTTTCACCTCGGGATTAAACATTCACAGGGTTATTCAGAGAGCAGTGAAAAGCAGGAGAATAACTGGAGAAGTGAAAATTCTAGGTCAAAATAGCCAAACCAGAAAAATTCTCCCATTTATCTCACTTTCCAAATTGGCCATTTGGTCTAGATTGTTCTCTTCTCTTGCCAGTTCTCCTGGCTTTCACCTCTCTCAGGGTTGTTCAGAGAAAGGTGAAAACCAGGAGAATGGCAGGAAAAGAGAACAATCTGGACCAAATAGCCGATTTGGAAAGTGAGATAAGGCTAGGGTCAGACTAACGCATTTTTCGCAGCAACCGTCAAAAAGTGCGTCCGAATGCATTGCCGTATTTTTTCAAGGAATGAGCGAAAACGGTCATACGATGCGCATGTTTGTGCGTGATTTTTTACGGATCCAAACCAGGAAACTTTGGGTGTCTGGACGTTATGTTGGCCGGACATGAGCAGTGTCTGAGGTCTCCAAATCACGCACACACGCCGCTAGTGGATGCAGCGCACTCTGTACGTCCGTACTAGCGGTTCTGCGTTCTCGAAAAAATGCGTTCATTTTCCACTTGTGTTGCGCAGCCGGACTTTCGTGCGACCGTACTTCGTATATTGGCCGTCATTGCCCGTCATTTGCTGCTAGTGCGGCCGTGATTAAGTGCGCCTAAACGCACGTTAAAAATTCGCTAGTCTGACCCTAGCCTAAATGGGAGAATTTTTCTGGTTTGGCTATTTTGACCTAGAATTTTCCATTCTCCAGTCATTCTCCTGCTCTTCACCGCTCTCTGAATAACCCTGACAGGGTTATTCAGAGAAAGGTGAAACTCAGGAGAATGACTGAAGAGAAAATTCTAGTAGACATGTGCACAGCACAAAATTTCGTTTTGAACTAATGGATTAGTCCTAAAATGCAATTTATTTAGTTGCTAAAGAAATTCGTTTTCAGTTCTTTAGTATGAAAACTAATTTCATTCATCCGAAAACCAGTGGATACAATTACTATTAATTGTAGTGGCTCCTCAGAGGGCTGAGATCGCTGCTTGTTACAGTATCTCTCACTCTCAGCACAATGTGTCAGGAAAAGCTGTTACAGTAACTGACTGCTGCTCATCACAGCACTCAGAGTTTCAGTAAAACTAGTAAATAATATTTTTATTTATAAGAGGTTAGAACAATATTATTTCCTTGTTTTACTGAAACTCTGAGCGCTGTTACAGTCAGTTACTGTAACAGCTGAGTCTGATACATTGTACTGAGAGATAATAAAACAAGTTGCCGATCTCAGGGCTAACAGCCACTGGATTTAAAGGGCTAAAAAAGGCTCCTCTCTGTATAATGTATAGAACATCCTTTTGCATTAATTAATACCCCTCTCTGTATAATGTATACAACATCCACCCGTATTAATACCTCTCTCTGTATAAATATAGAACATCCTCCTGAATTAATGTCCCTCTCTGTATAGAACATCCTCCTCAATTTATACCTTTCTCTGTATAATGTATATAACATCCTCCTGCATTAATACCCCTCTCTGTAAAATGTATAGAACATCCTCCTGCATTAATTAATGCCCCTCTCTGTATAGAACATCCTACTGCATTGGCATGTGGAGGGTGCAGAACTTTGGAATGCAATGCTTAGCCAGCACAGGAGAGGGAACTTTTACTTAAACTTTGTATCTCTGTGGGGGAGACAGACAGGAATATAAAAGCAGGGGAGAGGGAAAATATTAATATAAATCAGTCTGAAAGCTCAGAGAAGAGACGACTGGTGCAAATTTATTTTTATAATAAAATAAAGCACTTTAAATCCAGGGAAAACATTCAAATAAATCAAACTGAAGGCTCATAATGACAGAGTAACGGTGAGAGTTGGATACTAAATGTATCAGACGTAAAAAAAAAACTTTATAACAAGCAGCACTGGGAGAGGAGAGGGACTTTATATAAAATGTGTATTATAGATGAGGAAAGGGGGATAGTGCTCCTGGATAATATAAAATGTATCAGACCTTTTCTCCCAGGGCTGCTTGTTATAAAGGGTTTTTCCTATCCAGCCCTCCTGTCGTTAGCTTTCAGTGTGATTTATTTGAATGTTATCCTTCTCCAGCTGCTTTTATCATCTTGTCTGCCTCATAGACATGCAAGGCTTAAGTAAAGGTTTCCTCTCCTGTGCTGCGAGTGAGTATTCTGGATCTCTATCACTGTCTGAGTTTCGGGTAAGGGTCGGGAAGGATTACGCATACAAACCTTTTCTGTAGCTTTGCGATGTTGCACTCTTCATTGCTGGTCTCCTTCACTCATCAATGTAATATCACAAAAAGGACTGAAACTAAAATGTAGTGCATTTTATTTTAGTTTCTTTCGTTTTTTTGTACTGAGCAGTTTCGTATCTCTTGAGTCATACGAAAACTAGATTATCCCAAAATTCGGACTAAATCGTTTTAGTACTAAAACGAATGCACATGTCTAAATTCTAGGTCAAAATAGCCAAACCAGAAAAATTCTCCCATTTATCTCACTTTCCAAATCGGCTATTTGGTCTAGAATTTTCCATTCTCCAGTCATTCCCCTGCTTTTCACCGCTAAAAAATCAGTAAACTTCTTCTGCGTGTCCGAAAATGTCTCCTCTTTTCATACAGACTGCTGCCCCAAGCAGTTGTTTATGGATAGATTAAAGGAAAAGCATTTACCGTCATTTGAAATGTAATTTTTTGGTTTTTACATATTTTTTCTATACATCCTAGAAATCCGCCACTTCACGGGCAGGTTATGGGGACCTCCTAGGCACGATATTTGAAGGAATTTTTCGTTTTTATTTTTAACCCTTATTTCATGGAAAACTCACTGTCCCTTTAAAAACTTTTTTTTTTTACTTTTTGTCCTTGTTTCCTGTCCCCCAGGGCACTACCCGGACCCCCATACACCTTTTATGGCAAATATCTAGCATATATGCCCTCTTGGAGGGCACTCTAAAATCGAATTTTCAGCCCCATTGACTTGTATTGAGTTCGAGTTCGGGTTCGGATACGAACATTTGGAAAGTTCGGGTTCGGCTCCGAACCGAACTCAGGGAGTGTTCGGCTCATCCCTAATTCTGAAAGCTGAACTTGTATAATGTAGAGTGTGTTCATCATAGGCATCTTAAAGGCATGACTTAATAATAAACAGAAACTCATTCTAACAAAACAAAAGTGATACAAATCATGTATGAAATGTTAATTTACTCTTTAATTGGCTTTCAATCAGCCAAATGTGGCTGTTTTAAGGAATGACTGGTGCTCAGGTGCCATAAAGCTAAACTTGTGTGTTTTAGCCCCTATTCTTAGAAGAATTCAACATTTACATTAAACCAAAACTGTTTTGTTCTGTGCATATACTCACAGCTTGTTTCTAGATTCACCAGCGATAAATACGAAATCTAGTCTATACAACAAGAACAAGTATTTCCATTTAACAATAAAATGCTATTCATATATAGACTCAACATAGAAAAATGGCAAATCAATAATGAAAATTTGATAGACGTAATATATTATATATATATATATATATGAGTTATTCAGAGAAAGGTGAACCTCAGGAGAATGACTGGAGAAGTGAAAATTCTAGGTCAAAATAGCCAAACCAGAAAAATTCTCCCATTTATCTCACTTTCCAAATCGGCTATTTGGACTAGATTGTTCTCTTCTCCTGCCAATTCTCCTGGTTTTGACCTTTCTCTGAATAACCCTGATAGTGTACATGTAGCTGCTTCTTTCCTATCTTTCACACTGTGGCAAAGAACAACACAGAAGCACTAAATGTGATTATGTAGTATTTACAACAGGACTTTCAAAACATTTGTGAAACAAATACATATAACTTTTTTTTACTTTGAAGTTTCAGATGTTTGAATATCCAGGTGATAATACAAGTAAAAAAACTGAATTATAGTACAATAACATACAGCACAATGTGTGAACTGCACTGTTATCAGGAAGCAAGTGTCCATCCATACTGGTTAGAGACCCCCAGGCACTGATTAGAGACCCCCAGGCTGTCCAGTAATTCCTGATGTTTAAGTCCCTGTGTCACCCATTGTTTTGGTATGATGTGAATTGGACTGTGGATGCTTTATTTGGAGCACCCAGAGACTAACCCGACGGAGGTAGGGCTCTCTCTGTAGTAGCCGCTCCATATCGTGATGTCTATTTTAGAATGTTTTATTTCACCTGCTCACTCTGCTCACTAACTGCATTCTAGTATACCTCAAGATTCACCCGGAATCTGGATCATAATACGGGAACATCATCAAGTAGATGTCTATAAATACATGACAGATATGTGGTATGGAAAAGAAATACAGTGATAAAGTGAAAAGCCCAGAACACCTTTGTGCAGGGCAGGATTTATAATTAGGTAAAATAGGCATATGCCTACCAGCACCTACCACAAGGAGTTTCTTGCTATGTAAAAAAAAAAAAAATCAGTTTAAATTTGCAATTATTTAGACCACTGTATCTCTGGAGTCCTACATGCTAGAATGACATATAAGGAGTCATTGGAAAGGCCAAACCATAGCCTTTCCTGTGATTTCAAACATGACCTGGTCTATGTGAAATAAAATAACTAATAAATAAAATATATCTATTTTTTATTTTTCTCCTAACGCAGCACTATTTTTCACTTTACAATTATAAAGTGCCCAGTGATGCCGCACTAAATCACCTTCTCATTTCCCGCACTGCCAGCAAGTGTGTAGGTGATGGCACAATTCATTGTTTCATTGACATCCTAAACTGTGAGGAGTCATTGGAAACGCCTTTCCAATAGTACAAACCATGGCTATGTAAAGTGTAAAAATTAAAAAAATATATATATTTTTTAAATTTACTTTTTTCTATGTTCAAAGGCAGAGGCAGTATGTGCTTTTATATATAAACCAAACAATGCCACTGCACTTACCATCTCATTTCCCATGCCGGGAGAAAATGTGGAGGTGATGGTGAAATGAGTTATCATACATTGGTTCATCTAAGGCCAGGGTCAGACTAACGCATTTTTGACGTCTACCGTCAAAACGTGCGTTGGTGCGTGCGAACACATTTTTTTACGGAATACGCGAAAGCGGTCAGACGATGCGCAATTCTGGACGTATTTCATGACGGAGCTGTAAAAAAAAAGGAAAATCTGATGAATCTAATTAATTGATGAATGAAAAAATAAGGGGAAGGGTTATAAAAAGCCATTTTGGGTATGGTGGTGTTTCTCAAAGACGGATCCAGTACAAGTCTTTGTGTTTGCTGCAATGGGGTACCTGTACCTTAAGAGGAAGAGAAAGTGGCGAACCTGGGTTCATCAAATTAACGCTGCCAGACCCACGCATGGACACTTTGTGATGCTGTACAGGCCACTGCGAGAGAGGGACCCCGTGAAGTTCTTCAATTACATGCGGATGTCCATCCCCTCCTTTGACGAACTGTTGTCGTGGGTACGCGAGCCGCTGACCAAGAGGGACACCAACATGAGGGCTGCCATACCACCGGAGGAGATGCTGGTCATCACTTTGCGGTACGTACTGTCAAACACCTGCATACATGACATCGCTGCCAGTCACCTGACATGAGTGCATCATGTCTGTAGTCACATGCCCACTGTCACATGCATACACACACACACACGGGCATCACATCACACGTACATAATCATAAATGACTCCGACAACAATGTAGACCAAAATAATTATATAATATGAAACATATGAAATAAAATAACAATAATATATTCTGGACATATATTATAACTTGTCAACTGAAGGTCAGGATATATTAAACATCAAACAAAATAACACATCATGACAAACAAAAATAAAACATATTCATGACATGTATCACAGATCATGATACCGAAGAGCATCTGGGTCATGAGGGCCGGTGGTGTGGCTAGAGCAGGACTCCGACTCTGTGTGTGGCCTGGCTACAGGGGGCATGGCTGGGTGGGTGAACAGCACCTCACTGGGGAGGGAAGATCCACTGGCATTGGCGGATTGTGGCACAGCACTGTAATACACGGCTGCCTGTTGGGGACGGGAAAGGATGTCATCAAATATTGCCAGAGATCTGCGGCGGTTTTCCATCTTCTGAGCCGAACTCATCTGGTTGAGGAGGGACAGACAGGAATTAAAGAATGACATGTCCTCGGAGTCCGCAAGCATGCAGCGTTGGTGTGGATGGTTGGTTTGAGCCTACATGAAGGTAACCATGGCCTGCTCCAGGTCTGTAGCTGGTGCCCTTCTCCTCTGTGCAGGTCTGGTGCTGACTGTTGGTGCCGTACCTGACACCTGTCCTGTCTTCACATCCTCCTCCAGTTGCAACTCTGCACCACCCCGGTTCACCTCCTCCTGGCAGCTGGCAGAACCTCCTGGCACCATGTGTTGGACCTGTGAGCCGGAGGTCAATGGCTGGTCGATGCTGCTGACGCTACTTCAGGGCTCCTGGGTCCTTCGGAGGAACGACAGTTGCTCTGTGTAGATATATCCACGGACCTTCTTGGAGCCAGCTCCAGAGCGCGCAGCCATGGCTTGCTTCTTCTGCACCAGCGTATAGTTGTCGCGTACTGTGCGCCATTTGTTCATTTCCTCTTGTGCTGCAAAACGTGATGAGTGTGACATTAGCTTGGGTTCATGGTATTTGATCATAATCAAACATTTGTTTTGTCTTCTAGGTATCTTGCTAGTGGATGCAGTTTGAAGGATCTGCATTACAACTTCCGCATTGGCAGATCAACAGCTGGTGAGATCGTCCGCAAGGTGTGCCAAACAATATGGGAAACCATGAAGGAGCAATGTTTGCCAACACCGACACACAAGGCATGTGTAGAAATTGCTGCAGGATTCTGGGAGAGAGCCAACTTTCCAAACTGCCTGGGAGCCGTGGATGGCAAACATTTCCGCATAGTGAAGCCACAGCAGAGTGGCTCACTGTATCAGAATTATAAACATTACTTTTCCATTGGCCTACTGGCGGTGGCAGATGCCAACTATAGTTTCATGTATGTGGATGTCGGTTCATACGGCAAGGACTCTGACTCCACACTGTTCAGGAACTCCACACTGTGGAATGAAATTGAGAGTGGGTCCCTGAACATCCCCAGACCCGCACCTTTGCCTGGCAGTGATGTGGCAGTCCCCTATGCCTTTGTGGGTGATGAAGCATTCGGCCTATCCACACATCTCCTACGGCCCTACTCAGGGACACACCTGAATGTGAAGAAGCGGGTGTTTAATTACAGGCTGTCGCGGGGAAGACGGTATGTCGAGTGTACCTTTGGCATACTGAGCAACAAGTGGAGGATTTTACATAGACCGCTGGATGTACATGTTGAATTCTGTGTGGATATAGTCAAATGCTGCTGCATCCTACATAATTATGTGCGTGCCAGGGATGGTTTTAATTTTGATGATACCCTCACAGTTGTGGGTCTTGAAGATGATGCGAACGATGACATAATAGCGGTGAATAGACACAGCAACAGGTTTCGCGATGCTCTGTCTAATTATTTTACTAGCGATGCAGGTCAGGTGCCCTGGCAGCTGGGGAGCATTTGAGATTTCACCTCAATGAATAATTTTTTGTTCGTATTCTTATTGTGACTTACATGTATGGGATTATGAATAAAATAATCATATACTCACTCTGGATATTCTGCTCTCTCTCTGACCACGTATCATACTCAGGGTACACGACACGGGACACCACGACCCATGCGCTCGCCTTCTTCACCTTATCTTTGTACCTCTCACAGGCCGTGTCCCATATTTCTGGATGCTCCCCCGCAGCGCTGATCAGCCTCTCCACATCGATATCTGGTCCAGATATTTTTCACACCAGTCGCAGGTACACTCCAACAAAACCTGGAAACTTTGGCTGTTTGGACGTTTTGTAGGCGGACAATAGCCGCGTTTGACGTCTCCTAATCACGCACACATGTTGCTATGCGGCCGCAGTGCACTCTGTACGTCAGTACTAGCGCTATCACGTTGGACAAAAAATGCGTTCATTTGCCGGTTGCGTTGCGTGGACGCACTTTTGTATGCCCGTACTGCGTATATTGGCCGTCATTGGCTGTCATTTGCTGCTACTACGGCCGTGATTTAGTGTGCCTGCACGCGCGTTCGCACTGCCTTAGTCTGACCCTAGCCTAAAACACAAGCTCTGCTGCAAGGAGCGCTGGGACTCCTGTATCTCCATTATTTACACCCCACAAGATAAAGTTAGGTGTCAAAAGACAGGACAGAATATGGCCTTTATAATGATACCAACATGACCATTTGCCATAGACACACCCTTCACCTTTCCAACCTGGTGTTTAAGAGCTTTTCTGGGAAGCTGCCATCCTACCTGAATAGGCTGCTTCCCCTAGCATCCTATAACCTCCGTCATCCTATAACCTCCGATCCAGGACCAGCACCTTACTTGCAATATCACAATACAAAAAAAAAGTATCTCGATCCTCATTTTCCTACAGAGTACCACAATTATGGAATAACCTCCCAGACGCCATCAAATCTTCGCCCAGTCTTAAGTCTCTCAAGAGCTCCCTATTAACATACCTCAATACAGAATGCACCTGTAAACATGTAACATAGTGACTATTTCCTACATATTTATTTTCTGTGTTAATCTGTAAATTTGTGTTTTTAATATCTTGTGTAGCGCTGTTTAAAACTCTGTTGCTGTATTGCTCATTTTTGGCCACCAGAGGGAGACAAGCGCAATGTAAACTATACTGGACACATTGGGACTACGTTTTCCAGCATGCTTTGGGGCAGAGACAAGAAGCGGGTGGGGAAGGAGGAGAGGACATCCGCAGCCTCGTGGAAGGAGAGCCAGTGTGAGCCGAGGAGTGAACCGAATGAGACGCACGTGAGACTGTGAGCGATTGTAACCAGGCCGGAGAGCAGGCGCTGCCTTGCCGACGCTGGAGATCGATACAGTGACTTGCCAGAGAACCAGTAATCCACCGCTGAGAGGTTTTACACAGACACAGAGTTGCAGATTGGACCCTGAGTTAGAAGACCGCGATGATCCACTGGGAGTGCAGGCGGTAAGCTGTAAATCTTGTTGTAAAGACGGACAAGCAAGAGAAGTGGATCCGGCGGCACAGAGTCCCAGCATAATTTGGCGGAGAGACGTCCTTGATCGGGCAGCAGAACAGATTGTCTGGCAGATGGTTGAGAGGCCTCCTAGGCCACAGTTAAAGTATAACGAAGCACGCTGCAGCACTCCTAAAATCTACAGGGCCCCAACGTGACTAGTCGAAGATTTATTAAATCCATTCACTGGCCAGTTGAAGCATAGTACCCGGGTACCTGAGCTCACACACACACTTTTTGGGACATAACCTGCACGGGACTTACACTCCAGAAACGAAAGGGTTAAACTTTTCTTTTACCGCTGCGCGTTCCCCGCATTACGAAATCCTGTTTTCCATATACCGTGCTTACATTATATATGCCGCTTTATTGAGACCAGTAAAGTATATAATTTATAAAATCCACAACAGTGCTGGTGTATATTTATTCCTTAGTGCAGAGAGACTAACCCAAGGTTAAATTCTGCGGCTCCTCCGGGAGTGAGCGCTACACTTGCATTGTATTACTTTGTATTTCTGTAACGAAGGTAACATTTCAATGCTCTTGAACCCAAGACATACTTGAAAACAAGAGAAATCTCAATGTATCCTTACTGGTAAAATATTTTATAAATAAATAAAGATGTGAAAAAAGAACAAAAAAACAGAGAAAACCTGCACCCTCCCTTTTTTTGTTCTAAATATAGCAAGTTTTAATATCCTACTGAAAAATTGCCAAATATAAGCAGCATCAAAATATGATCTTTTATTGAGGTAAAAAGAGGAAGGAATATCAAAATATAAAGTGGTCACATCTTGTAAAAAGACTCTCGGCCGCAGCTGAGCTAATTTGATGCCCAGAATTATAGTTGCTCCGGGCGAAATGGAGCATCATTTTCCATAGCTAGTGTTTGAAATTAAGATTAAACATAAAAGTTAGTGTTAGGGTTAGATTACTATTTGTGCTCTTTTTAGGGTTAACTCGAGCCCTTACATTCTGCTCCATTTTTGCTTCATTTTAAGGCAACAGATTCTGCTCCTTCATTTGATGTGAGCACAGCGAGAAACTGTGTTTCAGTTTTCTTAAAAAGTAAATTTTTTGTTTCCTCCAAAATAAAAATTAAATAAGTATTTTTGCCACTTTTTTAGGGAGGGGAGCACTTCAGATTTCTGTGCCTACGGGCTCCTGAGAAGTAACCCCACCTTGCTTATGAGTCTCAATATAATTTATTTAGAGCTACAGATGCCAACAGGCCCAGTTTTCCAAGGACGGTCCTTGGTTTGTGCTCGGTGTCCTGTGGGTTAATTGTCCTAAAACTCCATCCCAGAATATGTCTTGCATTAGATGAGTTAAGATTAGGGAACTGGACAATTAACCCCTTGGACTCCGAGCATTCACCCAGAAACCTATCCATGAACATTCTGACTTTTGGCAATTATGCCCTTCTTGAAACACCAGTGGATCCAAAATGTTGAACAAATAGCAAAGTAGCAAAATGGTAAATGAAAATAGGTATAAAAGAAAATAATAATAATATTTTACACGAAGACCAGATTGTGTTTCGGCACTTGTGGCTTCTTCCACAGTTAGGATCACTATTATTCACATAATATTGCTTTGCTTTGCAAGTCAATGACATCACTACGGGGTGGTATCTGAAAAATCACACCAGAACCTGGCTACATTGAGCCCATACTACATTTAAATTCCTTGTTAAATGTAAGTTTTAGATTCCTGATACAATAAAGATGTGCTTTAATTAAACATGAAACTGCTTTAATCTATTTGCACATATGCACACTGTAACACTCTGCTATTGCAGGACTATTAAAACCTGTCTTTGCCATGTGATTTAATGGAGTAAACATAATCACCTAACGAGTTATTGATCACCGTTCCTGCAACTACGGTAAACTTCTGCTATCCCATTGCAACAATGGTGAATGACGGTAACACTACTATTCTGCTGTAAAATGAGAACACTGCGACTGTTTTCCATTCAGGGCTGTTCTGCTATTGTTTGTAACGATGGTGATTTATACTATCTTACTTTTAAAGAGCCAATCTTAATTGAACTTCTATTGAAACCCCTGTGAAAACCTTGGTAAAAGCACTAGACAACTTCAACTGAAACTACCGGGGTCAACACATTTAAAAGATGAGAACTATAGTGAACAACTTTGGCAGAAACTATGGGGGAAAGCACGGTGGAAACTCCTAATACCCACATTGGAGTGTCCCTAAATAGGGCTCTATTACACTCTTCGTGCAAAAATGTGCGAGTGCGCAAAAACGCATTAACGCGAGGGGCAAAACCCTTTGCGTTGAACGTTGTATCACAACGTTCACGCAAACGATGCGCGTTAATGTCTAATGCGAGTGACCCTGCGCGAAGCCTGTGCGAGGGCAAGTTCGTGTGCGCATCCCATACTTAACATTGTGAGCGCAAATGCTTTCATGCGCTGGTATGCGGATGGTATTACAATTGATGCGCAAATTTTTATGAACGACGTTTGCGCGCATAATTTTAACGTCTTTTAAAAGCTGCTGGTAACTGCAAATCTGAACGTCCTGGCAGAAACCAAGTACACCAGCCCAAAAAAAAAATACAGCACAGTATAGTTACACATTTTACACATACCCAAACAATAAAATTGAGAGGTTGTGCGTGTTTTTATTATTGCTGCAGCATATATACTCAGATTGATTTTGGCAGGCGCTAAAACTGAACGGGAGACAATTGTGGTTCTTAATTCAGATTGGCTGAATCGTGTGAAAAAACAGTGTGTCCACTGATTTCTGCGCGCAACGTTAATGTGCGTGCGTTTTTGCATGTCTTTTTTATGCGCGTTATTTTTTGGCGGATAAAAAAATGCGCTCGGATCGTAATACCAGCGTTAATTTACGCGCGTTAACGTTTAACGCTTCGAGCAAAAAAAATTGTGCTACGCGTACGAATTTGCGCGGAGAATGTAATAGAGCACATAGTGAATAATAGTAATGGGTTGAAAGGTCGCTCAAATGGGGCAACTCATAATGCTTCTAAATACTTTAGGTGAGTTTTTAGGTCACAACAATGCGGTGGAAGTCATGAAGGGTAAATTGTTACCTCCCTTTGTTTAATTTTTTTCTCCAGAGTAGATTTTCCCTTTGAACTTAATGTATATTCCCTCTATGCAACTCTGTTTTAAGTTGATGATGTATTACTATACTGGAAAAACCCTTATTATATAAATAATGTGCAAATTAATTAAATGGTAAATTATTACTTAATTGGTCTTTACTAACCAATGCATGTTTTGGGGTCTTGCCCCCAATACATGCAAACTCCGTCACAATAAATTCAGCACACAATATGCACACATTGATTATCCATACATACATACAAATGCCATATGGGCATCTGGATAGTTTTTTTTTTGAGAAAGGATTTTACCAGGAAGGATACATTGAGATTTCTCTGGTTTTCAAGTATGTCCTGGGTGGCGAGTATGTACCATTAGGGGACGGGGTCTTGCCCAAGGACACTTACTGGAGAGGTGCTCTTGCCGGGATCAAACCTGTGTCTCCACAGTTATAGAGCAGTGATGTTACCTCTACTCCACCCAGCTGTCTGACTCCGGGTTAAATGAATCTTGGAATGTAAAAAAAAAAGACCCTGAGTTTTTGACTTTACAAAGAAGGAGGCAGATTGTATTGGAATCATATATTATTTTTTTATTAAACAAAAATCAGAATGAAAATATTTCACCCTCCTGGCCTTATTCAATGCACTGAACTATTTTCAGAGTGCTAACATTACTCAAAACTTTCTATATTTTTTGTGTATTCACTTAAATAAACATAAGCCATTTTTGTAATGGGATGATCTGGTTACCCTTCGTTAAAGGAGTAGCAATGTCCATTCCTGCTTTTCTGTTTTTTTCCAAAATATTTTGCAAAAGATGATTTCAGATATGTTTTCCTAGCAGATACAACAATGGAATATGTCCTAGTAAAATAGTATATTGTTTTTATTGAGGTTAGTTTTGAAAAGGGGGAGATTTCTGTAAATAACTCATTAGAAAACCACTATTGCAAAATACTGTAAAATTTCAATATGATGCAATGCAGTCAATTATATATTACAACATTATACAGAAATACAATATAGCTGAAGTTGTACCATTATAACATATAAGGATTTGAAAATAATTTAAAAAAGCACATTTTAAACTAATTAGATTTTCAAATAAGTACGTCTTAGGGTTTGTTTGTTTTTTGAGATGTTGATGAAATCGAAGCACTGAGTGTTTATATAAGAGTCCTTTATATATGACTCTGGTTGTGCAAGATTGCCTTATGACTCCCTTCTCTTGTCTCTGGCATCGGCCCAACTCCTTGGTCATGTTTTATGGTTCCTCCCTCCTTGTAGAACTTGCTGAAACTTCTCTTTATGAAAGTCTTTTGGTTTATGAGGTTTATTTCTTGTGCGTGCCAATTCCTCAGAATGTTCATCTACTGCTAGTTCCTTCCATCGCAGTGATTCATAGGAACCATAGAATTTTAAGAATAGGGTTTTAAGAAGATTCCAGTTGATTGTTTCACAACATGTGTGTCCACTCTTAAAAGATATTAAAGGTATTCTATATGTTAAAAGGTTTCCATTACTGTTCCACAGAACACTAAAATACGTTTCCGCTACAGCCTGAGGAAAAACATTAGAGGGGTTGAGAAGACAGAAAAATGAAATTGCCAGTTTCCAAGGTCTCTGCAATCAGGTTTTTTTTTTTAAAGCCCCCGTAAAATTCCAACCACAGGTATTAGAGTTATAATTATTTATTTATAAAGTATTTTACCAGGAAGGATACATTGAGATTTTTCTCGTTTTCAAGAATTTCCTGGGTGCTGAACAGCATCATGAACATAGGCCATGAGTCTTTCCATAAGCAATAAAGGAATCCTCACTCTGGCAATGCTTGGGTGCACGATCCAGGGGTCCTTCAATCCTTGTAGAATAGATAAATGTATGAAGATCACACAACACCAAGCAAATGAAAGGAGAGATGTGTTCAACCCAAGTGGACCAATAAACCAACAATCATGCCAATTGAATTTTCAGTAACTATTATAACTAGACAAAGATGAAATGTGAAAAAAATGTACACTTTGTAATTATTATTATAAAAATACAGGGTACTCCAGTGGCGCAAGAAATCTGAATGTACGTTTAAGGTATTAATAATAATGTGATACAATTAAACTCGCAATGATATATATTAAAGGCAGAAGCTATATGCGATGTCGATAGCGAGCAGATACAAAAAGTAAAGGTGACTCAGTGCAATGGTAAAATTCGTACAAAAACCAGAGGAGAAAATATTTTATAACCTAAGTGAACGGTAAATCCCAATGTTCAAGGAGGGATATGTGCACAGTCTAAATGACCGATGAAAAAATGCTACCGTGGATTAAAGTGCTAATGGTGTGCAAAGTGCAAATAAAGTGCATATATTGCAGTAGTAACTAGAATGCTGGTGTTATTATTATAGTTAACACCAGCATTCTAGTTACTACTGCAATATATGCAACTTGTTTGCACTTCGCACACCATTGGCACTTTAATCCACGGTAGCATTTTTTCATCGGTCATTTAATATATATCATTGCGAGTTTAATTGTATCACATTATTAATGCCTTAAACGTACATTCAGATTTTTTCTTGCGCCACTGGAGTACCCTCTATTTTTTTACCTCTTTCCAACACATTTCTGTCGAGGTTTTGTGCCCTTTTCTCAGTAGGCTGCATTTACAAAACTAATTTCTACTCTATTTAAACCTAGCGCCTCCACTGTATCACCTTTTTCACGTAATTATTATTATTATCATCAGGGCTCAAAATTTCAAGTCCCGAGCTACTAGCCAGGCCTTAAGAGTTACTCGCCACCAGTTGCCCCACGTAACCACTACCCTGCCCTCAACGCCGCCCCAAACACACCCTTAAATTATCTTATGAAATTACACTGTTAAATGTTTTATTCAGAATAAAGCTACAAAAGTAAATAGCCACATCAACATAAACCAATGTAAACTTAAAGGAAAATAAGTGCTTTACATCAATAGGGATGCAAGCAAAATATTAAGTGTAACTGCTCAGCTTTTAATAAACTTACTGCATTTTTTTCATCTTCACAATCACTCCAGATACATATATACACAGAGACATCAGACCCCAGATACAGGCATACCCAGAAATCAGACCCCAGATACAGGCATACCCAGATATCAGACCCCAGATACAGGCCTACCCAGAAATCAGACCCCAGATACAGGCATACCCAGAAATCAGACCCCAGATGCAGGCATACCCAGAAATCAGACCCCAGTGTGAGCAGAGCGAGGGACCAGATGAGAACCGCCAGGACAGGGCAGTCATAGGCATCAGACATCCGGCTCGCCCTCTCTGACTTCATCAGAGAGGGCTGGCTGCCATCTTGGATTCCCCTGGCCAGCAGGAGGGCCTAAAAACAAAAAAGCATGACCGCCGCCAGAATATGCAGTTCAGATAACACTAACTAATTTATCTTGCTGCCTGCGCCTGCATTCCCAATCGCCCTCACTTAATTTCCACTCGCCAAATGCTAGTAGGCGAGTGAAAATTTTGAGGCCTGATTATTATTATCATCATCATTTATATATCGCCAACCGTTTCTGTAGCGCTTTACAATAACCAAAGGGAATGAGATAAACGGACATATGATGGAAACAAGAGGTGTAGAGGGCCCTGCTCATAGTCCTGTCAAATTTGATTATAAATCAAGTGTTTGAAACAAATCGAAGGATATTATAATGGTTTTCACTCTGATTGCTCCACTTTTACAATTTTGCAGCAGAATAGTTCTTTACTTTAAATGTAAATCCTTGACTTTTTGAGAATAGAGATATTCTTATATTTTGTTTTTAAGGTTTGGAGATTAAATTGTGCATATTGCATATAGAGACAGAACATCAGTGCTGCTACCTCTCAGACATAGCTCATAGTACACTTAGGGAATTAAAACTTTAGGGCATGGAGCTTATGCTGATACTTTAATGCTGTGGATGTAACAAATTTGACATCTTGCAGAGATATGCAAGAGATAAAAGCGACAAAGTAGAGAATGAAGGATAGCCCGTAGACTTTTAAATGATGGTATGATGTGGATAACCCAAACAATATCTTATAATAGCTTGAGGATGCGCCAATTTTTAAGATTGTATGATTAAGATAACCCAAACAATTTGTTATGACAATTACAGCTTTTTCAGCATAGAAATGAGGGTGCAAATCACAGATATGGTTCATAAAATAGCTGACACATTTCAAGCTGGAAATGCCTTTTCACAATGCAAACATTGTTTGTACCTTCTCCATGCATCTCCCAGGTCTACCTTTACAGTATGGGATCATCCACCTTTAAGTCCTCTTTGGAGTGAAGCATAGGCGTGCGCACAGGGTGTGCACACCCTAATGTTGGGTGAAGGGTTCATCTTTGACCCCCTTCATAGATATTTTGGATGTTCCTTATCTGGTTCATGATAAATTGCATGAATATTGCTGCATAAACGTTGGCAATTCCTAACTAAAAATAACTATTCTGTACAAAATTATCCAAGAATAGATAGGTAATTAATACATATTCCATTGGTGCACACCCTAATGAAATGGCCAGCGAATGCCATTTGAGTGAAGTACTGCTTATTCTACCTAAAATCATGAAGATTAATGCATGAAAACAGTTTGGGACACATTCTTTTAAATAGCATGCACATAGTCATGCCAATTGAATTTAGAATGTGTACAAATTCTGAATTCCTTACACAGACTTGGATGAGGTGTGCTTCCTGGGTGGAGTAGAGGTAACATCACTGCTCTGCATGGAGAGAGCCTGTGGAGACATGGGTTCGATCCCAACGAGCACCTCTCTAGTAAGTGTCCTTGGGCAAGACACCCAACGGTACAGACTCGCCACCCAGGACAGACCTGAAAACAATGTAGCCTTCCTGGTAAAATCCTTTCTCAAAAAAAATAATAAATGTAAAAATAAATAAAAAACAGACATGACTGCTTCTGTGGAGTAAGGATGAACCGGGATTTACTTAAATAATGTATTTGATGCATATCTATAAACCATGTATAGAGCCCATATTAAATGTAATGTACTATTACTTTGAGTACTGGTAAAAATAATGAAAAGTGTAAATTTTTATATTAACAGGGTTATTCAGAGAGAGACGATCTGGCCCCAAAATTGCACAGAACAGTGAATTTTCCCATACGGTGCAATTTCGTGGCCATTCGGTTATTCAGAAAGCAGGCAGTTTGCCAAATTTTGGCGAATTGCCAGTGAAATACAGTGCTGTTTGGCAGCAGTGAAAGTCCCAATAGAGAAGCAATGGTTAATCTATTCAAGAATAACGAACAGCAGTGAAATGTCAGAGAAATGTCCTGATGTTTGGTGGTTTCAGTCAGAAGCTTTAACCTCCCTGGCGGTGTTCCCGAGTGTGGTTTCGGTGCTGAAAGCGGTAACCCAGAGCCACACTCAGGCTGGATACATACCTTTACCTGCGCTCCCTCGCTGACCTCTGATTCTCCTAAGTGCGATCATAGTGTCCTCCGTCGCGAGAGGGGAACCAGGAAGCATGACGTCGCAATCGTCCGGAGTGTGACTGAGTGGGACAGCGAGGGAGCGCAGGTACAGGTAATGTATGCAGCCCAAGTGTGGCTCGAGGTTACCTCTTTCAGCAATGAAATTAACCCCGAGCCACACTCGGGATACTGTTAGGGGGCCAAATAAATTGTAACGATTCTGACATATAAAATATGTCAGAATTCTAACGCCAGGGAGGTTAACCAGGCAAATCCCATAGGTTTCAATGTTAAAAAATATTCCAATTCTTATTGAATATCTATTAAACCATTAAGATAAAACACCCTAGGGATGTTGAGAGGGAGTAGATTGAATGACCATAAAGAATTCTCTGTATGACACTCGTTACGGAGTTAAACCGTTATAAAGATTCTTTTCACCAAACCTTCAATTCGAAGGTATACCTAGGAGTGTCAAAGATCAGTTAAAACATAACATTTATTAAATTCTCATAAAAAAATTTAAAAATAAATAACAAACAACATACCAACAGTGCACTATTCAGACAACATTTAAAATGACTGTTGCTATATGTGAGGTATAGTATAGAGGCAATGTGTAAATAACAAAAGGCTGGACAGCCAATAAATAATTGAACTCTACTACTTATCTTCAATATCAATAAACCATGGTGGCACTCCTGATGAGCCGGTACAGCGGTGAAACGCGCGTCGAGTGCGCGCTACTTTGTTTTTTAAAATGATCCTTTGACTTTATGCACACCAGATCTTGAAATGAATTTTGGGGTTTGCTAACATTTGACTCTGTACCAATTGTGGCTGCATAAGGTCTGGGACCTTGACTGTTGTTGTGTGGTGGTGGCTAGCCATATGGTAGCATTTAATTATTAAAAAAAGCGGTGACTCTTTAGACCTGGCTGGCAGAAGTGTTACGGCACATACATTGAGTTAGATTCGAGCCTGCGTTTATGACTGGTACACACGGAGGCTAATAAATTTTATGTTTTAACTGATCTTTGACACTCCTTGGTATACCTTCAAATTGAAGGTTTGGTGAAAAGAATCTATTAAACCATATATTCATTCAATCTGCAGCAAATAGTTTTTTTTTAGAATAGTTTTTAGGCATTTTTCAGGATTTTTTGGGCAAAATTCTTTTCTGACTTGTTTTTAAATAGCTAATTTAGATTTTCTGTAACAGACCTTTTTATTACTATTCATAGGATCTTATATGCTAATTCAAGACATTTTCATCCAATAGTTTTTTTTACAAACAACGTTTCAAATTTGAAACTATCAATCCTTTTTTTTTGTTATTTGTTTTTTCTTACCCCGTTCGTCGGCTAGTCGGCTTTTTCCAGTGGCTGGTCGGCGCTGTGTTCAGCGCTTCATCAGCTTTTTATGGACGTGTTTGGTGGGCTTCCAGCCCATTGTCGGGTACATTCGGTGGGTTTTCTATGGCGTTTCAGATCGATTTTTATTTTTCTAATTATATCGGTTGGATTTTCGCCGAGTTTTTTTTTTTCTTTCTTTTTTCAGACCTGTTCGGTAGGGATGGGCTGCCGGTTCAATCCCGAACATTATGGGAAGACATTCCATAATAAAAAATGCCTGCAAAATGCATTCACAGTTCTCCTAAATGTACCGGCAGCTGCCGGTACATTTAGGAGACCTGTGGCTGCAGCCCCCCCCCCGGCCCCCGTGCCTTCTGCCCTCCTGTCTCTCCAGTCCGTCAAATCCTCCGTACGGCCACGTCTCCTCTGCCCCATGCCTCATCTTCATGCTGATCTGATTGGGCAAAGTCCTGTGCCTGACCTGGACTTTGCCCAATCAGGGCTCTAATTCAATATTGAGGCCTGATTGGGCAAAGTCCAGGTCAGCTGCAGGACTTTGACCAATCAGGGCTCAGTATTGAATTAGAGCCATGATTGGGCAAAGTCCAGGTCAGGCGCAGGACTTTGCCCAATCAGGGCTCAGCATGAAGACGAGGCGTGGGTCAGAGGAGCCGCGGCCGGACTGAGGAGCAGACGGACCGGAGGAACAGGATGCCGGGACAGCAGCAGGACAGATGAGGTACGTGGGTCGGTTGGTTGCAGCCACAGGTCTCCTAAATGTACCGGCCGGTAGCTGCCGGTACATTTAGGAGAATTGTGAACACATTTTGCAGGTTCGACCCCCATTGGGCTGCATTGTGTTCGAGTTTGTATTCGAACATTTGGGCTGTTCTAATGTTCGAATACGAACCGAACACAGGGGTGTTCGGCCCATCACTACTGTTCGGAGGCTTTTCCCTGCACTTCAGAGACTCTGCAGTGAATGCTGAATTCACTGCAGGGTTGGGGAATTTATTTATTTATAAAGGATTTTACCAGGAAGGATACATTGAGATTTCTCTCGTGTTCAAGTATGTCCTGGGTTCAAGAACACTGATTCCCCAAAATGCGGGGAACGAGAGAGCACTGAAATGTGGGTGACTTTTAGGTGCTCTCTGAATAACCCCTTAAGTGTTTGTAGGCTGCTTTTTTTGTCCTCCTTAGGGAACAAAAAGCTTGGCTTACCAGCCCAGGAAATGTCACACAGACAAGGAAGGGCTCTTTGCCTCCTAGATTTACAAACAACTGAAGCTTTCGTGTAAACACTTATCACATGATTATACACAATGTCAGTTAATAGATCTCTTAAAATTTTCTGAAACGTCTGAAGTTACATTCTATTCAACTACCTTTATTCTTGGCTAAAAGGACTCATAACATCATCTTGAAATTCAATGTAATTTGAATTTAAATTCAATGCATGCCGAAAAGCCAATTGAAGAAGTGAAATTTAATACACTGTTATAACTCCCAAATTATACAGCCTACTTGCAGTGTTCTTATTCACTCATGTTTGTAAAAAAAACTAGGGATGTGCGTTTCGGGTTTTGGAATTTCGGAATTTTCACGAAATTTCCCGATTCGGGTCTTTCGATTCGACCGAAATTCCGAAAATATTTAGACCCGAAAACGGCCGAATCGAAAAGGTTTCCGAGCCGAAACGAATTTTTTTCGGAATTTTCGAATGAACTTGAAATGTCATCGAAATCTATTGCTTTGAAACGAGAACAGACTTTCCGAAAAACGAAAAAGTTCCGAAATCCGAAAAGTTTTCCGAGCCAAATCGAAAAATTTTCGGAATTTTCAAATGGACTTGAAATGTGTCAAATCGAAATTTATTTTCCCTCTATAGTCTATTCATGATTTCAGTTCCATTCGGGATTTCGGTTCCATTTCGGTAAGTCTGGACATCGTATTATTTAACTATTATATCTGTTATATCGCTGATTCTGTAAAGTTTGTATGTGTAAAATGTAAATGCGTTTATTTTTTTCACTGATCCGATACGAATTGTCGTATTTGTGTCAGATCCGATTCGACCGCGGGTCGCGCATGCGCGCGCACGCACGCGGAGATCGTAACTTTATTGAGCAAACTTTTATTGACAACTTTTTGAACAAAATATTGTTGTTATTATTATTCATCAAAATGGCCGCTGCAAGCAGTAGCACCTCATCGGCAGATTCGTCACCAGCAGCACCCAGGAAGAAACGAGCCACAAATATGGCATTTGAGGAGATGTTGGAGCTTGTGCGCATCTTCGATAGCAAGGATTATGATTGCAGTAAGGGCCCTTACCGCAGGAAGTGTAACGCGAGGAAGGATCGAATCCTACAGAAGCTACGCACCACCATTTTGAAGATGTTCGGGAAGGAACGCACGAAGGACCAGCTGAGGAAACGCTGGTCGGATTTGAAGGTTCGAGAGCAGAAGCAGCTGAGGCGCATCCGTCGCGTCATAGCGAAACGTAAGTGTCATGTTATATTGTAAAGCGCTGCGCAAACTGTTGGCGCTATATAAATCCTGTATAATAATAATAATGTGCGTGCATGTGCTAATGTGCACAGAAAGAAATACGTTGATTTATCTAGTCCTTTTTTCATGCAATGTGATTGTGTATAGCTTTGCGTTTTCACGACTCGTGATACATGCATTTTTGCCATAGCTCTTCCTTTTTGTGATTTTACGTATTCGTGAAAATTGTGACATTTGATGTATGTAGGTGAAGTTACAATGCTGGATTTCTTTTGGCACTGTGTGTAGTCTGTAGTGTGCTGGGGGGGGGTTGTTGTGATTGAGCGAAGCATACGAGATGTCCCGCAGCTTGCCCAATATTGGCTCCCATCTGCGCATCAATAAAAATCTCTGCGTCTCTGCTAAGTGTTAGGATGGGACATGTAGTTCTTCTGAAAGTGCATCCAAACAGAGCTGCGTTCAATACAGCCTCAGCAGCTGCTGCAGCAGTGTCACTGAATGCTTTAGATGCAAATTTCAAAACAAAATGGTGGATTTCTGTTGTTTCTGCAATATCCAGTTTTATTCGCAGAAACTGAAAGTGAAACTGAGGCTGAGGCCTTCTATAAAATAACTAAAAGCAGTCGCACAATGCGCTTTGTACGCACACAACACAAATAATAGTTTTTATTGAATAAACGTAATGTTTACTTCTGAAAAAAATATATAAATGAACGGTAATATATGTCTGTGTGCAATATATGTATGAGATGGGAGTAGTGGGGGGGGTCAAGCTGAGGCCTGTTCAATACCTCAGCCGCTGCAAGTGCTAAGTTAGCAACTTGCCATTGAACGCCGTTCAATCGCTCAGCATGCTAACCTAGCACTTGCAGCGACCCGAGGAGATGCTGAGTGTGACGTTTTAAAGATGGCCGCCGCCATGAAGCAGTAACAATGCCGTACAGCAAGATGGCCGCCGCCTCCAAGCATGTAATAATTCCATACAGCAATGTTAATTTTGCGGTTTCTGTTAACCAAAGCACAAAATATTTATTTATTATTTCCCCGGCACATAGACATATATTACAGTTCAAATTATATATTGTTTCAGAAGTAAACATAACGTTTATTCATTAAAAACGATCATTTGTGGTGTGTGCATACAAAACGGAATTGTGCTGACTGCTTCTCTTTATTATATTTTGTCCGAGTGATCCGAAAAACAATCTGAATTTTTCATTAAGAAATCATCGGCCATTTTGGATTCAAAATTCGCATCCAAAGGGTTCAACGACACTGCTGCAGCAATTCAGCAGCTGCTGAGGTACTGAACAGGCCTCTGGTAGTGGGGTAGTGGAGGGGGTGTCGCAATACTTTCGGCAATATAGTGTATAGATATACCATTTTTTCCAGTCTGCATTATTTACGTGTTATTTTTTGAATCTGGCAGAAGACAGGAAGAAGGCCGCCGAATCTGCCCCGGCGGGCACCAGTGCCCCGGAGGAGGAGGAGGAGGAGCCACGGGCATCCACCAGCGCTGGTATATACTGTTTTATTTTGCAACGACTTTTGGTCAAAAACAGAAACATTTTTTGTTTACTGTATTTTAATTAAAAAATTTTATGTATAGCACAAGAGGAGCAGGAGGAGGAAGAGGAGGAGGAAGAGGAAGAGGAGCAGGAGGAGGAAGAGAGGGAGCCGGAGGCCGCCAGTCCAGGTTTTTTTTTTTTTACTGTTGTATTTTGCATCGACTTTTGTTCAAAAATAAATCAGTTTTGTTGTTAACTGTATTTTTTATTTCTTTAATTTCTTACATATAGCACTGGATATGCAGATGGTGGTGGTGGGGGAGGAGGAATCGGAGGAGTCAGAGCCTCAGGAAGCTGCCAGCACTGGTATATACTACTGTTATATTTTTTCAAGACTTTCAGTCAAAAATAGAAACCTGCTTTACTTACTGTATTTTCCTTCTTTCATTTATTGGATATATAGAAGGAGAAGCCAGACGCCGACGGGAGGCGATCGGCGAGCTTCGCCTGGCAGTCAGGACACTTGACAACGTCCAGGAACTGCTGCAGGTAGTCCGGGAGCACCTAGTGACCACCGCGGACATCCTTGAGCGGCAGTAAGAAGAGCGACAAGTGCCTCAGCTGCTCCTGCTCGCCTGCTTTGAGGTCGGACCAGCGTTTTCTGATCTGGTCCTTCATCCCGTCTTTCCCAAACACCTTTAGGATGGTGGTGCGCGTAACTTCTCAATGTTACGATCCTTCCTCAAATTATTCTTCCTGCGTAAGGGCCCTTACTGCAGTCATATTCCTTGTAATCGAAGATGCGGACCAGCTCCAACATCTCCTCAAATGCCAGTAATTATCGCCTGGCTTAGACTGGAAGATGGACGCCATTGTATGTTTGTTTGTGTTGTTTGTGCCCCTGTTGGGCAGTTTGCCATCCTTGGCATGTTCCCTTCCCTTCCCCATGTTGTATTTGTAAATAAATTTTCTATTTTTTATATATTTTCCTGTTTGTGTGCGTTGCTTTACGTTAATAAGTTAATTATGTATTGCTTGGTTTCCAGTCCACACTGTTAAAATTATATGTACATAAATTTATTGACATTTCTATGGACCCTTTGTCATAAATTTGTCAACATATTTGTGGCCATGAATGTGACTGTGTAATTTTCACCCAAAAAAATATAACAAGTCCCCTTTTCAATTTTTTTTTAACAAACGCAACTCATAAAATATAACCGCAAACACTCGCATGATAAAATGTGAAAAAAACACTTTACACCTTGTAAAACAAACATTGAAAATTCAAATTTTATTGCATTTTTTTTTATAATATACAGACAGGACATGACGCATACATATGATAATGATATATTATGAATCATCTGCCGAGTCTGCCGGAAAGAACGATATATAACATGTCGGGGTCATATTATAAAAGAAGGCTTCAAAACGCGTTTAAACAAGAGGAGCGAAACTGTTAAAAATGAGCTCAGCAGCAGACCGCAGTGCCGCACACAGGCGTGAAGGGAAGCCGTGAAATGCCTCAGCAGCGAAAGGGTTAATTTTTTTTTTGTCTGAAACCTTTAAATCATTTTATTTTTTTTTTAATTTCAGATCATTTTGATCAACTACTTTTTCCGTTTTAAAAACTTTTTGTTCTGGTTTTTATCTTTAAAGTCAGACCATTCGGGTCAGTTTAGCGTTTTTTAAATAGTTTTGTTCTTTTTTTTTTGTTCCTTGGCTTTCATACCATTTTTTTAATGTGATTAAATAAATAAAGTTGTGAAATGTATATTCATAAGAAAAAAAGGATCTTTATTTAATAAAAAAAACACGATAGAATCGCCAGAATTATCGTATCGACAGAATGAATTATCGGATCCGAAAAACAAACCAAAAATTTATTATAAAAAATATATAAAGTATAAAAAAGTAAACCATAGTAGTTTACGCGTCAAAACGAATAGAGTTAGACAGCTTTGAAACGAGGAACAGACGTTCCGAAAAAAATGAAAAATTCCGAAATCACGAAAAGTTGATACAAAAAACCAGCAAACTGACCCGAAAATACGAAAAATGGTCGATATTCAAAAAAAAAATTTACACGATAAACGAGCCAAACCAAACCGAATCGAAACAGAAATCGGTTGAAAACGAGCCGAATCAAAAATTTTAAACATCAGAACAAATCTAATCGAACCGAAAAAAAAATCAGTGCACAAGCCTATTAATATCTGACATCCCGATGTGAAACATCGGGACTTTTGCATTAGATTTCGACCTTTTTTATTTTTTTAACTTCTGGATAGTCGAAAATCGAAATCTATCCAAAAAGTCCCAATGTTTCACATCATTCTGAACTTTGTTTGGATAGAGTAAGTCCGTGGGCGTGCGGCCGTTAAATGTATATACCAGTGGCGTCGTAACATGGGGGCGGGGGTGCGGCCCGCACCAGGTGACACCCGCCTTTAGGGTGACACCGTCACCCTAAGGGCGGGTGTCTCACCCTCCGCCGCGTTTTTCACTCCCTGCGACCGTCCGAAGCATGCAGCTTCGACGCTCGCCTGGAGGAAACACGTCACCAGCCAATCGCAGCTGGTCACGTGGCTCCCCCTGGCGAGCGCCCAAGCTCTGCGCCGCCGGACGCTCTGAGGGAGCGAAAAAGGCAGCGGAGGTGAGCTGGGGCCATTTTCATGAGGTGCTGGGGCATTCCATGTGCTGGGGCAAATCCATGAGGAGCTGGGGCATATCCATGAGGAGCTGGGGCATTCCATGTGCTGGGGCATATCCACGAGGAGCTGGGGCATTCCATGTGCTGGGGCATATCCACGAGGAGCTGGGGCATATCCACGAGGAGCTGGGGCAAATCCATGTGTGAGCTGGGGCATATCCACGAGGAGCTGGGGCAAATCCATGTGTGAGCTGGGGCATATCCACGAGGAGCTGGGGCAAATCCATGTGTGAGCTGGGGCATATCCACGAGGAGCTGGGGCATGTCCACGAGGAGCTGGGGCATGTCCACGAGGAGCTGGGGCATGTCCACGAGGAGCTGGGGCAATATCCATGAGGAGCTGGGGCATGTCCACGAGGAGCTGGGGCAATATCCATGAGGAGCTGGGGCATATCCATGAGGATGTCGGATGTCGGCCAAGCTTCCGGTAACTCCCCCTGAGGACTGGCGTCATCGTGCATAGCACGATGACGCCAGTCCTGGAGTTAACCCCAAGCTGCCACCAATGGTGGAGATAGGGGGTTCCAAAATGAACCCCCTATCTCCCGATCCATGGCAGCTAGGGGTTAAAGTTTGGTATTGTTGGATCAGCCAGAGCATGGCTGTTCCAACGATACCAAACACGAATGTGAAAAACGTTTGTAAAAAAATTAAAAAAATATTTAAAAACATTTATAAAAAAATAATAAACAATTTTTTTTTTTTTTTTTGGTTTGTTAATGCAGCAATATTGTTCCCATTTCAATTATAATGTGAACAATGATGCTGCACTAACGATTTTTGAATGCGGTGCGTTTGTTAAAAATCGTGTAATTTTCCCCAAAAAAAAATGTAACGAGACCCCATCTCTAATTTTTTTAACAAGCGCACCCCATACAAAATATAACCGCAATTGCTCACATGTTAAAATGTGAAAAAAAAACACTTTACACATTGTAAATTATTGAAAATTCATATTTTATTGCATTTTTTGTTATAATATACAGACAGGACATGACGTATACATATAATAATGATATATTATGAATCTGCTGAGTCTGCCGGAAAGAACGATATATAATATGTCTGGGTCATATATTAAAATAAGGCTTCAAAACGCATTTAAACATGATGAGCAAAACCGCTAAAAATGACCTCAGCACAGGGGCGGGAAAAGCCTCAGCAGCGAAAGGGTTAATTAAAAAAACACGATAGAATCGCCAGAATTATCGTATCGACATAATGAATTATTGGATCCGAAAAACAAACCAAAAATGTATTATAAAAAATATATAAAGTAGTATTAAAAAAGTAAACCATAGTAGTTTTCATCAAAACGAATAGAGTTAGACAGCTTTGAAACGAGAACAGACGTTCCGAAAAACGAAAAATTGGCGATATGCCGAAACATGTACAATTCCGAAAAACGAAAAAGTTCCGAAATACGAAAAGTTCCGAAAAACGAAAAATTGGCGATATGCCGAAAGCCATGTACAATTCCGAAAAACGAAAATTTTCCGAAATAACGAAAAGTCGATACAGAAACCTAGTGAAGTTACCCGAAAATACGAAAAATGGTCGATATTCCGAAAAATAAATGTACCCGAAAACCGAATCGAACCGAACCGAATCGAAACAGAAAGCAGTCGAAACGAGCCGAATCGAAAAGTTTGAAAAATCGAAAAATCGAATCGAATCGAATCGAAAAAAAAATCGGTGCACATCCCTAAAAAAAACCGTCTCCAAATCCAAAAATAATTCCATTTTATTGAATTGATTACCAAGTTAGCGCAATTGAACAAGTTGAGTAGGTACATCTGTCAGCTTTCCCTTATGCTTGTAGTTTATTTTCCCTCTAATCCAATATTCTTAGATCTTTAGTAAATGCATAGACCTTTGTTTATACGTATATCCATATTACTAGGTGTTTTGCTGTGGTTTTTTTTAGGGATGGGGTTACAAGGAATCAGTAATGAGGTGGGGCAAGTCTGCTTTCTTAATTGCTGTCCAGAGGTAAAGGATTTCATATTAACAGCACTAAGTTAATTAGTGTTTAGTTAGTTAATTAGTAAATGCTGGGGTTGCACTGGTATGGTAATTGCAGGCGGCCATTTGTCACACTCCCTGAAGCATATATTCTATGTGGAAACCATCCATAGGGAGGTTTGCCAGCAGGCCCATTATATTTACCTGGACACAAGAACACATCTGTATGCAGGGCTGGACTGGGACAAAAAAAATCGCCCTGGACTTCATCCATTTTAAAAAATTTCCAAAGTAAAGTGTTTTTGCAAAATCTAAAAGGAATGGTGTGTTTTTAAAAAATGGTGTTTATGTTTAAAAGAAAAAAGTAACCCCTAGGTTCGGCCAGCAGGTGTTCAGGCCCAGGCGATCATCAGGATTGGCCAGCAGCCAGACCCTGACGATCCCGAGACTCGGCCAGCGGCCAGTCTCAGGCGATCCCCAGGCTCAGCCAGCGGCCAGGCCCAAGCGATCCCCAGGCGCGGCCAGCAGCCAGGCCCAAGCGATCCCCAGGGTCAGCCAGCAGCCAGGTCCAAGCAATCCCCAGGCTCAACCGCTGGCCAGGCCCAGGCAAGGGCGTACCTAGGGGGCGGGGCGGGCCGCACCGGTGACACCACCACCTAGGGTGACACCCTAAAAAAATATATATTTTTTTTTAACTTTTGCAAAGTATTTTACCAGGAGGGATACATTGAGATTTCACTAATTTTCAAGTATGTCCTGGGTAGGCAAGGCCTAGACTGGCACTTTCCAGGGGGCGGCAAAAAACCCACCACTAAAGGGTTTACTCACAGAGCAATGAAATGATGCCAACATTTTGGTGTTCTGTTGTTCCCTACACTTCGGGGAATCAAATTTCCCCACGCTGCAATGAATTTAACATTCACCGCAGGGTCCCTGAAGTGCAGGGAGTCGGCCTACTTAACGAAAATGTCTGGAATTTACATATAAGGTCCTATGATAATAAAAAGGTCTCTTACAAAAAAAGAAGAACCTCTATAGGATGGATATGTTGTGAGTTTGAAAAATCCCTTAAAAATAAAAATTATCCAAAGAGAATCTACACTCGCCCCTTATTGCACAGCACAGAGGACACATGATCCACCATCGGCAGATACATAATATATCATTATATGTATACATCATGTCCTGCCAGAATGCTATAACTAAAAATATTTTTGAAAACATTAAAAAAGTTTTTTTTTTTTACAGTTGGGGGGGGGGTGCCAAATATAGGATCCGCCCCTGGGTGCCAAATGTTCTAGGTACACCCCTGTCCCCAGGCTTGGTTGTCTTCCAGAGCCAGGCAATCCCCAGGGTGGTGGCCAGGCCCAGACTCGGCCGACACCCCGGTCCACTGAGCCGTTGGCCCACCGGGAATCTCCCAGTAGTCCCGATTAGGGATGAGCTGTTTGGTTCGATCAGTTCGGAGTTCGATTCGAACTTTGGCCGTTCGAAGTTCGCGAACTTTGAACTTTTTGGCGTGTTCGGTTCGAGTTCGCAAAACAAAATGCTTAAAGAATACTAAAAAAATAAAGAAATAAAGAGACTCTTTACTGCAGAATATTATAAGCAACGGTTTATTAAATATTGAATTAAAAACTAATGTGTACGTGCAAAGATTCTCACCTCTAAATGACCTGTGTTTTCAAACGGCGTAAACAACAGGTGTTTTTAGTCTGGTCTAATCAATTTGATACATTGTATGCATGTAGACTATACTGAGGGTGTGGTGTCTCCAGATATATCAAACAACACCTGTGCTTCTGAGAAGTGTTAATTTCTCTACTAAATCTTCCTCTGATAGGCTGCATTTCACTGCTGTGTGCTGAGCTCATTTTTACCGCTTTCGCTCATCATGTTTAAACGCGATTTGAAGCCACATTTTATTAAATGACCCAGACATATTAGATATCGTTCTTTCCGGCAGACTCCGCAGATTCATAATATATCATTTTTATATGTATGCATCATGTCCTGCCTGTATATTATGACAACAAAAGGCAATAAAAATTGAATTTTTAATCATCTGCAGTGTGTAAGGTTTTTTTTTCACATTTTAGCACATGAGCGTTTGTGGTTATGTTTTCTATGGGGTGCGCTTGTACAAAAATCAGAAATGTGGACTTGTTACATTTTGTGGGGGGAATTATGTGATTTATAGCAAACGCACCCCATAGAAAAAAATCATTAGTGCAGGATCATTGTTCACATTATAATTGAAATGTGAACAATATTGCTGCATTAATAAAAATAACACACAAAAAAAATACATATTTTTGTTTTTTTTACTTTATACCTGGTCATGTTGGGTATCATGCTCAGGCCTTTCGATTGACACCCACCATGACCCCCTAGCTGCCACGGTTCTGGAGATATCGGGGTTCAAGTGAACCCCCTATCTCCACCAGGGGATTCTGGGCAGCTAGGGGTTCCCCGGTTATCTGACGTCATCACGCTACGTGTGAGGACGTCAGGCAGTGAAGGGGGACCCGGGGGTGGAGCCGCCATCAAAGATGACGGCCCCCACCAGAGCTAGGCCGCACTTCGGCGCCGCAAGGCATCTCTATACACCGCCCAATCAGCATCTCTATACACAACATCACAGCATCTCTATACACAGCCCCATCAGCATCTCTATACACAGCCACACAGCATCTCTATACACAACCCCATCAGCATCTCTATACACAGCATCTCTATACACAACCCATCAGCATCTCTATACACAAACAGCATCTCTATACACAACCCCTTCAGCATCTCTAAACACAGCCTCACAGCATCTCTATACACAACCCCATCAGCATCTCTATACACAAACAGCATCTCTATACACAACCCCATCAGCATCTCTATACACAGCATCTCTAGACACAACCTCACAGCATCTCTATACACAACCCCATCAGCATCTCTATACACAGCATCTCTATACACAGCCACACAGCATCTCTATACACAACCTCACAGCATCTCTATACACAACCCCATCAGCATCTCTATACACAGCCACAAAGCATCTCTATACACAACCCCATCAGCATCTCTATACACAGCATCTCTATACACAACCCCATCAGCATCTCTATACACAGCATCTCTATACACAACCCCATCAGCATCTCTATACACAAACAGCATCTCTATACACAACCCCATCAGCATCTCTATAAACAGCATCTCTATACACAACCTCACAGCATCTCTATACACAACCCCATCAGCATCTCTATACACAGCATCTCTATACACAGCCACACAGCATCTCTATACACAACCCCATCAGCATCTCTATACACAGCATCTCTATACATAACCCCATCATCATCTCTATACACATACAGCATCTCTATACAAAACCTCATCAGCATCTCTATACACAGCATGTCTATACACAACGCCATCAGCATTTCTATAGACAAACAGCATCTCTATACACAACCCCATCAGCATCTCTATACACAGCATCTCTATACACAACCCCACAGCATCTCTATACACAACCCCATCAGCATCTCTATACACAGCATCTCTATACACAGCCACACAGCATCTCTATACACAACCTCACAGCATCTCTATACACAACCCCATCAACATCTCTATACACAGCCACACAGCATCTCTATACACAACCCCATCAGCATCTCTATACACAACCCCATCAGCATCTCTATACACAGCATCTCTATACACAACCCCATCAGCATCTCTATACACAAACAGCATCTCTATACACAACCCCATCAGCATCTCTATAAACAGCATCTCTATACACAACCTCACAGCATCTCTATACACAACCCCATCAGCATCTCTATACACAGCATCTCTATACACAGCCAAACAGCATCTCTATACACAACCCCATCAGCATCTCTATACACAGCATCTCTATACATAACCCCATCATCATCTCTATACACATACAGCATCTCTATACACAACCTCATCAGCATCTCTATACACAGCATGTCTATACACAACCCCATCAGCATCTCTATACACAAACAGCATCTCTATACACAACCCCATCAGCATCTCTATACACAGCATCTCTATACACAACCCCACAGCATCTCTATACACAACCCCATCAGCATCTCTATACACAGCATCTCTATACACAGCCACACAGCATCTCTATACACAACCTCACAGCATCTCTATACACAACCCCATCAACATCTCTATACACAGCCACACAGCATCTCTATACACAACCCCATCAGCATCTCTATACACAGCATCTCTATACACAACCCCATCAGCATCTCTATACACATACAGCATCTCTATACACAACCCCATCAGCATCTCTATACACAACCTCACAGCATCTCTATACACAACCCCATCAGCATCTCTATACACAGCATCTCTATACACAACCTCATCAGCATCTCTATACACAGCATCTCTATACACAACCCCATCAGCATCTCTATACACAAACAGCATCTCTATACACAACCCCATCAGCATCTCTATACACAGCATCTCTATAAACAACCACACTGCATCTCTATACACAACCCCATCAGCCTCTCTATACACAGCATCTCTATACACAACCTCATCAGCATCTTTATACACAGCATCTCTATACACAGCATCTCTATACACAACCCCATCAGCATCTCTATACACATACAGCATCTCTATACACAACCCCATCAGCATCTCTATACACAGCATCTCTATACACAACCCCACAGCATCTCTATACACAACCCCATCAGCATCTCTATACACAGCATCTCTATACACAGCCACACAGCATCTCTATACACAACCTCACAGCATCTCTATACACAACCCCATCAACATCTCTATACACAGCCACACAGCATCTCTATACACAACCCATCAGCATCTCTATACACAGCATCTCTATACACAACCCCATCAGCATCTCTATACACATACAGCATCTCTATACACAACCCCATCAGCATCTCTATACACAACCTCACAGCATCTCTATACACAACCCCATCAGCATCTCTATACACACAGCATCTCTATACACAACCTCATCAGCATCTCTATACACAGCATCTCTATACACAACCCCATCAGCATCTCTATACACAAACAGCATCTCTATACACAACCCCATCAGCATCTCTATACACAGCATCTCTATAAACAACCACACTGCATCTCTATACACAACCCCATCAGCCTCTCTATACACAGCATCTCTATACACAACCTCATCAGCATCTTTATACACAGCATCTTTATACACAGCATCTCTATACACAACCCCATCAGCATCTCTATACACATACAGCATCTCTATACACAACCCCATCAGCATCTCTATACACAGCATCTCTATACACAACCTCACAGCATCTCTATACACAACCCCATCAGCATTTCTATGCACAGCATCTCTATACACAACCCCATCAGCATCTCTATACACAGCATCTCTATATACACAACCCCATCAGCATCTCTATACACAAACACAATCTCTATACACAACCCCATCAGCATCTCTATACACAGCATCTCTATACACAACCTCACAGCATCTCTATACACAACCCCATCAGCATCTCTATACACAGCATCTCTATACACAACCTCACAGCATCTCTATACACAACATCTCTATACACAGCCACACAGCATCTCTATACACAACCTCACAGCATCTCTATACACAACCCCATCAGCATCTCTATACACAAACAGCATCTCTATACACAACCCCATCAGCATCTCTATACACAGCATCTCTATACACAACCTCACAGCATCTCTATACACAACCCCATCAGCATCTCTATACACAGCATCTCTATACACAACCTCACAGCATCTCTATACACAGCATCTCTATACACAGCATCTCTATACACAACCCCATCAGCATCTCTATACACAAACAGCATCTCTATACACAACCCCATCAGCATCTCTATACACAGCATGTCTATACACAACCCCATCAGCATCTCTATACACAAACAGCATCTCTATACACAAGCCCATCAGCATCTCTATACAAGCATCTCTATACACAACCTCACAGCATCTCTATACACACCCCATCAGCATTTCTATACACAGCATCTCTATACACAACCCCATCAGCATCTCTATACACAGCATCTCTATACACAACCCCATCAGCATCTCTATACACAAACAGCATCTCTATACACAACCCCATCAGCATCTCTATACACAAGCATCTCTATAAACAACCACACTGCATCTCTATACACAACCCCATCAGCATCTCTTACACAGCATCTCTATACACAGCATCTCTATACACAACCTCATCAGCATCTTTATACACAGCATCTCTATACACAGCATCTCTATACACAACCCCATCAGCATCTCTATACACATACAGCATCTCTATACACAACCCCATCAGCATCTCTATACACAGCATCTCTATACACAACCTCACAGCATCTCTCTATACACAACCCCATCAGCATTTCTATGCACAGCATCTCTATACACAACCCCATCAGCATCTCTATACACACAGCATCTCTATATACACAACCCCATCAGCATCTCTATACACAAACACAATCTCTATACACAACCCCATCAGCATCTCTATACACAGCATCTCTATACACAACCTCACAGCATCTCTATACACAACCCCATCAGCATCTCTATACACAGCATCTCTATACACAACCTCACAGCATCTCTATACACAACATCTCTATACACAGCCACACAGCATCTCTATACACAACCTCACAGCATCTCTATACACAACCCCATCAGCATCTCTATACACAAACAGCATCTCTATACACAACCCCATCAGCATCTCTATACACAGCATCTCTATACACAACCTCACAGCATCTCTATACACAACCCCATCAGCATCTCTATACACAGCATCTCTATACACAACCTCATCAGCATCTTTATACACAGCATCTCTATACACAGCATCTCTATACACAACCCCATCAGCATCTCTATACACAAACAGCATCTCTATACACAACCCCATCAGCATCTCTATACACAGCATGTCTATACACAACCCCATCAGCATCTCTATACACAAACAGCATCTCTATACACAAGCCCATCAGCATCTCTATACACAGCATCTCTATACACAACCTCACAGCATCTCTATACACAACCCCATCAGCATTTCTATACACAGCATCTCTATACACAACCCCATCAGCATCTCTATACACAGCATCTCTATACACAACCCCATCAGCATCTCTATACACAAACAGCATCTCTATACACAACCCCATCAGCATCTCTATACACAGCATCTCTATACACAACCTCACAGCATCTCTATACACAACCCCATCAGCATCTCTATACACAGCATCTCTATACACAGCCACACAGCATCTCTATACACAACCCCATCAGCATCTTTATACACAGCCACACAGCATCTCTATACACCACCCCATCAGCATCTCTATACACAACCCCATCAGCATCTGTATACACAGCATCTCTATACACAACCCCATCAGCATCTCTATACACATACAGCATCTCTATACACAACCCCATCAGCATCTCTATACACAGCATCTCTATACACAACCTCACAGCATCTCTATACACAACCCCATCAGCATCTCTATACACAGCATCTCTATACACAACCCCATCAGCATCTCTATACACAAACAGTATCTCTATACACAACCCCATCAGCATCTCTATACACAGCATCTCTATACACAACCTCACAGCATCTCTATACACAACCCCATCAGCATCTCTATACACAACATCTCTATACACAGCCACACAGCATCTCTATACACAACCTCACAGCATCTCTATACACAACCCCATCAGCATCTCTATACACAAACAGCATCTCTATACACAACCCCATCAGCATCTCTATACACAGCATCTCTATACACAACCTCACAGCATCTCTGTACACAACCCCATCAGCATCTCTATACACAGCCACACTGCATCTTTATACACAACCCCATCAGCATCTCTATACACAGCCACACAGCATCTCTATACACAACCTCACAGCATCTCTATACACAAACAGCATCTCTATACACAACCCCTTCAGCATCTCTAAACACAGCCTCACAGCATCTCTATACGCAAAGTCACAGCATCTCTAGACACAGCCCCATCAGCATCTCTATACACAGCATCTCTATACACAACCCCATCAGCATCTTTATACACAAACAGCATCTCTATACGCAACCTCACAGCATCTCTATACACAGCCCCATCAGCATCTCTCTACACAACCTCACAGCATCTCTGTGAACCCTCAAATGAACCCCCTATCTCCACCAGGGGATTCCGGGCAGCTAGGGGTTTCCCGGCTATTTGACATCTTCACACTATGCGTGAGGACATCAGGCAGTGAGGGGGGACCCGGGGGTGGAGCCACCATCCAAGATGCGACCCAGTACCTAAGGGGTTAAAGCCAGGCACCGCTTAAAAGGGGAGACTCTCTCCTTTTAAGCGGTGCCTGGCTTTGTTTTTTGTGGGACCTCCCGATCGGGAGGGAGAGTAATCCGAACGGATCCCCCCCTCCCTTCCAGGCGATCTCCCGGCATTGCCAGGGGGGTCGCCTGGAAATGACGTCATCACGCATGGCGCGATGATGTCATTTACGTTGGGAGGAGCTTGACTTCAGTGTCTGAGGACGCTGAAGTCAGAACGCCGCGGGACCACGGACAGAGAGGTGAGTATCTCCGCCGGGGGTCCCGCAAAGCTGATGATGTGTGGGACACGTCTTCCTCCTCAGCATACAGCAGGAGTAACTGAGCCCACACTTCGTCAGCAGTGAAGGGGTTAAAAACGTCTTTTTTTAAACTTTTTGTCCTTGTTTTCTGTCCCCGAGGGCACTACCCGGACCCGAACATTGTTTTTAAATGTTTCTATACATCCTACAAATCCGCCACTTCACGGGCAGGTTATGGGGACATCCTAGGCACGATATTTGAAGGAATTTTCCCTTTAAAAATTTTGTTTTTTTTACTTTTTGTCCTTGTTTCCTGTCCCCCAGGGCACTACCCGGACCCCTATACACCTTTTATGGCAAATATCTAGCATATATGCCCTCTTGGAGGGCACTCTAAAAATTGAATTTTGAGTCCCATTGACTTGCATTGAGCTCGAGTTCAAATTCGAACTTCTGAAAAGTTCGAGTTCGAATGCGAACCGAACTCGGGGGTGTTCGGCTCATCCCTAGTCCCGATGGCCAGTACATGCCTGAATGTATGTGTTAATTATATTGGATTCATTGTTTAAACACCAGTACACCATCTGGTTTGAATAGAGAATTTGATTTATCCCCATATTTGTGAACATGCAAGAATGTTGCAATGTCTTGTTGGAAACTAAAAAATTCAAAAAAGATTTTTTGCTGTTTCTCATCATAGGTATAGGTGATTTCCATGAGAATAGTAATAATATGTGTAAGGACTGAAATTTAAAAGGTAATACTATAATAGAAAGTATATAATTATTGTAATGGATTTCTAATTGGTTTTATATTTCTTGTTTTATTTATACTTGTTACACTGGTATGTGGTTAAGAATGTGACATGTGTAATTAATTAGTGATGTCATTAATTGATCACACTGTTATATGTTTGGAATAATGTGTTTTTATACTTGACAAAGACCCGGCAGGGTCAAAATGTTGTTCTCTGCCGTTTGGAATAAACCCACATAGTGAATTGCACACTGGCATATTTTGTCTTTTATAAATTCTTGTAACAGTAACTATAAACGGTAAACATCAGTCCTGATTGTGTGGTCAAGGGACATAATGTTCAGAAAGCTGGCACAGATATGTTTGGTCAATGAGGTCATCACAGTTACTGCTCTTCATTTTTTTAACATTTTGATTATTTGAATCTGGCCATCTTGGTATCTGTCATTTTATACAGTTGCTGACAGCTTGTTTAAATTCATTGTATTTGATCTGGCTAAGTTTGTAACTCACAGATTTTGTCTTTAATTTTGAAAACTCGTTAAACTTGCAGTATTGCCAACTCTTCACACTTATGTTTTCACCTATTGTGTAGCTATTTCAAGTTCATAACACTTCTCTATTTGGAGGTGGAGTAACAGTGTTTTCATATGTAGATGTCTGTGAGCACAGCCTTTCCGACCTTTTGTTCATGTTTACCTAGCTAATTCGGGTCCAGTTACTTGCATGTTGTTTTGTAACCCCCCTGTACACAGCTTCCAGGTTCTTTGTGGAATTAAGAAATTATGAGAATTGTAATGCAAGCATCATGGCAACATGCAAAACGATCAGGATACCAGTTTTTTTTAATGCTTGAGGCTCATTTTCAGGGTTCCGATGCAATATACATTTATGTGCCATGTAGCGTACATAAATGTCCTCAACCAACTACGGACTCGATTTAATTCAATTGGCTGGTTCAGTCGAAAAAATTTGGCTCGAACCAATATTCAAAAAATGTCAGTAGTCCAAGAAAAAGTTGATCGGTTTAATGGTCGAAAAAGCTAGCATCAGGCTAGCATCATACACATTTGTACCTTTTAAACATTACTATTAAAAACATCAGATGCCTCAAAAAAAATATTTCAGGCTAACTCCCTGGATTTCCCTGCCTAAAAGATTAATTTATTAACACCTTTTTAGCATTTGACATTTTTGAGGAACTTGACAATTGATAAAGTTGAATTAAAAATCGAAAAAGCCGATATTTCCATTGAAAAATATAGCCACAAGAGCCGATATTCAATCCAAATTTTTATCAGGAATCAAAACGCGGTAAACCTCTAATTGAATCTCCTGAACCGAAAAATGGCTGAAAACGGTCTCGATTTCAGTCATCAGGCTGAATTAAATTGAGCCCTATTGTCAGGTCCCGGCACAAGCCATGCTGCTTCCCCGACTCTTCAGACTCACCAGGGTCCCGCTTGCATCCTCCGAGGTGGCGTGGGGGTGAAGTGCCGCTCTCTCGCCTGGGGTGCGTGGGCTGTCGGGTCCGGGCGCCAGCCGCAAGGTCCTCCTCCTGTCAAGATAGCGGGGACTCCTCGTGGTTGTGGCGTTCGGACAGGTCGACGTGCGCATGGCGGGTCGGGCGGGGCGTGGCTTCAGCGCCCACGATAGGAGCAGCGTTTGCGGTGATGCTGGGGATCTCCCCCGCTGCTCCAATCAGGGAGGAGGGGGACTGGAGGGGCAAGGCTAGTAGGTAGGCGGGAATGGCTCCTGACTCCCTATAAAACCCTTGTGTGCCAGAGACAAGACGCTCATTCGTTTTGTGCTATCCTAGCAGTAAGAGCTCTCTCTCTAAGTTAACCCTTACCTTCCTGAGTTTTGGCTACCTGATTCCTGTACCCCTCCTGGACCATCTTAGTGAACTTTTCTCTGTGTCCCCTCTACTCTACTATTGATACCTCGTTGCCGACCTCAGCTATCCACTCTACTACAACACTTGCCGGCAGCCCTGACCTCGGAACGTCTAGACTTTTCTCCTTGCTTAATCCTTGGAAACCACGCCTTCATCGTCCACTTCTCTGCATCCTGGGTTCCACTTCCAAATCCCTAACACCTACAGTTGTGTTCAAAATTATTCAACCCCCACTGAAATTGAGTGTTTTGGCCAGTTTGACATTGATTTTGATCATTCAGTCATCTTGTTTACAATTATATCAAAGAGGCACGTGTAGGTCAGACAAATATAACATAACATTTATAATGAAATAACCACAAATGTCTTTTCTGTGCTCACATCATTATCAGTTTTATTCAACCCCCAAGTGACATTCAATCTTAGTACTTAGTACAATATCCTTTTACAGTTATAACAGCTTTAAAACGTGAAGCATAGCTTGACACAAGTGTCTTGCAGCGATCTACGGGTATCTTCGCCCATTCGTCATGGGCAAAAGCCTCCAGTTCACTCACATTCTTAGGCTTGCGCACTGCAACTGCTTTCTTTAAGTCCCACCAGAGGTTCTCAATCGGATTTAAGTCAGGTGACTGCGATGGCCACTCCAAAATGTTCCAGCCTTTAATCTGCAACCATGCTCTAGTGGACTTGGAGGTATGCTTGGGATCATTGTCCTGTCAAAAGGTCCAACGTCTCCCAAGCCTCAGGTTTGTGACGGACTGCATCACATTGTCATCCAATATCTCCTGGTACTGAAGAGAATTCATGGTACCTTGCACACGCTGAAGCTTCCCTGTACCTGCAGAAGCAAAACAGCCCCAAAGCATGATTGACCCCCTGCCATGCTTCACAGTAGGCAAGGTGTTCTTTTCTTCATAGGCCTTGTTCTTCCTCCTCCAAACATAGTGTTGATCCATGGGCCCAAACAGTTCTAATTTTGTTTCATCAGTCCACAGAACACTATCCCAAAACTTCTGTGGTTTGTCCACATGACTTTTGGCATACTGCAGTCGACTCTTCTTACTCTTTGGAGACAGCAAGGGGATGCGCCTGGGAGTTCTGGCATGGAGGCCTTCATTACGCAGTGTGCGCCGTATTGTCTGAGCTGAAACTTCAGTACCCACATCTGACAAATCTTTTCTCAGTTCCTCAGCAGTCACACGGGGACTTTTCTCCACTCTACGCTTCAGGTAGCGCACAGCAGTCGAAGTCAGCATCTTCTTTCTGCCACGACCAGGTAGCGTTTCAACAGTGCCCTTTGCCTTGAATTTGCAAATGATGCTTCCTATGGTTTCTCTTGGTATGTTTAACATCTTTGAAATCTTCTTATAGCCATTGCCCTTCCTGTGAAGAGTAATCACCTCTTCTCTTGTCTTCCTGGACCATTCTCTTGACTTCACCATGTTTGTAACCACACCAGTAAATGTCTAGAAGGAGCTGAGTATCACAGTCATTTTAAAGCTGCCTAATTGGTGCTTATTATGCTTTATTGCTGCTCTGTGACATCCACAGGTGTTTTCAATACCTGATTGAAAACACTTGAATGAACCTCTGTTCTTCAGAGTGGTAGTCTTTAAGGGGTTGAATAATTGTGTCAATGAAGAATTCACAAAAGAAACATTTACTACTGTATTACAAAACCAATTGATGTCATTTTAGTTGCATATGGTTCTTTAAAAAGTCCTTGTAGGATTTCATTCTGAATACAATTACAAATGTACACTAAATTCCCTAAAACCCTTTACAGCATTGGGGGTTGAATAATTTTGAACACAACTGTATATCCTCATTTTGATTTCCCTGATATAATCTACACCTCAAGGTCAAGATAACCTATAACCTGACTGAGTTATTGTATTGTGTTTTATGTTTATCAACCAGAGTCACTTTCTCTGATGATAAAACCCAACAATGCTATTGTGGAGAAGGATTCACCATGGACTAATGTGGACCTCTAAATGGTTCCCACACCATACAATTACAATTATTTATAAAGCGCCAGCATATTCCACAGGACAGTAATTTCAGTAGGACAATACAAACAGCTTGACACATGGAGAATGAAAAGAAAACAGGACCCATGATATAAATGTCTGATTGGGGCCCCCTGAATGAAGAAAACATTTGTTTCGCTATTCTGTACTGATTGTACCATTTTCTTGCTGTTACATCTGTTTGTCTTGAAAATACAGTTTAACACTCAATATTATTCTAATTTAAACTGAAATTGAATTTAGTTTTAATCCAGAATTGAGTCGGCTAGACTTTTCTCCAAGGGGCAGACAGAGTAAACTATCTCACCCTGTAACTTTTAAAAATGTATAAGAATGTAGCTGTTTTTCAGCTTGCCTTAGGCTTTGAAGCTGGAAAGTGTCTCAACTACACACAAGCATGCAATGAGCGGGGTGGCAGGAGGGGGCTTCACCTAATTGATAGCCAGAATGGAATATTTACAGGCAAAGCTCATAATTCTTCCTTGACGTTTCTCATCTGTCTGGTGCAGTGGGCAAACATCCTCATGTTCTGAGGTTAGTAAACATTGCAGGGTGATGATCTGTTCCTTAGTATTAGAACGAGCTGTGTAGTGCATAGCACACACCCAAGTCCTGCTCCGGACATAAACAAATCTTGCTTTCAGAACTTGGTTAACAAAAATTTGTTTAGCATGATATTTTAAAAGCAGGCTTTAGCGTGGCCTTTAATAAGAGAAAATTGACTTTGCCAAGAAGCAATAGAGGAAACAGGACTCAGACACTACATGGTCAACTGAAAACATGCCAGGAAGGTGCTGTTCATGCAAATCCAGCCAAAGTCTCCATAACATTCAATGAAATGTAAACCACAGACCTGTACTAGGGTTTAGCAAGTTTGAAGTCTCTATAGTTGTTTTGGTAGAATTCCCATCCTGTTGAACCAGCCACTTGCCGGCACAAAATGATGGAATTTATTGGAAGCTCTTGTCACAGTTGAAGATTGTTACAGCTGCTCTTTGGGAAGTGAACTGATCTCCAACTTTCTTCAGCTTCAAAATAACAACTTCCTTAGACTGGTGAAAGTTGCACTTTCATTGTCTTTTTCTTTGGTCCTTGTGGACATCCGCTTGTGTGCCAAAACAGAGCAGGATAACATTATCATCATCTCATTAACACCTTTATTTTTGTACCATGCAAACATCCAAGACCACCAGATGGCCAACTGAGAAAATAAAAGCCCATAAAGACCACCCCAGCTCCTACTATTCCCCATTATGCATTTTTTATGTTTAGTAAAGGTTTTTTTTTTCGTTTGCTTTGTTCTGTTTATTTTTCTGTGCATTATTATTATTATTATTATTCTTCATTTATAAAGCGCCAGCATATTCCGCAGCGCTGTACAATAGGCACAGTATAGACGGGTTACAATACATTGACCAACATTTGACAAACAGTACAAGAGGGGATGAGGCCCTATTCCCGTAGGAACTCACAATCTAGAGGGGTTGGGATTGGAAACAGGAGGAGAGGACTATAAGGTGAGAGTGATTGATGGTTGCGTCAGTGAGTTGGGTGGTAGGCTTCCCTAAATAGGAACGTTTTAAGGGAGCGTTTGAAGGAAGAGAAATTAGGGGAAAGTCTGACAGTACGAGGGAGAGCGTTCCAGAGAGTGGGGGCTGCGCGTGAGAAATCCCGCAGTCTATCATGGGAAGAGGTGATGCGGGGAGAAGCTAGGCGCAGGTCACTGTTTGACCTTAGGGAGCGGGCTGGGGTGTATTTGGTGATTAGTGAGGACAGGTAGTGGGGAGCTGAGTTAGTGAGGGTTTTGTAGGTAAGGATAAGGATTTTGAACTTAATTCTGCAGTGGATGGGGAGCCAGTGAAGGGACTCGCAGAGGGGAGCGGCAGAGACAGAGCGGTGGGTGAGGTGAATTAGCCTGGCGTAGGCGTTCAGGATGGATTGTAGGGGGGAGAGGCGGGACAGAGGGAGGCCAGATAAGAGATTATTGCAATAGTCGAGTCGGGAGATTACCAGGGCGTGTATGAGTTGTTTTGTGGTGACAGCGGTAAGAAATGGCCGAATTCTGGAAATATTACGCAATTGGTAGCGGCAGGAGGAGGAAAGAGACAGGATGTGGGGGATGAAGGAAAGAGCAGAGTCAAGTGTAACTCCAAGACAGCGAACTTGGTTTGATGGGGAGATGGTGATACCCTCCACCGTGATAGAGAAGTCAGGAGGTGGGGAGGCATTGGAGGGAGGAATAAGTAAGAGTTCAGTCTTAACAAAATAGACGTATACGAACTTCTAGTGCTCTATTAATTTGTGATAATCATTTCATTGTTGCATGACAAAGTAACACATTTTTCATTATTTATTTATTTATTTATTTATGTATATATTTTTGTAAACTTTTGATTTTAACCCTTTCACTGCTGAAGACGTGTGGGACACGTCCTCATTGATGCACGTTGCATGCTGAGGACGTGCCCCACACGTCATCAGCTGTGCGGGACCCCCGGCGGAGATACTAACCTCTCTGTCCGGGGTCCACGGCGTTCTGACTTCAGCGTCCTCAGACGCTGAAGTCAAGCTCCTCCCGGCGTAAATGACGTCATCGCGCCATGCGCGATGACGTCATTTCCAGGCGACCCCCCGGCAATGCCGGGAGATAGCCTGGAAGGGAGGGGGGGGTCCGTTCGGATCCCTCTCCCTCCCGATCGGGAAGGAGCAGCGGTAAAAGCCAGGCACCGCTTAAAAGGGGAGAGTCTCCCCTTTTAAGCGGTGCCTGGCTTTAACCCCTCAAGTGCTGGGTTGCACTTCAGCGCCTTGCGGCGCCAAAGTGCAGCCTATCTCCGGTGGGGGCCGCCATCTTGGATGGCGGCTCCGCCCCCGGGACTCCCCTCGCTGTCTGACGTCATCACGCATAGCGTGATGATGTCAGATAGCCGGGGAACCCCTAGCTGCCGGGGATTTCCCAAGGAAATCCCCTGGTGGAGATAGGGGGTTCTTGTGAACCCCGATATCTCCAGAACCGTGGCAGCTAGGGGGTCATGGAGGGTGTCATTTGAAAGGCCTGAGCATGGCCTTTCGAATGATACCCAACATGACTAGGTAAAAAGTAAAAAAATAAATAAAAAAAAAAATTAAAATAATAAATAAATTTAAATAAATAAATAAATAAAAAAAAACATGTTTTTTTTTGTGTGTTGTTTTTAATAATGCAGCAATATTGTTCACATTTCAATTATAATGTGAACAATGATGCTGCACTAATGATTTTTTTCTATGGGGTGCGTTTGCTAAAAATCACGTAATTCCCCCCAAAAAAAGTAACAAGTCCCCATTTCAAATTTTTTGTACAAGCGCACCCCATAGAAAACATAACCGCAAACTCTCATGTGATAAAATGTGAAAAAAACACTTTACACACTGCAGATGATTAAAAATTCAATTTTTATTGTATTTTTTGTTATAATATACAGGCAGGTCATGACGTATACATATAAAAATGATATATTATGAATCTGCGTAGTCTGCCGGAAAGAACGATATATAATATGTCTGGGTCATTTATTAAAATGTGGCTTCAAATCGCGTTTAAACATGATGAGCGAAAGCGGTAAAAATGAGCTCAGCACACAGTGGTGAAATGCCTCAGCAGTGAAGGGGTTAACTGGGATTTCTCTCCTGTTCATTTTCTGCCATCTCTTATCATATCTGTATAGACACAGCCAGCTGGAATTTGAGAAAGTTGGTCTGAGTTTCTTCAACAGAATCAATGCTTATTTCTCCAATTAACACTAAAGTATTAACGGAAATGTTAATTTACTCCAGTATTATTGGACTACAAACATTTGGAGCAAATTAGTCTTAAAATCAACAAACCAAGCTGATCAGAACCAGAACCACAATGAAGTATCCCAAATTAGGATTGTATTAGTGAGACAGAACCCTGGTAAATAGCAATTGTATTTAATACTATGCATATTCATACAAGATTATAGATAAAGAGGGCCATATGACGATCCTAACGCTAAAACGGGGACGCAAAGGAGAAAAACCTGCGTCTGCAGGTTTGTCCTCAGAGTCCCCGTTTTAGCATGATATTGCGGTGCAGGCGCTAATCCAGCAGCCTGGACCGTAACCCGGCGCTAAGCCGCGGGATGCTGTGACTCAGGATTCCATTGGAGCCGCGGAACTCCATTGAGGCTGCCGCTGCTGGTCACATGACCTGCCGGATCTCACCTTGCGAGATCCGGCAAGTTATCTGGCAGGTTCAGCGTAGTGATCCGCAGAGGGAGACTGAGGGACTTTTTTCCCCCAGTCTTTCACTGCTCCCAGCATCCAGAAGAGGCGGTTGGAGCCACCGTTCACGCCGTGGGATAGGAGGTGAGAATCAGATTTTTAGGGGGATTTTCGGCTGGTGCTGACGGATTCCGCAGAAGCGGAATCAGTTAGCACCAGGTCCTAGCTGTGGTTAACTTTCGAGGTAACCGCAGCCGGATGGTAATTAGCGTTAGTATATTGTAATACTAACGCTAATTAACACTTTGCGCTCCCCATGATAAGTATAGGGAGCGCAAAGTACAGTAAGCTTGCGCTAAAAAGCGCAAGATGTAAATCGCTAATGGGTTTTTCAACCTGTTAGCGTTCGGATTGTAATATGGTGCACCCACGCTAGGGCCACCAATGCTAAGGTTAACGCTCACACAGGTGAGCGCTAACGTTACCGTCAGGAATGTAATCGGGCCCAGAGTGTTTATGTGCCACAGAAATTATAGCAACAGTAAGCTTTTGGTGGGGATTTTGGATTATTTAATTTACTCTTGACCTTTGTAAAATATATATATATATAAATATATATATATATATATATATATATATATACTATATATATATATACTGTATATATATAATGACACGGCAGAAAATGACGGTACTCGAAGGCTTGCGTTTTTGCTGTTAATTTATTGGGTATTCCATAGGTAACGTTTCAGTTCCACCCTGAAACTTTCATCAGACCATTCTTGCCGTCATTTTCTGCTGTGTCTATATGATTTGAAACCATTGCGATGGAGCACCGGGCGGAAAAAATTAATCTTTTCCTAAAGCTTGAGATATATATATACATATATACAATAATGGCAAGAATCAACAGTGGATCATTGAAGGCAATGATATGCAGAAGTGTTTAACTGGTGTCAGAAAATTCATTGAGGCCTTTTCTTTATTCCTTGTAAGCAGGAGACATAATCATGCTGTATTGGAAACAATATCTATGAGTCAAACATTTTTTGGAAGAGACACATCATGTAACAGGGAAAGCACAACAGAGTTTAAAGGGTCAAATTACATTATGAGTTCCATATCCATGTACTCGATCGGATGGTTCATGTGCCAAGTGTTCATCAGTAACCTATAATTCGAGTGTATTAATCTGACTTTAGAACCATATAATGTGGGTTAGAAACCAGAAAACATTAAAAGTGTAAATTCTAATAACATGGTAAAATACTTACTTATTGTATAACATTATAAAACCACACAGGAAAAGCAAATTCACAACACATTGTTGTGCATGGCTTGTATTGTGTCAGATGTTGGGATCCTTTCGAATGGGTTCATTTAACTCCCGTGCCACGAATACACAGAGCTAGAAAGAAGTAAAACACAAAAACATGCAATATATCTTTTCATGTTACTACCTGGGTATCAAAAAAGAAAAAAACATAATAAAAAGTCAAAATACATTATTAATTCTTACTAATTAAATATTCCAAGTGGTCCCCTGTAGCACTCACAAAATGAATTTCCATATAGAAACAACAATATATATAATATTATTATATATATATATTATTGTTTCCACTTGTTTTTTTTTATTTTGTAGTAGTGATACCAATAAGTATCTACTATCTGGATTTCTACTAGAATGGCCTCTTGATTGTCCTTGGGGTTTGCATAACACATTGAGGCTTCCTTCCCCCTGTAACCCAAAGATGTTTGCTGTCCCATTCCCCTTTTTTTTTCTTTTCTCTTTTGCTCTTTCATGTGCTTACCCCTGCCTTGTCTGAGATTTATTCGTTCTTCTTTCATTACAGCTGGAATCCCCGATTTCCCATTGTGCCCCTACTCTCGACTGTTTTCTTTTTCATATATCTTGTTTTTTTTTTTCCATTTTGTTAATCGTGTTTGTGTTTGCATATCCTACCCAGAATTCCTTGCTACATATGGGGAATGTGGCACAGGAGCTCTGGGATGCAATTCTTTGAATTGCTATGATGTGCAAGTGGCTTCTGCAATATTAAACACACTTATTATAGTGTGGAGGCTTTTTATCTCACTTTTAGTCCTTCACCACAACCCTTATAGACACTATGTTATGAATTCTAATACAAACTTTAATATGAAAATAGAAAAAACCTGTTGCATATGAAAAGGACAAGTAATTAAGAGCTCTTATTAAAATAGTTGAGGCTTTGATCAATTGATTTATATATGGATGTCATACAGGGTTATTCAGAGAGCGTGAAAAGCAGGAGAATGACTGGAGAATGAAAAATTCTAGGTCAAAATAGCCGATTTGGAAAGTGAGCTGAAAGGGAGGATTTTTCTGGTTTGGCTATTTTGACTTGAAATTTTTCATTCTCCAGTCATTCTCCAGTCATTCTCCTACTTTTCACACTCTCTGAATAACCCTGATAGTGTTGCTCTGGTTTGGCCAGGCTGTGAATGAATGACAGCTAAGGTAAACATGAGATCTAAAATAAATATATTAAAAACTGAAAGAGAACAGGAGGTAGTGATAAACTGTACATCCTTCGCCAATGACTAGCTCCGCCTACTGTCCAGTCTATAACCAAATACACTCATTATATATATTGAATGATGGTGAAAAACCTGAATAAAGCTTTGAAAAATAATTTTGTACATGTGCTAGTAAAATATCGTAGCAAAAAAAACACTGAAAATATACTTTTTATTACAATTTGGGGGTAACTACACATATTGCTGCCTGCATTGCATTTATGGCAGAGCTAGCGCTTACTGTTTGAAATTTATACATATTTTGTTCATATGAATTACATATCATTTTAAGGAGATAATGTTGACCAAAGAGACCCTTCAGATGAAAAAAGCAAAGAATTTTTTAATCTAAATGCCTTTGAATTGCTAATTCTTTTTGAATTTCCATATTATTTAGAGGTAATCAAATCTGAGTCAGCAATTGTAAGAACAAAGGAGAATGGTCCAGAAATCAACCAACGCCTTGTTGTTGTTCTCTTGCATATCAGCAAGAAGGCTCTGGAAGAAGCTTGCATATCCTTGTACATGAGGATGGATTACAGTAACTGGTTTAAAGCGACTTTTGATTTCAAATATTCTAGAATGGGCTTTAAGCATTTTGACTGGTTCATAATAATATTTTCTAACACTACATATTCAGAGCAAACAATCAATAGAACACGCTTCATTAACACCTATACGTCATTTGAGCATTTGTTCTCTAAGCGCTCCTTGAGGTCTGGCTTGAGTGAGTTGGACCTATAAAAAAGTATTGCAATTTGCATCTGCAAAATAAGATATTGTCTCGGGGATAAATCAAAGTCTATCAGTAATTATCATTCACAAAGTACATTATAACAAAACAAACACCACCCAAGTTATTTCTAACTTCTCCAAACAGAATGACCCAGACACTGCATTTTTTAAATGTAACAGATATTTGTTCTATGAAATGACTTGGTATATACTAATGATTGAACTTGTTATTAACAGTTAGGTCACTCGTGAATTCCCCTATTCTCAACAACATGTGGAATCATTTTAACCTTCTAAAAAATCCCACTTCCAAACAAATGTTTTGTTTTCCATAGAATTAAGATTTGCTTGTTTTTTTAACAATTTGCACGAGCAACACAAGAATATAGAATAAAACGTAAATTAGACACCTCTTATGTATATATTTTGATCCACAATATTATCTAACCATGTAAGGCTACAGTCCCTTGTGATATAGTTGGAGAATGCCCACAAACATGACCCCCCAAGCACTTTATGACATTTTGCAAGTAATGAATTAAAGTGGCAGATGTAATTTCATTTTATGTACATTGCCTACTATTTTAAACATCTCCATAGACAGCTAAAGTATGTAAAAGAAATTTTAAAAAGTGGAACAGAAAAATGTCATATACCAAGCCTTTTGACTGTCTATAATGACATGAATGGAAGGTGTGTGTGTGTGGGGGGGGGTCAACCAAATTATTATGCCAGGGATGTAAAAAGTTGTAAATGAAATACAGCTGTTCCGTAGACTAAAAAGACTTGTCTTCTTGGGTCAGTACCATGAGGGATCAGTTAAGTTCATATAGAAGGTTTGGTTTGAACCTGGAGATACTTGAAAACAAGAGAAATCTCAATGTATCCTTCCTGGTAAAATACTTTAAATAATATTTATTAAATAAATGATTAAATATTTATTTAAAATATGAAGGGGGGGGGTTCTTGGTAAAATGTTAAAGAGAAAAAAAGTCAGACAGTGTCCACCTGGCATGGTTTGGTTTGGTTTGCTTTAGTCTTAATCTCTTTTTAGGGCCAAAAATCAAAACATTTAAATGTCCTGATTCAATGTTAACTGGGTATACCCTCTTTTACAGAAAAAAATTGTTTAAGGGAAGTGGGAGCTTACTGTAGCACATATGGGTTCAGTATTGCAACATCTACTTTCATGTGATCGATTATGCGTAATTGCGTATTACTAATTGAAATTACACTGCCTGGTAAAAAAATAGGTACCACCTGGATTCAACTAAGAAATGGTAAGAGCCTGTCAGGGTTGAGGAAGGGAGAGTAGGAACCACTTGCAGAGAAGAGGTCCAAAGTATAAATACAGACAAGGGTATCCAAATCCGTATAGTCAAGGTTAGAATCAAGGTCAGGACGGGCGGCAGTCAGGCAAATATGAAAGACAACCCGGGACTGGTACAGGTAATAGACAGGCAGCAGTCATTTTCTCACCAAGGAGAAGAAGTCTCACTGAAGTGCTGCTACACTGAGCAGGGAAGCATTTAAATGCAGAGGAGGTGGTCACGTCTTAACTAACGATGACACCTCACCTTCCTATTGGCCTTCGCCTGATGGGGAAACACTCCCAACAGCTGATCTCTACAGCTGTCACTCAGGGCCTCTGCCACGCCCAAAGTGTCATAGTGGATTTGCTACCTCGTACGTCAACTTGGATTGCCCCGACAGAGGAGAGCCACATGCTGCACCGAAGGCCCAGAGAAACATCAAGCTCCGATGTGGCAACAGACTCCCCTGACCCTCCCGGACCAGCACAACCCACCGGGCAAACGGCACAGGAGATGCCCCCGGCCAGGGCAGCGTGGAGAAGACCCCGGCGGACGCTGATCGAGATATGACAGAGCCTTCCATTGAATAATTACGCAGTGATTAATCTGAACTGGCAAAAAAATTAGGACAACTGACTACCTGAATAACGGTGAAACAGTTTTACGCAATGTAATAACACAGGAAAAAACAATCTCAAGTAGTTGTGTCATTGTTTACTGAAAGGCCTAATTGATCGGTGACGTGGATGCCTGGTAAAACTGGACATATCTAGAAAAAAATCCCTAAAGCCAGTAGACTTATAAATGAGAAACCAGAGCTGTCTCCAGTCAGGCTGACTTTGCCTGATTAACTGGGTTCAGTGCCTTATGGAGCCAAAGTGGTAAACAAAACATTGTGCTTTTTCTATTCTCTCAGCCCTCTGTTTACATGTCCTGGGGTCTTCCATTCTGTTTATTAGGCTCTGTTTACATCCTTAAAATTCAGTCATGCCTTTAGCTAAACCTAATCCTGCGCAGGAGCTAATGTCCTGCTTCCCTCAAGAGGGTGAAGTCATCCCAGCTGTGTCTAGCAGCTCCTTTGATCTTCAAATTGATTAGATAAGATGCAAACTGCCAAATGGGGGGGGGGGGAGCTGAGGGCCTAGATATCATGTCCATACCTGCCAGGGAGCATCTGGCATGTGGTTGTAAACCCATCACTGCTCCTTAGGAGTCTTACACAAAAGAACAATTTTATTCATGATTCTTAAAGTGTTTAGTCTCCTTACTAATGATCTCTCAGATTTTGCTAAACCCACCCATTGTAGCCTCAAATTACTGCAAAGTCATGCTTGACGCCATCCTCCAAAATGGCAAAGTAAGAGAATGGGATTAAATTCAGTGAAGAGTAAAAAAGATCGAAATTTAAAAACACGAGTCTTAATCACACAATCTAAAATTATTTTAAAAAATCTTAGTCCTATTGAAAAGTAAAGTTTGAACACAATAAAAATGCATTTAATTTTGATTATTGCTCAAAAATATACAGAAATAAAAATAATATATTTTCTTTTTGATCTATGGCAGGGAAATAAAATATAAGTGAGATGTAAAGCAAACAATTCATTATGCTGGCTAAATTTTATTTTAATAATTAGATTTTTTTTATATTTGTAATGTATACCGTCTGGATTTTATTACCATGCTACATATGTAGCACTGTGTAATTTGTTAGCCTAATAATTTTGGGGCTTATTTTAGAAAGGGTATGTAAAATGTAATATCTATTAAATATTTAATATAACATTTAGTTAAAATTAAAAAGCAATCCCTGTTTATTTTAATAACAAATAGAAAGGAAGAAACCTTTTCAAAATAAAGTACTAAAGAAGGGAGGACAGGAGAGAGTAATGGGATAGAGAAGGTTAGAGAGCATGGGTGGGCTGTCATCAACAATAGAACACAGAAATTCAGCCACAAGTAAAATTAATCCAAGTAACTCATATTTTCTAAATGGTTAGCTCTTATATATGAGAAATTAAAGAAATCTGCAAATTTTTCCACCAAATGGTATAGTAAGCCATGGAGAAAGCATTCTTACAGTGGCAAGAAAAAGTATGTGAACCCTTTGGGATTACGTGGAGTTTTGCATGAATTGGTTATAAAATGTGCTCTGATCTTCATCTAAGTCACAACAATTTGAAAAACACAGTCTGCTTAAAATAATACAACACAAACATTATATGTTTTCATGTTTTTATTGAACAGAACATGTAAACATTCACAGTGCAGGGTGAAAAAAGTATGTGAACCCCTAGCCTAATGACTTCTCCAAGAGCTAATTGGAGCCAGGAGTGAGCCAACCTTTAGTCCAATCAGTGTGATATTATTGGATGTGTTGCTGAAAGTTGTCTTGCCCTTTAAAAACACATACCAGTTTTGGGTTTACTGGTTTCAAGAAGCACTGCCTGATGTGAACCATGCCTCGCAGAAAAAAGCTCTCAGTAGACCTACGATCATGAATTGTTGACTTGCATGAAGCAGGAAAGGGTTACAAAAGTATCTCCAAAAGCCTTGATGTTCATGTGTCCACGGTAAGACAGACTGTCTACAAATGGAGAAAGTTCAGCACTGCTGCTGCTCTCCCTAGGCATGGTCGTCCTGTAAAGATGACTGCAAGAGCACAGCGCAGAATGCTTAATGAGTTGAAGAAGAATCCTAGAGTGTCAGCTAAAGACTTACAGAAATCTCTGGCACATGCTAACATTTTTGTTGACACATCTACAATAAGGAAAACATTAAACAAGAATGGAGTACATGGGAGGACACCACGGAGGAAGTCATTGCTGTCCAAAAAGAATATTGCAGCACGTTTGAAGCTTGCAAAAGAGCACATGGATATTCCACAGCACTACTGGCAAAATATTCTGTGGACAGATGAAAATTGAGTTGTTTGGAAAAAACACACAACACTATCAGGGTTATTCAAAGAGCTCCGAATTGCTTGAGAAAGGTAACCGAACGCTGAAAATCAGCGTTCGGTTACCTTTCCTGGCCATTCGGCTATCCAGAGAGCAGGCAATTCGCCAAATCCTGGCAATTTTGCATGAACATACAGTGCCTGTTCGGTGCCTGTTCGAGGGCAGTGAATTCCCATGAAAAAGCACTGCTTCGGCTATTCAGAGAACACAAACCAGCAGTGAAAGGTTCCCGAAATGCCCTGCCATTCGGTGGTTTCATGCGGTAAGTTAATTCAGGAGAATCCCATAGACTTCAATGTTAAAAATATTCCCGTTTTAATTCAATATCTAATAAACCGTTCATTATGAAATTCTGCAGTAAAGGGTCTATTTATATATTTTTTAGGATATTTTAAGCATTTTTCTTAATTTTTTTTTTTTTAAAAGTCCGATTTTTTTTTTAAAGTTTACTTCTTTTTTCTGTAACAGCCCTTTTTAGTATCATTCCCTGGACCTCATATGCAAATTTCAGACATTTTCGTTCAGTAGTTTCTTTGCAAACAGCGTTTCATTTTCACATATTCACACAAACTATTTTGCTAATTTATTCACCTCCCTCGTCTGCGGTCTCGGCTGCTTCGGCTGCTTCGGCTGTGTTCGGCTCCTGCTCGGGCTTGGTTTTCGGCAGGTTAATCCAGATGTTTTCGTGGCTTTTCTGCATGCATTCGGTGGGTTTTGCGGTTAGTTTTCGGCGAGTTTGCGGCAGCCTTTCCCTGCAATTCGGGGACCCTGTGGTGTTTGCTGAATACACCGCAGGGTCACCGAAATGGGATCGGCAAAAGGAACCGAATTGAAGAGAACGAAAAGTCACCGAACGTGCGGTGACTTTTCGAATCTCTTTGAATAACCCTTGATAATGTTTGTGTTGTATTATTTTAAGCAGACTGTGTTTTTCAAATTGTTGTGACTTAGATGAAGATCAGAGCACATTTTATGACCAATTCATGCAAAACTCCACGTAATCCCAAAGGGTTCACATACTTTTTCTTGCCACTGTATATAATGTGTATAGCATGGCTACATTTTTAAACTGCCATAGTCTGCAGGTACCCAGAACATACTTGAAAATGAGAGAAATCTCAATGTATCCTTCCTGGTAAAATACTTTATAAATAAATAAATGATTTTCAGATAAAAACCTTGTTTGGTACACATTTTAAAACACCTTAAAGGAACACTATGCACATTGACCACCAATTTAAATTGAGAGTTTTAGTGCCCCGAGCGTCCTCATCCCTCACCACCCTCTGGGTTTAGCGAGTGACGTGGTCAGATTCCCGACCATTGGGTCCTTTGGGTACCAGGCCCATCGAATGGATATCACTGCTCTTTGCATTGAGATCCATTTGATTGGCGGCTTTCCTGCAGTCATGTCAAATGCTGCATTTTACAGGAAATGACAGCTTGCTACATCCAAGGAAAGCGGGTCAAGTGGAGGGCATGAAAGGAGGTAGTCACGTCCCCTGCACCTGGTTCTCGATGACCGGCAGCAGCGTCCTTGCTGGTCGACCGAGGAGTGAAGTATCTGCTGATCGCGGCCATGGGTCAGTAACACAGGAAGGGCGCGGTGTGATGTTGCGGCACTCACCAGATTCAAATACCGGGAAGTGAGTCCAGCTCATTGTCTTGTCATGGTTTAACCTCCTTAGTGCATTCCTTGATACCTTGCTGATACGTTCTCTTATGTATGACCCTGGCTCTGCCTGACTACCTGTTCTGGCATTTTACCCTTAGCTCTGACTACCCGATCTAGCATTTAAACCCTTGGCTCTGACTGACTACCCGTTCTGGCATTTAACCTTTAGCTTTTTCTGACTGCTCGTTCTGGTATTTAACCCTTATCTTTTTCTGACTACCCATTCTGGCATTTAACCCTTAGCTTTATCTGACTACTCGTTCTTGAATCTAACCCTTGGCTCTTTCTGACTATTTGTTCTGGCATTTAACCCCTGGCTCTATTGAATTCTCATTCTGGTTTATTGTCTTTCTTTCTTTGTTTTGTCTGTCTGTTCACTGTTCTAGCTATCGGCTATCTAAAGACTGGCAGTGTAGGTAGATTACGTCTGCGTGTAGGGATCATAGATATTCTTGACAGATGTGAGTTTTAATCTTAACAAAAATGGGAGGAGTGTCCAGAGGAGGTCAGTGGTTAAAATTTTTATGTGTCCCCTGTCATTTTAACCGTAGAATGTCCCTTAGAAACATACAAAAACAAAACATCAGCAACCCAAGAGAACCTATTTCCTTTAATGTTATTCTAAATATTATCATAAACTATGAAGCAGGTTTATACAAACACCTATCTTGGTTCTCTCAAATGCAGGGCCGGCGCTAATGTAAGGCGGCACAGGCGGCCGCCTTACTGTCCTGGCCTGCTGCCAGTTTGAGGGGCGGAAAAATCAGATTTGCGGCGGCGCTGCAGTGTGTGTGCCTGTCTCAGTCCCATCCCACTAACACGAGCAGGCACACTGTGTAATTTGGCGCCGCCCCCACACGTGATCCACATAGCCCAGGAAAACAACTACAGGAGGAGCCACCAGCCCGCGTGCTTTCACTCTGCTGCGATGGAGGAGCGAGGCGGAGAGGAGATTTATTACCAGGTGTGAATAAACTAATGGGAGGGGGGTGTAGATTAATATACTGGGGGGGCTTTAAATTGCTGCACTGGGTCTGGGGCTGTATATTGCTATACTGGGGGGGCTGTAAATGGCTATACTGGGTCTGGGGGCTGTAAATAGATATACTGGGGGCTGTAAATGGCTATACTGGGTCTGGGGGCTGTAAATGGATATACTGGGTCTGGGGGCTGTAAATGGATATACTGGGTCTGGGGGCTGTAAATGGATATACTGGGGGGTGTAAATTGCTATACTGGGTCTGGGGGCTGTAAATTGATATACTGGGTCTGGGGGCTGTAAATGGATATACTGGGTCTGAGGGCTGTAAATGGATATACTGGGTCTGAGGGCTGTAAATGGATATACTGGGGGGGCTGTAAATTGCTATACTGGGTCTGGGGGCTGTAAATGGATATACTGGGTCTGGGGGCTGTAAATGGATATACTGGGTCTGGGGGCTCTAAATGGATATACTGGGTCTGGGGGCTCTAAATAGATATACTGGGTCTGGGGGCTGTAAATGGATATACTGGGTCTGGGGGCTCTAAATAGATATACTGGTGGGGGGCTGTAAATTGAAATACTGGGTCTGGGGGCTGTAAATAGATATACTGGGGGGGCTGTAAATGGATATACTGGGTCTGGGGGGCTGTGTAAATAGATATACTGGGGGGGGGCTGTAAATGGATATATACTGGGGGGCTGTAAATGGATATACTGGGTCTGGGGGCTGTAAATAGATATACTGGGGGGCTGTAAATTGCTATATACTGGGTCTGGGGGCTGTAAATGGATATACTGGGTCTGGGGGCTATAAATGGATATACTGGGTCTGGGGGCTGTAAATAGATATACTGGGGGCTGTAAATTGCTATAACTGGGTCTGGGGGCTGTAAATGGATATACTGGGTCTGGGGGCTGTAAATGGATATACTGGGTCTGGGGGCTGTAAATAGATATACTGGGGGGCTGTAAATTGCTATACTGGGTCTGGGGGCTGTAAATTGATATACTGGGTCTGGGGGCTGTAAATTGATATACTGGGTCTGGGGGCTGTAAATTGCTATACTGGGTCTGGGAGCTGTAAATAGATATACTGGGGGGGCTGTAAATGGATATACTGGGTCTGGGGGCTGTAAATGGATATACTGGGGGGGCTGTAAATTGCTATACTGGGTCTGGGGGCTGTAAATTGATATACTAGGTCTGGGGGCTGTAAATGGATATACTGGGTCTTGGGGCTGTAAATAGATATACTGGGGGGCTGTAAATTTTGCTATAACTGGGTCTGGGGGCTGTAAATGGATATACTGGGTCTGGGGGCTGTAAATGGATATACTGGGTCTGGGGGCTGTAAATGGATACTGGGGGGCTGTAAATTGAAATACTGGGTCTGGGGGCTGTAAATAGATATACTGGGGGCTGTAAATGGCTATACTGGGTCGGGGGCTGTAATGGATATACTGGGTCTGGGGGCTGTAAATAGATATACTGGGGGGCTGTAAATAGATATACTGGGTCTGGGGGCTGTAAATGGATATACTGGGTCTGAGGGCTGTAAATGGATATACTGGGGGGGCTGTAAATTGCTATACTGGGTCTGGGGGCTGTAAATGGATATACTGGGTCTGGGGGCTGTAAATGGAATATACTGGGTCTGGGGGCTCTAAATAGATATACTGGGTCTTGGGGTTGTAAATGGATATACTGGGTCTGGGGGCTGTAAATAGATATACTGGGGGGGCTGTAAATGGATATACTGGGTCTGGGGGCTGTAAATAGATATACTGGGGGGCTGTAAATTGAAATACTGGGTCTGGGGGCTGTAAATAGATATATACTGGGGGCTGTAAATGGATATACCTGGGTCTGGGGGCTGTAAATAGATATACTGGGGGGGCTGTAAATGGATATACTGGGTCTGGGGGCTGTAAATAGATATACTGGGGGGGCTGTAAATTGCTATACTGGGTCTGGGGGCTGTAAATGGATATACTGGGTCTGGGGGCTGTAAATGGATATACTGGGTCTGGGGGCTCTAAATAGATATACTGGGGGGGCTGTAAATTGCTATACTGGGTCTGGGGGCTGTAAATGGAGGGGTCTGGGGGCTGTAAATAGATATACTGGGGGGGCTGTAAATTGCTATACTGGGTCTGGGGGCTGTAAATTGATATACTGGGTCTGGGGGCTGTAAATTGCTATACTGGGTCTGGGAGCTGTAAATAGATATACTGGGGGGGCTGTAAATGGATATACTGGGTCTGGGGGCTGTAAATGGATATACTGGGGGGCTGTAAATTGCTATACTGGGTCTGGGGGCTGTAAATTGATATATACTGGGTCTGGGGGCTCGGGGCTGTAAATGGATATACTGGGTCTGGGGGCTGTAAATAGATATACTGGGGGCTGTAATTGCTATACTGGTCTGGGGCTGTAAATGATATACTGGGTCTGGGGGCTGTAAATGGATATACTGGGTCTGGGGGCTGTAAATAGTAAGATATACTGGGGGCTGTAAATTGAAATACTGGTCTGGGGGCTGTAAATAGATATACTGGGGGGCTGTAAATTGAAATACTGGGTCTGGGGGCTGTAAATAGATATACTGGGTCTGGGGGCTGTAAATAGATTTACTGGGGGGCTGTAAATAGATATATGGGGGGCTGTAAATTGAAATATACTGGGTCTGGGGGCTGTAAATTGATATAACTGGGTCTGGGGGCTGTAAATAGATTTACTGGGGGGGCTGTAAATAGAAAAACTGGGGGGCTGTAAATTGAAATACTGGGTCTGGGGGCTGTAAATAGATATACTGGGGGGCTGTAAATTGAAATACTGGGTCTGGGGCTGTAAATTGAAATACTGGGTCTGGGGCTGTAAATAGATATACTGGGTCTGGGGGCTGTAAATAGATTTACTGGGGGGCTGTAAATAGATATACTGGGGGGCTGTAAATGGATATACTGGGTCTGGGGGCTGTAAATGGATATACTGGGGGGGCTGTAAATTGCTATACTGGGTCTGGGGGCTGTAAATTGATATACTGGGTCTGGGGGCTCGGGGCTGTAAATGGATATACTGGGTCTGGGGGCTGTAAATAGATATACTGGGGGCTGTAAATTGCTATACTGGGTCTGGGGCTGTAAATGGATATACTGGGTCTGGGGGCTGTAAATGGATATACTGGGTCTGGGGGCTGTAAATAGATATACTGGGGGCTGTAAATTGAAATACTGGGTCTGGGGGCTGTAAATAGATATACTGGGGGGCTGTAAATTGAAATACTGGTCTGGGGGCTGTAAATAGATATACTGGGTCTGGGGGCTGTAAATAGATTTACTGGGGGGCTGTAAATAGATATACTGGGGGCTGTAAATTGAAATACTGGGTCTGGGGGCTGTAAATTGATATACTGGGTCTGGGGCTGTAAATAGATTTACTGGGGGGGCTGTAAATAGAAAAACTGGGGGGCTGTTAAATTGAAATACTGGGTCTGGGGGCTGTAAATAGATATACTGGGGGGCTGTAAATTGAAATACTGGGTCTGGGGGCTGTAAATTGAAATACTGGGTCTGGGGGCTGTAAATAGATATACTGGGTCTGGGGGCTGTAAATAGATTTACTGAGGGGCTGTAAATAGATATACTGGGGGCTGTAAATTGATATACTGGGTCTGGGGGCTGTAAATAGATATACTGGGTCTGGGGGCCGTAAATAGATATACTGGGGGGCTGTAAATTGCTATACTGGGGGGCTGTAAATTGATATACTGGGTCTGGGGCTGTAAATTGATATACTGGGTCTGGGGGCCGTAAATAGATATACTGGGGGGCTGTAAATTGATATACTGGGTCTGGGGCTGTAAACTGATTTACTGGGGGTGTAAATTGCTTTGCTGGTGGGTGTAAATCATGTACTGGGGGTGTAAAATGATATGCAGGGGGTTTGAATAAACTGATATTGGTACATTACCTTTTTTTATTGCTGTGGAGCTCTGTTATACACTCATTCACACTGCACATTACTGTGAGTTTTATTGCTGTGGATTCTGTGATACGCTCATACACACCGCACATTACTGTGAGTTTTATTACTGTGGAGCTCTGTGATACGCTTTTACACGCTGCACATTACTATGAGTTTTATTGCTGTGGAGCTCTGTGATACGCTCATACACTCTGCACATTACTATGAGTTTTATTGCTGTGGAGCTCTGTGATACGCTTTTACACACTGCACATTACTGGAAGGTTTATTGAAGTGAGCTCTGTAATTTGCAGTGTGTATAAGTACATCAATAAGGTAGACGTATCTTATAAACCTGAATTGCTCCTGGTGAGGGTATAAATAAAACCCACCAGTTTCTCTCATGGCTGAGAAGCCGCATGAGGACATGTGGTTGCTTAGAAAGCAGCTTTTGGTTTCATTAGGAAGGACTAGCCTGACCCAGAGGTGTCGTGATGCGGCAGAAGAGCTTACACTTTAATGACCATTCAAATAAACCAAAACCTCTGTGTTTTGTTTAACATGGAGCTACAGGGGTGAGCAGGGCTGGACTGGGACAGAAAATCAGCCCTGGATGTCATCCAGACCGGCCCAATTTAATTATGCAAATACGCACAAATATAGTATATAATCCAACTGGATCGCTCAACCAATCGCTCTACAGATACTGGAGTTGCTGCAGAGCGATTGGGTAAAGCACCGCAGTGGCACTGAGGTCAAGTGTGCACCATGCCTTAAGGTGAGGCGGGATGCGCAGAGGGTCTCACCGGCACGGTGGCCGCAATATGAGACTGCGTCTGTTTTGCAGTGTGGAAGTTCTCACCTCACCCATTAAGGGCAGCGCGAGCCACGCGGTGAACCAGCATTCACACTGGCCCACAGAGCCATCGGCCCACCGGGAATCTCCCTGTAGTCCCTATGGCCAGTACATGCCTGGGGTGAGCGCAAATGACAACTTATTTCTTGGTATGTTTTAGAGATTATTATGCATCTCAATGCTGATTGACATGGTATGGTAGGGATGGGGGGGGGGGCACCAAAACGCACCTTCGCCTGAGTAGACAAAAATGCTTGCACCGGCCCTGCTCAAATGTGTTTGCTCAACCTATTTTACTGCTGAAGTTAAACACTGGTGTAGCAGAATGGGAATCTACAATTCGAAGGATTATTTACCTGGGATTTTGTGTTCTCCAGACATTTATTTGTGGGCACTTGTTTGAGAAAGGAAAGGTTCCACAGCAGTGAACCCAAGCTCCATTTTGTTAATTAATGCCTTGTTCTAAAGCTGTGTAGGTATGACACAGCACTGCATGATCAGACCCGTCACAGATACCAATTGCTTGTAAACCTCAGACATCGAACATGTTACTCTAAGCATGTTGAGATAACACAGGGTCTGAAAAAAGCAAAAAAAGGTAAATACAAGAGGATCAAAAGGATCAAGACTTATGCTGAAGTTCACATATCAAATAGAGAATCAGAGAATGCTAGACATGACAGATTTAAGCAAAGGAGAAGTTGCAAGGTCAGCGACCTAATGCGTCAGTAAAAGGGGAATCAGGAATAGTGAGTCAGGAGATGGGGAAATCAACAACAGTGACTCAGTCAACAGAAGAGGAATAAGAAAACCCTGAGGCAATTACCTGAGCTTTGGAATGTGATTGACACTTGCAAACATCATACATGATCTTTTGAGTCATGTTCGCATTATAAAGACGTCACAGGGGACATGATCATTTAGGGGGCATCTTCCTCTGGGCTATAGGCAATCTTAGAAACATAGAAACATAGAAAAATGTCGGCAGATAAGAACCTTTCGGCCCATCTAGTCTGCCGAATTATGCTGAAGTTCACATATCAAATAGAGAATCAGAGAATGCTAGACATGACAGAATTAAGCATTAGTGCTTTCCTTGTTGCACTGTCTAAAAATAATGCACTATGATGTATTGCAGGGGTCAGCAACTGTGCCCCCAGATGTTTTGGAACTCTATATCCCATGATTCTCAGCCAATCACTAAGTTGTCTGGACCTCATGGGAAATGTAGTTCAAAAAAGGTTGGAGGCCAAGAGTTGCTGACCCTTGATGTGTTCAATGGATTGTTATACCAGTTGGAAGGCGTTTTTTTTCCTTAGTGGCTCAAATGGTTTTGCAGCACATCAGGAGGAATACAAGAACAAAAAAGGGGAAATTGTGGCAAATATGAATTCTCAACTAAGGGCGTAACCTGCACAATTAATCTCAACAAATAAGGAGAGATGCACAAAGAGGAATTGCATCAAGAGAATTCTGAAAATGATAATCTTTATTGAGCAACATTGGATTAAACAGATCGACAGATGTTAGAAATACTAACAAATACCAGCCTTGTGCTAAATCAACACCATATTCAGAGATAATCATAAAACACTCCACACAGATGCACACGATGTACCAAATACTAGTAATAATCATAATGTATCATAATAACTATCTCTCCAACAAGGCAGAAATCCTCTATAACATTCAGTGGTAAATAATATAGTCAGTGTTTACAATTGCCATTGTTCGTACTCCAGTATAAAGTTACAGCGTACTGGAACAAAAAAAAAGTTAGTCTTCTCTGTTGTGGATGGTGATAAAGTCAAATAGTTAAATTCACAGAAGAAAGCTCATTTAGATATATGGTTACTGATAAGAAGGGGCTGCATGTTTATATTTACATAATAGGTTTGGCAACAGGGGATGATAAAATGGTAATATTTCTTGTTTATATAACCTGTGACGCAGTGAACTTTTAATTATGTAATTATTAATGAAGGAATATGGCGTTTATATTCCACTCAGGTATAGGTGTTGTGTGTTTTACTTGCTAAAGGTTGTGCAGGTAAAGTTATACACTTACAGGGTTATTCAGAGAAGGATGAAACTCTGGAGAACTTTCGGATTTAAGTGAAAATTCTACGTCAAAATAGCTGGTTTGGAAAGTGAGCTAAATGGGAGAATTTTTCTGGTTTGGTTATTTTGACCTAGAATTAATTTTCACATCTCCATAATTTCTCCAGAGTTTCACTTTTCTCTGAATAACCCTGCTAGTTAATTTTTCTTTAATTCCCGGCCTCTGTACCCCACACCAAAATACAAAGGGCAACATTCCAACGTTGCTGCTAACTTAATCAGAGCGGTTTAAAACTTAACAACTCCATAGACTGTAATCGCTCTGGTAAGTTTACAACAGCTCTGGTTAAGTTAACACCAACCTTGAAATAGGACCCAAAGCGTGCTCTCCCTTTTCTTTTTACCTGTCCTCGTTAAGCCCTAAAGGACCAATGACGTAACTGTTACGACATAAATGCATTGACTTTAAGGACCCTTGGTCCTTAACGAGTTAATTTACTGGCAGAGCTAGCAGGAATATTTTACTGTTATTGAATGGTGAGTGTTACATTTTCTGTGTTGATATATATATATATATATATATATATCTTTCATTGGGTGTGCTTTAGTATTTTCATTACCGGTTATCTATACTGTACAGACATATTATAAAACAAAGCACACAATGAGTAAGGGCTTTAACACCAGACTGAAACAAGTCGTGTATACTGATAAGGCAAGAATATAAAGTTTCACTTGTTTATGTGCTTACTCTGTTATGATTTATTGCTTAAAGAGAGCCAGAAATTACTTTGGACTTCCCAAGAGGGACGAACAATACCTCCCCTGTAATTCCCTAATGTTTTTCTCACCCGCTTTCAAAATTGATGTTTATGTCTAGTACGCATTTTTTAATGAAATTAAAATTAATGTTTAATCTTATAATCTGTATCTTCTTTGTCTGCTTGACTTCCTAAAGACATAAAGGATCTTATATCTGAGGTCACAAAGGTGTTAATTTCAGAACACGACCCAGACATGAAAAAAAATAATAGCCCATTCACTCTGTACTTGTCATGTACGGCAAACCCAATAAGGTTAGTCTAGACGAGACTGGTCAGACTGAGTAATCAATACACATAAACAGCGGTTGCTAGCCAGGTATTTTGTTTGTGGACAGATTTTGCCCACTAAAAACTGTCCCATCTACTAAGACATTTTTCTTTCCGTGATGATTTCATATTTCTTTTAAAAATTTCCAGTCCGTGATTCCTTGAGAAAACTTAATGCAAAATATTGTGTTTGTGAGACGTTTTAAATAAACTTCTTCGTGTTTATATATATATATATATATAAAAAACAACACCTCAATCCCAGGTGCTGCACCTGTCCCAATTTAATATGTTAAAGTGGTTATGTCAACAACAATATTCTTTGCCTAAGTTAATTTAACCCTTTAAAAACTCTAGGTTATATTATTTTTATTTCTGTTTAGTTCAGTCATGTACACGGGCAGCACACAAGTACTACACATGGGCAAAACTTTCATTATACCCTTGCTCCAGCCGCCTTATGCAAGTTATTCACAACAAAAGACTGTCACAGTGAATTTGCGGTTTGCGTTCGCTTAAAAAATGCATTGGATCTTCTGATTTACTTTGTTACTTTTTATAATCCGTGCCGCCATCAAGGTGATAAAAGGTTGGGTTAGTGAAGGATCCCCACAAGGAATACAAAATATAAATTAGGAGATAACCCTGACAGGTTAACCCAGTGGCGTAGCGTGGGTTGTCATCGCCCGGGGCCAGCCAAGAATTGTGCGCCCCCCCCCCACCTGTGGACACGTTATCGATATTGCCCCAGCTCTCACATGGATATTGCCCCAGCTCACACATGGATTTGCCCCAGCTCATGGATTTGCCCCAGCTCATGGATTTGCCCAGCTCATGGATTTGCCCCAGCTCATGGATTTGCCCCAGCTCACACATGGATTTGCCCCAGCTCACACATGGATTTGCCCCAGCTCACACATGGATTTGCCCAGCTCATGGATTTGCCCCAGCTCATGTATTTGCCCCAGCTCACACATGGATTTGCCCCAGCTCACACATGGATTTGCCCAGCTCATGGATTTGCCCCAGCTCATGGATTTGCCCCAGCTCACACATGGATTTGCCCCAGCTCACACATGGATTTGCCCCAGCTCACACATGGATTTGCCCAGCTCATGGATTTTCCCCAGCTCATGGACTTGCCCAGCTCATGGATTTGCCCCAGCTCATGGATTTGCCCCCCAAGCTCATGGATTTGCCCAGCTCATGGATTTGCCCCAGCTCACACATGGATTTGCCCCCAGCTCACACATGGATTTGCCCCCAGCTCATGGATTTGCCCAGCTCATGGATTTGCCCAGCTCATGGATTTGCCCCAGCTCATGGATTTGCCCCAGCTCACACATGGATTTGCCCCAGCTCACACATGGATTTGCCCAGCTCATGGATTTGCCCAGCTCATGGATTTGCCCCAGCTCATGGATTTTCCCCCCAGCTCATGGATTTGCCCAGCTCATGGATTTGCCCCAGCTCATGGATTTGCCCCCAGCTCATGGATTTGCCCCCAGCTCATGGATTGCCCCCAGGTCATGATTTGCCCAGCTCATGGATTTGCCCCAGCTCATGGATTTGCCCCAGCTCATGGATTTGCCCCCAGCTCATGGATTTGCCCAGCTCATGGATTTGCCCCCAGCTCATGAATTTGCCCCCAGGTCATGGATTTGCTCAGCTCATGGATTTGCCCCCAGCTCATGGATTGCCCAGGTCATGGATTTGGCCCAGCTCATGGATTTGCCCCCAGGTCATGGATTTGCCCAGCTCATGGATTTGCCCAGCTCATGGATTTGCCCCCAGGTCATGGATTTGCCCAGCTCATGGATTTGCCCCCAGGTCATGGATTTGCCCAGCTCATGGATTTGCCCCCAGCTCATGGATTTGCCCCCAGGTCATGGATTTGCCCAGCTCATGGATTTGCCCCCAGCTCATGGATTTGCCCCCAGGTCATGGATTTGCCCCAGCTCATGGATTTGCCCAGCTCATGGATTTGCCCCCAGCTTACACATGGATTTGCGCAGCTCTCACCTGGATATTGCTCCAGCTCCGGCAGGGGTTGAGGGGACCCAGATGCCGGGCAGCGCCGGAGTGCCTGCCCGGTCCTGAAGAGTCCGTCCTGTTGAAGGTGATGCGGCTGCGTGGCGTGCGTGCGCAGGTCACGCGGTCCGGCCAGTCAGGTGGTACAGAGACTCAGTACCACCTGAATAGCCGGACCACGTGACCGGCTGCGCCTGCACGCAGTCGCCTCCCTTTAACAGGACGGACTCTTCAGGACCGGGCAGGCACTCCCGCGCTGCCCGGCATCTGGGTCCCCTCAACTCCCGGGCAAATGCGCCCCTAACAAAACTGCGCCTGGGGCCACGGCCCCCCCAGCCCCCCCCCACGCTACGCCACTGGGTAACCTGGCTCAAGGGTCTCCTAATTAGTTAGCAGTTGTGCTGATACAAAAATAAAGAGGAAGAGATCCACTATCAGGGTTATTCAGAGAGAGGTGAAAACCAGGAGAATGACTAGAGAAGTGTAAATTCAAACAGGGTTATTCAAAGAGAGGTGAAAAGCAGGAGAATGACTGGAGAAGTGAAAATTCAAACAGGGTTATTCAAAGAGAGGTGAAAAGCAGGAGAATGACTGGAGAAGTGAAAATTCAAACAGGGTTATTCAAAGAGAGGTGAAAAGCAGGAGAATGACTGGAGAATGGAAAATTTTAGGTAAAAATAGCCGATTTGGAAAGTGAGATGAATGGAAGAATTTTTCTGGTTTGGCTATTTTGACCTAGAATTTTCACTTCTCCAGTCATTCTCCTGGTTTTCACCTCTCTCTGAATAAACCTGTAGGTGTAGAAAATATCAAAAGGTACTAACCAATATTAAAGGTACCTATATGTGAAAGCCACATTACTATAATTAAAATAAACAGGGGCGTGGCCGGGACGTCCAGGAAGATGGCCGCTTGATCGGTGAGCTCCGCTGAGCGCGCTGTGTTTACCCCTTCTCCGCTGCACATTCGCACCCATGGGTAAAGCCAGGAAGCCCCCACACACTCCTGGCCCCCCAGAGCTTGCTGGAACACCGCAGACAGGGTCCATTAGGCCGTTTTTGGCCCCCCTTTCAACCGCTGAAAACGCTGACCCGGAATCCAAGATGGCCGCCGCCGCATGCTCCTCGGCCTCCAGCTCTCCAACGCACTCGGTGAGTGTCTGGGACCCCCCAAATGACCTCCGCCAGCTCCTACAATATCTCCCCAGTAAAGAGGACTTAGCCATTGCCACCACTGAACTGGGAGCTTCCCTCCTTTCAGAAATCCGCGCGCTGCGCACAGATCTTGGCGGTATTCAAACCAGACTGCAGCACGTGGAGGTGACGCAGGAGCAACAGTCTGCTACGATAGTGGCCCACTCCGCTGCAATAACCACGCAGCGCTCAGCCCTACAAATGATGGCTCGCCATCTGGAAGACGTAGAGAACAGAAACCGCCGGAATAACATCAGGATTCGAGGCCTCCCGGAGATAGAAAACACGCAGGAGGAATTGAAATGCACCCTCATCGCTTTATTTAACGAAGTTTTGGGACGGGACCCGGCTACAGTTATCGAAATGGAACGCTATCACAGAGCACTGAGACCGAAGGGCCCACCTGACGCTCCCCCACGTGATGTGATTTGCTGCCTTTTACGCTACCCGCTGAAAGACTCCATACTGGCAGCGACCCGAGGTTCTCGCACCATTGATTTTGCGGGGGCAAAGATTTCGCTATTTCAGGATCTCTCACCCGCCACCCTGCAGTCCACCCAGCTCACGGCTGCCTTGCAGGACATGAAAATTCAATATAAGTGGCTATTTCCATTTGGCCTTCAAGTCCGCACACCATCGGGACCCCGCAGCCTTCGCAGTGAGCTGGACCTCCCGCTGTTTCTGGAGGAACTCTCTCTTCCACCGGACACGCTTCCGGCTTGGCCAGACCTGGCACTGTTGTATATGCCGCCAGAACAGGCCCCAGCACGCCCGCGAAGATCCCGCCGCAGACGCCGTTCCTCCTCCTCGCAGGCACCGGTGAATTGAACGGGCTTCCATTGGTTCCGCTTACGTTGTCCTGAGACCTCTGGACCTCTCCTTCTGATGCGGACACCGCCCTTACCTGACACCGGCACCTAACCGGTTTGATGACCTGGACAACGTCAGTATCCTTTTTTTTTATATATATGCTTCTTGGCCTGAGAGGCCCTCGTACGATATGTCATCGGGCCTGAGGTGCGCCTGGTTGCCGAAGCCTCCTCCCCGGCTGACTTATGCAATACGGCTGGAGGCGAGGTTCCTTTTCACCCTTGACCCTACCCCAGCCTGCCCTTACCGTTTACGGCCTACCGCACTGCAAGATTCCATGCGCCTCAGGGGCGGCCTGTGCGAACTGTTATTTTTCTTTTTTTTTTTTTTCCTGAGTACACCCGTGTACGTATCCGAACGGGGGGCTGCGCGTTCAGCGCCTCCTGAGTGATTTTTGACTTTTCTTTTTGAACCTTTTGACAACAAAAATTTTTACTTATTTTCTTCCGCTGCTTTCTTAATACCTGTTGCTAAATTGCACTCTCAATTTATTGTTATAATACTTGACTTTCACTGTTGACCGTCCCGCGCCGGGTAACCCCCACGAGTCAGTGCCTACACAGTGTTGTGTGGTGTACGCACCCCCCTCTGTGACCTGGGACTCCCCCGCGCCCACTCGGCGACGTGGTGGATTGTCTCTTTAGGCACGTGCTCCTTGTGTATATAGTTGTACCATTGTAATTGGTTATTTGTCTTTGTTCCCCTGTACCTGGTTGGCCCTACTGGGAGCTCCCCCATATCCCCTTCTTGGTCCCTTCATATTGTTATCCCTCTCACGATTATACCATGGCCACCGTCCCCCGCACTCTTAAAGTTCTCTCCATTAACGCAAAAGGTCTGAACATACCCGAAAAGCGCCATGCGGCCCTCAGGGAATTTACTTCACTTCACGCGGATGTAGTATTGGTGCAGGAAACCCACTTTCCACAGGCCCGGCCTCCCTCTTTCAAAAGCCACAAATATCCTACAGGTTATTTTAGCAATGCCACTGCTGGTAAAGTTTGCGGAACGGCGGTGTTGTTTTCTCGCTCCATTCCATTTAGCAACTCGACCTCCTTGTTAGATCCCGCTGGTCGTTACACGTTTGTGAAGGGCCAAATTGGTGCGCAATGGTACACTTTCGTTTCCATATACCTCCCGAATCGACGGCAACACTCCGCCATTCGTACTATACTTCGTCGCCTGCAGGATTTTCAGGAGGGTATCTTAGTGGTGGGAGGTGACCTCAACCTGCCGCTTGACGCTCGCCTGGATACCTCTAGAGGTGTCACTAGCACCCCACACTCCGTCCTCCGCCGCACTCGACTTGCGCTACAATCCCTGAGATTGATGGACTGCTGGCGCTCGCTCTTCCCCTCCACACGGGACTACACGTATTATAGCGCTCCGCACCAGCTCTACACACGCCTTGACTATATCTTTCTTCCTTTTGGTAGTATGCACCTTTTGGAATCTGCCTCCATTGGTCCCATGACCTGGTCGGATCACTGCCCGGTCCTGATCACGCTCTCCTCCCCTCTCGCCCGCCCTAGGGAGAAACTCTGGCGCCTCAACGAATCCCTTCTCACCGACCCCCAGATTAAAGAAGGCCTTCACGACGCACTGCACAATTATTTTACGGAGAATGATACACCCGACTGTTCCCCACAGATTATTTGGGAGACGCATAAGGCTGTCATCAGGGGCTACCTTATACAACAGGGCGCGCGGCGTAAGAGAGAGCGCATCGAACAGCAGGAATCCCTATTGCAGCGCATTGCGGCCCTGGAACGATCCCATAAACTGCACTCTGACGATGACGTCTATGCCGAATTGCTGGACCTTAGGTCACAGCTTCGGTCACTTTTTAATAACAGGGCCCAGAAGGCCTTCCTGACAGTGCGTAAAACCTTCCATGAACATGGAAATAAATGCGGCAGACTCCTAGCTAATGCCCTCCGAACCCACCGACAGGCTCTATATGTCACCCATCTTCGCACCCCTCAGGGTAAAACTGTCACTCTCCCGAAAGATATGCTTGGCCTCTTTCGTGATTATTTTACCACGCTATATGGCCTCACCCCGGCTCCCACCCAAACGGCCCCTGACGCCACCCAGCGCTTCCTTCGCACTCACTTACGCTCAAAACTGACGCCGCACATGAGGTCCTCTATTGAAGGTCCAATCACTGCGGAGGAATTGCATGAAGCGATCAAGCGAACGCCAGTGGGTAAGACCCCGGGGCCTGACGGTTTTACCCTTAAATACTATAAAGCGTGCGAAAAGCTCCTATCTCGCGCCTGGCTGGCTGCTTTTAACGGACTGACTGAACCTGCATCCCATATTGCCCCACAAACACTTTCTGCCACCATCACATTAATCCCTAAACCTGATAAGGATCACGCCCTGTGTGCCAATTATAGACCAATCTCCCTCCTGAATCAGGATGTAAAACTTTTTGCTAAGGTACTTGCGCTGCGAATCGCAAACCATATGAGACACCTGATCCACCCTGACCAGACGGGATTTATCCCAGGGAGGGAGGGGCGAGATAATACTACACTGGCCATTAACTTGATTCATGCTGTTCAGAGAACTGACACCGGTCCGACCCTGCTCCTCTCCACCGACGCTGAGAAGGCGTTTGATAGGGTACACTGGCCTTTTTTATTCCAGACTCTACAGCATATGGGATTTGGCCCCAACGCCCTGCGCTGGATAACCGCCCTATATGACTCACCTACCGCTCGCATTAATCTAAATGGCACCTTGTCCTCCCCCTTCACCATTAAAAACGGCACTCGACAGGGTTGCCCTCTTCCCCTCTTTTATTTGCATTATCTCTGGAACCCCTCCTTCAAGCTGTCAGGGCCAACCCCTCTATTCATGGTATCTGTGTTGGACGCCACACATATAAGGTGGCGGCATATGCAGATGATCTGCTATTTTTTGTACAGCAGCCCCAGATTTCCTTGCCTTCCCTCATTGAACTATTACGCGAATATGGCTCGCTCAGTAATTACAAAATTAATATGTCAAAATCGGAAATTCTGAACATTTCAATACCTGCTCCCCTTAGCACACACATTCAATCCACATTCCCCTTTCGATGGTGTACTACCTCCCTTAAATACCTCGGAGTTCACCTCACCCCAGCGGTATCAAATCTTTATACCACAAATTTTGTCCCCCTGCTTCGGGTCCTGGAAAAAGACCTTACTCGATGGGCCATCCCACACATCACGTGGTTTGGACGCATAAATGTCCTTAAAATGAATGTTCTTCCAAGAGTCCTTTATTTATTGCAGACCCTGCCGATACATGTCCCATCTGCCTTCTTCCGCTCCTTGCAGTCTCTCTTTATTAGATATGTATGGGCCGGGAGTAAACCAAGGCTGAGTGTGGCGCTGCTGACAGCTCCTCGCTCTCGTGGAGGTCTAGCTCTGCCACATTTGCAGCGCTATTACCAGGCTGTTCATCTTTTGCGATTGGTGGAGTGGAGCTTGGGTACCTCAGGTAAACAATGAATTGGCCGGCCGCTCGCTAACCTCCCTCCCTTGGCTTTTAGGCACCGCTGCCCCTACTGACATCCCCACACACCCGACAGTTTCGGTCACACTGGCCATCTGGCGACGGCTGCAGAGGCTCACACAGCTAGCCCCCTGGCCCTCTCCGCTTCTCCCTCTCAATCACTTACCGGCCTTCTCGCCACGACTGTTACCTCTCACTGACGCGGCTCTGCCACGAAACCCCCTGCCGGGCCTTTACATAGATGGGGACCGACCTAAAGCCCCGAAAGATGTACCGTTGACCCACCCCGACTCCTTTCTTACGACATTCCATATGCACTGCCTCATAACCTATCTCCGCTCCCTAGCTCCATTGGAAAAATACACTCGCCCACTGACCGTATTTGAACAAGTGATCACCCGTAAGACCCTTCCCCAACACGGCATATCGACTCTGTACGGTGTCCTGCAAAATCTTTCCCCCTCCACACCCCCCTACGTTGCGAAATGGGAGATGGAACTCCGCCAAACATTCACAGAGGAAGAGTGGAGTCAAATGTTTGCGCTCAATACTCGGTGTTCTATTGCTACTCGTACACAAGAAACGGCTTACAAGCTGCTGTCACGATGGTATAGGGCACCCACCACTATTGCTACATATTCAGTCACGGCAGATGCCTCCTGCTGGAGGTGCGGATCACAGCGCGCTGATCTCTTGCATATATGGTGGTCCTGCCCAGTGTTGCAACCCTTCTGGACACTGGTTCATGATGCCATTAGCAACATCTCTGACACTCCACCTTCCTATACGCCAGCGGCCATGCTGCTCCACCACACACCGCTGCCTGTGGACACCTACAGAAACTCACTTGATATTCGGCTACTGAACGCCGCCAAAGCGGTAGTACCCAGGCACTGGAAATCTCCGATAGCCCCCACTTTCCGAGAATGGCTAGACGAAGTCCAACGTATAAGAGATGTAGAGGATCTGATGCACCAATCCTCCGGCACCTCTGCCAAACACCTGAGGCGTTGGTTCTATTGGTCCACACCAGCCTGCTCCCCACCTCACAACTCTGTAGATCTCTCTTGACTGCAATTGAATAACAAATGATTGGCCAAACCCCCCAGCCCCCACCTTTCTCTTTTATTCCCTTGTCACAGGTTGTATCCCTACCTCCCCTCTTTTTTGCTTGAATTTGTACTATATGTATTTATATGTGATGTACACAGAGACGCTGTATCGAAAATGCACACTTTATTATCTGATATTTACGTCCCAAATAATTCGCAATTGATTGAATATGTGGCAATGCATTTAATGTCAAGTAATGTATGTTCTCAAATAACTTAATAAAACCTTTATTACAATAAAAAAAATAAAAACGTAAACATAAATAAAGAACTTTTATTAGACAAGAAAACCATAGACAACTATACAAATAATAAAGTTGTGTCGAGTGTAATAATGCGTGATAAAGTTTAAGGGTACTTCTGCCTGGAATCTAGGATATAACCTGGGGGTTACTGCAAATGTCGTATAAGATAAGAGTATTAGTAGGAAGTCTCAAAAAGACAAACATTCTCCCATTTAAAGAGTAAACAAAAGCAAGATATTATTATTGTCATCATTTATATAGCGCCAACAGTTTCCGCAGCGCTTTACAATAACCAAATGGAACGAGATACAGATAGACGGACATGAGATTGAAACAAGAGGTGTAGAGGGCCCTGCTCACAGGAGCTTAGTGTGAGAATGGAGTGTTTCAGACACACAGGGATAATGTGAAAGACCAAAATGTTGATTATGGAAACAAAAAGACCAATAATATCAAAAGTGATGCAAAAATTACCGTGATGGGGAAGAGGAGAAAAGGAGTAGTGACTGGGAAGAACATCGGTTCAGGAAGAAGAGCTAAGGTGGACCAAAATTACTTAAAAATGTCATAGAGAAATATAGAAAGAGATGACAACTATACATGCAAATATTATGCGGCGAACTCTATGTGAGCGAATTTAGAGGCCTGGGGCAGAATTATAAATTAATATTAATCCTAAAAAATTCTAATGGAAGCTATGCTCATGAGTACAATTTCCTGGTTACCCGCTGAATTCCACTTCTTTGATAATGATCATTGAGATGCATTCTTAATGAAAGTTATGGTAGACACTGTCTTTTCTTCAAAAGGATATCTATAATGGTCTATTGCTACTATACTATGTCACCAGTAATTTCTCTCTGGTAAATTACATAAATTTATATTCTAAGAACATTATTATTTATATTTAATAAATGTAGTTTTATTTACCTTTTTAAAGGAATGACTAAAATTTAATAACATTTTTAATCTGTAATCGTCAAAAGCAAATTGAAAGGGAAGCTGTTGATAGCATACATTGCCATCAGTCAAAACAGTCCAGGCTTATCTGATTGCTACATATACTCCGGGAAAGAGGTATGGGCTTGCGCAACCTTTATCTCAGAGTGTGCACACGTTACATTTATTAAATACAAACGGAAAATAATCCCAAAACTGTTCGTAAAACCCAGAAAGTGTAGATCATGCCCTAAAACATTGAATGCAACAGCAATTAACTGAGCAGACAAAGCCTCCTGCTCATGTCTATGAGTAGAGATAGTATCAAACACAGATTTTGAACTACCGTAGATACTCGAGTATAGCACGACCCGAATATAAAGCAATGGATAGAGATTTATTATGGAAATGAGAGAATATTCAAGACTCGAATATAACGCGAGGAACAAAATTTTACTGTACCAGTAAACAATTAAAATCCTTCCAAGTTCTCTTAACACAGTCAGGCTGCCCCTCAGGCCAGGGTGCTCTGCTCTAGAATGATTGCAGTTGTTACTAAGTATGAATCCACCGGCCACCCGTCTTCTTTACTAGCAATTAGATGGCCGGTGGAGGCAAGCGAGGTTAATGATTGGCTTAAACCGAGCATGCCATCTGGCTGTGATGGATCCCACCTTACCCAAATCTGGGAGTTCCTGAAGTGTTTGCAAGCATCAAGGAGCCCGCATTCACTTCAGCGAGACTACCGGAACCTCTGGGAGACTTGGGATCCAAAGCAAGGCAAGTTTTTTGGGGTTTTTTACACGCGATGCAGATGTCTCGAATATAATGCGACTCCTCCAATTTTAAGGTAAATTTTTGTCACCAAAATCTAGCGGTATACTTGAGTATCTATCTGATGGTACCTGATGGTACTGCCTGCCCATAGGAAGTTAGCTATAGTCATTGGAATTAAATCTTGCCAACTGTTTTTTTTTTTTTTTTTTTAAAAACTGCATTTAACAGTTATCATCACAAATTAGAGTGGGAGGTCTTACGAAAATGAACAGAAGACACAAATGCTGTCAGTGAAACCCTCTTTAAAATTGCTTTACCACATTAGAGAATTACTAGGTTTAGTATTTATTGAGTATTTTTATACTGCGACACATTTTGCTACTTTGCATAATCTAAGGTATACAAATAAAACCTAGTTTGGCAAAAGGAATGGACTGGACTGAAGCTAGATTTCTGCAACACACATCAAAAGTAAAGTCCAGAAAAGATGACTTAAAAATAATTATGCCTATATTGTTGTTGGGGTGTAATTTATGTTCACTGGGCATTTCATGATTGAAGTGTTCAACTTGCGAGTTTTAAGTTTAAACACAGAACATCATTGACTAGGCCTGGGGGTGCACAATTCTGGTTACAGGGCAACTCATTTAAACATTATACTTTGTGATATACAGGAAAGCCTTGGTTTCCTAATTACTGGTTATTTAGATAAGTCTCAAACCCTGACCTTTCCTTGCCCCACAAAACACTGAGCTGTTCACACCTGTATTTGGCCATAAATTGCACTGATAAAAACAAGGCTCAGTTGAAGCCTCTAATTTAGGATTAGTTCAGTTCCTTTATATGATGATAAATGATGTGGATGTAGCACTGATCTAAGGATAGTGACAGCCTTACTTGTTTTTCTGTATATTTTCGTGAAATGTATAACTCATACAGCAGTCTCATTGCTCAATGGACTAACCTAATCACAGTTAGCTACATCATGGCCAAAGAAAATTGGATTCATATTTGGGTTTTGCTGTTGCCATGGCAGGCCTAAAACATGAAGACTGAGAGATGTGTCACATTCAAGGTTACATGATGGAATTTATACATACAGTAATAAATAATCAAGACCGATGGAAAACAAGTCTTTGTTGAAAACTTAGGAGCCGGAAAGAAAACTCAGGAACCAAATCCACATTTTGATTTTTTATTTATAATTCTTGTATTTATTAAGGTTTCAAAAAAACAAAAGCAATGCAGTCAAACAGAAAACATCACAGGATACTTATTAAAGAGTTACAATCCCATGCAGGGCTTCAGATCTGTGATTATAGGATATGTCGGAAAGTCAGCATTAAAGGCACCAACACGGCAGAGCAGAATGGAAGTTGGAGAAAAGAAGAGGGATAAAAAAAGGAGGAAGTGGGGGGGGAGAAAAAGGAGAGGAGCAGAGGACACCCACACTTGTTTCATAATGTAACTCACTTTTCTAATATCAAGGCAATATTTTGGATACATACGAATGCTGATTATTCTAGAGATTTACATGGTTATTCAAAGAGATCCGAATGGCTGCCGAAAATCAGCGTTTGGTTACCTTTCTTGGCCATTCGGATATCCAGAGAGCAGGCAGTTTGCCAAATGTTGGCGAATTGCCAGCACATACTGTTCGGTGCCTGTTCGAGGGCAGTGAAATCCCCATAGCTTCGTCTATTCAGAGAACAAAAACCAGCAGTGAAAAGTTGCCAAATTGCCCTGCCATTTCGTTGGCTTCATGCGGCAGATTTATTCAGGCGAATCCCATAGGCTTCAATGTTAAAAATATTCCCGTTTTAATTCAATATCTAATAAACCGTTCATTATAATATTCTGCAGTAAAAAGTCTCTCTATAGATTTTTTAGGATATTTTAAGCATTTTTCGTGATTTTTTGCAAATTTTTTTTAAACGTTTGTTCTTTTTTCTGTAACAGCCCTTTTTATTATCATTCATTTGATCTCATATGTAAATTTCAGGAATTTTCACTCAGTAGTTTCTTTGCAAACAGCGTTTCACTTATCAAACATTCAACCGTACTGTTTGTTTTTTTCACTCCATTCGTCTGCGGTGTCGGGTTTTTCCGGCGGCTGCGCTGCCTGTGATCGGCTCCAGCTCGGGTTTTTCCGACATTTTCGGCGCAGTTAATCCAGATGTTTTTGTGGGTTTTCGGTGTGCCTTCACCGGGTTTTGCGGTGAGTTTTCAGTGGGTTTGCGGTGACTTTTCCCTACATTACGACGGCCCTGTGTTGCTTGCTGAATACACCGCAGGGTCGCCGAAATGGGATCGCCAAATCGTGCCAAATTGAAGAGAACAAAAAGTCACCGAACGATTCTCTTTGAATAACCCTGTTAGAAGACAGAGGGGAAATGAACAGGAATCATCTTTGTAGTAGTGTAATAACATTGGTCGAGTAGTCACTAAGACTTTTCCACTCCACGCTTTCTATTCTCGGTATATTTAGCATTTTCAACAGGTTACTTTCCTCACAAATTCCTATTACCAAGATTTCTTGATGGAGGCTGTGTTTTGGACTAGACTTAAGTGTGCATCAGTTCCCTTAATCTTTCACATATTATTTGTATGTAATTGAAATACACAGTAAAAGAGCTTACGAAATTACACCATTTTCTTTTCATAAAACAAAGTATCCTGCCTAGAATCAGTGCCAGATCTGCCCCGTGTATCAACCAGATTGCAATTTCAGAAGGACAGTATATCACATATCTAGCACAAATATTTGTTTCCTGGCTGACAAAAAAGTGCGCATATGTAATACACCATAAGCAGCAACAAATCCCAAGATATTTTTTAATAGGGTGCCAACACATACCAGGACCAGTCAACTCCCAAGTAGACATCCTAGAAGAAAGGTAGGGCACTCCAGACTTCTGAATCAGTGCATCTTTTATTGGAATAACATCTTTGTGAAATATCGTTTTGACTCTAGCTGAGTCTTATCACCTACCGTCTGTTCCTTGGGTATCCTTATTAGGGATGAGCCGAACACCCCCGAGTTCGGTTCGCACTCGAACTTTTCAAATGTTCGGATTCGAACTCGAACTCAATGCAAGTCAACGGGACTCAAAATTCGATTTTTAGAGTGCCCTCCGAGAGGGCATATATGCTAGATATTTGCCATAAAATGTGTATGGGGGTCCTGGTAGTGCCCTGGGGGACAGGAAACAAGGACAAAAAGTTTTAAAAAACTGCCAGGCCAGCAAGTGCATTCCTACAGTAACCCCTCTGTGGTATTGTGGAAGAGTGCAGGGGTGGACCTTGCGGTCCTATATTAAAAAGATATGAATCTGGTAAAGGCGTCAGTGCACACAGATATTGTGCTTTTGGTGCCAGGCCAGCAAGTGCATTCATACAGTAACCCCTCTGTGGTATTGTGGAAGAGTGCAGGGGTGGACGATGCAGTCCTATATTAAAAAGATATGAATCTGGTAAAGGCATCAGTGCACCCAGATATTGTGCCTTTCATGGCAGCAAGTGCCTTCACACCGTAACCCTTTTGTGGTATTGTGGAAGAGTTCAGTGCTGGAGGTTTTGTGAATGCAGAAGACATCCCCGATCTATTCCATTACGTCAGCATCAGGGGATTGATAACTGCTGATCCAGGACTGATTCATTTTTATAAATGTCAGCCGGTCTACAGAGTCGGTGGACAGATGCACTCTTTTGTCTGTGACAAAACCTCCAGCGCACTGAACATCCTTTCAGAAAGCACGCTAGATGAAGGGCAACCTAGTAGATGCATAGCATATTGGCTAAATTCTGGCCAGTGATCCAATCTCAACACCCAGTAAGCCAGTGGATCATCTGCTGGAAAGGTATCCAGGTCTGCCCTTGCCCCTAGATAGTCCTGCACCATATGGTGAAGACGTTGGCAATGGGTGCCTACATTTGACGTCCCTGGGCGTCGTGGACTAAAAAAATGTAAAAATGCATCAGTCAAGCGGCCCTGGCCTTCACCACTATTCCTCTGATCATCCGCAGCCTCAGAAGCACCTGTGTCATCACTTGATAACCTACCAGTGCCTGCAAAGGTGTTACACAAGTGTCGCTTTAGAGCGTCCAAGTTTTTTCATCCTGTGCTCCCTCTGTGCGGGCAGGATGAGCTCTGCGACTTTACCCTTGTATCGTGGATCAAGAAGGGTTGCCAACCAGTAATGATCCCTCTCCTTGATAGCATGAATCCTGGGGTCCTTTGGCAGGCTTTGCATTATGATGGAGCCCATGCAGCGTAGGTTGGAGGTGGCATTAGCTTCCAAGTCTTCCTGGGCAATGAGGATGACCGTATCGTGCACTTCCTCCTCCCAGCCACGTACTAGCCCTTGTGTTTCTGGGCACACAAAACCCTCCCTTGAGGAATCCCCACCTTCAATGCCCCCCCTACTTAAATATTCCTCTTCCTCCTCCTCATCCTCCTCCTGTCTGATCTGAGGAGGACCCGCTGGAATGCTGTCTGCAGAAAGACTGGGGCCTTGAGAGCTAGGGAAGGCCTCCTCTTCCTCCCGCTGCTCTGCCTCTAGAGCCACATCTATAATTCCCTGCAGAGTGTGCTCCAGCAGGAACACTAAAGGAATTGTGTCACTGATGTATGTACTGTCCCTGCTCACCATCCTCGTTGCCTCCTCAAATGGTGACAGTACAGTGCATGCATCCTTGATCATCAGCCACTGCGGGGGAGGAACAAGTTGACCTGAACCTGTCCTTGTGCCATACTCACACAGGTACTTGTTGGTGGCCCTCTGCTGCTTGTGCAGACGCTGCAGCATTGCTAATGTCGAGTTCCACTTGGTGGGCATATCACAGATCAGACGGTTTGTGGTAAGGTGGAATTCTCTTTGAATTTCTGCCAGGCGAACGCTTGCTGGGAATGACCGTCTGAAGTGGCTGCAGACTTTTCTGGCCTGGCTGAGAAGCTCTGCCAGCCCTGGGTACTTGGTTAGGAAACGCTGTACCACTAGATTTAGGACATGTGCTAGGCATGGTACATGCGTCAATTTACCCTTGCGTAGGGCAGAGAGAAGGTTGCTGCCATTATCACAGACGACCATTCCCAGCTGAAGCTGGCGTAGTGTTAACCATCTCTGCACCTGCCCCTGCAGAGCTGACAGAATTTATGGCCCGGTGTGGCTCCTGTCCCCTAAACAAGCCAGCTCAAGCACAGTATGGCATCTTTTTGCTTGAGCCATTGCGTAGCCCCTGTCAGGTGTCGGTTTAACTGCCACTTCGCCAGAGACACAGAAGGAGGAGGAGGAAGAGGGAGAGGTGGTGGTGGAGCAGACAGACCTCATACAAGCAGCTTTCTGGAGGCGTGGTGGATGAACAAGCTCCAGCACAGAGCCCCGTCTTGGATCCCTCCCAGCTGCAATCAGAGTTACCCAGTGTGCCGTGAAGGAAATGTAAAGACCCTGTCCATGCTTGCTGGACCACGTGTCTAAAGTCACATGCACCTTGCTGCTGACTGCCTTTCCCAATGACTGGATAACATTGTCTTCCACGTGCTGGTATAGTGCTGGAATGGCCTTCCGTGAAAAGTAATGGTGTTTTGGGACATGCCACTGTGGTACAGCACATTCAGAAAATTCACAGAAGGGAGCAGAGTCCACCAGCTGGAAAGGCAGCAGCTGCAATGTGAGTAATTTTGCAAAGCTGGCATTTAGACACTGTGCTTGGAGATGGTTGGGACTATATTTTTTCTTACGCTGCAGCCGCTGGGGCAACGTAATCTGACTGCGTAAATCTTCAGCTGATGGGATGCTGTTACATTGTGAGGAAGGACCTGGTACATCCATTACTGTAGCATCATCCCTGTCAGGGGAGGTTGTAGCAGGCAATGATATGGCAGGACATACAGTGGGGGTAGAGACAGATGAGGAGGAGGACCTATGTAAAGTTTTGCACCAACGGGATGTGTGGCAGGAGGTCATATGTCGCCTCAAGCGCGTGGTACCCAAGCGTCCGGTGTCTTTCCCACGCTTGACCCTCATCTGACATAGATTACAAATAGCAACGGTGGGGTCTGCTGCACATTTCTTAAAGAACTCCCAGACAGCAGAGTTCATGTATGTGTGGTTTGAGACAACAGTGCTCTGCACCGGAACAGCTCTGACATCTGATGCCTTGGACTGGCTAGTGCTATGGTTGGTCATAGAGGATGTTGTGCCTCGTGTTTGCTGTGCCTCCTCCTCCTCCTCTCTTGATTCCTCTGTTCGATCAGGCACCCAGGTGGAGTCAGTGACCTCATCATCATTGTCATCATCACCCCCGATCTCCTCGTCACTGGAGCCAACTTGGCAGTATGCTGCAGCTGCTGGAGCAACTTGAGTGCAAGTTATTTGTTTGTCATCACTGGCACCCCCTTCCTCTAGGTTGATTATACTCCCTTCCTCAACCTCAGAGATTGAATCAGAGCACTGTAGTTGCTGCGCATCCTCAAGCAGCATGTCACTGTCATTGTAGTCAAACAATTCAGCTGACTCCTCCGTGTGTGATAGCGAGGCTACGGCAGGAGTAGCTGTGGACATGGAGGCTGCATTAGATGCTTTGGCAGCTGAGGTGGACTGTAAAGCACTACAAGCCTGGCTGGCAGAGGACTCAGAGGATGAGGATGGCCTGGTTAGCCAATCCACCAAATCCTCTGTATGTTGCTGCTGCTTAAAACAGCCAGCACCAGTTAGAAAGGACAAGCATGCCCCTGCAGAGGATGCACCACGTCCACCACTACCAGAGGCACAGCCTCCCGACACAGGGGCTGCTTGCCCTTTTATCTGTGTCTGGGAGCGTCTGCCTGTCCTTTTTGTTCTTTCTGACATGGTGAGTGATATATAGATTAAATATATACAGAACTCTGATTCAACTCTGGTATAAAGATTAAAGATTTACAGAACTCTGGTATAACTCAGTGAGACACCCTGATAGCTGGCAGCCAGTGACAAGACACAGATTACAATTCCCAGAAACCTCCTATAAATCAGTGAGACCCCCTGATGGGTGGCAGTGAGAAGACACAAATTACAATTCGCATAAATCTGCTAGAAGTATGTGGGACCCCCTGATAGCTGGCAGTGAGAAGACACAGATTACAATTCGCATAAATCTGCTAGAAGTATGTGGGACCCCCGATAGCTGGCAGTGAGAAGACACAGATTACAAATCTCAGAAACCTCCTATAAATCAGTGTGACCCCCTGATGGGTGGCAGTGAGAAGACACAGATTAAAAATCTCAGAAACCTCCTATAAATCAGTGAGACCCCTGATGGGTGGCAGTGAGAAGACACAGATTACAAATTTCAGAAACCTCCTATAAATCAGTGTGACCCCCTGATGGGTGGCAGTGAGAAGACACAGATTAAAAATCTCAGAAACCTCCTATAAATCAGTGAGACCCCCTGATGGGTGGCAGTGAGAAGACACAGATTACAAATTTCAGAAACCTCCTATAAATCAGTGAGACCCCCTGATGGGTGGCAGTGAGAAGACACAAATTACAATTTGCATAAATCTGCTAGAAGTATGTGGGACCCCCTGATAGCTGGCAGTGAGAAGACACAGATTACAAGTCTCAGAAACCTCCTATAAATCAGTGAGACCCACTGATGGGTGGCAGCCAGTGAGAACACACGGATTATAACAATTCCAAAATATTTTGTAGAAGTTACTGAAGCCCAAAATACTGCTGGCACTGGCTGTGACAACAAGACAGAGATCACCTCAATTCCCAAATATTTTGTAGAAATTACTGACGCCCAAAATACTGCGTGGCACTGGCTGTGACAACAAGACACAGATCACCTCAAATCCCAAATATTTTGTAGAAATTACTGATGCCAAAAATACTGCGTGGCAGTGGCTGTGACAACAAGACACAGATCGCCTCAATTCCCAAATATTTTGTAGAAATTACTGATGCCCAAAATACTGCGTGGCACTGGCTGTGTGACAAGACACCGATTACCTCAATTCCCAGATATTTTGTAGAAATTACTGATGCCCAAAATACTGCGTGGCCCTGGCTGTGACACGACACAGATCACCTCAATTCCCAAATATTTTGTAGAAATTACTGACGCCCAAAATACTGCGTGGCACTGGCTGTGACAAGACACAGATAACCTCAATTTCCAAATATTTTGTAGAAATTACTGACGCCCAAAATACTGCGTGGCACTGGCTGTGACAAGACACAGATCACCTCAATTCCCAAATATTTTGTAGAAATTACTGAACCCCCGAAATAGTTGCTGGGAGTGAGCACAAAGATTACCTCAGATTACCTCAATTCCCAAATATTTTGCAGAAATTACTGAGCACCCAAAATAGTTGCTGGGACTGAGCACAAAGATTACAACAATTCCCATATATTTGGTAGAAATGAGACCCCCCCAGTAGCTGGTGGCAGACTGGCAGTAAGAACACACACTAACACAACAGCAATCTCCTATGAAATCTACTCTCAAACGCGTGCAGAAGCGCTGTGTGGAAGCCTTATATAGTGTGCTGCGGGACTTAGCTCTGTGAGCCCATGATTGGGCAAAAGTTGCCCAATCAGGACTCTGAGCCGTAATTGGCACAGTGTTGAACCTGTCTTGCACCTGACCTGTGGTCAGGTGCAAGGCTGTAGCCAATTACAAGCTTCAGGCCAGTGGAAAAGTACATTGTGGTCCGTTGTGGTGCATTGTGGGCGAACACGCGACGAACAAGCGGAAATGTTCGTAGTTCGCGAACATACGAACAGGCTATGTCCGATGCGAACTCCGAACCGATCGAACCGAACAGCTCATCCCTAATCCTTATGCTTCATGTCTGTGCTTCCTTATTTTAAGGTGCTACACAATCTGTTGGTGCTATATAAATACTGTAACTGTAGGTGACAGGAAATTGAGATTTCAGTGCTGTGGACAATGCCTATATTTACAAAAAACAAAAAAAGTATTAACAAAATTATGAAATCAAAACTGGATAGTTTTTAATAATTTATTACAAAGACATACAGACTATACAGATTCTCATTAATTAGACTTCTAGATCAATTCAATAAAGTTCCTATTTACCAATGATTTTATATATATTTACCAACTCAATAGGTTTCAATGAGTAATTCTTCATGTATAATGCACAGTTACATATAACATCATATAATTATTAGTCATAAAAGTGTCTACGACATGAACAAAGTTTAGTATTTGCACAAATCCCATTACACCTGGGCAGGACATTAAAGGTAGCATAGGTACAACTCCGAAGAAAATGTATCACCTGTGCTCAAAATCCCATAAACCTATATGCAAAAGAGATTTTTTTGGTCTTCTTAAATTGTCATTGAAACACCAAGGTAACAGTTGGGCTGAGCAGATCAATTTCCATTTAAGTAAACCAAAAGATTTTAAACAATACGAAAAAAAAAATACAGGTGGAGGTGGTGTCTTAAGGACAACTATTATTTTTTTATTATTAAATCTTCCAATATTTTTATTTTAAAAGAAAGGGTCACGCGTTGACCAACAGAAATGGCCTCGCAGGGCCATAATGAAAATCTTCAGAGTAAGCATGGAAAATCAACAGAGAAGATCACGTACAATAAAAACACAGAAAAACTTGGCAGGTGTACAAAGAATCCTTAGGGAGTAGTATAGGCGTGAATAGCAAGGGGCATGAATAAAATAACCAAAAAATAATAATAATAATAATAGGGAAGAGGCAGAGGTGCTAGGCATATCATTGTCCAAAAGATGGTGACCCAGAGGGAGAGGGGGAAAAAAAAGAGGGGGGTGGGGAGAGGTGGAGGGAATGGCAAAGGCCATCACCGTGACACTCCTGGTGCACTCCCGGAGGAGGCCATGGAGGGACAATGTCACGAGGCCCAGGAGCCCGAGGGCCAAGTATGACAAGCAGAGCCATAGTGGCGCACCTCAGAACTACCCGGAGAATGCCAAAAAAAAGGGGGGACATGGGGGGTGCACCGTCACCGGCAGGGCGAGCACCAGGGGAAAACAAAAGCGGAAAGGAGGGAAAGTAAAAGAAATAAACCAGAGTCCTCAGAAAGATCACAAAAGTAGCGAGAAGAGGCAATAAAAATCTAAAAAGAAAAACGAAAAGTGAGGGTAAAACTAGATTAGTCAACCAGGATCGCGCTGCTGGTCCAAGAGGATGTCGGAGCAGTCACAAGTCCCAGCTGAGACATCAGAGCTCGCGCTTCATCTAGGGTTGATGCTGTGAGAGTCTCACCAGCAGAGGATACAAGAAGAGAGCCCAAAGATCCCCAACAGTATCGGACGACGTGCAGACGAAGCAATGCGGTGACCTCCTTATAGCACCTACGGGATGCCAGCATTAGAAAAGGTAAATCCCGGAAGATGGTGAGTGAGTTGACGGCATAAGCGACCTGGAAAGTACGACCAACAGCTATCAGGAACCGGGAAAGGGTTTCCACATCTCTGATCATCAGGAGGACATCCCAGGGGTCCTCCACCAGGGCAGTAGCCGCCTTCCGGAGGTGCATGAGCAACAGCACCGGTGATCCTGAGACATCTGTAGAGGCCGGCAGGAGTTGGGTCACCAAACCCACAGCATACTGAAGTAGCCCCTCATCAGTCACATTCTCGGGGACCCCCGGAGTCGCAGATTCTACTGCCGGTGCCTAGATTCAAGGGCCACCACCGCCAAACCAAGAAGGGAACCCGCCGCCACCTGCGCTCCCTCCACCTTCAATGTGCGAGCATCCACTACATCAATCTGGGACTGAAGAGCCCCCACTGCAGAACGAACCTCCTCAAGATCCTGGTGCCAGAGTCCACAGAACTCCTCCATGACTGTTCGCAGGACGGCCTCCGTTAGTGGCGGCGCCGATCCCTGCAGCAGCACACCACCCTCACTCGAATCAGAAGATGCAGGCCGGGAAGTCGCATCCGAGGATTCAGGACAGGTAGGTGTCTTAGTGTGGCGGCTCCGTGTCCCATCTCCACCACCCAGACCCAATGATTGCCGGATATCCGTGAGGCCAGAGCCCCCAGCCTTCACACTCTTCACAGTTTTCTTCCCCATAGATAGAGGAAGGAAGACAGTGAAGCGCTCTCAGGAAAAATGGATAATCATATACGCTACACGTCGTATATGGAGGTTCCTCTAAAAATCTGAAAATATACAGAATAAGCAATCAAAGGAGCGCCAGTTAAAGCTGGTATATATGATTAAACATTATACATGTTCATCTGTGTTTCTTCTGAATTCTCCCAGATTCACTCTTTACAGTGTGTAAACGTCTCTACAAAAGAGGAGAAAAAAAACACAAATAGCGCAATATGCAGATTCAGATGTGTAGAAGGAATAGGAAACAGTTATCCAACTCACATATTTCAGAGCCTGACCTAGGCTCTAGGATGAATCGCGTTTATGGGTCTTCAGTTGAATTCAGGTGCCCATAGACCTCCGGTATACTTGTTATCTTCAATCGATTTTCCCCTGCAGTGAATAACAAATAATACCGAAGCCCTCATAGTGCAACACCGTTAAAGTGTAATGGAAGTGGATGTGTATAAATATCACACTCACATGTTAGTGAGCCGCACTTGGCTCCAAGATGGCGCATAATAATTGTAAGGCAATTCCGAAAACCTTCTTTAGAAATATGTACTAGGAAGCAGCAGTAATAAAAAATAAATTTAATACATAATTAAAATAATATTAGCAGAACGCGTTTCGCTCCACAGAGCTTCTTCAGCTGGTATCACTAGTCTTGTGTCTGCTGCTCCCTTATATAATGTTTAAAATGTCCCAACAAATCATTCATGAATTAATTAACATCAGGTTAAAATCATTAAAAAATTGAAACTACATGTAAAACCAATAATTACTCCGCCATCTCAACGCATGCGCATCAACGCTGTTTTTAACGTGATACACTATTTCCTACCGTGATATGCGGAAATATTAACCATATTATAAAGGGTCCGCATTCAGTCCGCCATCTTGGCGTACAAACCTCCCATAATGTGCATATCAAGGAAAAAAGGTGTCATCTGCACTCGTTTCTATGTGTTCCATGTACAACAAAACTGAGGTTTTTGTTTGTTTCAATGGCCATTGCAACGTAAGCTCACTCGCCACTTCACGGCACCTCTTTACAGAGTGAGTAGCTAACATGTACCAAAAGGCCGCTCTACTGAGCAGCTCCAAGCCCCTCCTGCTGCTTTTCAGCCAAGGAGAGGCAGAGATGGTGGGTTTTATTTATACACGCACCAAACACTTCCCATTTGGGATTAAAAACAAAAACATGGAAAGAGGAACAGCTGCAGAACGACAGACTGGTGTTACAAGCATGATATACATAAATACAGAAAAAATGGCGTCGCGCCCATACTCACCCGAGCGGCAGCAACTGCCAGGAGTAACAGCCCAGTTAATGTATAAAACATAACAAGGAAAAAAGGTGTCATCTGCGCTCGTTTCTATGTGTTCCATGTACAACAAAACTGAGGTTTTTGTTTGTTTCAATGGCCATTGCAACGTAAGCTCACTCGCCACTTCACGGCACCTCTTTACAGAGTGAGTACCTAACATGTACCAAAAGGCCTCTCTACTGAGCAGCTCCAAGCCCCTCCTGCTGCTTTTCAGCCAAGGAGAGGCAGAGATGGTGGGTTTTATTTATACACGCACCAAACACTTCCCATTTGGGATTAAAAACAAAACATTTTGGAGCTGCTCAGTAGAGCGGCCTTTTGGTACATGTTAGGTATTCACTCTGTAAAGAGGTGCCGTGAAGTGGCGAGTGAGCTTACGTTGCAATGGCCATTGAAACAAACAAAAACCTCAGTTTTGTTGTACATGGAACACATAGAAACGAGCGCAGATGACACCTTTTTTCCTTGTTATGTTTTATACATTAACTGGGCTGTTACTCCTGGCAGTTGCTGCCGCTCCGGTGAGTATGGGCGCAACGCCATTTTTCTGTAATAATGTGCATATGCGTCTGCGCAGCCCTTAACTCACTGCGTGCCTCATTTAATCCGCCATCTTGGTGTCCAAAATTCTCATTAAGGCGCATATGCACGGCGCACCACAGTACATGCGCATCATATATTGCGCATCAAAACTAAGTTTGAACATAAATGCGGCCCCTATTATACCATAACGGCGCATGCGCACCCTCATCACTCTTCATCACAGCACATGGAAGCAATGGCAACAATATTTTAGGATTATCTACATTCAATCTGCCATTTTTGTGTCTACGTGTATACATAGTACATTCATACTGAATCAAGCGCAGCAAAATAAAGCACAAATACGGTTGCGCCCTTTCCTTATATTCGGCATATTTTACCGCCGTAATAACTACATAAGGGTCGGCAACATTGGTCAGCCCCTGACATTTTGCCGCAATGGGCTACATTTCTAACGAATCGTATTTAAAGAACGACCATATCTATAACTATATATCTAAACTGTAAATTAAAGCCTATAAATCATTATATTTATGTCAATTATTAAGTGACACTCTTAGTGCTATTATGTCTAAACCTACAATCATATTATTCAAAGTGACAATAATAATAATTAATTATATATTTAACCCAACTTTGAGCTAAAGTGCACTTGCAATCATAATATAGTCCACCAACATTTATAACCATATATCTGTGATTATTATTCTTAATCATAGAGTGCTGTAATAAGTGCCAATCAATACTCTACTTAATAACTTATACATATAACTTTAAGTGCTACAATTGTGTCAATCATTAGTCTATAATTTATAGACACTCTCTATCATAGGGTAATCAATATGTGACCTAATTTTTGCATATTTATCATACTATTTATAATATTTAAAGTGACAATAGTGTTATAAAATTTAATCTTATATCAAACTGTAAAGTGGCTGCATGATTCTAATGCCTAATATATAGAAATTACAGTGCTCTAGTCGTGCCGATTATTAGATATCAATTTTTAACAACATTTTATATACTACTTTTAAAGTGCTAATCTTATCATACATTTTATTGGTGATCTATAAAGTGACATTACATAATTAATACTCGCCCATAATTCTCACATTGAGGGCACTACTAGTTCGTCCTACATATTGGAGTCCACAAGGGCATTCCAATAAATATATAACATTTTTTGTACAGCAAGTTAAGATGCCTCCAATATTGACCTCTTGTCCAATTTTCTTATTGTAGAATTTCCCTGAGAAAGTTTTGGTGTTTCCTGTAAATCTACAGGCCAAACACTGACCACATTGATAAAAACCCTTCCTTTAAATTAAAATGGTTTGGGACTTCTTTTTTTCTCTCAAATTTACTTTTGACTAATCTTGTTTTAATATTCTTAGCCCCTCGGAAAAGTATTCTTGGTTTTTCCCCCAATATCGTGTTAAGGTCCTTATCTTTTTTTAAAATGTACCAATAATTTCTAAATATTTTTTTATTCAATTGGTCCTCGTTACTAAATTCACAGATAAATGGAACCTCTTTTGTGATCTCTTTTTGAGTCTTGTATTTTATAAGACTTTCCTGATCCACTTCCTTTAACTCCTTTATGAGATTTTCTAATTAATCTTCGTCATAACCCTTATCCATAAAATCAGTCTTAAGGGACTCTGCTTGTTCTTCAAACATATTAATTTCTGAGCAGTTTCTCCTTATTCTTGTTAGCTGACCCTTTGGTATCCCTTTTAACCAAATACTATTGTGGCAGCTGGTTTTGTCGATATAGGTGTTTGTATCAACATCCTTAAAAAAGGTCTTAGTGTGTATCTTATTCTCTTTTATGTAGATTTCTAGGTCAAGGAATGTTATCACATCTTTACTCCATAGATACCCCATAGATACAGGGGCCGTCCCGCAGAGTGGAGGAAGGCACTGAGGAATGCCGACGTGTAGGCCTCAAGATGGCCACCACCAGTAAAAGGCCGCAGGATGGGGAGACTGAAATCTGCTCCCCAGGTCGCAGCTGCCACCACCGAACCGAGCCAGCTGGACCCCAAGACTGTCTGACAGCAGGCCGAGGAGAGGGTGCCAAGAATGCATGTCAGGGCAGCCACAAACGGCTGGATTCAGGTGGCGCGGCCGGAGCTCAGGGAAATGGTGACCGCTCTCCTCGGCATCTAGACAGCGCTGAACAATGGGCACAATATAGACAGGATTACAATACATTGAGAATGAACAACATTTTGATAAACGACTACAGGAGCTCATACTAGGCTCTTATTATCTCCTGCCTTAACTACTGTAACCTCCTTCTCACTGGCCTTAAGGGCGATGTCAGACGAGCACACTATGTGCGTCCATACTGACGTGCCTCCCGGCAACTGTCGCAGCGTTGCCCGGCCACACACTGTAGCGCACGCATTACAGCAAGCGTGCTGCATCTGTTCAGAAAGCCTCCCTGTCAAAGCGCTATGATGCATGTTCGGGGCTGCAAACTGCAATCCTCCATAGGAGGATCGAGCCTTGCAGCGCTGAGCGCACTAACTGCGCTCAGAGAGGTGTCCAGACGGTTGTCAGATGGGAGAGACCCAGATTCTCCCTCTGCAGTCTGCAATGAACGCCTGTGCCAGACTCATCCACCTCACATCCCACACTTCTCATACCTTGACCCTTTGTCAATCTCTACACTGGTTCCCAGTTTCCATTAGAATCCAATTCAAAATATTGGTGCTCAAGTTCAAAGCTCTCCATAATCGAGCTCCTGCCTACATCTCTCTTAGCAGGTATATCCCATCCACTTCGCTCTGTTAATGATCTGATGTTATCTCCTCATACCATCACCCCCAGCTCTTACCTTCAGGATTTCTACTGAGCTGCCCCTTTTTATGGAATTTCCTCCCCCATAACATCAGACACTCCCCATCTCTCCAGTCTTTCATGAAGTCTCTGAAAACACACTACTTTAGAGAAGACTATCGGCACAATCCATAATTCCCCACTGTACACCTTCTTCCCCATAGTCCATGCACCCCGCTACTTCTTGTACTCTGCTGTTTACCCTCACCTAGCATGTCACCCCTCTCCTCTTAGATTGTATGCTCTCGAGCAGGGTCCTTTGTCCTACTGTTCCATGTGTTTAATTTGCATGTATATTTGCTGTTCTATCTCACCCATTGTACAGTACTATGGAACTTGTTGGCACTATAAATACTTGTAACTGTAACAGTCCTTGTCTTCTTGCTGTCAGATGGATTTGTCTGGCCTCTTTCATTGTGCACGTTTGCACATGAGTCCATGGATGCAGCTCTCCACAGTTGGTCGCACTGAGTGACGTTTGGAGGTGGGGCAGTCTTCTCTGGAGTAGAGCCCATCTCCTAAGCTCCAATGCTTGCAAGCTGCTGTGACTCCCTTTTACTAAAGAAAGCCACTGTTCTTGCTGCTTCTGGGCCTCAATCTTCCTCACTACCTCACCACTGTAGGGACCCTGGAGATGCCTGCATGTTAAGCTGTGGGGGGCTCTGGGGGCCCCCAAAGTGCAGGCTCCCAAATGGTGCCCGAATTGACTGTGTGGTCAGTCTTCCCCTGCCCTCCTCTAAACCAAGGAAGACCTAGAACCCTTGGAGGAGTAGTGCCAATTAGAGTTCTTGGTCAAGAAACATGGGTGCTTCTGAATTTAAAAAAGGAGACTTAAACAAACCATAATCTGCAAAACACAACCTATGCATGGGTATGCAGGAAATTGGAACCAGCCATAGACTATCTGAAGAGAGACAAATAGCATTTCACACAACAGACTGCAAACGATCCAATGCTAGAACATATGTAAGCATAACAGACCAATTGCAAAATGTAAAAACCAAATTATAATATTGTCGATAAGAAAATAAACAATTTTTTTTTGTCTAACACCTTAATACCACATTTCTGGGGCCACATTACATTCTTGACGTTAACACTCACTTGCGTGAGCATTAACGTTAACTGCGGTGTCTACCACATATTACGATCCAAACGCAAATGGGTTAAGTAACCTGTTTGCGTTTGGTACCTTGCGCTTTTCAGTGCGAGGTTACTGTACTTTGTGCTTCCTATACTTAACATGGGGAGCGCAAAGTGTTAATCAGCGTTAGTATTACAATCTACTAGCGCTGATTAACGTCCAGCTGTGGTTAGCAACCGACTGGTCATGTGACCGGCAGGGGGAAACTCAATGGAGTCCTATGGACTCCATCGAGTGGATGCCTGTGGCTGCGCTCAGCGCTGCTGCGAGCATCCTGGGGGTTAACACGCTGTAACAATGCAGGCACCATTTTTTGCGCCTGCATTGTAACCCAGCGTTAAAACATGGGCGCAAGGGGGAAAACTGCGGGCGCAGTTTTTCCTCCCTTGTGCTCGCGTTTTAACGCTAGGATTGTAACATAGCCCCTTATGTTTTTGTGTGCCCATGCAACCCAATGGACCTCTTTTAAAGGCCTTTGGTTGACCCAAGAATGTAAATTTATTAGAATGAATAGAAACATGTTTTCTCTGACATCCTACTTTTAGTGATTGATATACTGTATATATTCAATCTCAATCACATATTTGTGCATAAAAATGTCATGCATCTTAAAATCACTACTCATTTACCATTGCTTAAGCAATAGTTGGGATTTTTGTGATGTTGTACTCTTAAACAAGTGCACTCTATACGTGTTCTACAAGGTTTTCTGTTCATTCCTACCTACACGGCTCTCTGAGCATCCTATAAAACTTTCTCTGCATGGTTTGCCAAGAATAAGTGTAATCTTGTTATTTTTTTATTTCTGTTATTGCTGGCAACTCTTGTGCTATTGGTAGATAAATAATAACAAATTTGCGGAAAAACAAATCTTCAAGGGTCCTAACCAATTAAGCAATGACAGCGTTAGAGAGTCTCTTAAGTAATCTTGACATAAAGTGAGTTAAACCAGCTTGGGTAGTGTAGGATCATAGTGACAGGAATATGAAGGAAAGCTGCTGACATTTTCTAGTTACATTTAATTTTGTCAACCTTAGATCCATTTTAAAAAGTCTTGTATTGCATGGTGACTTGTGGTGGCTCTTTTTCTCGCCTACCTCTAGGCAGGGCTGAGGTTAAGGATGTCTTTTGTGCATACACAGAGCCTTTCAGTCTACACCTGGTTTTACTGCGTGTTAAGGAACAAGTCATATCTTATTCCTTAGTGTGGAGTTTATTGCCCTAATTCCTTTTCCTCTGGTGCCAAGAATGCATTGGTCTTAAGGCTCTACAGAATGTTCGTACTGTAATGCCTCTGTTTTCAGGTAAGGAACACGTGCTTTTATAAGCCCCAATCTCAATCACGGATTTGTCATAAATAGTGTAAAAGCTGATTTTTAACAGTGCCGTTAATTAAATAAATCCTACACGCCTGTTTTAAAGACTGTGGACCCTCAAAGGACTTGTCTGACAACACCCTTGGCTTGCAACCTACACGTCTTCCTGTGGGTTCAGATCAACTGCTGCCATTCAAATACTCAAAAACCAAACATACATGAATGCCCTAACATAAATTGATATTATTTAAATTCAATTGTTTTGGGAGTGGGGGTCTCATTAACAGGAAGGAACTCAACAGAATTTCCACTCAAAGCTCAAAGTAAATCTAATTTAACCTTATAAAGAGTAGAAGAGGCTTTCAGTTTCACAAATTCTCAGCTTACATGAATAACCATTCCCAAGCTATTTTCTTCTTTTAATTTCCTGTATAATAAAGACTTCATACATAACAATGGGCATGTACTATGTAGAATTTAGAAATGGCAGAATGCATACACAATCTCACTATTTTTGACCTGAAACCACATACCATTAACTTGCCACTACTTAGGAACGCTAAAACTGTCAGTAAATACTGAAACACCTAATCACAAATATATCCAGTACAGTTAGGTTCAAATAGGTACGCAATACAGCGAATGCAAAGGGGAGAGCAGACAGACCCAATTTCATAGAATCCAAAAATTCAATCTTGAAAGCAACGTTAGTGAACCACCATAGGGTTGACCAATGTAACTGATTGCCACCTACCTTTATATGTAGTCAAGGTATACTCCATGTGGGCTAAATTGAACATGCTGATTCTGTCATGTTCCTCCCCGATATATAAGTATGTCTGATCCCTATATGCAGCACAGCTATCTTACAGTTCCGATCCTTAGAATGGTCAGTACGTCTACCAATTACTAGAATTGGAGGAGTACGTAACCAGAACAACAGACCAAGGGATAATGGAAAGTCAGAGGAATGCCAAGGGTCGTATGCCAGGGGCGGGTTATCAGGAATGCCAGGGGACGTATGCAAGAACGGGTTGTCAGGAATGCCAGGGGTCGTATCACTTCACCAAAGACCAAACTAGAGTGTCACCCAAGTGCCAGGAGTTGTATTGCCAAATCAGGTAGTCAATGGAATGCCAGGGAGAGGAGAGTCATACAAGCTAGGGTCGATAAACAGAAGAAACAATATCAGAATTGCAAAGAGAACTGAGAGGAATGAAAACTATGTCAGGGCAATGAACCCTTATCAGGTGTCTAGTTTTAAACCTGGTGGGTGCTGCGTCATCACGCTGCGCCCCGTCTACAACTTTACCACGTAATCACGTCCATTCGATACTTCATTCAGCAGCTGGCCAATGAGCAGCGTGGAAGGCACTGCCGGCGGGCTACCTGGACGGCCTGGGAATTGACAGATTCACAGTCAGAGCAGTTGCCTTGCACCAGCTGCTTTCATCTGCATTATGGGGAAGGCAATATGTAGAAAAGCCAGAAAGACTATTCCCGTAAAGGCAGGAGAATACCATATGTGCTTTGTGGATGAAATATCTTCTGTTCATATAATGCTTTGTGTTTAATGATGCTGTGAGCCTGTGTTCACTGGGCATTGTCTTTGGTGTTTTCAGAAGCAGTACTCCAGAGAACAAGTCCTGTTTATGTAAGACAGGAACCAAACATTGGTAACCTTAAGGGTATGGTCTAGCCACCATGACTACTTTAGTCTTTGTAAAATAGTCATTGTGAACTGAGTGTCCCCCTCCCTCCCTGTTATTAGCTGTACCAAAGGAGTGTTGTAGTCTTCCAAATTTAAAGGCTACCCTTCACCCATACGCCAGGATGTCAATCAGCTCCAGCTGAGAAAATGCTTGAGAAAGGTCCTGAGAGAGGACTGAAACATCTGTTTCCAATAACGTCCGTTCCTTTTGCATGTTGGTCTGGTGTGGCCGATCATTTTTGTTTCTGTGAATCAGCACCCGCAGCACAACCTTCCAGGCTTGAGATTTCGTTTTCGGCTTTATTCTTCTTTTAAATTAAGGGGAAAAAATAAAATGGTAAAAACTAATTGATAATCTTAAAATTAGATCTGACAGTAAAAAAAAGATAATCAAATAAGATTTGACAGTAAAAAAAAGTCTTAGCATTTATTTTAAGACTGTGTGGCTTGTGAATATGTTTTTAATGTATGCAATTGTTTTTTTTTTCTCCCTCTTTTTAGAATGAGGTTCCATGATGGCTTTGTAGACAATCGCTACACATTTTATAGAGGAAATAACATAATTAAATTGCAGTCAGCCATACAGAAAATCTAAACCGCTTTCCAGCGGTTTCTAAATAGAGCTTGTATTCATTCCAGAATAGGAAATACAAATGCATAACATAAAGCAATAGCTAATATACAGTGACAGACTACCAAAGAATAGACTTGTGCATTCAATTTAGCTTAATTTGGATTTTTGTCTGGAAAAAAAAAGTATTAAAAAACTCCAGATCAACAAAAGATAGAAAAGCAAACTAGACAATGGACCAACCCAGCCCAACAACCACCATCCTATGGAAGAAAAGGAGAGACAGCTCACACCATCACCCATTCTGAGGAAGAAGAGGACATGTTTCTTGAACCCAGGACATACATGAAAATGAGAGAGAAATCTCAATGTATCCTTCCCGGTAAAATACTTTATAAATAAATTAATTCTGATCCAGACTGCTACCAGCCAAAGAAAAATGAGAAGAGGACTGAACCAGACCACAGCCCCCAAGAAGAGAGGAGAGAGGACAGAAATCACATTTGATGCTTTATTGATGTTGCGCAATTAATGATTATATTATGTATAAAACACAAATAGTTTCTGTAGTGCTTTACAATAACCAATAGGAATGAGCCAAAATTAAAACAAACATCGGAACAGAAACGGAAAGTTTTGAGAGTCCTGCTCAGATGACCTTACAATTATATATATATATGTGCAGGTGGCTTCTGCAATAATAAACAGATATCTCAGTATATAATATATGCAGACAAAAGGAGATGCACTCTGGGTCTTACTAAGATAAAACAACAAACTTTATTAAATCAAAAGATTAAAATACATAGGTCCAAATGTATTTGCACTTATGTATTTTAATCTTTTGATTTAATAAAGTTGGTTGTTTTATCTTAGTAAGACCCAGAGTGCATATCCTTTTGTCTGCATATATATATATATATGCAGAAGAAAGTGGCTGCACTCGGAAAAATAAAAACAATAAACTTTAATTATGCCATTAAAATAAAGACCGACGTTTCGGTTCACTCTGGAGCCATTTTCAAGGTTACAAAATATATCGATAATCATGTTTAATCGAGTCGCGAGATTGATCTCCAGCTGAGGAAGCCATTTATGGCGAAATGCGTCCTGGTAGATATAAACTGTTTGTTTTAAACTAATAAATGTTTTTACTTTAATTTTATTGCTGTCTGCCTTTCTGATCCTGAAAAAGAAGGTTTGGGGAACTCCTGTATGATTCCCTATGCAAATTGTGACGGAGCCAATAGAGGCTCAGCGTCTGTGAGTTGGAACTTGGCTTCTTCCTTAAAATTGCTAAATTATTTGTGATTTATTGCACCAAGAGGTGTTTTTTCTGGTCTTATCGATTCATACTGCAGCACTACTTTGGCGACACCAGAGGAACAGACCGAGGGGTATATGGGCACCTGATATAAAGTCCCTGCTCACTGTATTCCTGAGAGCCGGTTGTGGGCTCCTCCAAATGTGAGTTGAATACGAATAAGACTTAATTCCATCTGATGCTGATGTACTGCGCAATTCCGGTCTTCTTTTCTGCTTTCTTCTACAGTGTACGTTCTACCACCTGCATCATAAAGAAGCATATTGCTTGAAAATGAAGATCATTATATTTATGGACATATAGTGTGTCTATCTCACTTTCTTACGGACCTAGGTCCATTAAGCGCTGTGTTGTGATATTTTTTATCTATTTGTAATCCAGGTATATAGAGAAACCTCCATATACAACATTCAGCGAGTGGTTTGGGCACTCGATTCCAGTTGGCGCTTTACCCTTTTCACTTTCTAATAAACTTAATTGCAATTTAAAATTAATTGAAATAGTAATAATCGTGATAAATTCAACATGATAATTTTATAAAATATTATTTTAATATAGAAAATAAAACAATTTAAAGTACATGAACAAAACATTTTATTTTAATGTTCATTTTTTAATTACTAAAGGAGAATGTAATAAATCAGTCCAGGTAATATTTCAATTTAAGAAATTAGAATATAACAAAATACTAAAAGTATAATATCGCATTAACAGGAACTAAATATAAAACCTAAATGCAATATTATTTATTATTTTTTCATAATATTAAAACACACTTATATTACATTATTTATGCATATAATAAAATTATATATAAATTAAATTAATGTAGCAGGCAAAACCAGTATCATAAAGAAAAAAAAGTGGGAAAAAAAACATTGAGAATAGACATGTGCACAGCACAAAATTTCGTTTTGAACTAATGGATTAGTCCTAAAATGCAATTTATTTAGTTGCTAAAGAAATTCGTTTTCAGTTCTTTAGTATGAAAACTAATTTCTTTCATCCGAAAACCAGTGGATACAATTACTATTGTAGTGGCGCCTATGGAGGTTTTCAGTTTACAAAAGCTCTGGTTAAGTTAGCACCAACATTGTAATACTGCCCCGTGTCAGGCAAAGCTGTTACAGTAACTGACTGCTGCTCATCACAGCGCTCAGAGTTTCAGTAAAACTAGTAAATAATATTTTTATATATAAGAGATTAGAAGAATATTATTTCCTTGTTTTACTGAAACTCTGAGCGCTGTTACAGTCAGTTACTGTAACAGCTGAGCCTGATACATTGTACTGAGAGATAATGTAACAAGCAGCTGATCTCAGCGCTCACAGCCACTGGATTTAAAGGGCTAAAAAAAAAAAACTCCTCTCTGTATAATGTTTAGAACATCCTCCTGCATTAATTAATACCCCTCTCTGTATAATGTATACAACATCCACCTGCATTAATTAATACCCCTCTCTGTATAATATATAGAACATCCTCCTGAATTAATTAATTTCCCTCTCTGTATAGAACATCATCCTCAATTTATACCTTTCTCTGTATAATGTATATAACATCCTCCTGCATTAATACCCCATCTGTATAATGTATAGAACATCCTCCTGCATTAATTAATGCCCCTCTCTGTATAGAACTTCCTACTGCATTGGCATGTGGAGGGTGCAGAACTTCGGATGTTGCGATGTTGCGCTCTTCATTGCTGGTCTCCTTCACTCATCAATGTAATATCACAAAAAGGACTGAAACTAAAATGTAGTGCATTTTATTTTAGTTTCTTTCGTTTTTGTACTGAGCAGTTTCGTTTCTCTTGAGTCATATGAAAACTAAATTATCCCAAAATTCGGACTAAATCGTTTTAGTACTAAAACGAATGCACATGTCTAATTGAGAATCCTCACCCAACATTTCTGAAAAATGAAAAATAAAAACAACGTTAAGGGATAGGTTCACCTAAAAGGCAAAACAAACAAAATTCTTTGAATTAAATTCTGAGAAAAGTGAACCATCAGTTTGCCAAAATGTATTTTTTCAGATTAATTAAAACAAATTGACAAAATGATTTACTGTATAAGAACCAAATCGTTTCAATATGCACAAGTCTACAATGGAATATTGCTGCAATTATATTAATATTACTAGTTTAATTCAATTGTTGGAGAATGTTAGTTATCTATTCTTGTGTTCTTACAGTGAAACAATGGTTACTCTATAACATTATTGATACAAGGATCAACCTGATAGAAAACCCAAAGTGGCTGAATACCATGGTACATACTACCTAGTAATCCTAGTACCAGTAATGCTATAAGGTGACCCAACTTTCTCCACCTCCCAGCAGTATGGGGACCATCCATCAACCCCCGAACCTTGATATGCTCTGATTGACATTGTAGCTTATGTACGGCTTTGCTTTCTACGCAGTCAAATCAATCACAGTAGAATGCAATAAATAACTTTCTCTCACACTCAATTATGAAATATGGTGGGTTTTAAATTTATTTATACACACACATGTATAATATAATAATAATAATAACAACAGTATTTGTTGGGTTTCAGACAAATTTTAGGATTCAGAGTGCCCAGTCTTTATTTATATAAGCTTCTTGCTCCTAATTCAGCCTTAAAATCCCCCACAATTAAATGTACACAATTACACAGAAAGAACAATAATCCTAAAAAAAAAATTGTTCATATACGGTATTCTAAATAAGCAAATTAATCCTAACCATTTTAGACTCTCCAATTTCACACATGTACGGGCACTGGATAGGTTAATAGAAACAGATTAACTGTGCTATTTTGATCAAAGCCTGAAAAAACAGCAGACAGACGTGCAAACATTATACCGACAGCCTATGATTACCGTCCTTCCTTCTATAGATGTGTGAATCAGACTTGGTTAAAATAGGAATACCTAATATTCTGTACTTATTTGTTCACGCTGATCATCAATCAAGAGTGGAAACAAATCCTCCTGTAAACAAATAGCTGGCTTTCCTGAAGGACAAATAAAGGTCTTTCTGGTAAATATAGAAACCCCATTTCTCAGAATGAAGGTGTTTTTTATTTATTTTTTCGGTTGTGACTGCATGAGGCATCACAGCGAGTTATGTAACCTCTGACCCATGTAACACACAGCTGACAGAATCACCTTGTTTTCCTGGAAACATGAAACTTCACATGCTGACCTGTAATGGAAATCAGGACTTTGGCGTTTCAACAAGGGTAAGTGGGTGACAGAAATTAAAAAGACAATGGACTGGGGAGATAAAGAGCTGGGGCCATATTTGGCCCGGATTCACTTCATACATTATCTACGCCTATTATGTAATGGTTCTGCGAACACTTGAGTCTTTCCATTAGGCCCCGTTCACACTGTGCGATTTATCGTGTGGATTTTGCCGCGACGTCGCAGCAAAATCGTCGCCACGTCGCGCTGTGTAGCTTCTCCAATGCAATTCAATGGAGCTGTTGACATCTTTCCGCGCAACGTCGCATGTCGCGGTAGCATGTCGCTGGTACATGACCCTTTTTTTGCGATTTGCTATCTGCGATTTTGCGATTTGTATTGGTGGTGCTTTGCAAAAATCGCACAAAACCGCGACGTCGCGCGACATTATCGCACTATGTCGCGAATATGAAAATCGCGCGATTTCCAAATCGAACAGTGTGAACGGGGCCTTAGAGTTTTAGACAAGGATAACGATTTCCCCAAGAAGAACACGACTAGTGTTATTACTTTTGGATATATTTTCTGATAAACGAGTAAATATTAAATTGTTTTATGTTATTTGATTTTTATTTTTATTTATTTTTTCTAAGTTATACTTTATATAGTGTAACCCAGTGGTTCCCAACCCTTGCCCCCAGGTACACCTAACAGGCCAGGTTTTCCAGATATGTGAAGCACAGCACAGGTGATATGATTTGCTGCTCAGTGATTGCAGGATTCAGTCTGTACTTCCCCAATTCTTAAAACCTGACCTGTTAGGACAGGATTGGGAAACGCTAGTGTAGACCTTCACATCCGTTTACTTGATACATGAAAAGGAATTGGTAGGGGCATCAAACTGTATTTTTATTTCTTTATTATTTTTTGACAGACTAGGGAGAACGATTGTACTTAAGGGGTTATTCAAAGAGCATCAATATGTCAGTGCTCTCATGCGGCGCACTGCGGCGAGTTCAGTTCCCCGGACCTGCAGTAAATTTGGCATTCACCGCATGGTCCCTGAACGGGATCCGCCGAATATTGCCGAACTGGGGGTAAAAAAGAAATTAATAAATTTTAAAAAGCCATTTAAAAAAAAAAAAGTGCATGAAAATAATAAAAAAAGTCCTATAAAAAATAATAAAGAGGTCTATTGCAGAATAAAAAAAAATCCATTAAAATAATAAGTTGGGAATCAAAAATTTTGTTGAGAAAAAAAACCTAGAAAAATTCTAAAAAATAAATAGACGTTTTTGCTGCAAATGAAAATAATAAACTGTTGAATATTTTTTTTTTATAAAACCAGTAATTTATTTCCATTGAAACCAATGGGATTTGCCTGTTTTAACCTGTCGAACTGAAGCACCAAAAATCTGGGCATTTCGTCAATTCTTCAGTGCAGTTCAGTGTTCTCTGAATAGATTAACCATTACTTCTCTATGGGACAATTTCACCGAAGGTCGCTGAATTGCGGTGATCTGAGGCAAATTGCACCGTATTTTGTTGGCAATTTGCCATATATTTGGCGAATTGACAGTTTTCTGAATAGACTAACAGGGTTATTCAGAGAGAGGTGAAAAGAAGGAGAATGACTGGAGAAGCTCAAATTCTAGGTCAAAATAGCCAAACCAGAAAACTTCTCCCATTTATCTCACTTTCCAATCGGCTATTTTGACCTAGAATTTTCAGTCCTCCAGCCATTCTCCTGCTTTTCACCGCTCTCTGAATAACCCTGTAACTGTCACAAAATTGCACCGTATGGTGTAATTCACCGTTCGGTGGCAAGTTTGGCTCTTATTGAATAACCCTTTTAGGCTAGGGTCAGACGAACGCATTTTTATGTTGTCTGTGAAAAAGTGCGTTCGAACGAATGGACGCATTTTTTCACAGAATACGTGATAGCGGTCATACTATGCGCATTTTCGTCCGTGATTTTGTACGGATCATCAATAAAACTCTTTTTGTGTCTGGACGTTATGTTGGCCGGACATTAGCAGCGTCTGACGTCTCCTAATCACACACACACGCCGCTAGCAGACGCAGCGCACTCTGTACGTCAGTACCTGCGGTTTCACGTTCTCGAAAAAATGCGTTCATTTTCCACTTGCGTTGCGCAGCCGGACTTTTGTGCGACCGTACTTCGTATATTGGCCGTCATTGCCCGGCATCTGCTGCTAGCACGGCCGTGATTAAGTGCGGCTGCACGCGCGTTCGCACTGCCTCAGTCTGACCCTAGCCTTAGAGTCCTGAGAACTTCTGCTCACACATTTAACGAGGTATGAAAAGTGTGCTTGTTAATTGGTTATTATTATCTTCCTAAAGCCCTCCTGACCAGACCAACTCAAGTATATATTGCACAGATTGGATATGTGATCTTGCAGACAAAAGCAAACTCAATGAACCAGCGTCTCATCTGCACATCTATGTGATCCTTTTACCCCATGTACATAGTGTATAGGAAGTGAGGGCCATAGAACTTAATAGCCATCCTGCTGTGCATTTCCTTTTGATGGCTAGAGAAAGCACAACTTTTAGGGAAGTGTTCCAACATGTAACTTTCTTTCCCAGAACAAACACACCAACAAAAACTAAAAAGGATTCCCAAAAGGGCAATTAGACAAGCATAATAAAGAAAATATTCAGTGGAGAGAAGAAGTGTGTCACGCAAGAGAGGTCGTGTAAAAACTTTGAGTTGCAAAAAATAAAATAGTAAACGATACTTATATTATTTATAAATATATATTTAGTACCTCTATGCATAAGATTTCTTATTTTCTCAACAAATGCCAAAGCAAGACGGAAAATAAACAGCAACTGTAACAGCCTCATGTGGTCCTAATAAAGAATACCCTAATTTTAGCAGAAAACATACTACTAACAGCATTTTTCTTATCCTCGAGGGAACGAAGAGAACAAAAGAACTAACCGCAACGTTGAGAAACGTGTAAATTTCTGGAATGTCACACTGCATATTGAGGAAATCTAGGTCATAAAACTATTTCCAAAACAAAAACGAAAAGTTTCCATAGGATTCGAGATCCTAATATTACTGGAATATCACCATATTTGTGCGCTTTATGATATTTTATTTATTTATTTATAAAGGATTTTACCAGGAAGGATACATTGAGATTTCTCTCGTTTTCAAGTATGTCCTGGGTTCAGCAGCATTAAATTGTTACAGTGTTACAGAAATACAAAGTAATAAAATGCAATAATATTAAAAATAGCACAAATATACAGATTAAAAGAAATATCTGAAGGTGAACAGAATAAATGTGCTGTAATGTTGAAAACTGAAAATACAGGGAGGATGGGGGGGTCCAAAATAACGCAACAAAAACCATACTTAATCAGTCTGCTAGGAAACGATGTTTCCACCAAACATCTGCCAGGATATTACTCAAGGACCTGTTTCTCACCTCCCTGCAAATATGATTAGGAATCCTCATTCCATCTATCGCCGGGAAAGTATTGCTTATAATTTATGCGTAGCGGTAGTTTGTTTTTATATATATATATATGTGTATTTTTTTAAGAAAAAAGACTTAGACGCTTTACACTGAGCCTTTTGTAATGCCCATTCAAGAAGCATTGACTCACTACAGCAGAAGACAGGGGATGTTGAATTTTAGGGAGAGGTTTCTGCATGCCGTCTGCTCTGTAAGAAATTCTGGGAACAGAAAAATCCCACTTTAATGTTCTATGGTGCGTGGCTATTAACATAATTGAGGTCCAGACTGGAACACCAAGCCTGAGGAAAGAAACCGAGTTTAATATAATAAATGAAATCAATTTCACTCTGTCATTTGCAACAACTGTGAAAGACTGTTTCCTGTATTGACCTGCAAGATGGAGTTGTACGTCAGCGCAAGGGACAATGAACCTTGGTCCACTTGATTTCATTAAAAGAGACACTGCCACTTACATTACTTGTGCATTACAAACAAACCCCCCTTATAAAACACGTGCTGATGTTTATTCTCTTTGTTTGAAGTAATTGCGTGGAAAAAGGAAATATACATTTAGATTTTTTTATCTCCTGTTTTCATTTTGTAGATTTTTCCCATGATGCAACATTTACCGAAAGCTGTGCAAAAGTTTTACTTTACAGCTGTGTTTTATCCTATACAGTTTTTAACAGTTAATGAGGTGGAGTGAATGCTTAGAAAAGGCAGCAGGGGGTGTACTGTGTTATCCAGGCTACTCCAGATAAGAGATGGCAGCTGAATGAGATAAAACAGGGAGCTTAAAATACATCCATCTACAAAAGGTGATGTCCTTTGAATACATCCCACACAATACAATGACTTGAGTCAGTGATTGACCCATCTACTATATTCTATGACCAAAGCCACACATTGAGGAGCAAGTGATGAAAATATACTGGGGGGGGCAGTTTTGCAACACAAAATATCTCATAATGGATGCACCCAGTGACACATATAGAGTAAAATATTCTCTTAACATACATGTGCTTTGTTGACAACTGCAGCGTTAATTGAGGCTGCTGTCAGTTCCAGACCAGCACCGAGGGAGTCCGACGTAATTTTATGAAAGATACAATAGAAGTCCCTTATGGCGCATCAATAAACTTCAGTGCAAACAAACAATAAGAAAATTTACATCAATAATGCGATAAAGTGCAATAGTGGTTATCGTCGCTCTGTTCTTACAGCAGTGCAAAAATAGTTAAGTGCAATAGTGCATATACAGTCAGGTCCAGAAATATTGGGACATGGACACAATTCTAACATCTTTGGCTCTATACACCACCACAATGGAGTTGGAATGAAACAAATGTGCTTTAACTGCAGACTGTCAGCTTTAATTTGAGGGTATGTACATCCAACTCGGGTGAATGGTGTAGGATTCACAGCAGTTTGCAGATGTGCCTCCCACTTGTTAAGGGACCAAAAGTAATGGGACAGAATAATAATCATAAATCAAACTTTCCCTTCTTAATACTTGGTTGCAAATCCTTTGCAGTCAATCACAGCCTGAAGTCTGGAATGCATAGACATCACCAGACGCTGGGTTTCATCCCTGGTGATGCTCTGCCAGGCCTCTACTGCAACTGTCTTCAGTTCCTGCTTGTTCTTGGGGCATTTTCCCTTCAGTTTTGTCTTCAGCAAGTGAAATGCATGCTCAATGGGATTCAGATCAGGTGATTGACTTGACCATTGCATAACATTCCACTTCTGTCCCTTCAAAAACTCTTTGGTTGCTTTTGCAGTATGCTTTGGGTCATTGTCCATCTGCACTGTGAAGTGCCGTCCAATGAGTTCTGCAGCATTTGGCTGAATGTGAGCAGATAATATTGCCCGAAACACTTCAGAATTCATCCTGTTGCTTTTGTCAGCAGTCACATCATTAATAAATACAAGAGAACCAGTTCCATTGGCAGCCATACATGCCCACGCCATGACACTACCAACACCATGCTTCACTGATGAAGTGGTATGCTTAGGATCATGAGCAGTTCCTTTCCTTCTCCATACTCTTCTCTTCCCATCACTCTGGTACAAGTTGATCTTGGTCTCATCTGTCCATAGGATCTTGTTCCAGAACTGTGAAGGCTTTGTTAGGTGTTGATTGGCAAACTCTAATCTGGCCTTCCTGTTTTTGAGGCTCATCAATGGTTTACATCTTGTGGTGAACCCTCTGTTTTCTCTCTGGTGAAGTCTTCTCTTGATTGTTGACTTTGACACACATATACCTACCTCCTGGAGAGTGTTCTTGATCTGGCCAACTGTTGTGAAGGGTGTTTTCTTCACCAAGCAAAGAATTCTTTGGTCATCCACCACAGTTGTTTTCCGTGGTCTCCCTTCACAACAGTTGGCCAGATCAATAACACTCTCCAGGAGGTAGGTGTATGTGTGTCAAAGTCAACAATCAAGAGAAGACTTCACCAGAGTGAATACAGAGGGTTCACCACAAGATGTAAACCATTGGTGAGCCTCAAAAACAGGAAGGCCAGATTCGAGTTTGCCAAACAACACCTAACAAAGCCTTCACAGTTCTGGAACAAGATCCTATGGACGGGATGAGACCACGATCAACTTGTACCAGAGTGATGGGAAGAGAAGAGTATGGAGAAGGAAAGGAACTGCTCATGATCCTAAGCATACCACCTCATCAGTGAAGCATGGTGGTGGTAGTGTCATGGCGTGGGCATGTATGTGTTACATCCTTGGCCCCCGCAGCGCTTCCTGGGGGGTCAGGGCACCAGGTGGCATCACTGGCTAGCCTGTTGCCAGTAGTAAGAGCTGGAAAAACGGCATCTGAGGGGGCGGAGCTAGGCATAAGTGCAAGGAGCCATCAGCCTTTAAAAGAGGGTGAGTGGAGCTGCTCCTTGAACTGTCGTGGGAGTAATTTGGAGTTAGTGGAGTCCTAGTTCTTGCTTTACCTGTAATCAAGTGTTTCCAGTATCTGTCTAGTTCTTGTCTTGGTGATTTCTAGTTCATGTATTTGAGTTTCATGTTCATGTATCTGAGTTCCTAGTTTATGTATCCCGTCGAGTATCTGTTTCCTTGGTTGCTATACAGAAGCCTATCGTTGATAGTAGACCTGCCTGCAGGCTATTGAACTTTGTGTTCCCCCTCTGTTTAGCTAAGTTCAAGCCTCCTAAGTTTCTAGTCTGGTTTTCCTGGTTCATGTTTTCATGTCTGTCTGTCTGGTTTCAAGGCCTTATCTCAAGGCATCCAGTTCTGTGTCTAGATCAGTGTCATGTTTGTTCCTCGTTTCTAGATTTAAGTCCTGTCCAGTCTGTTGCTGAATTCATCTACTGTCTTGTATCCTGTCGTGTATCTGTTTTCTTGGTCGCACTCGCTATACAGAAGCCTATCGCTGATAGCAGGCCTGCCTGCAGGCTATTGAACTTTGTGTTCCCCCTCTGTATAGCTGAGTTCATATAGAGTCCAATCTTTGATTGTAGGCCTTCCCTGTGGGCTAATGAACACAAGTGTTCCTGCTCTGTATGTCTCGTAAGTCTTGCATCAGCAATCTTGTTCACGTTTGTTCATGTATCACGTCATGTCTGTGTCACGACACAGATGTCACAGTTCCCAGATCCCACCACGCAGTACTTAACGCTCCACACTCCACAGAACCCAGAAGCTACCAACAGAGTAGCCGTGAAAGATCTAACTGTCTGGTCCTTAGAATTGGCCAGGTAAACTAGCTAGACAGATAGGGTTAACAACACGGGGAGTAGTCAGCCGAGGCAGAATCAGGAATACAGAGTTCAGAATGGTCAAATGAATAGCCGGGTCGATATTAGAGCAGTAGCGTAGTACAAGAAAATGGTCTAGGGCAACAGAAGGCAGAATAGTCAGAAACAAGCAGAGGTCAATAACAGGTTAATTCAATATAGCAGTCAGGTACAAGGAACTCAGGTATGGATAACCACGATCTGGCAACTGCTGAGAATACACTGAGGGTTTTTAAAGACCTTCACCAGGCCACGCCCCCCACTCAAGCCGCGCCTCTTGCAACCACCTCCCTGCCTGTCTCCATTTAAACCGGGCTTTGGTCAGCGAGCAGCATCAGATATGCTGCCCTCAAGCACACAGGTAGGGCTGGAAGCTCCCAACGTTACAACAGATAGTTAATGTGTTTCCACCCAGCGACCTCCTGGCCACAAAGCCATTTGGAGCTGAGGTGATAATTAAGTTTCTTGTAGTACCTCCCTGATGTGGGAATCAAGGTATTACAGCCTTTCTTGCTGTCTGTGGTTTCAGTATCTGTATCTAGGTATTGTGTGACTGCCCTGCAGGCCGCACAACTCGTGTATCATTGAGATTCAGCAATCTTGTTCACGTTTGTTCATGTATCATGTCATGTCTATGTATCAGTGCACCAATAGTTAACGGGTTTACACCCAGCGACCTCCTGGCCACGAAGCCATTTGGTGCTGAGGAGTTAATTAGGTTTCTTGTAGTACCTCCCTGGTGTGGGAATCCAGGTACTACAGCCTTTCCTGCTGTCTGTGTTCAAGAATCTGTCCTAAAGAATCCAAAGAACGGTACTCCAGGGTAGCGCCGTTAGCGCACCGTTACAGTATGGCTGCCAATGGAACTGGTTCTCTTGTATTTATTGATGATGTGACTGCTGACAAAAGCAGCAGGATGAATTCTGAAGTGTTTCGGGCAATATTATCTGCTCACATTCAGCCAAATGCTGCAGAACTCATTGGACAGTGCTTCACAGTGCAGATGGACAATGACCCAAAGTATACTGCAAAAGCATAAGCAACCAAAGAGTTTTTGAAGGGACAGAAGTGGAATGTTATGCAATGGCCAAGTCAATCACCTGACCTGAATCCCATTGAGCATGCATTTCACTTCACTTGCTGAAGACAAAACTGAAGGGAAAATGCCCCAAGAACAAGCAGGAACTGAAGACAGTTGCAGTAGACGCCTGGCAGAGCATCACCAGGGATGAAACCCAGCATCTGGTGATGTCTATGTGTTCCACACTTCAGGCTGTGATTGACTGCAAAGGATTTGCAACCAAGTATTAAGAAGGGAAAGTTTGATTTATGATTATTATTCTGTCCCATTACTTTTGGTCCCTTAACAAGTGGGAGGCACATCTGCAAACTGCTGTAAGTCCTACACCGTTCACCTGAGTTGGATGTACATACCCTCAAATTAAAGCTGACAGTCTGCAGTTAAAGCACATTGTGGTTGTTTCATTCCAACTCCATTGTGGTGGTGTGTAGAGCCAAAGATGTTAGAATTGTGTCCTAATATTTCTGGACCTGACTGTATGAGCCTTCCCGGCTCTAGGTTTAACTGCCTCCGGCCATATAAAGAGTGGCACTTCCCTTCTTTAACCCGCAGTGATCCCTAGATAGGCTAAAAAGAGATGGGGGACTACACTCCCGTAGCGTAATATTGCAAAGTATCCAAACAGAGGTATATTCACAGTCCACTCACAGATTCGGGAGCCTCCCAATCACAGGCTCAGTCGATATAGCCTCAGGCACTCTTAGGTAGGTGCCCAGAACCTCTTTTCCATCGTCTGTGAGCCGAGTTATGTAGCCTCCATATGGTGTCAAGTTGGGATCGGAGAGACCAGCCAGTAAAGGGTTAAGCATAAAATTAATATTTATTAAATTAAATATTAAATTAATATATGGACATTGCTGGACACTATACACTGACTGAGGAAGGCTCTATTAGCCGAAACGCATCTTGGTATCATATATGTCCACTTTAATAATTTAATAAATATTATGGAGGCTAGTCTACATAACTCAGCTCACAGACGATGGAAAAGAGGTCCTGGGCACCTACCTAAGAGTGCCCGAGGCTATATCAACCGAGCCTGCGATTGGGAGGCTCCCGAATCGATGAGTGGACTGTGAATATACCTATGTTTGGATACTTTGCAATATTACGCTACGGAAGTGTCGTCCCCCATCTCTTTTTATCCTATCTAGGGATCACTGCAGGTTAAAGAAGGGAAGTGCCACTCTTTATATGGCCGGAGGCAGTTAAACCTAGAGCCGGGAAGTCCATAGGCTCATATAAATGTGAGTGGTGTATACCTCTGCAATACAACTCTTCTGCCATATTTGTTGAAGACCTTCTGCACCAATATTTTTTGTGTGCCTCTTTCTGTGTTTTTGAGAGACCCAAGGATGGTATGGACTCATTGCTGGAGTAAGAAGGAGGAACAAGACGTTTGATATTTTTTAAGTACTTGTTCTATTCCTTTGGTTGCTGCATGCACCACTGTACTTGACTGTAGTACTGGACACTGTTGCAGTCTCTTATATGTTTTGGACACTATATACAGTCAGGTCCAGAAATATTGGGACATCGACACAATTCTAACATCTTTGGCTCTATACACCACCATAATGAAGTTGGAATGAAACAAACACAATTTGCTTTAACTGCAGACTGTCAGCTTTAATTTGAGGGTATGTACATCCAACTCAGGTGAACGGTGTAGTACTTACAGCAGTTTGCAGATGTGCCTCCCACTTGTTAAGGGACCAAAAGTAATGAGACAATTGGCTTCTCAGCTGTTCCATGGCCAGGTGTGTCATATTCCCTCATTACCCCAATTACAATGTGCAGATAAAAGGACCAGAGTTCATTTCAAGTGTGCTATTTGCATTTGGAATCTGTTGCTGTCAACTCTCAAGAAGAGAGCCAAAGAGCCTTCACTATCAGTGAAGCAAGCCATCATTAGGGAAGAAACAACACAAACCCATGAGAGAGATAGCAAGAACATTAGGCGTGGCCAAAACAACGGTTTGGAGCATTCTCAAAAAGAAGGAACGCACCGGTGAGCTCAGCAACACCAAAAGACCGGGAGACCACGGAAAACAACTGTGGTGATGAATAAAGAATTCTTTCCCTGGTGAAGAAAACACCCTTCACAACAGTTGGCCAGATCAAGAACACTCTCCAGGAGGTAGGTGTATGTGTGTCAAAGTCAACAATCAAGAGAAGACTTCACCAGAGTGAATACAGAGGGTTCACCACAAGATGTAAACCATTGGTGAGCCTCAAAAACAGGAAGGTCAGATTCGAGTTTGCCAAACAACACCTAACAAAGCCTTCACAGTTCTGGAACAAGATCCTATGGACAGATGAGACCAAGATCAACTTGTACCAGAGTGATGGGAAGAGAAGAGTATGGAGAAGGAAAGTAACTGCTCATGATCCTAAGCATACCACCTCATCAGTGAAGCATGGTGGTGGTAGTGTCATGGCGCGGGCATGTATGGCTGCCAATGGAACTGGTTCTCTTGTATTTATTGATGATATGACTGCTGACAAAAGCAGCAGGATGAATTCTGAAGTGTTTTGGGCAATATTATCTGCTCACATTCAGCCAAATGCTGCAGAACTCATTGGACGGCGCTTCACAGTGCAGATGGACAATGACCCTAAGCACACTGCAAAAGCAACCAAAGAGTTTTTGAAGGGACAGAAGTGGAATGTTATGCAATGGCCAAGTCAATCACCTGACCTGAATACCATTGAGCATGCATATCACTTGCTGAAGACAAAACTGAAGGGAAAATGCCCCAAGAACAAGCAGGAACTGAAGACAGTTGCAGTAGAGGCCTGGCAGAGCATCACCAGGGATGAAACCCAGCGTCTGGTGATGTCTATGCGTTCCAGACTTCAGGCTGTGATTGACTGCAAAGGATTTGCAACCAAGTATTAAGAAGGGAAAGTTTGATTTATGATTATTATTCTGTCCCATTACTTTTGGTCCCTTAACAAGTGGGAGGCACATCTGCAAATGCTGTAAATCCTACACCGTTCACCTGAGTTGGATGTACATACCCTCAAATTAAAGCTGAGAGTCTGCCGTTAGAGCACATTGTGTTTGTTTCATTCCAACTCCATTGTGGTGGTGTATAGAGCCAAAGATGTTAGAATTGTGTCCATGTCCCAATATTTCTGGACCTGACTGTATATACAGGGTGAGCCAGTCAAACCTGCATTTTTGAAATGACTGTAAAAAATAAACGGATGGATATTTCAAAATTTTATTGTTACTATCTTAATGTACATTAAAAAGCATTTAAGAAACAACATTCACTGTTTACAAATAACTCCAGTAAGATGGTGTCCTTCCCGATTGAGACATTCTTGTAGGCGATTTCTGAAACAGCCCATCACATCACGGAGCATACGCTGAGGAATTCTCTCGATTTCCAACCGGATTCTCCTCTTGAGTTCCCCAAGCGTTGGAGGTCGTTGTTCAAAGACTTTACTCTTCAGGTACCCCCACAAGAAAAAAATCGCACACTGTGAGGTCGGGCGATCGGGGAGGCCAAGAAATTGCTCCATTTCGGGATATCACCGATTTGGAAAAACATTGTTGAGAACATTCATGCTCACACGGGCTGTATGACTTGTGGCACCGTCTTGCTGGAATAAGGTTTCATTGTTCATTCCATGTTGACGAAGCTGAGGAATGAAGAACGAATGCAACATTTTTGAATAGCGTTGTGCATTCACAGTAACTGCTTGCTCCCTGTCATTTTTCAAAAAAATACGGGCCTATGATTCCCAATGAGGACATTGCGCACCAAACTGTTACCTTGCTTGAATGGAGTGGTGTTTGATGGAGTTGTTGAGGGTTTTCATCACTCCAATATCGGAAATTTTGTTTATTCACAAAACCGGAGAGATGGAAATGTGCCTCATCGCTCATCCACAGGTTGTGAACAAGGTCCTCCTTTTCATCAAACATGTCCAACAACGTTTGACAAAAACGCCGTCGAGCTGCAAAATCGTTTTCATTCATAGCCTGAACAACCTGAATTTTGTATGGGTGATGGTGTAAATCTAACCTCAAGATTCTTCGGATGCTCGTGTTTGCCATGCCAAGCGCAGCACTCTGTCGACGCGCCGATCTCCGAGGGCTTCTTTCCACAGCAACTCTCACGCGGTCAATATTTGCGGGAGTTCGCACTGATCTTGCACTGCCACCCCTTCTGCTTCTTGTTTCACCAATTGCTTCAAAGTTTGTCACCCACAATTTGATTGAATTAACAGACGGCACTGGCTTATTTCGATTAATTTGAAAATTCTTCCGGAAACGACGCTGAGCGGCTGCATAACTACCACTTTGGTAAAACGCTTTCACAGCGAATGAACGTTGTTGTTTAAACCACTGCTCCATGACGACTGAAATGCTTAGTTGTGGGGGACACAATGGTAACCTTGCTAACTCGCTCCGCCCACTTTCACGGCTCTCCCGCCCTTTTCAAAAATGCAGGTTTGACTGGCTCACCCTGTATATATATAGCTATTGCACTTAGCTATTTTTGCACTGCTGTAAGAACAGAGCGACGATAAACACTATTGCACTTTATCGCATTATTGATGTAAATGTTCTTATTGTTTGTTTGCACTGAAGTTTAGTTCGAGAGAGAGACTAATTAGGATTGAGCAAGGTTTAAGAATTATCCCTGTATTACACAAGAGTGAAAGGGAGTGAGTTCCCTTTGTTCTATGGGATCAGGCATGGGGGCTTTTTTGCTTAATGAGCTGAAGCATGGCCGATTTGTGATTGGATGCAATAGGGAAAGGAACAATGGGAGGGAGGGGGAAAGGGGGGTATAAAAGACAAGGTGTGGGGGCAGTTTGTGTATTGCAGTTAATTTTCTTTTACTAAGAACTTCAGAGACAGGGCGGCGGCGAGCTCCATTTTGCATCACCATCATCGTATGAAAACCAATGACTAGATAAGTATTATTTGCAGTATCTATCTGTTATGCATACTCTATTATCATAAGTCTGCTATATATATATTCCTAGTTCCATTATTTATTGTAAGGATAGGTGTGGGTTTCCCATCGTACGGATCTGTAGGTTTATTTAGTGGATGCTTATTTATATTTGTTTCAATTTGCAATACTGTATTCCTTGTTCATTTGGTGTCCAGCTGCGTGATAGTAATTTCTAATGGGTTATTGGTCTGGGATAACTCTGCCAGAATTCAGTGATTTGTTGTTTTGTATGTTATTAGGGGCATTAGGATTTCTAGTAATTTTGCTTTGGCTGTCTGTGGACTGCTGTGCCTTATTAGTTTATGTGCTCAGTATAGCGCATGACTGACTGTCCAATTTTAGTATCATCCATGGCTGCAGCCAAAAACATAATAAGCAACCCATATAAACACCGTAAACAAACACAATCCCTCCCTATACACGCATGTGCCCTCACCATACACACAGTAGGAACTCACTATACATAGTGAAATCACACGTAGGACCTCGGTATAACACACGAAGTCACGCTAATGATGTAGCTATCATACACCCTGAAATCACAAAATTCCTCTCTATAACACACTGAAATCACTAATGTAGTATAACACTAAGAGAAATAAAAAAAAATATATATATATATTATAATAAACATAAAAGTAAAAAAAAAAAAACTTGCTATAACACGCCGTAATCACACAATAGAAACACACAGAAACCTAGCCATAGCACATGGAGACCCCACAAGGACCTAGCCATAGCACACGGAGACAACACAAAGGGAATGTAATCACACATAGGAACTTGATATAACAGACTGAATCACTGGACATTAGTCACTATAACTCTATAGTGTGCCGAATGAGAAAAGCACCATACGTGCATTGCTGAGTAACACCTTTAGTGGATTCTCAAGCAGCTTCACATGCTGGCCTTTTATGTGGGTTATGATTTACAGGGTTATTCAAAGAGCTGTGTGTTTTAAATAATGTTGGAGTAACCCCAAGGGCTAAGCAATAAGTTGGTGAACAAATTAATTTGTATACTGTATTTAAGTTCACTATTCTAATTGTTGCAATTTTAAAGGGACACAGCAGTAATGTACAATCTTTTGTTTTGAGCACTTGCTACAGTTGAGTAAATAATTATTTAGAACGGTAACTTTGACTTTATTGAGGGAGAGGAGAGACTTATTTCAGAAATAGAGGAAACATGAGCAGTAACTCACTCATATTTCACACTTGTACCATCATCATAATAAAGCCTGGGAGTGGATAAGTATTAAGTGTATTTATTCGGGGAATTTTAAGCTATGTTGATAATATACTATATGTGTGTGTGTGTAATCTATTGGGTTAAATATGCGCTAATTTATCCGTTCTAGTGATTTGCATTGTTAGCTAGAATATGCTCGTTGATATTTCCTTCACTTTGTAATACTTGATCAAACCTTATTAGTTGTATAGTCTGTATGATCTTATAAACATAGGTAGTCAGTGACCGCATGGCTGGCAGCCATCTTAAACCTCAAAAAGTCACATGTGCTGCTGCCAATGAGGAAGTGCTGCAGCAGTAACTGTACAATCTGTTTAAGCTTACATTTGCGCAACCAAAATTAATACAGATTGTTTCTACCAGATTTATGAATATATAACAATTACTAACCAAATACACATCTAAATGTGTCTGTTATAATTTCTGAAGAGGCTTATCAACTAAACAGTGATTCTGTATGTTAGAAAATGCTGTGTCATTAGGTTAGTTCGGTTGGTTTAACTTCGGGTCTATAGATTAATATACTAAGCAAGAATCAGTTTCATTGTGGACGGAGGTTAAAGACTTTCACATGTCCAGCTTGGTTCTATTGATAAGGGATTCCAGGCCTGAGGACTCATAAAATGGAGGACAATGCAGCCACTTATGTACAGAACATCTTTGCTCTTTCTCAACTCAAAATGGAGACGGCGTTATATACATTTCGCAAGGGGACACACACATACAGAGGGGGAAGGTGCACAAACAATGGAGTCACTCTCAGATGCAAACAATGGATCAGATAACAGTGAGCTGGTGACCTTAGTTGCTGGGGGAGGGGAGGGGCTGATGGAAGCATGTGAAAACAAAAGGAATTCATTACTTACAGGGGGGTGTACACTATACAAAGACTGGATCGTAATACAGAGGTTACGCTATACAGAGGGAATACAATACTCTACATGATACACAGAGCAAGGGAATGTAAAGAAAATACATACAAATAAACATTGGGACGGCCGTTTCTTTGCAGAGGCAATAAGTAGGGAAGATGTTTCTGTTAGCTACCATTCATTCAATCAGGTGGTGATTTTGGTAAGGGTAGCTGGCGAGGGGACAGAGTTACCTATGCTTGATTTAGAGGCAGCCTTCAGGCCGTACCGCTGTGTCCAGGGGGTTTTCTTTTAATGGGGTGTAAATTCGATGGGTAATTTTACATCGATATCTGTTTACCCATTGGGGTGGGCAATATCCCGTGCTCCCTTTTTAAAGGCTTCCTACTTTTTTGCATTGCTTAGTGGAGAGGAGAGCGGGGAGGAGACGTATAGGAGGTCTGATATAGGAGGTCTGATATTCAAGGTGTGGTGCAAGTGCTGAATAACATGTCTGCATCATCACCGCAGGTTGTAGCCCATGTCAGGTATTTGGTGTTGATATGTTTGAAAAGCAATATTAATTTCACGGCAAATCACATACCGGGGGTAAGGAAGGTGGTGGCGGATACATTGTCCAGTTTCAGGTGGGATGTGTTCCGACATTTGGCACCGGGAGGAGGAAAAAAATAAAAATAAAAAAAATAATAATAATAATAATAATAAATAAAAAAAAATTAATAATAATAATAATAATATTTATAATAATAATAATAAAAAAAATAAAAACAAAATTTCCAGGGTAAAGACTGCCCTCCATTTCTTTGCCAGATGGGGAGCAGTTAGAGGGCATCAATGATTTGGTGAGGAGATTGTTGTTGCAGTAGACATGGGCACCGTAGAGCAAGCAGTGAAAGGGTTGGATCGAGTTTTAAAGGGACGTAGGAGGTAGGGCAGAATGTTGTTTTCAAATAGCTACTGAAGTTCGGCGGTAAGTCGATAAAGGACAGCTTGGAACTATTTAGTGGTATTTCATACTTTGCTCGGTTAAAGGAAGAGGAGGACTGGGCTAAACAATTCGTGTTGAGGAAGATCTTGACAGCAGAGTACAAGTAGGAGATAAGATGGAGCTGATAACAATCTTTGTAGGGCAGCATTTGTTTTAGTTTTACAGTTGCCCTAAGGATTGAGGAAACAATTGCTCTAGGTGCCCATGGTGGGGAAGTATGCCCAGTGGTATGTATGAGGGGATACTTGGAAGCAACTCCTTCAAACGGTTGCATGTTCTGGGGGCACAAGGGTGGTACTAACTTGTTCGGGTATCAATTCAAAATGGTTCCGCAGCAGGCCACGGAGGGGCTTGGTTGAAAGGAGAGTTACATTTGCCCCCATTCTTTCAGGATAGGAGCTGCTGGTACTGAGGCAGAATTGGGTTACCCAAAGGATCGAATTAAAAAGATGGGGAGATGGAAATGGGAAGTGTATAGGAGATATGTGAGGTCATTAAAGAAATGAAGGGAAAACTTATGGGGAACAATTGTTTTGTTTTAATAATAATAATTTGTTTCCTTGTTTCTTTTGGTTTCTTTTCAGTTCGGGTACACTGTGTGTGTGTGTGCATTACAGTTAATAGTTTACATTTTGGTTATTTGCAGGACGTGCAATGAGAGTGCGGATCCTGGGACACTCCTATGTGCACTGGGTGGAGAGTCATGCTGCTGGCACCAAGAGAGGAGCAACCCCGGGGTGCAGCGTAATTGAAGTAGGGATTAGATGGATAGGGAAGCAAGGTAGGGGGTGGGGCAGTTATTGGGAATAGCAAAGACATCCAGAAGAAAGAGGGGAAGCCAGATATTATGGTACTGCATTTAGGGGACAGCTAGAGAAGAGATAGGCATTGTGAGTGGTGAAATAGCGGCCTGGCACGTGGGGATGCAATGGTAGGGGGAGGGTCTGCAGGGTACGGGGTGAGTGTGGTTTCGTACGGCCAAGCTCAGGTGCCTTCCTGGTTTGCAGATCCTCTCGCCTGCTATTTGCAATATAAAGAGACCCCCTGAGTAGACGCGTGGTCACGCTACTTAGCCACGTGGGGCCGCTATTTCTGGGCAATATGTGTGGTGCATTGCATTTGCCGATGTTATCTGGCAATGGTTTTGGAGCACCCCGAAATAGGAGCAAGAAGTGAGGAGTTCATTGAAGGAGTGATAAGGCTGGGAACACACTAATCATTGAAGGCGCGATAAGGAGCCTTTTGTGGGGTAAGAGGAAAGGTCACGGCTTTTTATTGGTGGCAGTAAAAAGAGGGTCCTTGTTTTTGGTGGCAGTGAAATAGGCGGCCTGGCACGTGGAGGGCGATAGTGGGGGGAGGGTCTGCAGGGTACGGGGTGAGTTGTGGTTTCATACGGCCAGGCTCAGGTGCCTTCCTGGTTTGCAGATCCTCTCGGCCTGCTATCTGCCATAAAAATACACTGAGCAGACGTGTGGTCATCCTGCTTAGCCACGTGGGGCGCTATTTCTGGGCAATGCTTGTGGTGCATTGCAGTTGCCAGTGTTATCTGGTGTAGCGTATTTGGCATACGAGGATCGATAATAATAATTCTGCCTTAGAGGCAAAGAATTTGACCTTAAGTAATAAAAGACGTGACCTTTTCAAAATGCCAATACTTTGTTGTGTTTTCATTTATGGGAAAAGGGAGGGGGGAGGGGGGGTTAGTTGGTATTAAGAAGGTAACTTACATGGGAGAAGTTGTAAGAAGAGAATAGGGGTATAATTCTTATTGATGCGCCATAAGGGACTTCTATTGTATCTTTCATTTCTTGTTTGGCACAGATTTTGGTTGTTTTATCTACGATTGTACTTACTCCCTGGGCAGCATCACACTACTTACTAGTTTAAGGCTAGGGTCAGACGAGCGTGATTTCTACGGACTGTACGTCCGTGCACACGGACGTACGTTAGTACGGAAGACGCAGTAGTGGCCAGACAGTCCGTTTTTTTCACTGACGTATATATTTTGATGGATGTAGGAGGGAAAATAAATTAAAAAGCAAAACCATTTTGTCCGTGAAAAATGCTGGACGTATAAATGCAGTCCGTCTGACCACGTTCCATCACTCACACACAAAGCTATGCGGACGTTGCGGACGCAGCGCACTTTGTGCGGCCGTTCTAGCAGTTGTACGTTCTTGCCTGCCTTGCGTCCGTGGGCCGCGGCCGTTGTGCGTCCGCAGTTCAGTGCGGACGTACTTCGTGTAACGGGCTCCGATGGGCTTCCTGTCATGCTATCACGGACGTACTTTTAGGCGCAATCACGGACGTGAACACTACGCTCGTCTGACAGCAGCCTTAATTATCAGCCTTGTCTTGAATTGTTCATATTTGATACTAATAGCAATTCACTTTACAATAGGCGCCTACGCTTTAAGATATATAGTGCAGGAGGGGTGGGGTCGCGCCTATTCCCCGAAGGGTTGGCTGCAACCACCAAATGCATCCAGCCCAACAACATGTGTAGAACATAACAAAGAAAAAAAAAAAAGATATATAGCTATATACAGTTGTGTTCAAAATTATTCAACCCCCAATGCTGTAAAGGGTTTTAGGGAATTTAGTGTACATTTGTAATTGTATTCAGAATTAAATCCTACAAGGACTTTTTAAAGAACCATATGCAACTAAAATGACATCAATTGGTTTTGTAATACAGTAGTAAATGTTTCCTTTGTGAATTCTTCATTGACACAATTATTCAACCCCTTAAAGACTACCACTCTGAAGAACAGAGGTTCATTCAAGTGTTTTCAATCAGGTATTGAAAACACCTGTGGATGTCACGGAGCAGCAATAAAGCATAATAAGCACCAATTAGGCAGCTTTAAAATGACTGTGATACTCAGCTCCTTCTAGACATTTACTGGTGTGGTTACAAACATGGTGAAGTCAAGAGAATGGTCCAGGAAGACAAGAGAAGAGGTGATTACTCTTCACAGGAAGGGCAATGTGTCTATAAGAAGATTGCAAAGATGTTAAACATACCAAGAGAGACCATAGGAAGCATCATTCGCAAATTCAAGGAAAGGGCACTGTTGAAACGCTACCTGGTCGTGGCAGAAAGAAGATGCTGACTTCGACTGCTGTGCGCTACCTGAAGTGTAGAGTGGAGAAAAGTCCCCATGTGACTGCTGAGGAACTGAGAAAAGATTTGTCAGATGTGGGTACTGAAGTTTCAGCTCAGACAATACGGCGCACACTGCGTAATGGAGGCCTCCATGCCAGAACTCCCAGGCGCACCCCCTTGCTGTCTCCAAAGAATAAGAAGAGTCGACTGCAGTAGGCCAAAAGTAATGTGGACAAACCACAGAAGTTTTGGGATAGTGTTCTGTGGACTGATGAAACAAAATTAGAACTGTTTGGGCCCATGGATCAACGCTATGTTTGGAGGAGGAAGAACAAGGCCTATGAAGAAAAGAACACCTTGCCTACTGTGAAGCATGGCGGGGGGGTCAATCATGCTTTGGGGCTGTTTTGCTTCTGCAGGTACAGGGAAGCTTCAGTGTGTGCAAGGTACCATGAATTCTCTTCAGTACCAGGAGATATTGGATGACAATGTGATGCAGTCCGTCACAAAGCTGAGGCTTGGGAGACGTTGGACCTTTCAACAGGACAATGATCCCAAGCATACCTCCAAGTCCACTAGAGCATGGTTGCAGATTAAAGGCTGGAACATTTTGGAGTGGCCATCGCAGTCACCTGACTTAAATCCGATTGAGAACCTCTGGCGGGACTTAAAGAAAGCAGTTGCAGTGCGCAAGCCTAAGAATGTGACTGAACTGGAGGCTTTTGCCCATGACGAATGGGCGAAGATACCCGTAGATCGCTGCAAGACACTTGTGTCAAGCTATGCTTCACGTTTCAAAGCTGTTATACCTGTAAAAGGATGTTGTACTAAGATTGAATGTCACTTGGGGGTTGAATAAAACTGATAATGATGTGAGTACAGAAAAGACATTTGTGGTTATTTCATTATAAATGTTATGTTATATTTGTCGGACCTACACGTGCCTCTTTGATTTAATTGTAAGCAAGATGACTGAATGATCAAAATCAATGTCAAACTGGCCAAAACACTCAATTTCAGTGGGGGTTGAATAATTTTGAACACAACTGTATCTATACCTTCTCATTTCGGCGTAATTTTATGTATATCATTTTTTTATACAAGCTTATAACCCTAAGGTTAATATTTATTTGATAAGAGGGGGGCGAACATCAGATTTAGGAGTGCATAGAGCAGCTAAATTTTTAAGTACACCTCTGGTACACTTTAATCCTTGCATTTTATGATAGATTAACAGGGTTATTCAGAGAGGTGAAAACCAGGACAATCACTGGAGAAGTGACAATTCTAGGTCAGAATAGCCAAACCAGAAAAATTCTCCCATTTATCTCACTTTCCAAATCGGCTATTTGGTCTAGATTGTTCATTCTCCTGGCAATTCTCCTGGTTTTCACCTCTCTCTGAATAACCCTTTATGTGTTATCCATGTTCTGCTATTTTTGCATTTTCTTGTACATCTGTTTGTATCTTTCTATTTCTTGCTGTATCAAACCATTATAGCCAAGTGCAGATATGCCGGTTACCAAAATACAGCATTTTAGAAAATAAAACAAATTAACAAGCTCTATACAAAACAAATTAACAAGATATGACAGATTGATGACAGTGATAAATGTGACAAGAGTATAGAGTGTGTCGTATCATGAAAGCACTAATACTGGTCAGCGCAGAGTAGGTGGTTTATTGTGGGATATGCATAACATTTTATTACAAAATAAATAAAAAAATTATTGTTGATTTGCTATGTTTAACAAAACATTTTATAAAGAACATATTACTGATAATTATTAAACAAAACTATTAATTTTCATGTAAATTTGTGAAAGGATTTTACCATTAAGGATACATCGAGATTTCTCTCATTTTCAAGTATGTCCTGAGTGGCGAGTATGTACCGTTAGGTGTCTTGTTCAAGGATACTTATTGGAGAAGTGCTCTGGCCGGGATCGAACCTGTGTCTCCACAGTCTCTGCGGTTTAGAGCAGTGATGATTTGTTTGTTCACAGACATTTACTTTAAAGTGTGTTTTCGGGGGTGGGAAGTTATATAAAAATATCTTACAGATTGGCTGTAAACTAAATTTGTAACTTTCAGGTTTGAACTGTTGTCGTCTAAAAACAATGTCCATTATCTCACATGTGAGTTCGGGCTCCTATTTTTATACTAGCCAGGACGTGGTGGCCTTCACTCTGAGGTATTAACTTTAGCAAATTATTTTATAGGAGAGGCAATTTCTAGAGAACCTACAGACTTGGTTCAGATCTAGCAGTGATTTTTAGGGAATTTATCTCTATTGGTTTAGTGGAAAGGAACCATTACTGACCTTCAAAAAACGCACAAAAGAAAGCAGTAGCAAATGACGCAAGGTCTAGTCTACCACAATGTAACCCAAGATCCTGTATGCAGCAAGGTGATTCAATTAAAGAACTGTAAATCATTAAAAAGGTCCAGCAAAAGTCAAATAAGCCTGCAGTTATTCCCTTCCTGACACTTAATATCATAGCTGCCTGTCATGGTTTCAGAATTAATATATTTATGGTGAAATTCTGCAATGAGAATCTCTGCACAATTCACACGCAACATTGTAATGGATGGACAAGTCAAATACAAAGTAGTATCCTTCCACCAGATGTTTACAGGGCTGTCAAACTCACAGCCCCAGATGTTGATGCCAACAATCCATAGATAGAATAAATCACCAGGGAATCATGGGAGTTGTAGTTCAGAAACATCTGGCGGGCTGGAGTTTGATAGTCCTGGTTTAAAGGATCTTCCACAAGCTCCCAGAGTTATACACATTGTAGTCCTGTGGACTTCAGAGTGTACTGTGTGGTCACCACTGGTAGAAGTTGCCTTTGGCATGAAATGCCTTGCACTACTACTACTATAATATTGCCAGTAACCCACTTTTTATTATTATTATTCTGTATTTATAAAGCGCCAGCATATTCCGCAGCGCTGTACAATGGGGGAGTGCAGACATGAGACATACTAGCACACATAAGGAACAGATGGCCCTGCCCTTAGGATAATTGTCCTACTGATACTGCACTTTACACAAGTGCTCAGCTAGACATCCCATGAGCTTACAATCTAAAGGACAGGGGGAAGTGAAACAGAAGGGGAGCTGGGTAGTGTGGATCTGGTGGCTACTGGTTACTTCCGCAAGTGGGTAACAGGGAGTGGCGATTCAGCGAGCTTGTGCTTGCAGATTACCGCTGCTTAAAAATATAGAGCCCAGTATCTTCAGAGAATTTATTTTAATTCAAGGTTTTTTTACGATAACATCCCCAGAAATTGTTCGAAAATTAGAAACGGTCCTACCTCCATACAATATATTATTCTTTAAGTGAACAGGAAGGTGTCAGAAAGCTGATGGATTGCTGTATTTCCTTTTCCTGCCTCTTAGGGTGAGACGCCGCAGTTTTGCAGGTTTATTTGGACATCTAGAAATGCCAAATTTCCAGTGTCCTTGTATAAAGGTTTCACTGTCTAGGTGCATGCCAGAGCAGGGATCTCAAACTCCGGCCCTCCAGATGTTGATGGCCTTCACTTCCCAGAATCCTTTGAAAGAAGTATATGCAGAAAGAATTATGGGAGCTGAAGTTTAGCAACATCTGGGGAGGATGGCAGAGTTTGATTTCCCTGCCTTTGAAAGAACATTACACTCAGATACAGGTTTACTACATTAGTTCTTTAACTGCCAGAAGGTTAAACAATTTACTGGATCTCCCGAGGGATTCACAAGCCCTGTTGTCAGGATATAATATATTTTCTAGATAATTTTCACAATTGATTTTGGCATATTTTAGTAAATCCATCATGCATGCTACCCTGCAAAGCTATAAAGTCGTTGGCCAATGCAGGCAGACAGGCAGGTATTTGTGCTGTTCTCTATGAAACACACATTTCTGTAGTTACATATCTCAGACACTGTGTGAAAATATCCAGTGACGTGAGACTGGCTGCTCTCCAAACTGCAGGATATAGTTCCAGTCACTGACTCACAGAGGTTTGTGTTACACAAAGTCTGAGATTTTCCAGATATTTACTACATATGGTTTGCTCTTGAAGTCTAGGTACACCCACCCCTCACATTGCAGTGAAAGTCGTAAGAAACAGAGGTGGCTCACACCATACTGTGTATTCATCAGCTTGGCATACAGGGATGGATCGTCTGCAGGATATCCCCTAAATGAAAGAAACAGAAACCGACAATGTCTATTACAGTGTGCATAATTATAGAAGTTAAAGTAAAAAAATCATCTATCCTTATTGTTTAGGGGTTTGCTGTGATTTTTAAATAGTATACAATCAACAGTAATAAACATATAGCTAGCATGCTGATCCTTCATCTCTCTGCCCTGCAGTTTCTATGTATCCAGTATCATGATGACTGAGCATTAAGGATGTTGCAGCTTGTTTATTATAGATTGAGGGGCAATGCTGAAACAATCAACATGGGATGAAAGCTGAAGATTTCGGTGAGCTTCTGCTCCATCCCTCTTACTCACATTGTGCCTCTATACCATTGCTCTCCCCTCCCATTGTCTGTACCATTGCACAGTCCCTCTCACCCCACGTTTCCTTTGTCTGAGACATTGCCCTATCCCTCTCGCCTCACCTTTTCTGTGCCTTTGTCTGATCCCACTCGCTGCACCTTGTCTGTGCCTTGGTCCTATCCCTCTCGCCTCACCTTGTCTGTGCCTTGATCCTATCCCTCTCGCCTCATCTTGTCTGTGCCTTGATCCTATTCCTCACGCCTCATCTTGTCTGCGCCTTGATATTATCCCTCTCGCCTCACCTTGTCTGTGCCTTTGTCCTATCCCTCTCGCCTCATCTTGTCTGTGCCTTGGCCCTATCCCTCACGCCTCATCTTGTCTGTGCCTTGATCATATCCCTCTCGCCTCACCTTGTCTGTGCCTTTGTCCTATCGTTCTCTCCTCACCATGTCTGTGCCTTGGTCCTATCCCTCTCGCCTCACCATGTCTGAGCCTTGGTCCTATCCCTCTCGCCTCACCTTGTCTGTGCCTTGATCCTATCCCTCTCGCCTCATCTTGTCTGTGCCTTGATCCTATTCCTCACGCCTCATCTTGTCTGCGCCTTGATATTATCCCTCTCGCCTCACCTTGTCTGTGCCTTTGTCCTATCGCTCTCGCCTCACCCTGTCTGTGCCTTGGTCCTATCCCTCACGCCTCATCTTGTCTGTGCCTTGATCATATCCCTCTCGCCTCACCTTGTCTGTGCCTTGGTCCTATCCCTCACGCCTCATCTTGTCGGTGCCTTGATCCTATCCCTCTCGCCTCACCTTGTCTGTGCCTTTGTCCTATCGCTCTCGCCTCACCCTGTCTGTGCCTTGGTCCTATCCCTGTCGTCTCACCATGTCTGTGCCTTGCTCCTATCCCTCTCACCTCATCTTGTTTGCACCTTGGACCTATCCCTCTCGCCTCACCTCGTCTGTGCCTTGGTCCTATCCCGCTCACCTCTCATTATCTGTGCCTTTGTACCATCCCTCTCACCTACCCATTGTTTGCACCTTTGTTCTACCTCCTCAAGTTTGGAGATTTTGTTAGCCAATGTTTCGCTAAGCCTAGTTTAAGTTATGGGATGAGATATGCAGCTACCAACCTGGCCATAATGGCTCATCTACAGACAAAGCATGACAAACACTACATACAGTATGTTTATTGATGTAGTGGTTATATATGAGTTCATATATCCTCTACTTGCTATGGAGTGCACTTTTAACCTGCTGAGATGCATTCAATTATATAGTCTTATAAAAATATTTAATAGTTATAGAATTTGTACTAACTTTGCATATAATGGATTGGAGCGTGAAAGAAAGTACGTTGATGGCAATAGTACTATTCCTATATAAAAGGCACCCCTGTTTGCAATGCTCGGCTTAACATGATCCCGATTACAGCATTCTAATGTCAGACAGAAGCTGATTTTTTTAAAAAAAGTCACTCGTTGCTTGAACATACAGCATAATCTGTTGATTCAGGAGACTTAGTGGGAGATTTGTTTTCTTTCCAATCCTTTGTGCCAGATATAAAACACAACTCTTGACAACCTTTCTATAAAGTCTTTGATTTATAAGATGCTGAGCTATATTAAGGTTCATTTGCACCATGAGGCCTTGGACTGAAAAAGAAAAATAAAGGGGTGGAAAAAACCAACAATATTGAACATTCTCATCTCTTCTTCCTTTCCAAACTAAACAATGCCTGTGGCTAATTGTTAACATAGTAATGAGGGCTAATTGAACAAAAACCTATAACCTCCCACGTACCTTTCATTATGCTCCAAGGTCCATCAACACCCTGGATTGAAACAAATCGCTCTGCCTAATTTCCATTCAGCCCTCCTGCATCAATGCAGAGGGACTACACATGGCAGTCACCGTCACCTACAATATGGGAAAGCCTTTATAGGTTAAGAGTAATGGTTGGAATACAAGTTGAACACTATCTATTTAGAATGCGTTGGACCCTGAACATTTCGGATTTTGGATTCTTCCAGATTTTGGAATTTGGGAGAATCCAGTGTCGGAGAGGAAGAGAATAATGGCAGGGGAGCCACAATCTCCTTCCTGCCGCATTGCCAGTGTGTACACACGCTGTGTAGTCTTTTTCAGGGGCATGCCGCACACGCGGGGGAGCCTCTGTGCAGGGACATGACGCACACGTGGGGGAGCCTCTGTGCAGGGACATGCCGCACACGCGGGGAGCCTCTATACAGGGAAATGCTGCACAGCAGCTCCTGACACGTACTTCATGGTTCAACAAGGATGGGGAGCTGTGTCACCCAAAAGCAAGACTCGTTCAGAGTGTCAGGAAGGCAAGTATAACTAAAATCCTGAAGGCTGCGAAATTTCTGAGTTTCTGAGTCTTAAGGATTTTAGAATTCCAGATAATGGGCGCTCAACCTGTAGCATGCATAGAACATACAATTATATATCTGCATATGTAGAGAAAATATAGTTATTATTTTCTTATACTGAATGTAGTTACTAGAGACTGCATCTGGAAAAAAAAAAGACAAAATTATTTCACAGTTTTTGATTATTAGATTTTTCACAAGTGATCACACACACACACACACACACTTAGGCTATTATGGTAACCTTTTAGGATGAGTGTTTCATTTTATTATATTTCTTCCAAATCATGATAAGAATATATAGAATCTTAAAATATGAAATATGTAAAACAAACTTCAATTCTGCTTTCATCTTTTTTTGTGTACAAACCATTATTTTTAACACTGTTAATATTGTTACACAAAATCATTTTGTGTAAGTATTAACTTTTTTTTTTTTTTTAAAAGGGGGTTTCCTTTAAAAGCAACAAACAGGCCCTCCTTCCCATCATTTGAAGATTGTTTACAAATCAGGAAACCTAACACCTGCCTCCACATGCTTTCCTGTAAATGTCCAGATAGTTCCCATTTGTCTGTGTCACTTATCACTTTACACTCCACATTTGGGTTTTATTAGTAAAAAGGAACGGCCAGTTCTTGTCCCGTCGTCAACCAAACTAAAAATGCTATTAACCTGTTTATTAAAGCAATCATTTTATCAGATATAAGGTAAGCTATAAAACCAGAAAAGACAATTTAGGACCAGACTTCCACGTGTTCTCATAATAATCCATGTGTAATAATAATAATAATCCATGACTTTCACCTGTCAATCACATTTGCATGACAGGGTGATTCTGTATTTTTGTATAACTAGAGGGGCTTCAGTTGAGCCTTGCCTCAGCTCACACCATCACTAGATGTGGATAGGACAAGAGGAAATGTGCTTTATTTATAATTTTAATACATAAAAACCCGAATGGATTAAACTCGGGTTTTGAGTTGTACCATTTTTTAGAATAAACTGTTTAGAATTCATTGCCATAAAGTTTTTTTTCTCCTCCTTGGTTTATTAATCTATTATAGGATATAAGGGGTTATAAAAGAAGGGATATGTATTAAAAGGGTGGGGTTTGTAGACAAGTACAACAACATATGTGCTTCTCACACGTAACCAGAAAAAACAAGATATGTAAGTGCGAAGAAAGCGAAAAAAATCCAGATCGGAAGCAAGATAGTCGCTGTCTTGAAACATTGAAGAGGAGAAAAGAAGCCGCCAGATGCCATGTTGGAACACCACAAGGGGAGTCTAAAAAGCAGAACGTTAATCAGGGTGGAACCCCGAAGTTTCCAAACCGTAAGTGAAACAGATGCCATCTTGGGACTCCGCAAAAAACTGGAGAAGTTATCGAGCGCCATGTTGGTACACCATAAACTATGAGGCGGGGACTCCAATTAAGTAAAACAGCATAAAACTAGCCTTAAGGACACAATAAGCACTTATATATTTTTTGGGACTGAGGAAGCCGGCATAGCGACCGGCGAAATGCGTATCCCACACAGATAATCGGGACAATTCGGCCCAAGGGCCCCTAGGACATGATTTTATGTTTTTTAAAATTCAAATAAATTTTTATAAATTTTATTTTTCTGGCTGAGTGCGTGTCATTAAGGCTACAACCATTGGAAACTGGGATCACAATTTAAGGAGTGGATGCAGAAGTCCAGGCTGTTTTCCTCAACGGAGTGAGCCACTGCAGAAAATATAAGTATAATTTTATGTTTCATTCGCTCTTTCAAATGCTAAGCACGTTGTTTCTATTGTCCCCCGATTATATAGTAAGGGGTTGTGTCTGTTAAAATTATAAAATACATTGTACATCATATTATTGCGCTCCCAGGATACAAATAGTTACAAGGTATTTTCTGTGGCAACCTATAAGAGGGTAGATTGCCTTATCCAGAGATAGCAGCATCAAAATCTTTTATTAAACATCCCGGAGGTCTCTTTAATTTGCGCGCCTGAGAAACCACACCAATCCTTTTAACAATCACACCATCGCTAGAGTCTAATTCGATTTTTTTTAAAAGTATAAAAACCCATGTGTAATGGTTCTGAATGTTTCTTGTTAAGATTTACAGTTATAATATTATTTTCAGATTTGTACTTGAAAATATATATCAACTATGCTTTCATTTAGAACTTGATACACTTCATAATAAATAGCAAATATTTATTTTTTATTAGACTCAAAGATCAGACAGAGTTTCTAACAGTGCTCAATTCTAATCATCATAAGCAAGTATACAAGAAATAGAAAAATTCACATAGGAGCAAACTTAGATGAAAAATAAAAATTCAGGAAGTGGATTTTTAGAATTGACACCCCGTTATATAACAAGAAACCTAGAGGCCCTGGAGATCTCTCTGAGTGCACGTTGGGTTCTATTCCTGCTGAGATGTTAAGTCAAAGTTCCCCATGTGTTAGCACTAATGACCTCTGTTATTTCCCGAACATTAATTCTCTTGCATTACATTAAAGCTTCCTATTCTTTGCACAGGAAGTGCTAGTGCAGGCAGTCAGAGAAAAACTAATGAAAGAGTTTCTGGTTATTCTCGCTTGCAGTAACTAATGAGGAAAAGAAAAAAACATAGCTGCTAAAACTTAATATAATTCATTTAATACTGAAAATAATGGACTAAACATTCCAATACTTATCTCTCATCCTATGATGAAAAGGATGGCACAATCCCATGCCTCCTCCTACCCAAGCAGATCGACACTCCTGCCAACCCTGCACAATTGCATACAGTCATGCACAACTCTCAATGTAGTCTTATGGGTCACAGGAGAGAATTCCAGTGGTGGCATCACTGCAGATGTGTATTAGCAGCTCCCTAATATAACGAGTCAAGCAACAAACAGAGGGTCACTCATAATAGAGTCTGTAACAGTGTGCTGCAAATGGTTAATAGCTTGTGCCACCTTTTGCCATTGTGGAACCCTATTACCAGTTCCACCAGAATAGCACCTTATGGAATTATGTTAAAGTCACAAAGTACAGCAACTGTGATAATCCATAGGAAGGAATCGAAAGGATTTGAGAAAATTTTAAAATTGCCTGAATATATGAAATCATTTTCTCCATAAAAAAAAATAGAATCCCACTTAACATGGAAATAAGTGAAGAACAGTCCAAGGAGTGACTAAAGTGTACAGTCATTTTTATAATCCGAGTTCTGTAGACATAAAAGGTAAACCGGACATCTATAATTTAGCTGTTTAGGACTGTTTAACTGTTTATTTCCCTAATAAGACCAAAAAGAGCTGAAATGGTTAAAAGGGAAAGATATCTTGGCTCTGCAAAACAAGATGAAGTCATAGTCTGGCTAGTCTCTGAAACCCCCACTCAGAGATCAAATTCTCTCAAATAGATAAACTATATGCTTTTTCCTCTATTGTTTGAAGAAGAGGTGAAACCATGTATTTTCTATATAGCTGACCTGTAGCAGACCTACCCATAAGGACCGCAGCTCATGCATTTCTATCATTCCTTATGTGGAGCGGAGACGATGGGAAACAAAGTGGAAAAACAATTCTAGCACAATCATAAATTCATATCTTTGACTATTAAACTGCAGATTCTAAAAATCCAAAACACATGCAGATATTACAGTTTCAGTTTAGGAATGCCCATACCCAGCCATAGAAAAACATGTGTTTTCATGACATCAGGGTTTGTAAGACTACTCATATTAGGAAACGGAGATCCTCAGTGTTAACTTATGTTTATTGGAGCTATAAAGTCTGTAAAAAGATTGATAAAGCACACTCTCGAGCAGGGTCCTTCTGTTTCGTGTGTGTAATGTGTATGTATACAGGGCCGGCCCGTCCATGGAGCAGGGTGTAGCAGCCGCTCCAGGCAGCCCTTTGTCAGGAGCAGCATTTTGCCACCCTGGCAAAGGCCATGGCATGGAGAGTGCTCGGCCCGAACAAGGCACGGCCCTCCAGCAGGCTGGTGTTTCGTGGAGAAAGCCAGCCGTGCCCGCCCCGCTAGCAGGCTGTGGCCACCTCTTTCAGCAGGCCTCGCCCACCCCTTATTAGGGAGAAACTGTCTGCTTCATCTGCCCAATGAGTGATACACCGGATCTTGGATTAGACATAGGGGGGTGCTCCAGACCTGTCTGAACCCCTGGATAATATTGGTGCCTGTCCGTGTGTATCCAGGGGGCTTTGTTTAATGTGTTGTTTTTTTCCGGGAGAACAGGTTGAGCTAGACCTGTTTCCGAGGGAGGGACTTGACGTCTGGTCCCTGCAGGGAATGCGGTGCTGGCCAGGATCCGGGATGCTGCAGGGTCAGGGCTCCATGGCTGAGTCTGTGGATGGAGACGAGCTGGGGAGTGATGATGGGTTCCAAGGAGAGAGGCCCTGTTGCACCTACTACTGCCTTTACCTGTACCAGGCAGGGAGGTCAGACCTGTGTGTAACACTCACACTGTCTGAGGGGGGGGGGCATTTACCAGACTGAGACATCTGACCTCATTTTTGGACGTCCTGACCCAAAAAAAGGAGGAGCAGCCCAGAGCTCAGGCAGAAAAGGTGAGTATTTACACCTCAGCAAAAAAGAAATAAAAAATATAATTGGCCAGATGCTGTCAGCAGAAAAATGAAAAAAGAAACTGAATCACAGATATAGTAATTAAGCTATTGGCAGCATGTGCCCAATTAGTCGAGGTCATAAAAATGGTGGGGTGTCTATATCTCCGTAAAGTTTTCCTTTAAGAAGGAGAAAAGTACCTTTGTGTAAGGGCAGTCCTAGAGTTTAGTTCTACAAATTGCTAAGATTTACTGATGTTTTAACTACTGACAAATGTTATTCTGACTGTTAAAATATAACATCTGTCTGTCTTAGGTTAACTAATCTGATCTTTCATGAAAAGGAAAATCTTTGAGTGATCCTTTTGCAGATAATATTGGTGACTAATGTAGTAAAGAGTGAATGCAAAGGAGAGTTAAAAAAAATACTGTTTAAATAGGAATTATGTCTCAGAACACTTGCACCTGCAAGTGTTCTGAGAGATGGCAAGTTCTGCAAGATGCACAATTTGCATATCGTACATAAGCCATGCAAATTGCATTATAAGCTCCAGGGAATTCCCCATTTTGGAAGCCCTGAGGCAAAAGGGAGAAGCAATCCAGAGCAGAGGGTGAAAACGTGAGTATTTACACCACAGCAAAATGAAAAATAAATGGGCAGATGCTGTCAGTAGAAAAAAAATGAAGCTATCAGCAGCATTTTAATGCAAGATTAGTGTTCTCCCTGGGGATAGACAAAATTCTGAGATCTCACTCCTATCACAGCAAAGAGCAGCACTCATCCTCACTGTAACAAAAAAGCTCAACAAATGATATAGTTGTATTACAACAGCCAGGGAGTCGGCAGAATACAGGGAGAGCTCTGGGGTCACTCGCTGCTGCACAGGGATAAGATTTTGGGGGTGATAAAAACTGAGAATCCCGGTATAGCACAGATACAAGGTGTTACTGTAATTTCATATACTGGTATTATGCCACATAAAACAGATATTATTTTATTTTCTACTGGTGATTTATGAAAATTGCATTGCTAATAGTCCCTATTCCTCAAATGACAATTCACAACCATCTACTGAACCTCTGATATGATAGCCTAGTTACAATACTCAATATCAGCTCGGGTACATACAAAAGCAAAATGTCGGCTAACACCCGAAATAACAATATTTCTTTACGTGAAACAGCGATGATAAGTACAGATTTGCAGAGTTTCACTATCTGACTGCATTAAGGAATTAGTGCCAGAGGCCACAATGTAGACACATTGGCCCCTATTACATTCTTTGCGCAATTTTTTTTCGCGCAGCGCAGCGTCCAGCCTTATCGCGAGAAAATTAATGGTGGTATTACGATTCGAATGCATTTTCTCATCCGTCCAAAAATAACGTTCGTAAAAAACGAGGCGCAAAACGAAGAGCAATACGTGCACAGTAACGTAGCGCACGTAAATCAGTGTGCAGACTGTTTTTTTTGCGGGATTCAGTCAATCAGAATTAAGAACCTTAATTGACATCAATTTACCTTAATTGACTCACTTAAATTTTTGCTCCTGTCAAAGTAAATCTGAGTATACTGTATATGCTGCAGCAATAATAAAAACACGCACAAATTCACAATTTTATTGTTTGGGTATGTGTAGAATGGGTAACTGTACTGTGCTGTATTTTTTTTTTTTCATGCTGGTGTTTTTCGTTTCGGCCACAACGTTCAGATTTGCAATTACCACCAGCTTTTCAAAGACATTAAAATTATGCGCGCAAACGTCATTCGGAAAAAGATGCGCATCGATTGAAATACCATCCGCGTACCAGAGCACAAACGAATTTGCGCTCACAATGTTAAGTATAGGACGCGCACAGTTCATCACACTCGCGCAGGTCCATCCGCGTTAAACGATAACGCGCATCGTTTGCGCGAACGTTGTAATACGACGTTCTGCTCAAAGGGTTTTGCCCTTCGCGCAAATGCGCATTTGCGCACGCGAAACCAAATGCGCGAAGAATGTAATAGCTTTCCTTCCAGAACCATTAACGGCCCCTATGTCTGGATTGTCTTTATAAATAGATGTACGATATTTCTAATGTATAGCATTAGCTGTAAGCAGGTCCATGACTTGACATAACAAGAGGAAAAGGGTGTCATCTGCGCTCATTTCTATGTATTTCCATGTACAACAAAACACTATGAGGTTTTAGTTTGTTTCAATGGCCATTGCAACGTAAGCTCACTCGCCCCTTCAAGGCACCTCTTTGTAGAATGAGTACCTCACCAATGTACCAAAAGCCGCTCTACTGAGCAGCTCCAAGCCCCTCCTGCTGCTTTTCAGCTAAGGAGAGGCAGAAAGATGGTGGGTTTTATTTATACACGCACCAAACACTTCCCATTTGGGGTTAAAAACAAAATGACTTGACATGTCTGCGGTCTAATGAAATCAAATGGGCAGTGGTTAGCCAAGAATCATTTAGATAGTAAACAAATGTTAAATCATAACTTATTCTTGATTTTGACTAGACTTGTGCACCGAGTTTTTTTTCGGTTCGATTCAGTTCGGTTCGTTCGGATTTTTAAAATTTTCGTCTCGACTCGTTTCGGTAGATTTCTGTTTTGGTTCGGTTCGTTTTTCATATCGACTTTTTTTCGGAATATCGGTCATTCGAGATTTCGGGTCTAATCGTTTTTTGTATGGACTTTTGTTCTTGATTTCGGAAATTTTCGTGTTTTTTGGAACGTCTGTTCTCCTCGTTTCATCAAAGTGTCTATTCGTTTTGACGTAAACTAAAAGTAGTACTATACTATTATTACTAAATGGTTTATAAACTTTATAATATAAATATAATAAAATAATAATTAATATTAAATTATTAATACAATAAAAATAAAATAGAACTTTATAATTAAATTATAGAATTAATTATTTGTTGGTTTGTTTTTCGGATCCGATAATTCTGTCGATACGATAATTCTGTCGATTGATCCTATCGTTTTTTTTTTATTAAAGATCCTTTTTTTCTTATGAATAATTTGAATATGCATTTCACAAATTTATTTAATCATATTTAATAAAATGGTATAAATGGAACAAAAAAAAATGAACAAGACGATTTAAAAAATGCAAAACTGACCCAACCCAAATGGTCTGACTTTAAAAATAAAACCCAGAACAAAAGGTTTTAAAAGGTAAAAATAGTGCATCAAAATTATCTGAAACGAAAAAAAACAACAAATAAAATGATTTAAAACACACAAAAAATAATTAACCCTTTCACTGCTGAGGCATTTCACGGCTTCACGGTTCACGCCTTGTGTGCTGTGCTGAGTGCTGAGCTAATTTTAACGGTTTTGCTCATCATGTTTAAACGCGTTTTGAAGCCTTATTTTATTATATGACCCAGACATGTTATATATCGTTCTTTCCGGCAGACTCGGCAGATTCATAATATGTCATTATTATATGTATGCGTCATGTTCTGTCTGTATATTATAACAAAACATGCAATAAAATTGGAATTTTCAATAATTTACAAGGTGTAAAGAGGTTTTTTTTTCACATTTTAACATGCGAGCGTTTGCGGTTATATTTTATATGAGTTGCGCTTGTTAAAAAAATTAACACATTCATCTACATACATCAAATATCACAATTTTCACAAATACGTAATATCACAAAAAAGAAGAGCTATGGCAAAAATGCATGTCTGAGTCCTGAAAACGCAAAGCTATACACATTGCATGAAAAAAGGACTAGATCAATCAACGTATTTCTGTGCACATTAGCACATGCAAGCACATTATTATTATTATACAGGATTTATATAGTGCCAACAGTTTGCGCAGCGCTTTACAATATAACAACACTTACGTTTGGCTATGACACGCCGGATGTGCCTCAATAGCTCCTCCTCGCGCGTCTTGAGGTCAGACCAGCGCTTCCGCAGCTGGTCGTTGCTACTTCGGTCCTTATCAAACTTTTCCAGGAGGGTGGTGCAAGGATACGGTCCACCATGCGGACATTGTTCTTCCTGCCGTCAGGGCCCTTATGGCAGTCATAGTCACGCTTCTCGAAGATGCGAACCAGCTCCACCATCTCCTCAAATGCCATGTTGCTGGCCCGCTTCTTCCTGGGTGTCTCTGGGGTGGAAGGGGGATGACGTGTCCGAATAGGACTCTCTTTAAGTTTGAGCCAGGATGGGATGTTGTTTTTTTTGGTCTGTCCAAAAATTTCTCAAACTCTACAATGTCTCCGTAAAGTTTACGACAGGCCGTAATGGAGACGGACATACGCGCATATCCCATCATGCGCGAACCGCGGACGTAAATGTTCCGACTACGACAGAATTATCGTATCGACAGAAATATCGGATCATTGGAAATAACATATAGGCACTGGCAGTCAGATTTTCTAACAGTCAGGAACTCAGGATCAGGATGCTGGACAGCAACAGTGCTATATCCAGTGTGCTGATGGTTAGAAAATTGTAATGTATATACGTTTAACGGCCGCACGCGCACGGACTTACTCTATCCAAACAAAGTTCAGATGTGAAACATCGGGACTTTGGATAGATTTCGACTATCCGAAAGTTAAAAAAATAAAAATGGTCGAAATCTAATCCAAAGTCCCGATGTTTCACATCGGGATGTCGGATAGAGTAAATTCTGGAGTTAACCCCCTAGTTGCCAGCCACCAATGGTGGAGATAGGGGGTTCATTGGAACCCCCTATCTCCCAATCCGTGCCGTGGCACCTACCTAGGGGTTAATGTTTGGTATTGTTGGATCGGCCAGAGCATAGCCTGTCCAACCATACCAAAACATGACCATTGACCATGTTAAAATGTAATTAAAAATATTAAAAATAAAAAATTAAATAAAAAAATATTAAAAAATAAATAAATTTAAAAAAAAATAGTTTTTTGTTTTGCTAATGCAGCAATATTGTTCCCATTTCAATTATAATGTGAACAATGATGCTGCACTAATGATTTTTGTATGGGTTGCGTTTGTTAAAAATTGTGTAATTTTCACCCAAAAAAAATGTATGTAACAAAACAAGTCCCCATCTCTAATTTTTTTAACAAGCGCAACTCATAGAAAATATATGTATAACCGTAAACGCTCGCATGTTAAAATGTGAAAAAAACAACTTTTTTACAAACCCCTTGTAAATTATTGAAAATTCAAATTATATTGAATTTTAAGTTATAATATACAAACAGGATACATATACATATAACACAGACGTATACATATAAATTATACCGCAGAGAGGTGCTTCCCCGCAGTGTGTGGATTCATATGCTGCATTAATTATACCGCGCAGAGAGGCGCTTGTTCCCCGCAGTGTGCGTATTCATATGCTGCATTCTTTTTATTAATTTTTTTGTTTTAAATCATTTTATTTTTCGTTTCTGATAATTTTGTAACTTTGTTCAGCTTTTTTTCCATTTTAAAACCTTTTATTCTGTTTTATTTATTTTTAAAGTCAGACCATTTGGGTCAGTTTTGTGTTTTTTAAAATCGTTTTGTTCATTTTTGTCCCTTTCATACCGATTTTAATATGATTAAATAAAGTTGTGCAATGCATATATAAGAAAAAAAAGGATCTTTATTCAATAAACAAAAAACGATAGAATGGGCAGAATTACCGTATCGACAGAATTATCGGATCGTATCGACAGAATTATCGGATCATTGGAAATGGTCAAGTCATGGAATTGGAATGAAAATGATATGATACAAAATAGAATCTGATATAACCGATAAAATAATACGATGTCCAAAATTAGATTACCGAAATGGAAACGAAATCCCGAATGGAACCGAAATCACGAATAGAGTGAAAATAAATTTTGATTTGGCACATTTCAAGTCCATTCGAAAACTCCAAAAATTTTCGTTTTGGCTCGGAAAACTTTTCGGATCTGTCGTTTTTCGGATCCGGACCGATTCGGAAATTCGACCGAATCCGAAGACACGAATCGGGACATTTCGTGAAAAATCCAAAAATCCGAAACCCGAAACGCACATCCCTAATTTTGACAAAAATGTGCAGTCTGAGTAACGAGTGATTACCAGTCTCTTGGTATTTAAGTTAGACCACTTGAAAAGAGAACAAAGCTTTAAAACCGCACAATACAATCATTGGGCATTTCGCGAACGCAAAGATATTGTGTCAAAAGACTAATACTGAGGAGAAATTACTCCAATGAGAAAAAAGGCAATCTGTAGTGCATAAAACAAAATTAAAACCAAGTGTTAAGTATGCTTCACTGCAGCTAAAGTGCTACTGGGGTATAGGTGTCTCACCAGCAAAACTGTGTGGGACCACTTACTGTGTGGGATCTTCCTGCCACTGCTGCTTTCTCAACCGGTCACCTCACCGGCAGCGGCAACTAGTGGGGAGGCTTGTGGCTGTCATGATATAGTCCTAAAAATGTTGTAAAACTCAAACATGTCGGTGTTCAAACAGTAGTTGCGGTACTCCAAGGACACCGTAAGCTTGGCGAAAACAGAATATCTCATAAAAATCTGCAGGTCTCCTTATAGTTTGTAGGTGAGGTGATTGGGTGAGCGCAGTCTCAGCAAAAATCTACAGTGAGGTTGCATTAGTTGCAAGACAACGATATTGGTAAAGCACTTTTCGGAAGAGCCAAGCAACCTTCTGTTTATATTCAGTCGATGACGTGCTCCCTTATTATACTTATTTTTTACAAGATTTTTTACAACTCTGTCTGGCTGCCAAAAACTGTTAATAAATGTTGAACATGCCAAACACTTCACCCCAGAAAAAAAAAAGATAAAATACCAGTTGCCCCTAGGATGGAGAGGAGGTAGTAATCCGCTGCCTCCGCGCAATACAGTTTGAAGAACACAAAGTAATTCTTTGGTGTCCTCAGCCCTGCAAATGCAATCCAGAGAGTTCATGTTGCACTCCATGGAGTCATTTGATTCAGCAGTGAAATCCAGGCTGGCTAAGTTGCACTGTGGCTGGTAATGGCGACCATAAGTAGTAGGAAGTTCCTTGCCTTGGAATCAGGGTTGGTAACCTTCTGCCACTATCAAGCTAACTGGAACAGTGAATTTGTGAGTGAGTGATTGCTCACAAAATCACCATTCCAATGAAAATAGTCTTATTTTATTGGCTTAAAACTCATCAAGATATTACATTTCTGGATATATTAGGAAATGGTGATATTTTCTTTTTTATAGGAATGGACACAGCTGCTCTTCAGAATGTTAAGGCTGGGGTATGCTCTGCAGCAAAAGGTAAAAAGGGAACATTAATGTGGCTTGTGTTAAAACCCCATACTTATAGTGGTTGAGGCTAAAATGTCCCATCTCTCAGTACTCACAACTTGTAAAAGCAGTCAATAACCGGCAGAGTTTAGTCATGGATTTGAGAACTCAGAGACTATTAAGACATTAACTAACAATCATAGACAGTCTTCCTGAAGCTCTTAGGCTAGGGTCAGACGAACGCATTTTCGCGTTGTCTGTGAAAAAGTGCGTTCGAACGAATGGACGCATTTTGTTCACGGAGTACGCGATAGCGGTCATACGATGCACCTTTTCGTCCGTGATTTTGTACGGATCATCAATAAAACACTTTTTGTGTCTGGACGTTATGTTGGCCGGACATTAGCAGCGTCTGACGTCTCCCAATCACGCACACACGCCTCTAGCGGACGCAGCGCACTCTGTACGTCCGTACTAGAGGTTTGACATTCTAGAAAAAATGCGTTCGTTTGCCACTTGCGTTGCGCGGACGAACTTTCGTGCGGCCGTTCGTCGTATGTTCCCCGGCATTGGACGTCATTTGCTGCTAGCACGGCCGTGATTTCGTGCGTCTAAACGCACGTTAAAACTGCTTTCGTCTGACCCTAGCCTTAGACTTGAGCATTTCACTTTTTAATTTGGCTTTTGAAAGAAGGTGGTGAAAAACAACCAATTTGTGCTAACAGAAAATACTTTGAGACTAACATTTTTCAATGAACAGGGGTATTTTGTGAAGCAGATACCTTCAATACTAAAGTGGAATTTTTTAAACCATGCTCTACCTTCAAGAGACATGTAAAATAGAATATAGCGTTGTAAGTAATTCTTGACATTTTCCACGATCCTTTGTAATCCCAAATTGAGGCAACTTCCATGCCCCTCCACTCCAGTAGTGCTCATCACTTGTGCATCATCCTGGGTGTCGCTCCAATTCATGCATCATTCCATCAATTACAGACAAATGTTTTTACAGAGGACACTGATGCCGCACCAAGATCTATACTAATTTCCAGTTGTATCATCAGGCAGAGGCTTTAATCCAAGACTCAGAATGTCGCATGACCGTCTTACTATAAATATTTTTTTTTTTTCGTGGACCAGGTCTCCATGCCTGTTGTGATTTCTGCTAGTCAGCCCAAGTGTGTTCGCTTGTTATTCAAACTCTGAATTTCTGGATATCTGTTACCCTTACCTTGGCTTTGTTTCATGATTCTGTGTACCTCTGTTGTCCCTTGCCCTCAGCTGGTTTTCCCTTTGTTATTCTGTCTGGTCTACAAACCTGGCTGTGGAAAGGACTAGTTTTAGCTTGCTCATTTTCTGGTTTTAAGTTCTGAGTGAGGTCATTTAGTCAGACCCTGACATTAGAAAAGGGCCATGGACAATGCTAGTATGAACTCACAAGCTGAGAGTAGACGAGAGGAACTGGACCACTTTATAAATTTGAACCAATATGCCCAGATCCTGCACATCCTCATGTCTAAGACGACCTACCTTCAGATTGAGAATCAAACCTCTGTAGCTAGTGTTGGTACTCCTTATGTCTGAGGTCCTTTCTCCATTTTCTCTGTTCCAGTTTATTATTATGGTGATCCTTCTGTCTTGTGATTTTTATTTAACCAGGTCTATATATATTTTGAGTTATCCCATGTGTTACATCCTCAGCCCCCGCTGTGCCCCCTGGGGGGGTCTGGGCAAGAAGGGGGACCGCTGGCTGGTCGGGTGCCAGCACTTGCTGCTGGCAGATCAGCATCTGAGGGGTGGGGTCAGGTGTGGTTACCAGGAGCCACAGGCTTTAAAACAGGGCTCTAGGAATGCCCTCATCGCCCTGTTGTGTTTATTTCACGCACCGCTACTTCTAAATTTATTTGACTTTACTGTTGACGACCCTGCTTGTATGAGATCCCTTCTCCTGTTATTTGACCCACCTTGGCTTAGACTACTCTCTCTCTCTATCGTGTATATTACGCTGTTTCACTTGTTTTAGTGATTTAACCCCCTGCTGGTTGCTGGGATGATCACTCGCTGTTTGGGTTCTGTCCCTTTACGTTTAGGGGTATCGTTTGTAACCCTCCGGGGTCCCTTTACCCAGGCTACGACTCATGTTTATGTTTTTGCAAAGACCACGATAATAAACGATTGTTCATTTCTGTTTTATGTTATTTCTTATCGCATCTCTGACTGCCCTGCACCTTGAATACTTCACGGACTGTCGTTCCACGTATGGTGTTTCTGAGTGTGTCCTAGGTAATCTGTTGGTCTTGAAACCTTCAGAGCTTAGAGACAACTCAGTTAGTCCTTGTGTCTCCTGGTTACAGTCTGTAGTTTATATACCTTTTGTATTATTCAAGCAGATACTTCTGCCCTCAAAGATCTCAACTCCGCTACTCGTGTGGCAGCGTTACCGCTACCGTTACACCATGATCATTCCCCACAGACAGGTGTTTTATGGGTTCTTGGCTAATCACCTCTCGGATAGGGCCTTAGCCTGGACAAATACTTTGCGGAAATGACAAACCCCTAGTTACAAACTGAAAGTTATAGAGGAAACATGGACAGGAGTATTATTTTGACACAATTATAGAAATGGCAAACACATGTCACCATTTCCAATTTTTTCTTCATTGAGAAACTCCATTTTCGTTACCTTTTTTATTTTTATATCCCAACTACAACAAAGTCCAAAATTTGGTAAAACAGTGAATTGTGAGCTATATTTAGATATATTTTATATCTCATTTTTTTTTTCATTGAGAAACTCCATTTTCTTTACCTTTTTTATTTTTATATATCCCAACTACAACAAAGTACAAAATTTGGTAAAACAGTGAATAGTGAGCTATATTTAAAGATAATTTTCTTGTAGTTGACCACACGCAAATTTAAAGAAAGTCAATGCTCCTGTTAAAGAATCCCAAAAGTAACAGCTGTAATAAATCCATGTCAGATCTGCTTAAATATGGTAGGATCTAATAACAGGGCCTTAAATACGAAATAGTAAGTAGCATCCAGCACGTGCCTCATAACAGGCAAAATAATTGATTTTCCATCCCAACAGTAAGATTTCCGTCTATGAATAGGGGCAGCAGGGTTGAAGTCGCAGTTACTTTTCTGTAATAAACAGGATGAGTTTAGCACATGGCGGAAAAAAAAGGTTTCTGTCTGAAAATACGCTGTGTTTACTGGTTCACGCTAGTGCACCTGGGATTCCAGCATCTAGAATCCAAGACATGTATGTTTGTGGAATGGCAGACTATGGAAAGGAAAATGTGTATAACCAACCATGATCCGAGTAAAAAAGTATATAAATTGCTGGCAGAACACAAAAAGTTAGCGATCACTTCAAAACTGAAGGGGAAGGGGAGAAATCAGAGTTATTCAAAGAGCCCCGAAATGGCCTCGAAATTACACCGAACAGTGAATTACCCCGTATTCAAAAACCTGGCAGTTCAAATATTTGTGAATTGCCAGCAAAAATACGGTGACCTTCAGTGGCAGTGAAATCCCCACAGACAAGTAACGGTTAATCTATTCTGAGAAAAGCAAAATGCTCTGATTTTCGGTGGTTTCATTCGACAGGTTTAAACAGGTAAATCAGGTTTAAACAGGTAAATCCCATAGGTTGCAAAGAAAAACCATGTTTTTATTAAATATTTGTTTTTGTTCAACCATTTATTCTTTTCATTAGCAGCATAACGTATCTTTATTTTTTTAGACTTCTTTTGGCTAATAATTGTTTCCAATTTTTTTTTTAAAGCCATTTTTTTTTTGCTGTAACAGACCTTTCTATTATTATTCATAGGACCTAATATATTATTCCCGGGCATTTTCATGCAGTACTTTTTTTTTTAAAAAAAAAAAATTTAAACGCCTTTTAAAAGTTGCAGTTTTTTTTTTTACCCCATTCAGCGGCTTGTCTGCGGGTCGTCGGCTTTTTTAAGATCGATTTAGGCTAGGGTCAGACGAACGCATTTTCGCGTTGTCTGTGAAAAAGTGCGTTCGAACGAATGGACGCATTTTTTCAGGGAGTACGCGATAGCGGTCATACGATGCGCATTTGCATCCGTGATTTTGTACGGATCATCAATAAAACACTTTGTGCATCTGGACGTTATGTTGGCCGGACATTAGCAGTGTCTGACATCTCCAATTCACGCACACACGCCGCTAGCGGACGCAGCGCACTCTGTACAACCGTACTAGAGGTTTTACGTTCTCGACAAAATGCGTTCGTTTTCCACTTTTGTGCGACCGTACTTCGTATATTGGCCGTCATTGCCTGGCACTTGCTGCTACTACGGCCGTGATTAAGTGCGCCTGCACGCGCGTTCGCACTGCGCTCGTCTGACCCTAGCCTTAACGGTGTATCGATTCGGCATTTTTGCAATTTGTTTGGTGGTTTTCCTATTCGATCCGGCAGTTTTTCAGAAGGGTTCAGCAGGTCATTTCGCTGTACTTCAGGGACCATGCAGTGAATGCTGAATTCAATGCAGGATCAGCGAGTCAAACTCGCCGAAGTGCAGCAAACGGGAGAGCACCGAAATGTCTCTGATTAGCCTTGTATATCTATAAATTACGCAGGTCATGAGGGCCACGCTTTAACGAGGTCACTTACCACTTTGAACTATCAGGGTTATTCAGAGAGAGTGAAAAGCAGGAAAATGACTGGAGAATGAAAAATTCTAGGTCAAAAGAGACGATTTGGAAAGTGAGATGAAAGGGAGAATTTTTCTGGTTTGGCTATTTTGACCTAGAATTTTTCATTCTCCAGTCATTCTCCTGCTTTTCACCGCTCTCTGAATAACCCTGTATGTAAATCCTTAGTCCTGGATAAGTTTGTCTTTCTAAATATTACTTAAAGCTTATTGGGTAAAGTAAATAATTTGGTACACATTGTAAATTATTACATAGTTACGTAGGCTGAAAAAAGACATGCGTCCATCAGGTTCAGCCTTTCCCACATCACCTACTGCTGTTAGAATGATGCAAAATTAAAAAGAAAAAGAAAAAAACCGCAAATAAAGTGTATATTTCACTTCAAAATCTGCTGTTTTGAGGTAGGTTGGAAATTTTTTTTCTATACAAATAAATACCTTTCTTAAACAGGGATAATTCTAAAACAATTAGAGCTAAATTACAATCATCACGCAAACGTTAACACTCACTTGCGTGAGCATTAACGTTTGCTGCTGTGTTTAACGCATATTACAATCCAAACGCAAACGGGTTAATTAACCCCTGTGCGTTTGGTATCTTGCGGTTTTCAGCACGAGGTTACTGTACTTTGTGTTCCCTATACTTAACACGGGGAGCGCAAAGTGTTAATCAGCACTGGATTTACTGATTAACGTCTGGCTGTGGTTAGCAAAACGTTAACCACAGCCAGGACTTGGTGTTAACGGATTCCGCTTCTGCAGAATCCGTTAACACCAGCCTCAAAAATTAAAAAATGAAGCGCATACTCACCCTCTGTCCCGCGGCGAGGACCGCGGCTCTGTCTGCCTCCTCCGACCGGCGGGAGCAGGGAAAGACTGGGGGGAAGTCCCCCCAGTCTCTCCCTGCGCATCACTACGCCTACCGACGGCATCTCGCGAGGCAAGATCCGGCTGGTCATATGACCGTCAGGGGGGAACTCAATGGAGTCCTATGGACTCCATCGAGTGGATGTTCATGGCTGCGCTCAGCGCTGCCGCGAGCATCCCTGATTTTAACGGGCGGTAACACTACAGGCAGCATTTTTTGTGCCTGCATTGTAATCCAGCGTTAACACGCAGGCGCAAGGGGGAAAACTGCAGGCGCAGTTTTTCCGCCCTTGCCCCCGCGTTTTGATGCTGAGATCGTAATTTAACCCTTAGATTGCAAAAGAACAAAAAAAATAATTGGAAATTAAAACCCCTTTTCTGGTTGCCTTCACCACAATTTGTACTACATCTGTCAGGTGAATATGAAATGAAGAAAGATCTATCTATAGATATCTCATTCATTGCATGTGCCGCACAAAGTGCTTCCTCCGTGCGTCACCTCGGTGCTGATGCCGGCCACTAGATAAACAGCATAGACAGGATCGCATGCACTACAAGGGCTCGTTTAAAGAAACTTTGCAAATTTGATACAAATTATCAATGTTTCGCAAGAGGAACGGAAACGTTGATAAGTTCTATAAAAAAACTAGCAAAGTTTCTGTAAAGCCCTCATAGTGCAAACAATCATGTCTATGCTATAATATATACATCTACAAAAAATGCAAGCTTGTTGAAAGACATGAATATTTCACAATAGTAATATTTCTAAATATCAATAAACCGATTATTAGGAGGGCAAAAATGAAAAAGGGAAATACTGTATTTGGAAAATATGGTATGACTAGACACCATTTCTATGAAGTCTGAAAACATATGGTTTCACTTCCCTCTGTGAAAGTCAAGAGTGAGGCCAGGTTCATTGGGTTATGCCTCCGGTCATGACATTGCTGAATACATATGGGTATTATATTAACTTCATTGCTAAATTTTAGAGATTATGAAAAACATACAACTAGATTGTATCTATGATTTACTATAGAGCTTAAATAAATATAGGTAGTTGGAATAACATTGGAATGAGAGGGATTCATGAATGCAAAGTTTGACACTGGCAATGCTCAGTGATGCAAAAGGTATGTCGCCCATTACACACGCATTCTGGCTCAGATGTTTTGACCACATGAGTCTCTTATATGTGCCTTCAGTAATTAGCAGTATAGTATTATTCCAGTGGGTCCACTATCGCATTTTTAAATCACAGGATTCCTTCAAAAACATTTACAATATTAGGGTATGTAACCCATAGTGGGAGAAATGACACCTTCAAAAAAACCCACAATGGGCCCCATTTCACAGTTAAAGGTAAAAAGGCAGACACTGATGCAAAACTAACTAGCAAAAGGCATTAAACATTACCACTTTCCAATTACAGATCATATTACAAAGCTTGCTCAGGTGTTTTCAATCGACCAGTTAATGTCTCGACCTGAGTTGTTATCTTTACACCTCAAGAAGCTAAGTTTAGCATTTCCAGGTGCAATCAAGGATGTGTGAGCAGCTTTTTACTTGTTTTTTCCAATCTCTGGGCTTGTCCTCGCCTGCCCCGTATCTTTCAGGTGCTATAAATACTGGCTGTGCGCTTTCCTTGGACACGGAATCTAGGCGTCAAAGGTATTTGTGCATATGAGAGGGTGTGGAGTGTAGGTGCTGCGAGGAGGAAGGATTTTTTTGTTGCGGTCTATTGTTACCTTTGCTAGCCTTTCATTGCATCTTGGATTAACCCTTAATTTGTTATTGTGAAACATAATAATACTTTTTGTACCTTCTACGTTGACATCATTGAAGTAGTAAAAGATCGATCTACCTCTTCAATAAAATTGTGTTGTATGAACAACTTGTCTATTCTGTCCTTGTCACATCATGGGTACAGTTTGAAAGTGCCAGACATTGGGATAGTGATGATTTAGGCAGCATTTATAGCTTAAATAATGCAGGATTGTACACAGAGTGTGGATAGATATGTTGGCCTGACCCTTTAAGCTCTGTCACGCAGTGTCAAGACCTACAGAGGTAAATACACACATTAGGAACACAGCTCCATGACTGCACTTCGAAAAAAAATCTAAATAAAAGCTTTATCACTATTTCTAGGTAATAATGGGAGAGCTTATGTCAGCGTGAATAGCTAAATGACCAGGAGTAATAAACATGTTAAGACTGAGATTTGTCTCATTATTGATTGTTCCGACAGGTGTATTATGTCACTTATACATGGCAAATGTTCAAAGCATTAATGTATCTACAGTATAACACACATATTAATATATCAGCAGGGGGATACTCTGCAGACAGCAGACATACACCTTTGATCAATATATGCAGTCCCAGTTTGATGGTGGTGTGATGTCCTTTATTTCCCCATTCTACAAAGTACAATGTACGGTAATGAAGCCAAGCAATCCCGTTTAAAGTCCAAATACAATTTTGGTGCCACGTTTGTGCAGTGCAAGCATCCTTCCTAAAGGCTGCTTTCATGTGCAGCATAAACATAGCTTTAGCCTAGGAAGTGGTGTGAATGTTTTTTCCTGGTGTGCTAATCAACATTTCTCTATGCAGTTAGGTTTGCCAAATGGGCCATGTGGGGTACAAGGAAATGGGCCAGAGTGGGGTACAAGGAAAAGTGTTGCCCTGCAACATGTATAATTCATGTGCTGCAAGGAAAACAAGGCAGGTCAATTGAGATTCCTTTCTGATGTATTTCCTGCAGCATATGGATTCTACATGCTGCAGGATGGCATTTTCCATGCTGTGCCCTTCTGCATGAAAAAATTATATGTGTCCAGGAAAGCATGGCAGATCTGGCAACCCTATATGTAGTATGCACATAAAGACACAATAGGAAAATAGATATATGCTTGTGTATATTAACTGCAAAATACTGCTGTATGATCCTGTCCCAGACCTCTGTGCCAACATCCTCACATTCCTCAGGGTACGGTTTTGGGACATAGTCACGAACCACAGTAGCATCCTCTTCTTCCAAGAGGTTGCCCTCATTTAGAACCATGGTGTGCAACATAACACAGGCTATGATCATGACGACTACTTTGTCAGGCTGGTATTGCAGTGATCCACCTGTCCTGTCCAGGCAACCTGAAGTGCATTTTCAGGATGCCAAATGTCCACCTATGTGGCTCCTGGCCTTTTGGTGGGCATTTTGTATGGCTCCTGTGCAGGTCCCTCAATTCTGCACAAAGGCATCATAAGCCAGGGCCTCAGTGGGTTTCAACTTGCACCAAGTCTGCCACTCTTACACCATTCATTTTCATTTCAATGGAAAATTCTAAACTGCAGCTGGGTTCTAGGCTCCTATGAATCACCCAATACATGGGACATTACACATATTTTTTTTTAAATTTCACAATACTTTCCATTTATCATGTATTTGTGAATCAAATATAAGGTACACCTAGTAACCAGCCATCAGGGAATCCCCTGTCCTGGAATTCACACCAGATTGAGGAATTAGCCAGGATATATGATCATAGGCACTCCTCGGAAATACTGCAAGTATATTCATGATGCGCATGTTGGCAAAACAACCCATTTGCACGTTTAAGGAATGGAAGTGCTTGCAATTTATATAAACAGCAGGATACTTCTAGGGTGCATGCATATCTCTTTGAGTGCAATCGATTGTCCCCAGAACATTGGGAAGCCCTCTATTGTCATAAAGCCCTATTTAACATGGTGCCAACCCATGGGGTGGTAGGGCATCCAATGTATTGTAGCTATGTGGGGCAAGTGTGTACAGGGAAGTGGTGGAGCATCTTGGAAAAGGTGCTCTGGCTGACACACACAGCTAGCTCTGACAGGGGATGCTGGAAAGTCCCAGTGGTCAGGAAGCCCAGACAGCTGAGAAACGTTGTCATCCCTATCACTGATATGCGTGACCCAGGCCTGGAGAGCTGTTCAAAGCTGAGTATGTAATGCAGGCTGCATTTTGCATCATTGATCTATGAACACAAGGTGCCCGTAGAACTACTTGTGCTCTTTGCAATTCCTGCTTGCATCGGAGACGGTCCAATAGTGGTGTATCAGTATGAATGCACATGCAACAATACTCACATGCCTGGCGACATCCATAGTGATACTTAGTACATGAGCTCAGCTACATTCCATGTATAGGCTCGGGGTCCAGCGCTTCACCAGGTTATCTAAGTTTGGAATTAACAACCGCTTTCAGGACTAGTTAAAATTTGTCAATTTGTGTCCAGAGATTAACGTACCAGCACCTTGGAATAGCTCACGTCTCAATATGTTAAAAAAATTATTGTGTGCCCATGTCCAGTACAGGAGATCCCAAGTATAGTAAGGTCAAGTAAGCTGCGAGGCGCAAACTGATTTCACAACAGTTTAATGCCAACATTGGAATATCATTGCGAGACGTTAAACTAATCTATTACTAGAGAATTTAAGCAAGCATGGGATAGGCATAAGGCTATCCTAAACAAAAGATAAATCCAGGTAAAGTATCCATGTAATTGGGCAGACTAGATGGGCCGAAAGGTTCTTATCTGCCGACATTTTTCTATGTTTCTATGTTTCTAGAGACACTAGCGTAACAATTATGGAATATAGCCAAAGTCATGTAGTTTGTTTAGATCTAATACTTACTGTTATTGCTTTTATCTATTACTCACTCTGTAACAAATACCTTTACATAGGAAATGTACTAAGGAAACATTGACTTTGTGTCTTTCACATGCACTAGTCTCTGTTCTTCTACTGTTAAGTGACAATGGTAAGGTTTCTCTATGGGTCTATGGCAAGTATGTTTGTATGTATGTATGTCTATAGTAACCAAATAAGAGTATTGAGTGCAGACTGAAAGAAAGGTTCTCTGAATGCTAGTTTATCAAAAAGGTTTCAAGAATAAACTCGTATTATGTCTATTCAAAGAAAAAAATGCACACCAATGTAACTTAATATCAGTATTCTGGAACCCCAGGGTCATATGCAAGAAGTGAATGTCACATGCAGGATATGATTTAAATCAGTTTTAACTCATCCTCTTTTGAAAGCACACGAAGTGCTTTGTATTTTCTTTACTTTATTGAGAAAGTAACAGCAAATAAAAGGTGTCTTGTAGGAAGAGAGGGCTTATCAGGTGTACCTTGTTATGGGAGGACAGTAAAAACAGGATGCAATCACCCTGTACAGACAAATGTTTGCTGACTACCTCTACGGTAAATCTGGGGGGTTAGCAGCTGCAGAAGCAGGAAATGGGGCTGGACCAAACGAACTATGTGAGTTAGACAGGGAGAGTGGAATAATCCATTTTAAGTAAATGCATAGGGGAACACAAATAAAAGAATCTGATTCCATGACAGTTACTTTTACCAAATTAAAATGAAAGTAATTATCCTCATGGGGAAATTTATCAGCCAAAAATAGTTAGACACTTACAGTATATCTGTAAATCAACAACAGCTTTATAGTATTGACCAATAAACCAGTATCAACGCACAGAGTAAATCATCCAAATTTTGGTTCTGTTATAGCCATTAAACACCACCAGAAATGTACACTTTTGAAGAAAGGAAACCATAAAATAAATACAAGAACGGACTTCTGGTGAACCTAAATGCCCCAGTACTTGGCATATACTAACGGCTCTTTTATTGTTACCTCTAATATAGACGCAATATAAATAAATGGTTTCCATTGACAACTATCATGAAGAGATGGCCCATGATTTGTTCATGGGCCTGGGCTACTGTCAGCTACAGACACTAGCTCATTTAGTGGCAAACTATTAGTGGGATGTGAGTGACCAGCATGAATGCACTCTCTGATGGTCCAGCAGACGTACCAGAGCCATTATAGCCCATGGAGGGCTATATTCCATAGTTGTCAATAAGCCAACTACAGAAACGGTATGCATAACAATTCCTGTTGTTAGTGTATTGACTGGAAACGGCATTCTATTCCGGCCCCAAGCTGAGCTTGCGTCTCAGATGTACTAGTTTCCTTGCAGAAAGTTACTTTAAATTAATGTCCCTAATGCTTTCTATGGGAGACATTAATTGTAACCTCCACGTGAAAGCACAGGCTCTTCCACAGTAGCCTGCGCTTCCACACAGGAGACAGTATTTCAATGAGAAATACCAACTCCAAAAAGCTGATGTTAAAGGATTTTGCAAGACAAAATCATGTAACACTCCACCCATCCTCCATCCGATTAAATCCCATACTTTCCTCTCATCCTGCTGTGAAAAGGGCGATGCCATCTGCCACTGCTTGCCAGGAATAGAATGAGACTGGGAACAAATAGTGATTACTCTTCGATGATTACACATGATTACTCAGGGGTTCTTCTCGATTTCCTGTGAGCGAGCTTGAGGCTGGGATATGCAAGGCCCAAGGCTTCAACCGATACTTGAAGAGGCATGGAGTGCCGCTGAGTGTATGTGGCAGCTTTACAACTACCACCGTAAGGAAAATCTGCAGGTGCATTTTTTCCTGCTTACCATTAACAATGAAATAGCGCCTGGAGTTGGTAAGTTTACAACAGCTCTGTTTAAGTTTACACAGGGTTTACCCAATGATAGTAATATTTCTCCTACTCATAATTATGCAGAGGATGCACCTACACATACAGTACATTAACAAATCCACTTGAAGCAGAATTCAAGGATTCATTCAAGTTGCAAGCACGTCTATTCAAAAATAATGTCATACATTTTGAAGTTGTGAGAATCTCAATGAATGCCATAAAAATGATTTTATTCTCTTTCTGCCATTTTCCCCAATGTATTTTATGTGGGGATTCTTACATATTTTGACTGAGAATATTTTTCTCTAAGACATTGTAAAAATGATACATCACACCTTCTAGTGGCCATCTATTTACCATTTAAAAAAAAATCATGTTTCACATTAATCGAAGAACCTTTTGTTGACTCAAATGAAATGCTTCATTGCTATTCATTTGTTTGAGCATACACGTAGGACCATATTACAAAGCTCGTGTTAACTTAACCAGAGCTGTTGTAAACTTACCAGAGCCATTATAGCCTATGGAGGTTTTCCGTTTACAACAGCTCTGGCTACGTTAGCACCAAGTATGTAATATGGCCCATAGTCTATGGAGTTTCTTAGTTTACAACTGCTCTGGTTAAGTTAGCACCAGCTTTGTAATAATGCCGATAACCTGGTATGTAAGGCTGGGGTCAGACCAGCGCACTTTTAACGTGCGTTCTGGCGCACATAATTACGGCCGCACTAGCAGCAGATGATGGGCAATGACGGCCAATATACGATGTACGGCCACACAAAAGTCCGGCCGTGTAACGCAAGTGGAATTTGAACGCATTTGTTTGAGAACGCTGAACCGCTAGTACTGACGTACTGAGTGCGCAGCTGCGGCATACCGGCGTGTTTGCGTGATTAGGAGATGTCAGACGCTGCTAATGTCCAGACTACATAACGTCCAGACGCAAAAAGAGTTTTATTGACGATCCGTACAAAATCACGCCCGAAAATGCTCGTCGTCTGACCGTTTTTGCGCATTCCGTGAAAAAATACGTCAATGCGTTCGGATGCACTTTTTCACGTTCGCGGGGAAAAATGCTTTCGTCTGACCCTAGCCTAAGTTGCAATGGGTATTGTTAAGTATAGGGAGCGCAAAGTACAGTAAGCTTGTGCCAAAAAGCGGTAATACCGATTCGCTACAAACTAATTACGTTTGCTTGTGGGCTCCAGAATGTGACTGTCTAAAAAAAATAATAATCGGCTAATCGAATGTCCTTGTCAGACTTTCAGCAGCCGAAACAGGGAACATTACGGATAAGTGAAGCTGTGTCAGCCATTTCTAATCAAGTCACTGCACTCACTATGACAGTACAAGATATGCAACAGAATCTAGCTACTGTCCAGACCATACAAGAACGTCTCGAGACTCATATTGCCGTTTCCACTCCTTTACCTGGGGGTTCTAGAATACCTGAACTACCTACATATCATACTATGACCAACGTGACTGAACCTTATGTCTCCCGCTGGAAAAATTTGATGGAAACCGTAAGAAATTTAGATGCTTCATCACCTCATGTCAAATTATGTTTTCTCTTCAACCCCGTACTTATGCCTCTGATTACTCTAGAATACATTCAGTGATCTCTCTTCTTACCGGAAGACCACAATGTTGGGTTCATCATCTCATACATACTAATGATCCTACACTCAGTGATTGGAATTCATTCCTAAAGGCTATATCTGAATTCTATGATGATCCTCACAGACTAACTAATGCTGCTTCTGCCCTCTCTAACCTGAAGCAAGGAAGGAATGACATGGAAGATTATGTGACTGAATTCCGTCACCATGCACTAGAATCTGAATGGAACGAGCCTGCCTTACTAGCCCAATATAAATCTGGCTTGTCAGAATACATAAAGGACGAACAAGCTAGAATAGATACCCCAACTTCATTAGAATCAGTCATGTCTCTCTGTATCCAAATCGATAGACGGTACCGAGAGAGACGGGCAGAAAGAGCTGTCATCTTTCGTCCTCCCATAAGACGGGTTGTCAACACTCCAGCATCGCCTTCTCTCCTATTACCTGCTCTACCGGCTCCTGAACACGAACCCATGCAAATAAGCAGTACTAGAGGACCCCTTACCGATACCGAGAGGACAAGACGCAGATCTCTTGATCTATGTATGTACTGTGGTCGTGCGGACCATCAATTAAGAGAATGCCTTGAGAAACCCAACTACCGAGGAGGTAAGATGATATCCGCCGCTAACATTACTATGTACAATATAAATGCTACTTGTACTTCCACTCATCTAACCGTGCCTATGTCCTTCCAGCGGAACGATCAGCTCGAGACCGTACATGCAATGATTGATTCCGGAGCCATAGTTACATAGTTACATAGTTATATAGGCTGAAAAAAGACATGCGTCCATCGGGTTCAGCCAGCGGTTGTTTTATTGATATCACCCTGGCCTCTACACTGAAGATCCCTCTTGTATCCAAAAACCAACCTATTATTATACAATTATTGGACGGAAGTCCACTAAAACCTGGGCCCATATCACAAGAAACAATTCCACTAGAAGTCTCCATAGGAACCACTCATAGAGAAATGCTATCATTTAACGTAGTCAGGTCACCCATATTTTCTGTGATTCTCGGACTACCTTGGCTTTGCAAACACAATCCCGTTATAGATTGGCAACACGGCACACTTTCCTTTTCTACGGAAAATAAAAATTATGCTGATACACAAAATAATATTCCTCCTCCTATATTTATTGCAGCTGCTGTGCCTAGTATATACACAGAATTCTCTGATGTTTTCCAAGAAAAAGGAGCTGATATATTAACCCCTCATAGGCAATATGATTGCCCAATCGAACTATACCCAGGGGCCTCTATCCCTTTCGGACGGATCTATCCACTTTCTGGTCCTGAGCTAAATGTCTTAAAGGATTATATAAATGAGAACCTTCATAAAGGTTTTATACGGCCTTCTACCTCACCTGCTGGAGCCCCCATATTTTTTTGTCGGGATAAAGAATGGAGGATTAAGGCCATGTATTGACTACCGAGCGTTAAACAATATCACCATTAAAAACAAATACCCGTTACCTCTCATAACGGAACTTATGGATCGACTAAGAGGGGCCCAATACTTCACCAAGCTCGACCTAAGAGGTGCCTATAATCTCGTAATAATAGAGGGGGTGACGAATGGAAGACTGCGTTCCGCTCCCGCTACGGGCACTTTGAGTATTTGGTGATGCCATACGGGCTTTGCAATGCCCCAGCAACCTCAGCGTTTCCTGAATGATATTTTTAGAGATATATTAGATATCTCTGTCGTTATATATCTAGATGCTATACTAATCTTCTCTGATACCATCGAACGACATCATGACCCAGTAAAGAAAGTATTACAAAGACTAAAAAAATATAATTTGAATGCAAACTTGAAAAATGGACTTTTGATAGCCAAGAAATTGATTTTTTAGGATTCGTACTGACACCAGGCAGCATCAGAATGGACCGGGAGAAAATAAAAGCAGTAGAAGACTGGCCGCTACCGGCAAATCGGAAGGGTATCCAATGTTTCCTGGGATTCTGCAATTTCTACCGCAAATTTATCAAAGATTTCTCAAGGTTAGTAAAACCTTTAACACAGTTAACCAGTATCCATTCTCGTTTTATATGGACCACCAGAGCACAACTTGTTTTTGACGAATTAAAGAAAAGATTTACGACAGCCCCTATACTAGCCTTACCAAACCCTAATATACCTTACTACATGGAAGTCGACGCTTCAGAATATGCTATTGGAGCTATATTATCTCAAAGAACAATGATAATAATATGCTTCATCCGGTAGCCTACTACTCGAAAACCTTATCTCCAGCACAAAGAAATTATGACATAGGAGAAAGAGAACTATTAGCGATCAAACTTTCTCTAGAGGAATGGCGTCATTTATTAGAAGGTTCATTATATCCAATCACAATCTTTACTGATCATAAGGACCTTGAATACTTGCAAAAAGCCAAAAGATTAAAACCAAGACAAGCAAGATGGGCCCTCTTTTTTAGTCGATTTGACTTACATATAACATACCGACCAGGAGATAAAAATGGTAAAGCAGATGCCCTTTCTCGTCTAAACTTTACAGAAACACCTGCTAGAGAAGAGAATATACTTCCGAACACCTGCTCCCTAACTACTGATGTACCCTTATGGGATGATTTAAAAAAATATACACAAAATGATAATCCAAACATTACCAGTGTTCCCTTACAGAGAAAAGATGGATTCCTCATGAGAAATAATAAATTCTACGCTCTTCAAGAAACCCACCTACGAATCCTTCAATTCCATCATGATTCAATATTAGGGGGTCATGGAGGTGTACACAAAACAATTGAACTAATAAGAATATACTTCTGGTGGCCAGGTATGAACAAAAATATTCTCAATTTTGTCCGTAGTTGTCCCATCTGTAATCGTATGAAGGATACCAGGTCGCCAGTACAAGGGTTATTACGTCCATTACCCATACCCTCTTCACCATGGAAGGATATTACCATGGATTTTATTACAGATCTCCCCGATTCTCCTGGTCATACCACTATCATGGTCGTGGTTGATAGATTCTCAAAGATGATACATCTTATCCCTACCAAGCGTGTGCCTACTGCTCTTGAAACCGCTCAACTATTTATGACAAATATATTCAAGCGTCACGGAATACCCGAGTCTATCGTTACTGACAGGGGTCCACAATTCACCTCCCGTTTCTGGTCCGCTTTTTGTAAAGGTTTACATATACAACGTAACCTCTCAACCGCCTTTCATCCGCAAACAGATGGACAAACAGAAAGAATCAATGGCATTATAGAACAATATCTACGCTGCTTCATCACATATCTTCAAGATGATTGGGTCCAATATATACCATTAGCGGAGTTTAACTACAACAATCAAAGACAAACTTCCACTGGTATGTCTCCATTCTTCTCAGTCTATGGAACACATCCTACCCTAATACCCAGTTCTCCTATAACGAGCGATACTCCCTCTGCCGATCAGAGAATACAGGATATAATCACTAACTATAAAATAATACGTTCAAATCTATTTCGTGCTCAATTCAGGTATAAGACATATGCGGACAGACACAGAATACCGTCCCCTGCATACCACATTGGAGATAAGGTATGGCTCTCTACAAGATATCCAAAATTACATTGTCCTCCAAAAAAATTAGGACCTGGATTCCTTGGTCCATTTTCCATATCTAAGATCATATCTCCAGTAGCTGTAAAATTAAAATTACCTGCTTCCTATTCTATACATCCAGTATTTCATGTATCTCTCCTAAAGCTTGTTGTAAAAGATTCGTTCCAAGGAAGAATAACTCCTTGCCCAGGCCCCGTCTCTACAGAAGATGACGACGTCTATGAAATTCAAGAAATACTTGATTCCCGTAAAAAAAGAGGCTCTCTTGAATATCTCATCAGATGGAAAGATTACGGTCCTGAAGAAGATTCTTGGATCCCTGCTAAAGAGGTTAGTGCTCCTGATCTTATCCGTGATTTCCATCTACAACTTTCCAATCGCCCTCGGAGAGGTCGCCTTCTCGGGGGTACTGTCACAGACCAACCGCACTGCCTCGTTTATCAACATCACTCAGAAATCTCTCCTTACCCCAAACTGGCCACCAGAGCGTCTCGCATGTGTGTGAAGATCAGCATCTCAATGATGTCATCAGAAGAGCGCCGGGATTACAGAGATATACTTAGTGAGCACCTGAGATCAATCACTCAGAGGCCCATAAAAGAGATGCTTGCTGGGTAAGTCATTGCTCAATTATTGTCCTCCCTACCTTGAGCTAACCATTCTATTCTAGCCTCTTGATCCTCCTGATACCCAAGTTCAGAACTCTGCTTGTGACCTCGACCACGCTATCTTCTGCTGCCCAAGTTGCTGAACTCTGCTTGTGACCTCGACCACGCTATCTTCTGCTGCCCAAGTTGCTGAACTCTGCTTGTGACCTCGACCACGCTATCTTCTGCTGCCCAAGTTGCTGAACTCTGCTTGTGACCTCGACCATGCTATCTTCTGCTGCCCAAGTTGCTGAACTCTGCTTGTGACCTTGACCACGCTATCTTCTGCTGCCCAAGTTACTGAAACCCTGCCTGTGACCTCGACAATGCTATCTCCTGCCGCCCAAGTTGCTGAACCTTTGCCTGTGACCTCGACAAAGCTATCTTCTGCTGCCCAAGTTGCTGAAACCCTGCCTGTGACCTCGACCACGCTTTCTCCTATCGCCCAAGTTGCTGAACTTTTGTCTGTGATGTCGACCACGCTATCTCCTGCCGCCCAAGTTGCTGAACCCTGCCTGTGACCTCGACCATGGTAATCTTCTGTTGCTCAAGTTGCTGAACTCTGCTTGTGACCTCGACCACGTTATCCTGTTGCCCAAGTTGCCAAACTCTGCCTGTGACCTCGACCACACTACTATTCCTAAATAAAACTCCCAAGACCAGTTTGGCTCTGTCTAACCTTATCTTCCACAGTCATATTGTACAGACCAAGTCTCCATTACACCTGGTTCCTTATCAATATATATATATATAACACCGTGACACACCTATTGTTACTTTCATCCAAAGCCTGCATAAGTTTCACCATAATTTAGCCAAAAAATCACTAAACTTGTTCTGCGTATCCTAAAATGTCTCCTCTTTTCATACAGACTGCCGCCCCAAGCAGTTGTTTATGAATAGATTAAAGGAAAACCATTTACCATCATTTGAAATGTAATTTTTTTGTTTTAAAATGTTTCTATACATCTTACAAATCCGCCACTTCACGGGCAGGTTATGGGGACCTCCTAGGCACGATATTTGAAGGAATTTTTCGTTTTTATTCTTAACCTTTATTTCATGGAAAACTCACTGTGCCTTTAAAAACATTTTTTTAAAAACTTTTTGTCCTTGTTTCCTGTCCACCAGGGCACTACCCGGACCCCCATACACCTTTTATGGCAAATATCTTGCATATATGCCCTCTTGCAGGGCACTCTAAAAATCGAACTTTCTAGTCCCATTGACTTGCATTGAGTTCGGTTCGTGTTCGAATTCGAACTCGAACTTTTGAAATTGTTCGAGTTCGAATGCGAACCGAACACGGGGGTGTTCGGCTCTTCACTAGAGGAGACATCATATTGAATGTATGTTTAATCCTCTCGCTGTGAAATATTTGAAAAAATATGTTTTCTCCGATCTTGCTGTGAATTCAGCATTCACCGCGGGGTCCCCGAAGTGCAGGGAAAATCCGCCTACACAAAACAAAAATCCACCGCAAAACTGCTGCACCGAACGGAAAAACCAACCCAAAACCGCTGAATAAATACTGCACACATTCGAAAAAAGCCGACCATCCACCACAAAACCGCTGATAAAACCCGGAAAGCAACCGAAAAAAGCCGACGATCCACCGAATACAGTGCTGATCAGCCACCAGAAAAAGCTGACAAGCAGACGAACGGGGTAAAAAAAACAACAAAAAATAAAAACAGTGAAAGTTTCAAATTTGAAACACTGCAAACAAACTACTCGACGAAAATGTCCTTATAAGGTCCTATGAATAATAATAAAAATGTCTGTAACAGAAAATAAAACGCTATTTAAAAAAAGTTGGAAAACATTTTTGCCAAAAAACTCCTGAATAATGCCTAAAAAAATACTAAAAGTAAACAAATAGACTTTTTGCTGCAGATTAACAGAATGAACGGTTTATTAGATATTGTGTAAAAACGGGAATATTTTTAACATTGAAACCTATAGAATATGCCTTATTAAACCTGCTGAATGAAAGCACCGAAAATCAGGGAATTTCACTGACGTTTCGGTGGTGTTCGGTGTTCTCTGAATAGATTAAACCATTGCTACTCTATGGGCATTTTCACTGCCTTCGAACAGGCACCATATTTGCAGGAAATTCGCCAATATTTGAGATCTGCCTGCTTTCTGAATAAGCCGAATGGCCACAAAATTGCACTATACGGGGAAATTCACTGTTCGGTGCAATTTCGGGGCCAGATTGGCTCTCTCTGAATATTCAGTGTTTGAAGTATTTGCGGGCAGAGGGCAGTAAAATGTGTTTTGCCCTCAGTGCTTCGAATTCTAAAGCCTCAAGCAATAAAAACGAATAAATTTATTGGAACTGTTTGACTATTCATCCCCTGTGCTGTGAAACTCAAGTAAACTCTGGTTCAAAAAACTGCTTTAGAGGTCCTTCAATGAATGGACTGGAGTCTTATTTAATCGCAGAACATACGGGCCCTATTACATTCTTTACGCATACGTTTGCGCCCACGCAAAAACGCATTAACGCGAGGGGCAAAACCCTTTGCGCAGAACATCATATTACAATGTCAGCACAACAAACGCGCGTATACGTCTACAGCGGGTGAGCCTGCGCGAATGCTGCTCAAGCTTACTGTACTTCACGCGTCCTATACTTAACATTGTGAGCGCAAATGCGTTTGTGCGCTGGTACGCGGATGGTATTACAATCTATGCGCAGTTTGTAACGCACAGCCTTTGCACGCATAATTTTAGCAACTCCTAAAAGCTGGTGTTAAGGGCAAATCTGACGGACCTGGCCGAAACCAAATACAGCAGCCCAAAAACTAATACGCAGCAAAGTATAGTTACACATTCTACACATACCAAAACAATAAATTTGAGAAGTTGTGCGTGTTTTTTTTATTGATGCAGCATATATGCGCAGATTGACTTTGACAGGCGCAAAAACTTAACGTGAGACAATTGTGGTTCTTAATTCTGATTGGCTGAATCGCGTGAAAAAAATAGTCCTCACACTGATTTCTGCGCGCAACGGTGCTGCGCGCGCGTTTGTGCGTGTCCATTTTACGCGCGTTATTTTTTGACGGATAAAAAATGCGCAAGGATTGTAATACCAACATTGATTTACGCACGTTAACATTTAACGCTTCGCGCAAAAATTCACGCGTTCTGCGTATGTTTTTGTATGAAGAATGTAATAGGGCCCTACATGTTTCTGGAAGGCTAGGTGGGTATCAATGGTATTTTATTACTTTGAAAGAGCTCAGCTCTTTGTTTTCTATTTTTCTCTTTTCTATAACAAACAACATAAACATGTTATTATACGTTTGAAATTCCATTGTCTTAGGCTTCAAAATGTGCAAAGATCCAGGTCAAGGTGAATACCAACGCATGCATACTCTATGAGGGTTATTCAGTAAGCAATACAACAAAATACAATATGGTGCGGCACTAACCACCTACTGATATATTAGTAATCCAATTGGTGCACTCTAATCCTAGAGATGTTGGTTTTTTTGGGAAGTTGTACCTAGCAGAAACAACTCCTGGGCGTAAGTACCGAGGACCCGGTTAGGTACGACACTGCGTGAGTATATCTATGTAAATTTTTGTTTGAAATATTGTACTCAACAGTTTACACTATGCTGTTTATTTTTTATTGACAATTCATTCCATTGTTGAAGACCTTGAAGGGCTGTTGGCTGACAGTGTAATAAGCCCTGTGGCGTTTGTTACTGAGCCAGTGAGGCTCACCAAAATGTGAGTGGAACTTTTTGGAAATATATGTGCCTGAATAATCAATACCATCTGCACCATGATCTTTTTTCCTTTCCCTGTCTTTCTTTTGAGGATCTACTTGAAAGATTGGAATTTGACTCATTGGGGTGAATTTGTAACACGCTCGACTTGTAATTTTTCTGTTATTCAGTAAGCGCTGAACTTGACACCGAAGGGCAATGAACGTGAATTTCACTGTGCGGTGTAATTAAGTGCATTTCGCCGCAGATCGGTAATTTTCGGCGGCAGCAAAATTGGCCCATACAGAAGTAATTGTAAATTACACATTGTACGTCTATTCACAGAACGCCGAACTGCACTGAAATGTCAGTGAAATTACCTGATTACAGGTTTAAACAGGTGAATCCCATACGTTTCAATATAATAAAGAATTATGTTTTTTAATCTGTTTTTTTATTCAACCATTTATTCTTTTCATTTTCAGCAAACAGCCCTTTTATTTTTGTAGCATTTGTATTTATTTTTTGTATTATGTAAACAAAATTTTGGATTCCCAATTTTTTTTAAAAGGTGTTTTTTTATTATTCTGTAATAGACCTGTTATTATTTTTTAGGACATTTTTTTATTATTTCCACACATTTTCATGCATTTTTATTGGTTTAAACAACTTTTAGAAGAATAGCAGAGTACTGTTTTGTGGTGGCCACGTTCGGCGATCTTTGGCGGCATTCTCTGGTCTGATCGTTTTTTTTGGGTCGCGTTTGGTGGCTCCATGTTCAGTGCACTTCAAGGACCCTGTGGTGAATAGTGAATTCACCACAGGGTTGGCAAAATGGAATCGCCAAAGTGCGCCGAACAAAAAAGCATCAAAATTTCTGTGAAATTTCAGTGCTTTTTGAATAATCTCTTATAATACATACCAGGCATTTTCTCCCATTGTTCATCATTAGTTTGTTATTGACTTCCAGACAATATATCAATGTTGCATTGAAACATATTTTTATTCAATTAGCAGTATTTAAATTTGTTTTCTACATAACAACATTGCCAGAATATAAGGTTTATGCAGTTCCTGTAGTTTGTAACTAAACTAAACTTTGCAACTTTAAGCTTTAGGACATTTCAATACATTATGAAATCAGATCTCAATATTTTTGACGGCGCTAACCATGAAAATATGATGATAATACACAGTATCATCTCGTATTCGGCTGTCCTTCGATTCCAAGCGTTCGACTGCAAACCCAGAGCTGCACAAAGCCGCCCGTAAATCTTGTTCACTGAAGTTCAAGATGTGGTACTTTTGCTTGGCCACTGTGTAGTAAGAAGCATGGAACCCCCCGATAATTAGCAGGCGCCCTCCTAATTTAAGCAAAGATGATAATTTCTTCAGGTTATTACAATAGACATCGAGATCTTTGGAAATGTGAGCTAGGACACCTAAAACGATCACGCAGTCAGCCTTTTGTAAAATGACCGGGTCAGTAGGGTTGCCTTTGGTAAAATCATATTTTAATATGCGTTTGATGCGTCTTCTTAAATCGTCTTCATCTCCTTCCCAACTTTCACTGTGAAAGATAAAACAGAACGATTTTATTGGGTGGTTGATCTAGACATAAATGGTCACAGTGAACCTCTATACCAGGGATCTGAAACTCTGGCCCCCCAGATTTTCTTGAGCTATAGTTCCCATGATTCTTTGGCCATTTATTGCAATCAAGGAATTCTGGAAATTGTAGGCAATAAACATCCGGAGCCGGTGTTTGAGATCCTTGCCCTAAAATGTTGATTCATGTCACATAAAAGTGAATCCAGGCACTCCAACATGGGTATAAGTGCCGCTTTTATTGCATGGTGGCAGTGGCAAGGTTTTGGCCAAAAACGGTCATTGTTTTAGTGAAGCCTAAGCGACACCACCAATGTGCTAACTTTCTAAAAGTCAAATATTCCAGAATGTCCTAATCTAGTCTATGGAACTGAATGGTAAAGATACACTATATTGCCAAAAGTATTTGCTCACCTATCCAAATAATCAGAATCAGGTGTTCCAATCACTTCCATTGCCACAGGTATATAAAATCAAGCACCTAAGGATGCAGACTGTTTTTACAAACATTTGTGAAAGAATGGTTCGCTCTCAGAAGCTCAGTGAATTCCAGCGTGGAACTGTGATAGGATGCCACCTGTGCAACAAATCCAGTCGTCAAATTTCCTCGCTCCTAAATATTCCACAGTCAACTGTCAGCTGTATTATAAGAACATGGAAGTGTTTGGGAACGACAGCAACTCAGCCACAAAGTGGTAGGCCACGTAAACTGACGGAGCGGGGTCAGCGGATGCTGAGGCGCATAGTGCGAAGAGGTCGCCAACTTTCTACAGAGTCAACCGCTACAGACCTCCAAACTTCATGTGGCCTTCAGATTAGCTCAAGAACAGTGCACAGAGAGCTTCATGGAATGAGTTTCCATGGCCAAGCAACTGCATCCAAGCCATACATAACCAAGTACAATGGAAAGCTTTGGATGCAGTGGTGTAAAGCACGCCACCACTGGACTCTAGAGCAGTGGAGATGCATTCTCTGGAGTGACGAATCGCACTTCTCCATCTGGCAATCTGATAGACGAGTCTGGGTTTGGCCGTTGCCAGGAGAACGGTACTTGTCTGACTGCATTGTGCCAAGTGTAAAGTTTGGTGGAGGGGGGATTATGGTGTGGGGTTGTTTTTCAGGAGCTGGGCTTGGCCCCTTAGTTCCAGTGAAAGGAACTCTGAATGCTTCAGCATACCAAGACATTTTGCATAATTCCATGCTCCCAACTTTGTGGGAACAGTTTGGAGCTGGCCCCTTCCTCTTCCAACATGACTGTGTACCAGTGCACAAAGCAAGGTCCATAAAGACATGGATGACAGAGTCTGGTGTGGATGAACTTGACTGGCCAGCACAGAGTCCTGACCTCAACCCGAATGAATTAGAGCAGAGACTGAGAGCCAGGCCTTCTCGTCCAACATCAGTGTGTGACCTCACGAATGCGCTTCTGGATGAATGGTCAAAAATTCCCATAAACACACTCCTAAACCTTGTGGACAGCCTTCCCAGAAGAGTTGAAGCTGCTATAGCTGCAAAGGGTGGACCGACGTCATATTGAACTCTATGGATTAGGAATGGGATGACACTTAAGTTCATATGCGAGTCAAGGCAGGTGAGCGAAAACTTTTGGCAATATAGTGTATCTCAAGAATGTTTTTAAGGCGTTCTCTTAGGCTGCGGTCACACAGGCATTTTTCTGAGCAGAAGGAATGTCCATAAGAGTGGACGTTCCTTCCACTCTGGCATCCGTGTGGCCTCCTCCTATGGAGGAGCGTGCTTTGTAGCCCCGTCAGCGTCCGTTTTAGCTTTTTGATGGGGAGGGCTTTTTAACGTCCGGTGATATTCGAATTGCACACGCTTCCCCTGTGTGGCCTTCTCTGTCGATCCATCACAAAGCTGCAATGGACGCAAGGAAGTGCTGTCACACGGATGCACTCAGTGCGCTCGTGTGACCGCAGCCTTAACACATCAGAAGAAGAAACGGACTCCAGTCTCTCAAGTAAGGACACCTTTAGTGGAACACTCTCTTAATAATAGAGTTGCCTTCCTGCTGACATCCTCTGTCCAATTATTTATTATTTTAGGTGATTTTCTCACCTTTTCTCCCTCAGTGCATGCTGCTCCTCCTCCTCAGCTCAGGGAATCTCAAACCCAGAAGTCCCTGAAGCTCTTCCACACAATTTGTGCTCCCATGCAGTGTCAGAACTGCTACTTACACGCTGCAACAAGACTTTCGCACTTTACGCAAGCAAGTTCCGTAGCGCCTGCGCAGAATGATGGACCGGAGCAGCTGGGGGCGCAAGCACAGATCCGATCCATTGGCTGCCTCTCAGAGACTGATTGCTGGTACCGATTGGGACACATTAGCATAAAAAGAGAGGCATCGCTGGAAAGGTCACAGTGTGAACAATGACGCTGCGCCAACAATTTTTTTCTTCAGTTTTAGCTAAAATCGCATAATTTCTCAGAAAAATAATGTAATGGGTTCACAGATCTACTTTTTTTAACAAGTGTACCCCATAGAATATATAAAGGCTCGGATGATAAAATGTGAAAGAAATTATTTTACAAGCTCTAAATGAATGAAATATCCTAATTTTTTTTTACATTCTTTGTTATAGCATTCTGGCAGGGTATGACGTATACATATAATAATGATACATTATGAATCTGCAGAGTCTGACAACAAAAAGGATCTATAATTTGTCTGGGTCGTATGATAAAACGTGACTTCAAATCGCGTTCAAACACGATTAGGAAAAACTGTAAAAATTAGCTCAGCACACAGAGGTGAAATGACTCAGCAGTGAAGGGGTTAATGATACACAAGAAACGGTTCGGCTGTAAGCTTTGGGCTTGAGAAAAGTTGTGTTACACAAAATCATGGGTCTTGGATGCACAGAGACTTACTATGTTCGATTTTATATTACTTCCTGACTAACAGGACTAAAAACTCACCTACTTTCCTTCAGTTCAGCAACAATCTTTGACGCATGAGCCCAATCATAGGTATCTGTCTCTTTATTGAGCCATTTCTGCAGATCCTTGAGACAGGACTCATTGAACTCTAAAATAGTGATGTCCTTGAAACATTTAAAGATTGGCAACAGGTGGAAGATACAGGGACCAGTTGAAAGGTCAATCAATATGTCTCCTTTAATACGGCCTAGAAAAAAACAAAGAGGTTAACATATCTGAGCTAACAATTACCTGAGTTACATATAAAAACATTTGTAAAAATCGGAGGGCCCTATTCCCTTGCCAACTCTAAAATTTGGACGATAACGTGGAAAACTTTGCCCGTAGCGTCCCCATTGTAGCTTTGATTCCAGGGCAGGTGCTACTTCAGCACCTGCCTCAGAATTAAGCACCACCCTTGGGTATACTCACGGTAGCACTTCTGTGAGTACCACCTCCTGGAGTCCATAGGACTCCAAGGACAGTTGCGCTGCGTGCCACAGGCCCAGTGCGATCTCACTCTCATGAGATCGCTCTGGGCATCTCGCATCTCAGGAGTGATTCCAGGCAGCCAAAAGCAGAAGATTGAGCTGCCGTTCTCGCTGCGGGATGAGTGGTGACTGAGTATCGGATTTACGAGGGGGGGTTAGGGGGTGATAATTGATTATGCAAAACCGGAATAGGTTAATAGGTTAAAAATTCCATTAGTGATTCGGTTCTTTTGCTTTTCAGCGCGAGGTTACTGTACTTTGCACTCCCTATGCTTAACATGGGGAACGCAAAGTGTTAATTAGCATTAGGATTACAAAGTCCTAATGCTAATTACGCCAAGCTGCGGTTAACTCGAAAGTTAACCACAGCTAGGACCTGGTGCTAACTGATTCCACTTCTGAAGAATCAGTCAGCACTAGCTGAAACCCCCCCCCCCCAAAAAAAAAATCACATACCCACCTCTCATCCCGCGCAAGAACGGCGGCTCGATCTGCTTATTCTTGCCGCCGGGAGCAGCGAGAGACTGGGGGGGGGGAAGTCCCTCAGTCTCCCTCTATGAATCACTACCCTGACCTGACGGATCTCGCGTGGCGAGATCCTGCAGGTCACGTGACCGGCCGCAAAAGCCTCAATGGAGTCCTATGGTCTCCATGGAGGGATGCTCACGTTGGCGCTTAGCGCTGCCACGAGCATCCCGAGGCTTAGACTACTTTGCAGGCTGCTGGATTAGCGCCTCCCCGTAATATGACGCTAAAACAAGGACGCTAAGTAGAAACCTGCAGGTGCAGGTTTTTTTTCCTAATGTCCCCGTTTTAGCGTCGGGAATGTAATAGGGCCCGTTAAGCATAGGATGCGCAAAGTGCAGTAAGCTCGCGCAAGCTAGCGCAAAATCCAATGCACTAACGGATTTTTCATGGGTTTAGCGTTAGGGATGTAATATGAGCGACATGGCATGGGTTAAAGTCACTAAACCTCATGTTATCGCTTACTCACTCGAACTCTGCAGTTAGCGTTCACTAGTGCATAGTGCCCTGAATGTGGTAGCAAATGGGAATTCTTATGCATTAAAATGTGTCTAAATAATAAAAAGTTCCTATAAAAAAATAATAAAAAGGTCTGTTACAGCATAAAAAAATGCCTTTAAAAAAAATTGGATCAAAAATTTTGTCTAAAAATATCAAAAATTCAAAAAGATTCAACAACAATAAATAAAAAAAAAACTTTATTGCTGAAAATAGTAAGAATACCAGTTGAATAAAAAAATATGAAAACAATAATATATTTTTACATTGAATCCTATGGGATTCACCTGTTTAAACCTGTTGAACTGAATCAGTGAAAATCACGGCATTTCACTGACACTTTGGTGCAGTTCAGCGTTCTGTGAATAGATTAACCATTACTCCTCTATGGGACAATTTCGCAGCTGCTCTTCGGCGAATTGCACCGCATTTCGCTGTCCATTCGCCAGTATTTGGCGAATTGACAGTTTAGTGAATAGATGAACCGCCCCGAAATTGCACCGTATGGGGAAATTCACCATTCGGTGGCAAAGTCGGTTCAATGATCACGCTAAAACGGAGACGCTAAGGAGGAAAACCTGCTGGTTTCACCTTAGCGTCCCCATTTTAGCGCGATATTACGCAACAGGCGCTAAACCAGCAGCCTGCAACATAATCTAAGCAGCAGGATGCTCGTGGCAGTGCTAAGCGCCTCCATGAGCATCCCCTCCAGGGAGGCCATAGGACTCCATTGAGGCTTCCACCGCTGGTCACATGACCTGCAGGATTTCGCCTTGCAAGATCTGGCAGGTCGGCGGAGTGACCGCTGAGGGAGACTGGGGACTTTTCCCCCAGGCTCCCTCTTTTCCCGGCGGCAAGAAGAAGTGGATCGAGCCACTCGCCATGGGAAGAGAGGTGAGTAAGTATGTGATTTTTGTTGTTTTTTTCAGCTGGTGCTGACTGATTCTGCAGAAGCCGTATCGCTTAGCACCAGCTCCAAGCTGTGAGTAACTTTTCAGTTAACCGCAGCTTGGCATAATTAACGTTAGGGCTTTGTAATCCTAACGCTAATTAACACTTTCATGCGGCCGTACTTCGTGTGTTTCCTGGCATTGGACGTCATTTGCTGCTAGCACGGCCGTGATTTCGTGCGGCTAAACGCACGTTAAAACTGCGTTCGTCTGACCTTAGCCTTAGTGCTTCAGTATTTTTCTTTATTTCGGCAGCCGCAGCACATGCAGAGTAGTCGTTTCAACAAAATAACATATATAAAGTAAAGCCTACTCCTCTTGTGGAGTCTAACTAAACATTCAGTATAACCTGAATATAGTATTGGTCGGCTAAGCAGCTTATCAATAATACAAAACAAAACACGAATATACTTCACATCAGGTCTTTCCTCCTTCTCTACTGCACCCAGCACAAAGACTGACTGTCTCAGAGGTTACCACAGCTCCTATAAGGGCAGGGCAGACCTAACCAGGTGTCAGCTGACAACCCTATAGGGGGAAAGGGCTTTTTCCACCTGCCTGCTAATAAACCTATGGTTTATTACCCTGTCCCTAATCACAATGTCACACTATATATGTTCTTGAAGTTTAAGAAATGGGATATGACTGCAAACACATTGGCTTAAGGACTAACATTAAAAAAGATATACACCAAAGAATGATGCCTATAATCCGTAAAGTAATAGAAATAATGGTAACCTGTGCTGTGGTTTCAATCTTGATACAAACATTTACTTTATTAGTCTGTGGATAAAGCTAATTATAATAATCTTTATTTTAATAATGTGACTTTCTATTTTCATATTATGGCAGAACTCTGTATTTATTTTGAATAATATTTTCTTTTTAATGAGTTTCTAAAGTAAATACAATGATAATTAATATCTCACAAATGGAATGTCAAATCTGTTATTTGTGTGTTTTTTTTAAATAATGGGATCTCATGGATTGTGCAAGCTCATAGTCATCTATTTATAAATTGTTTTACTTGTTTGGGTATGTTGTAGGCTGTGTTTTGGATCCACCACCGGACCCAGTCCTCCACCATTCTAGACCACGGGCTTTCCTATGTGCCAGATGGCCAGTTCAGGTCTACCCAGGCCCGGACTGGGACAAAAAATAGGCCCGAGCATTTTGGACTGAGCAGTCCACCGCCGATGATCCCCCGACCAACGCATGCTGCCAAAAACAGCAAATCAGCCGTCAAACGGGGATAATAAATAAAAAAAACTGCTGTTCTTTAAATTACATTTAAAACAATAAAAATGCATGAAAATAATAAAGGTATTATTAAAAAAATATAAACTGGTCTGTTACAGAATTAAAAAAAGGCATAAATAATAAAAGGGAATCAAAAATTTTCCATAAAAAAGAAACCCAGAAAAATACCAAAAGAAAATTAAAATAAGAAAACGGTATTTTCTTACCGTAAATATTATTTTCCATAGTCGTAGCGGCGGCAGTACCCATGGGTTCATCTTCAATCCCACTTTTGGAGAGGTTACCAAGCCTAAAAACAAAAGGACACACCTAGGGCCAGGTGAACCCCTCCCTCACCTGTGACTCCACCCTTATTGCCTATAAGAAGAGCTTAGTAGACATGTGCACAGCACAAAATTTCGTTTTGAACTAATGGATTAGTCCTAAAATGCAATTTATTTAGTCGCTAAAGAAATTCGTTTTCAGTTCTTTAGTATTAAAACTAATTTCGTTCATCCGAAAACCAGTGGATACAATTACTATTGTAGTGGTGGCTCCTCAGAGGGCTGAGATCGCTGCTTGTTACAGTATCTCTCACTCTCAGCACAATGAGGGCCATATTACATAGTTGGTGCTAACTTAACCAGAGCTGTTGTAAACTTCCCAGAGCCTTTATAGCCTATGGAGGTTTTCAGTTTACAACAGCTCTGGTTAAGTTAGCACCAACATTGTAATACTGCCCCGTATCAGGCAAAGCTGTTACAGTAACTGACTGCTGCTCATCACAGTGCTCAGAGTTTCTGTAAAACTAGTAAATAATATTTTTATATATAAGAGGTTAGAACAATATTATTTCATTGTTTTACTGAAACTCTGAGCGCTGTTACAGTCAGTTACTGTAACAACTGAGCCTGATACATTGTACTGAGAGATAATGTAACAAGCAGCCGATCTCAGCGCTCACAGCCACTGGATTTAAAGGGCTAAAAAAAAAAGGCTCCTCTCTGTATAATGTTTAGAACATCCTCCTGCATTAATTAATACCCCTCTTTGTATAATGTAGATAACAGCCTCCTGCATTAATGTCCCTCTCTGTATAGAACATTCTCCTCAATTTATACCTTTCTCTGTATAATGTATATAACATCCTCCTGCATTAATACCCCTCTCTGTATAATGTATAGAACATACTCCTGCATTAATTAATGCCACTCTCTGTATAGAACATCCTACTGCATTGGCATGTGGAGGTGCAGAACTTCGGATGTTGCGATGTTGCGATCTTCATTGCTGGTCTCCTTCACTCATCAATGTAATATCACAAAAAGGACTGAAACTAAAATGTAATGCATTTTTATTTTAGTTTCTTTCGTTTTTTGTACTGAGCAGTTTCGTTTCTCTTGAGTCATACTAAAACTAAATTATCCCAAAATTCGGACTAAATCGTTTTAGTACTAAAACGAATGCACATGTCTAGAGCTTAGCCCAGAACTCCCCAGTCAATGACAAGCAGAACAGGAGTAGCAAAATACATGGCAAAACTTTAAGCAACCGTCAACCAACACAACACAATCAAGAGGGAGGGAAGCAGTACTGCCGCTACGACTATGGAAAATAATATTTATGGTAAGAAAAAAAAGTTTTTCCATACGTCGAGCTGCAGTACCCATGGGACATAAAAAGACCCAATAGCGGAGGGATCAAGACTCAACCACCACCTGCAGAACCGCACGCCCAAAGGACGCCTCAGCAGAGGCAAGAACATCCATATGGTAGTGACGTGTGAAAGTGTGAAGAGAAGACCAAGGGGCAGCCGTACACACGGTCTGCCTCAGCGGTTTCCCGCAAGGCCAAGGAAGCAGCCAACGACTCAGTGTGCCCCCACCCCCAGGGAAGAACCTTGCCACCAGCAGAAGAAGCCAAGGAGATAGCCGGACGAAGCCACCGAGCAACGGAAGGACGAGACGCACCAACACCCTTAGAGGCCCCCTGAAAAGGGACAAAAGAGGTGACCCGAGCGACGCCAGGAGCTAGGATGTTCCAGATCGACCTGCAGGACCTGTACCCCATTCAGGGTGTGCCCAGAGAAGAGGAGACCGAGGTGACCCAGAAGCACGGGAGAACGAGTAAGGTACCCCAGAGAGGCAACCGTAGGACGGAAACCAGGCAAGGGATGCAACACCAACCTGCCAGCATGGAAAAACCGTGGAGGGGGAGTGACATGCGAGAGCCTGAAGCTCCTCCACCCTCCCGGCGGAGGTGGGAGCCGGGAGGAACACCGCCACGAGAGTCAAGTCCCGCCAGGAGGAGGAAGCCAGAGGCACAAGGGAGCACAACCCATAGCTACCAGGACCAAGTGCAAGTCCGAGGCGGAACCCCGGTCCCTGACAAGGGGCGCAGAGAGGACACAGCCCCAAAACGTGCCACACCACGGAGGCAGAGCCAAGACCCTCAGTGACCGAAGAGATGGCAGCCACCTGAACCTCGAGAGTCCCAGGCCGCCACCCCCATGCGGAACCCTCTCTCCAAGAAGCGCAGCTCAGGAATAGACACAGAGACCAGATCAGGAATAGACACAGAGACCGGGTCCAGACTACGTACCCCGCACTAGGAGAGAAACGTGCACCAACCCCGATCATATAGACGCCGAGTCGAGGGCGTCCCATCATACGACAACCAGGAAACCAGGTCCTCCGAGGGACCCAGAGAAGTCATTATGGAGGCAGCATCAGCCACGCCGCCAGTCCAAACCCCAGCATCCCGGCTGGGAGAGCAGGGAAGTCCAGCAGAGAGTCTGACATCGGGAGGATCCAAGAGTGACAACGGGACAGAAGCAACACCTCCGGAAACCAGACCCCGCACGGCCAGAATGGAAGGACCTCCAACACCGAAGCCCGGTCCCTCCTGAGTTACCGAAGGACCCGCGGGAGCAGTGCAATCAGCAGGAAGACGGAAGCCAGATTGAAGGTCCACCGGAACGAGAAGGCGTCCTACAGACCCGGACCATCCACGTACTGAGGGAGGTGAAGCGAGGAACCTTGGCAGAGAGTCTGGGCGCCATGAAAGTGTGGAGGGAAGGCAGAACCGAGACCCCACCACTGAAACACTGCTGGGTACAGGGAACAGTCCCGTTGCGCCAGAGACGCCTGGCTCAGAAAGTCCACCCGAGTGTGGAGACCACCACGGATGTGAACCGCAGAGAGTGCCCACAGACGGACCCCTGCCCAGTCCATGATGGTGCAGCACAGAACGGAAAGGAGGCGCAATCTCATGCCCCCATGTCGGGTCAGGGAACACATCGCGGAGAAGTTGCCCGACTGGATCCGGATGGCACGTCCACGCAGATATACAGCGAAGGCCTGAAGAGCCTCCAGACGGCCAGAAGTTTTCTGGAATCGTAGGACAGAGAGCCAGGCCAAGGAGCCCAAACCCCGTGGGCCAGGACGTCCAGACAATGGGCGCCCCATCCGGATGCTGATGCGTCCGTCGCCACTGTGAGCCACTCCGGGACCGCCATAAGAATTCCTGGGCCGAGATACGGAGAACGGAGCCACCATAGCAACTGAGCCCTCGTGGACTCCGAAAAGCAGACATGCTGGTCCAGGGAGGACAGGACCCCATCCCACCGGGATGCCTTGCAGTCCTCGGATGTGCACCCGTGCCCACGACACAGCCGGGATAGCGGCCGTCATACGACCGAGAACCCGCAACAGACCCTGGAGGGAGTCCCAAGGAGTAGCATGAAGACATTGAACATGACCGTGAAGCCTTTCCACGTGGGAATCTGAAAGAAAGAGAGCCAGGAGAGACGTGTCCAACACGAACCCCGGAAGACAAGGTGCCGGACTGGCACCAGTCGCCCGTGCGGGGACAGAACCCAGATCGTGAGGGCCATATGTGCTCCGAGAAGCGACCGGAAGAAACCAATCACCCAGATAGGGGCACTGGACAGGCCCTCGTGACACAAAAAATTGCAGTAACGACTATGAAAATATCGGAAAAAAAACCCCGAGGAGCGGAAGACAGCCCAAGGGAAGAGCCCAAAACTGAAAAAACTGCCGGCTCACCTGGGTAACCGGGACCTGGTGATAGACATCCTACAGAGCCAAGCTGACCAGAAAAGCACCGGGCTGCAGAATCTGATTGGCAGAGCCAAAAGCATTGATCCGGAACCGGTCCTTACGTACACACAGATCCACAGACTCAAGGTCCAGAACGGGGCGAACACCAGTGGCCGGTGGCCACACCAGACAGAGACAAGAGGAGGGACCGTGGAAGCAGTCCTGAAAGGTACAGGAGCGATCAACACGTCATCCAACAGGCCCCGGACCACCGAGAAGGCGACCTCAGAGAGGAGAAGGAAGGCAGGACGAGGAGCAGACACAGACAGAACTACGGATGCACACGAACAGTCTCTAAAACCCCAGCATCCGAAGTCGCCTCTTGCCCTGCCACGGCGAAGGGAAGAAGACCACCCCCAACCGGGATACCAGAATCAGAAGTAACCGAACATACGAAACCCCGGAGCCTATGGGCCCCGATCCAGCACCCGCAGACAGAACGGACAGAATGCCAGTGTGCATGGACGAAGGACCCCCGACCGGAGAACGCTGAATCCAGGCAAATCTCGAGCGAGCCTGCGGAAGAGCCTTACTTGCAACCGCAAGCTGCTGCAATAACTCCAGCCACGCCGAACCCAACAGCCGGCCAGGCTCAAAGGACAGGTCACACAATGAAGATGTAGATGCCCAGGCAGACAACCAGGACCGAAGCCAGACCGCTCGACGGCCCACCACATGGAGGCCAAAGGCCCGCGCAGCCAGTTGCACAGACGCAATCGCTGCAGCACCCAAGAATGTTCCAAGAAACAAACACAGGCAGCGCCACTAAGAAGTAAATACAGGACCTCTGGGGTACCAGGCAGGTGCCCCAACATACCGAGCCAGGGCCCGACTGTGTCTTAAGCGGACAAAACAAAGAGGAACGGCTGACTCACTACAGGAGACAGGCCCTGACACCCTCCAGGTCCAGCAACCAGAGACCTTGTGCATACGAACCGAGGAATATGCCACGAGGGCCCAGGCAGCGAGGACCCGGCCTGGGAAGCCAGGGCCCAGGAAGCCAGGGCAGCATAGAGACGCCATGTGGAACAAAAGGCCGCTGGCAAGGAACCTTCCATACCCGGGCCATACCCTGTCGCAACAAGGGTGAGAAGGAAACCCCAAGCCGTAAGGGGTCCCGACAGCTCACCCAGGGCCCCCCATAACAGAGGCAACGTCCCAGAGCAATGGACGGACAGTGCCCCCAGAAACCCCGACCAGGTCGAACCCCCACCGAGGAAAACCCCGGAGACACAGGATCAAGGACCACAAGCCACACAATCCTCCCGCTCGCGATACCTGTGGAGCAGAAGGACATGCAAGGGACCTAGAGTGTCAGAAACACGAGGGGGCTGAGCAACAGCAGACCGCATGGCGACCAAAGACTGCAGCAGAAAACCGGGCGCTAGACACCAAGGACAAGTAGTCAGAATGGGTCCCTCCCACCCCCGCGGCCGTGGCACACAAGGAGCAACCGAGTTAGAGCCAGCCGTGCAGCGGCCGAGGACAGGTGCCGGAACCCAGGTGCAAAGAGTTCGAGGTGGCCGTCCCCCCCAGTATCGGGCACAGCCTCCCACGGGGCCGCAGCTAACGAAGGAACAGAACGGGAAACGGGGGAACCACAACTGGGCCAGCGAAGCAGCCACACCACAAGGACACCAACCTGAACAACCCGATCTGGGGCGAGTAGAGGAGATACAGGAGCCGGATGACACAGCAACGCTGACCTGCGGCCTTCCAGGCAAATCCCTGCACAAGTTGTGGCGCCAAAGCTGCAACCCACGCGGCAGGAAGGCGCCAAACCCAAGTTTCAGTGTACTAGTCAGTATAGTGTTAGATGTTTTCTGAACAAATAGGATTTATGGATAGATGTTTAAAATATAAAAAGTCAACTATATTCTGTTGCAGTTTTCTGCTCCCATTAAGGTCATGAAGAGGTCAGTGGTATTAAGACTGGTGACTACCGCCAATTTATTGATCCTCTTTCATTGGGGTAAATCGACGTTGCCTTCCAGGCGTGAATTTTCCCTAGTTTTAGAAATGAACAGAGATTTTTTTTTTAAATAGTTCACGGCTAGGTGACCAGACATGAGGGAACCTTAAAATGTCTTTATTTGATTTAAATGCCGAGCTAAGTGCTAGACGTGTCATAATTAAATTTATTGGTTTGTCTTAAGTCTTTAAAACAAAAAGATATTTTTTTCTATGGGTAAAGGAATGAAAGTTAAGGTTTTTGTAATGTATGTTTATATTCACGAAATATATTTTTATAATCAAGGTATATTTTATTATATTTACAGTAGAAAATAGATGTTCCAATAAAACTGGTACATAGTATAATTCTGTGATTTTACCAGAGAAAGGAATTCAACTGATAAAGAGACCCAGTAAAATTTTGAGAGGAGTAAGGAAATAAATCTAATTTGGATAGGATAGACTCAAAGTCTACATTGAAAATAGAGAGTCTTTGTAAGTCAAATTGACCTCTTGACCTGAGATAAGAGATATTAAAATTAAATGTGGAAATAATTAGAAGTGCAACACTGCCCTCTAGAGGATAGCAAATATTATATTTAATATAGAGAATAAATTGTCTGTGACGTCAAATTGACTATAATTGAAGCCGCACCGTTTGTTGCATTCATTCAGAGATTTACACAACAATGCATTCAGACTTTCAGGACACGACGATGCAGTCAGATTATTCCAGGAGATAATGCATTCACACAGATTCGGTCATTCACGCAGACCATCGATAGGAGACCATCCCAGGACAATGCCCTAAAGATTTCACACCACATCTCTAACTCACATGCATTGATTATCTGACATTAATAATATTCACATATTCCAAAACAATCAAAGAATATTCCAAGGCTGGAACTCATAATATCCAGACTGGAGGTAATGTATGAGAGAGCAAATTTAAGGTTAATAAACGTAGCATAGAGAGATACATATATCTCTATAAGATCTAGCTTGTTAAACATTGGTTTGCTGGGAAATACATGTTTCATTAAGCAGAAATGTTTATTAACCATTTGTGCATTAGTTACTAACTGATAAGGTAAATGATATTAATCATATATGCAGTTACTAACAGGAGATACATATATTGTGAAGTTAGTTTCTATGTGCTGATGGATTGTGGTTTATAAATTTTTGTTTATGATATGAGATTTGAAACTTTTTTGTATACGTAATAAATATATATATATTTTTATCAGATTATTGATTATTGTATTCTTCAAAGCAAAACACAGACAATTAAAAGAATTTAGGAGAATTTCTAGGAAATATAAACGATTGATATTTGTGTCTCGTATAAATTTCTTATTGAATAATAATCCCTGACATGTTGTAGTCACGTGCAGAGATAATAATCCCTGACAGAGTGGAGTCCCTGCGCAGGGTGGACAATTTGGTAGTAGCGGAGCAGGATCAGGTTGAACACCGTGCGGGGTCTCAGGCAGTGGTTTGTTTTTTTTGTGTGTATATTTTTAGCAAATTTATAGGGAATGGTAAGGGCAGTTATGATATATATATATATAGATAAGATATATATATCCAGACTTGTATTACACACACATTTTGGCAACTAATTGCCCCCCCCCATATGGCTGATCCCTCCAGAAGAAACGTTGAACCCGATAGAGCAGAGAATAATATATATTCTCTGCTCTGTCGGGTTCAACATTTCTTCTGGAGGGATCAGCCAAATTGGGGGGGGGGCGCATTTAGTTGAGATTGTCCACATGCCACCCCCCCATGTGCGTATGTGTATATATGGTCTGAGTTCTGTGGGTGGGTGTATATATATATATATATCTGCGTGATGATATATACGTTTATATAGGTCTGCGTGTTGATATATACGTATATGTCTATGTGTGGTATCAATGCATCACTACTCTATACACAGCGCTCCGTGTCCCTATAATATATATGATCAGGGGTTACCTTTTTTTATATTTTTATAATATTCCTATTAAATTAACAGTAATTTTTGATGTATTTTATTCAGTAGAAACTTTTTTTTAGCCTATATAACATGTGCTTTGTGAAAATAAAACGGTTTTGTGTGTACATTTTAATTTAGTTAGTGGATTCCTGTCCAGTGCGGTGAGAAGCAAACGTAATGCAGTGTAAACACGCTGCAAGGCGGAGCGGAGTGAAGTCAAGCCTGCAAAATGTTTGCTTCTCTTTGCTTCGCTATGCTATGCATCACTACACGCTCAGTGTGTCTTAGCCTTTATTCCCGCATCGCTAGCTTTCCGAATCAGTTTGTATACTTGTTACTGACCCTGCTTGTTCTGAGGACCCGATCTGTTGCTGACTTTGCCTGCCATTTGACTATTCTCTCGGTGTATTCCCTGCCTGTTCTGTTTGCTTCCTGTTGCTACTGGTGTGCGCCGATTCTCACCATACACAGTAGCGCAGTACAAGTGCCTAAACATTGCTGACCCAGTTTTGTTATAGCTGCTGATGTAACGGAATAGATCGGGGATCTCTTCTGCATTACCAAAACCTCCACCACTGCAATCTTCCACAATACCTCAGAGGGGTTACGGTGTGAAGGCACTTGCTGCCACCAAAGGCAAAATATTTGGGAGCACTGACACCTATACCAGATTCATATCATTTTAATATTGGACCGCAGGGTCCACCACTGTACTCTTCCACAATACCACAGAGGGGTTACGGTGTGAAGGCACTTGCTGCCACCAAAGGCAAAATATTTGGGTGCACTGACGCCTGTACCAGATTCATATCATTTTAATATTTGACCGCAGGGTCCTACCCTGCACTCTTCCACAATACCACAGAGGGGTTACGGTGTGACGGCACTGCTGCCGACACTAAAGGCCCAATTTGAAAGCACCTATTGTTACTTTCATCCAAAGCCTGCATACGTTTCACCATAATTTAGTCAAAAAAATCACTAAACTTGTTCTGCGTGTCCTAAAATGTCTCCTCTTTTCATACAGGCTGCCGCCCCAAGCAGTTGTTTATGAATAGATTAAAGGAAAAACATTTACCGTCATTTGAAATGTCATTTGTTTGTTTTTAAATGTTTCTAGACATCCTACAAATCCGCCACGTCACCGGACCTCCATACACTTTTTATGGCAAATATCTTGCATAATGCCCTCTTGGAGGGCACTCTTAAATTCGACCGTTCGAGTCCCATTGACTTACATTGAGTTCAAATCATGTTCCCGGGGGTGTTCGGGTCATCCCTACTGTCAGTTTCCATTATTTATCAAAATGGTTTGTTCTTTTCGGATCGTCGTGGACCTGAATCGCTGTTCTCGTTGTTCTTCTGATGGATGAAGTGTATTCATTCTATGGGTGTTCCTTGGTTTACCCACAACAGGAGAAGAATGGTATGGATGTACACTAAAATGTGTATTTGCCTGGCTAAGGGGCCGTCCTGCATTCTGGGGTTGTCCAGGTGGCCAGTTTTTGGTAAAAAAAAATAATTCTGAGACTGTATTTTACAATGTATTTTATTATACATTGAGATTTTGCTCGTTTTCAAGTATGTCCTGGGTGGTGACTGAGTATGTACTGTGGTGTCTTGCCCAAGGACACTTACTGGAGAGATTCTCTGGACGGGACTCAAACCAGTGTCTCCACGGTTATAGAGCAGTGATGTTACCTGCACTTTTGACTTTTTGTACATGTTTGAACATATGTTGAAGACACATTGGAATGTTTGTCCATGTTTTGTTTTTATTTTATTTATTGGTATCTTGTCTGGGTTGAAGATCAATGGTCAATAATCAACACTTTGCATTCTGCGTATTACTGTATTGTGTCTTAACCAGAGACAGGTGGAGTAAAATAATAAATTATATAAAATCAATGCATAGAACACATAATCTAGAATGTAAATTGCAATGGGTCCAAGTACAGGTATTAGCAATTCGATGTCTCTGTGTTTGGATCAGTTTTGCTTAAATTGCAAAACATTTTTTGAACAACTTCTAGGTAATTTTCTATTTTTCTATACTGTGCAAAAAATATGAATTTATGTATATACCTTTTATAAAATTTTCCCGCACCAGGGGCCCTATCACTTGGGCCTCCCTCAGTAAAACGGGAATGCTTAGGGGAAAAAATTAGTGTTTGCTAACCTCCCCCTAGCGCCCCCGTTTTCGCAGTGGATTCCGAGTCCAGCATCTTGCCCCGTAGCAGACGTTGGGGTCCTGGATGCTCAGGACTGCATTAAAGCACCTCCATGGAGGCTTCTGCTGCCAGGTCACATGACAGACAGAATCACACCTCTTGCGAGATCCTGCTGGTCGGTGGAGTGATCGCGGAGGGAGACTGGGGACTTTTTTCCCTAGATTGGGCCGCCGTTCTTGTCGCGGGATGAGAGGAGAGTATTTGATTTTTGCGGGTGGTTTTCAGCTGCTGCTAATTGATTCTGCAGCTGCTCAGAGCTGGTGTTAACTCTTTTAGTTATTGACAGCTCTTTGTAATTGGTGTTAGGACCTTGTGATACTAACGCTAATTACTGTGTGCTAACACTTTGCGCTCCCTATACTTAACATGGGGAGCGCAAAGTACAGTAAGCTTGTGCTAAAAAGCACTAGTACCGATTCGCTAATGGGTTTTTTAACACGTTTGCGACTCGGAGGTTAATTCCTTTTAGAGAGTATAGGTGCGAGTGCTCAATATCAAGACAAATTTTTTATGTGGACTCAACTTCTGGGATGCCCTTAACACCTTCAGTACTGAGATCGATATAATTTGAGTCTTCAAATGGCACCATCACCGGTGTCCGATATCAAGTTATCTCGATCTGCAGCAGTGAAGAACAAAAGCAAATGAAATTAATTTGCTACAAACTAAGTACATTTGCGTGTGGGCTGCAGAATGTGACAGTCTAAAAAAAAAATCAAATGATCTTATCGGACATTCAGCATCCGAAGCAGGGAGCAATGAGCTGCAGCTCTAACTGCTGTAACTCAATTTGGCCAGTAGATGGCGACATCTCCCTGTCAATAGGTTATTACAATAAGGAAAACACTGGGAATATTCACAAATATTTATTATTGTATAGTTCAGGGGTCAGCAAACTTGGCTCCCTGATGTTTTGGGAACTACATTTTCCATGTGACTCACTCAGCCTAATGGAAGACTGAGCATTGTGGGAGATGTAGTTCCCAAAACATCAGGGAGCCAAGTTTGCTGACCCCTGGTATAGTTCATTAAAATGATTTTTTTAAAAAAACACTGGTTCCCACCCAGCAAATATTTTTTGGGAAAAATAACTTGGTAGTGAAGGGGTTAATGATCTCTCCCAAATTGAAAAATGGCCAAATTGCAACCGAAAATGCACTAAGTTTTATTGATCGGGACAAATTAAACCGAGCCCCTAATTGAGGAATTTAGTGAGAAGCTTGCAGAAACATCTAAGCATGAAATAATTGAGTCTATGATAGAAAATAAACAAGAGGAGGCACGATATTGAATGTTTATCACATTTTTATTCCCTTTCTTCTATAACAATGCGAGAATCGAAACTTCCCTGACTGTGATTTGAAGAATTACAATTGAATATATTTGAATTAAGCTTTGCAAATTAATCTTTTGTGTATTTCAGCACAATATCTCGTCACACTTCCCGGCTTCTGATAGCACTAACAAAGGCGATATGATCATAGTATATAACATCATTGCGTATTTTGCTCTCCAACACTTCCAAGTGCTCAACTGTAAACTCTGCGTTTTGCAGAGCCGTTCTCAGGTCTACTTCATTATGATTCAAAATATGATACTTGTGTTCGGCCACAGTATAATGAGTTGCATTAAACATTGAAGCTAGCAACAGGCATCCTCCTGGTTTAAGCATTGATGATACTTTCTTCAGGTTAGCATGGAAAGCATCCAGGTCTTTGGAAATGTGCTCCAGCACATAAAAGCAAAACACACAGTCGGCATTTCTTAAAATAACAGGGTCTGTAGGGTTTTCTTTATCAAAATCACATTTTAAAATTTGTTTAATGCGTTTTCTTACATCTTCCTCCTTTTCCTCCCAATTCACACTGAAATATAACAGACCAATTGTATTCACTATGTAGTTACAGGTAATTATATAGCGCTAATATTTCTGTAGCGCTGTACATGGGTGACACAGAATAACAAATATACAAACAAGTCAAACATGCAGAACAGTGGGAGAGAAAGTAGGGATGGGCTGCCAGTTCGAATTGGTTCGAAGTTTGATTCGAACATCGGCCGTTTGAAAATTCGAACTTTGGACGTTGCCGGAAAGTTTTAAAAAAAAAATTTAAAAAAAAATTTAAAAAACTGCTTGAAAAGATCCTAAAAAATATAAAAATACTCTTTACTGCAGAATATAATAAACGGTTCATTAAATATTGAATATAAAACGGAAATATTTCCCAGTCATTGTCGGTCAAACATTGCCCACTCATTGTTGGTCAAACATTTCCCATGGCTTCAAATCACGTTTAAACATGAGCAAAAGCGGTAAAAATGAGCTCTGTGCACATTGGTGAAATAGCTCGGTAACTCAGCAGTGAAATGGTTAAAGAGGTTTTTCCCCCATTGTTTCCTGTCCCCCAGGGCAGTACCCGGACCTCCTATACACCTTTTATGGCCAATATCTTGCATATATGCCCTCTTGGAGGGGACCTTAATTTTCGAACGTTCGAGCCCCATTGACTTGCATGGTGTTCACATTGTGTTCGAGTTCGTGGTCGAACTTTTTCGGATGTTCGAGTTCGAATGCAAACCAAACATGGGGGTGTTCGGCCAATCACTAGGAGAAAGGACCCTGCTCAAGGAGAGGGATGACACACTAGGTGAGGGTAATAGTAGAGTATGCAGAGTAGCAGGGTGCATAGGGGACTGTGCCAGAAGTTGGAGCAAGAAGTGCACAGTTGGGGATTATGGAGTGAGCCGATATGCTTCTTTATAATGTAATGTGTTTTTAGAGACTTCTTGAAGGGCTGGAGAGATGGGGAGAATCTAATGTTGTTGGGGAGGGAGTCCCATAAAAAGGGGGTTAGGATCGGGAGAAGTCCTGAAGGCGAGAGTTGGGAGTGCGGTTACGAGGAGATGATAATATCAGATCATTAGCAGAGCGTAATGGTCGGGATGGGATATTCCTGCTAATAAGGGAGGAGATGTAGACATGGGTGCGGTTATGGAGGGCTTTGTACGTGAGCACCAGTATTTTGAATTGGGTTCTAAAGAAAACAGGAATGCCAAATATACAGTCAGGTCCAGAAATATTGGGACATCAAGACAATTCGGCCGTAGGCAGTTAAACCTAGAGCCGGGAAGTCCATAGGCTCATATAAATGTGAGTGGTGTATACCTCTGCAATACAACTCTTCTGCCATATTTGTTGAAGAGCTTCTGCACCAATGTATTTTGTGTGCCTCTTTCTGTGTTTTTGAGAGACCCAAAGATGGTATGGACTCATTGCTGGAGTAAGAAGGAGGAACAAGACGTTTGGCATTTTTTAAGTACTTGTTCTATTCCTTTGGTAGCTGCATGCACCACTGCACTTGACTGTAGTACTGGACACTGTTGCAGTCTCTTATATGTATTGGACACAATATACAGTCAGGTCCAGAAATATTGGGACATGGACACAATTCTAACATCTTTGGCTCTATACACCACCACAATGGAGCTGGAATGAAACAAACACAATGCGCTTTAACTGCAGACTGTCAGCTTTAATTAGAGGGTATGTACATCCAACTCAGGTGAACGGTGTAGGACTTACAGCAATTTGCAGATTTGCCTCCCACTTGTTAAGGGACCAAAGGTAATGGGACAATTGGCTTCTCAGCTGTTCCATGGCCAGGTGTGTGATATTCCCTCATTACCCCAATTACAATGAGCAGATAAAAGGCCCAGAGTTCATTTCAAGTGTGCTATTTGCATTTGGAATCTGTTGCGGTCAACTCTCAAGATGAGATCAAAAGAGCTGTCACTATCAGTGAAGCAAGCCATCATTAGGCTGAAGAAACAAAACAAACCCATCAGAGAGATAGCAAGAACATTAGGCGTGGCCAAAACAACTGTTTGGAACATTCTCAAAAAGAAGGAATGCACCGGTGAGCTCAACAACACCAAAAGACCCGGGAGACCACGGAAAACAACTGTGGTGGATGACCGAAGAATTCTTTCCCTGGTGAAAAAAACACCCTTCACCCTGGTGAAAAAAACACCCTTCACAACAGTTGGCCAGATCAAGAACACTCTCCAGGAGGTAGGTGTATGTGTGTCAAAGTCAACAATCAAGAGAAGACGTCACCAGAGTGAATACAGAGGGTTCACCACAAGATGTAAACCATTGGTGAGCCTCAAAAACAGGAAGGCCAGATTAGAGTTTGCCAAACAACACCTAACAAAGTCTTCACAGTTCTGGAACAAGATCCTATGGACAGATGAGACCAAGATCAACTTGTACCAGAGTGATGGGAAGAGAAGAGTATGGAGAAGGAAAGGAACTTCTCATGATCCTAAGCATACCACCTCATCAGTGAAGCATGGTGGTGGTAGTGTCATGGCGTGGGCATGTATGGCTGCCAATGGAACTGGTTCTCTTGTATTTATTGATGATGTGATTGCTGACAAAAGCAGCAGGATGAATTCTGAAGTGTTTCGGGCAATTTTATCTGCTCACATTCAGCCAAATACTGCAGAACTCATTGGACAGCGTTTCACAGTGCAGATGGACAATGACCCAAAGCATACAGCAAAAGCAACCAAAGAGTTTTTGAAGGGACAGAAGTGGAATGTTATGCAATGGCCAAGTCAATCACCTGACCTGAATCCCATTGAGCATGCATTTCACTTGCTGAAGACAAAACTGAAGGAAAAATGCCCCAAGAACAAGCAGGAACGGAAGACAGTTGCAGTAGAGGCCTGGCAGAGCATCACCAGGGATAAAACCCAGTGTCTGGTGATGTCTATGCTTTCCAGACTTCAGGCTGTGATTGACTGCAAAGGATTTGCAACCAAGTATTAAGAAGGGAAAGTTTGATTTATGATTATTATTCTGTCCCATTACCTTTGGTCCCTTAACAAGTGGGAGGCACATCTGCAAACTGCTGTAAGTCCTACACCGTTCACCTGAGTTGGATGTACATACCCTCAAATTAAAGCTGACAGTCTGCAGTTAAAGCACATTGTGTTTCTTTCATACCAACTCCATTGTGGTGGTGTATAGAGCCAAAGATGTTAGAATTGTGTCGATGTCCCAATATTTCTGGACCTGACTGTATATGTCTTCTACCTTTTAGCAAATTATTCCTATTAGAAATAAGCCTTCTCCCTCTCTGTAATTTATATAGCAGTGCAGAGTAGAAGTACAGGGGGGTTAGCCACAGATTTCCACTTTTTTTTGGACGTAGTCGTAAATGACACCCGCTGTCGTTTTTCAAAGCGTTTGTTTAACAGAAAACAGCTGAAATCAAATTCTTTCATAACAATTCACATCCATCTTAAAATTTTTGATTATTTCAAACAGTGTTTTATAGGGTTAGGGATAGAGAGAAAGTTATGGTTAGACCCAAGGTAAAACATTAGGGTTATTAGTGCTGGGGGTTAGAAGTTAGGGCAAGGGTTAGATTTTAGGGTTAGGGTTAAAGCTAAGGTTAGAAGTTAGGAATAGGGTTAGGGTAGAAATTAGGGTTAGGACAAGTGTTATGGTTAGGGCTAGTGTGACAAATTTCCAAATCTACCATTAATCCTAATTTCAAAGTTGACTGTGCATGGATGTATGAGTGCAGGGTGTTTAATCATGGGCATCCATATACATGTTACTGAATTACAACATATGTGTCTGTGAATATGTGACATCTTGTGGCACTTGAAACTCACCTGCATCCTTCCATGTCAGCAGCAATCTTTGATACGTGAGACCAATCTAAGGCATCTGGTTCTTTATTCATCCATTTCTGCAAAGCCTTCATGGAGGATTCATGGAACTCTAAAACAATGAAATCCTTGAAAGAGTTGCAGAGAGGGAACAAGTGGAAAATACAGGGGCCAGATGATAAATCAATCAAGGTGTCCCCTTTAATATGACCTGGAAAAGAAAACAGATGTCATAATTAGCTCTGGATATGTGAAATGATCGAAGAATGATCAACTACAACTTCATGCATCACTCTCGTCACTCCTATATCACCTAAAAACTTTTATATTAAACAAGTTTAACCGTCAAAATCGGAATTTACTCTTTTTTGTATTATAAGACATTTCAAACAATCATGTGCATAACAAAACTCTGCTTGCACACCATTTAAATGCGAGATTAATGTGCTCCCTGTAGAGACAAAAAAATGTTGCTTTTTCTCTCTCTCCAGTAACCCCGTATTACTGTACACAAGCTGCAAATAGCAGCCACCACCTTTACTTTAACAAACTGTTTAAAAACTTTACTGCTACATTCCAGCAGCCAGGGAGAGGGGAGAATACAGGGAGAGCTTTGGAGTCATTCACTGCTGAACAGGGATAAGATCCAGGGGGAGTTCTAATGAGCGAAAATCCCTGTACAATACAGATACAAGGTGTTGCTGACTGTAATTCCCATACACAGGTATTATGCAGCACATACAGATATTGCATTGCTAATAATCTCATTATGATCACTAAACGTTAAGGTGCGTAAATCAACGCTGGTATTACAATCCTCGCGCACTTTTTAATCTGTAGAGCAATAATGCGCGTTACACAGACGCGCACAAACGCACGCACAGCAACGTTGCGCGCAGAAATCAGTGTGCGAACTGTTTTTTTTTACGCGATTCAGCCAATCAGAATTAGGAACCACAATTGTCTCACGTTAAGGTTTTGCGCCTGTCAAAGTCAATCTGCGCATATATGCACACAAAAAAAAGCACGCACAACTTCTCAAATTTATTGGTTTGGTATGTGTAGAATGTGTAACTCTACTTTGCTACGTATTTTTTTTTGGGCTGGTGTATTTGGTTTCGGCCAGGTTGATAGAATTTGCCATTAACACCAGCTTTTAGGAGTTGCTAAAATTATGCGCGCAACGTCTATGCATTAATTCCTGCGCATAGATTGTAATACCATCCGCATACCAGCACAAAACGCATTTGCGCTCACAATGTTAAGTATAGGACGCGCGACGTACAGTAAGCTCGCACAGCGTTCGCGCAGGTTCACCCGCGGTAGACGTATACGCCCGTTTGTTGCGCTGACATTGTAATACGACGTTCAGCACAAAGGGTTTTGCCACTCGTGTTAATGCGTTTTTGCGCAGGCACAAACGTTTGCATGAAGAATGTAATAGGGCCCTATATCTATTGTATTCCACAACTACATGGAAATGATATAAAACATACCTGATTCTAGCATCTTGTACGTTTCTTTTAGGGGAAAAAATATGATTTCATCAAGATATTTTGGTTCTCTAGACACAATGGTATAAGTGTCAAATAAAATTTGTGGATCAAAGTCATGTAAATGATAAAATTTGTCAGCGACGGAGCTCATCCTGATATTCTGCGCGGTGGTTATGTTGTCTAGGTCCCTGCATAAGCACTATATAAATGTTCTTTAAAATATTGGAAGAACAGCATGTGATTACAAAGATGGGGGTTAATAGCATTGAAAACAAACGTCTGCAGAGAAGCCAATTAGATAGCGTCCGTAATTTAGAAACCAACCAGATCATAGTCACAAGGGGAGGGAAGGTCAACCAAGGCTGGGTCTGGTAGCATAAAAAGAATTAACCTTTATTAAATCAATTGCCACGAAAATAACGCACCAGATATTAAAAAACATAATAGAGCAATAATTAACCTGAACGTTTCCCTCTAGATAATAGTATAATACAATGTAGATAGTTGGTACATAAATAGCACAGGCCTAGTGTAACCTTAGGAGGATATAATCCATACAGTAAAATTCTTAATTGCCACGGAGAAATCCCTGTGACAATTAAGTAATTGCGTAGGGATACTGAAATTAGGGCTGACAGATCCAGGGGCAACAGATAACAAGGACGACAAGATTATCTTGCCAATGTGGTTTTATCAAAAACTGCTATATGGTCACTATAGTTTGATTTACTATTGCCAAGTATGTATATGTTAGTGATCGCAATTAGGGATGAGCCAAACACCCCCGTGTTGAAAAATTTCAAAAGTTCGAGTTCGAACGCGAACACGAACCGAACTCAATGCAAGTCAATGGGACTCAAAAGTTAGATATTTAGAGTGCCCTCCAAGACGGCATATATGCAAGATATTTGCCATAAAAGGTGTATGGGGGTCCGGGTAGTGCCCTGGGGGACATGAAACAAGGACAAAAAGTTTAAAAAAAAAAGTTTTTAAAGGAACAGTGAGTTTTCCATGAAATAAGGGTTAAAAATAAAAACGAAAAAATTCCTTCAAATATCGTGCCTAGGAGGTCCCCATAACCTGCCCGTGAAGTGGCGGATTTGTAGGATGTATAGAAACATTTAAAAACAAAAAAATGAAGTTTCAAATGACGGTAAACTGTTTTCCTTTTAATCTATTTTTTTTGTGTGAAAGGATTTTACCAGGAAGGATACATTGAGATTTCTCTCGTTTTCAAGTATGTCCTGGGTGGCGAGTATGTACCGTTAGGTGTCTTGCCAAGGACACTTACTGGAGAGGATGCTCGCTGGGTCGAGCCCATGACTCCACAGGCTCTCTCCACGCAGAGCAGTGACATTACCTCTACTCCACCCAGCCGCTATTCATAAACAACTGCTTGGGTGTAATGCCCCGAGATGCCAGCGCCGTAAAAAGCCTAAATCTAGCGCCGCCTCGTAGTACTAAGACTCTCAGGACTCTCCTCTGCAACACTCAGGTGTTGCCTAATTCATCTGATGCTTCCTGCATAAAGCCAAACCGCACCCAAGTAACTTTGCTTCTGCATTGCCTTGGTGAATACCAAGCTGACAGGGAGCTACCTCCTGTTCCTGCCTAGAACCTTAATCTGTTTTGTCTCCTCCAGTATTTTCTTGCCCTCTGTACCTGCATTCCACAGAATCCTCGGAGCCTGCTGCCCTGCATCTCGCAGAATCTTCAGCCCGCTGCCGAACCCTCAACCTGCTGCCCTGCACCTTGCAGAATCCTCAGCCTGCTGCCCTGCACCTCGCAGAATCCTCAGCCCGTTGCCCTCTGTACCCGCATTCCACAGAATCCTCGGAGCTTGCTGCCCTGCATCTCGCAGAATCTTCAGCCCGCTGCCGAATCCTCAACCTGCTGTCCTGCACCTCGCAGAATCCTCAGCCCGTTGCCCCCTGTACCTGCATTTCCACAGAATCCTCGGAGCTTGCTGCCCTGCATCTTGCAGAATCTTCAGCCCGCTGCCGAATCCTCAACCTGCATCTCGCAGAATCCTCAGCCCGCTGCCGAATCCTCAAAACCCACTGCCCTGCATCTCGTAGAATCCTCAGTCTGCTGCCCTCTGTACCTGCATCCCACAGAATCCTCGGAACTGCTGCCCTGCGTCTCGCAGAATCCTCAGTCCGTTGCCTTGCATTCCCAGGAACCCCTACAGGCCCAAGACCCTCTGCCTGCCAAGACTCTTCTGCTTTTGTTTTTCTATTTTTTTTCTAACGATCTCCTTCGCCATCATTCTCATATTGTCTCCTTTTTATAGTTTATAGTAGCTTAGTACTATCCTTCTGTTTACTCTTTTCTCATCTTGCTTTCAGTTAATCTGTTACTGTTTAATATATATATTCAGTGTCTTCCCTTCCTCCTCTTATCATCCAGCTCCTTGATATATATTTGTATTATTGCCTTTGTTACTCCAAATAAACCCTCTCTTGTATATGTTTATCTGAATCTCTGTTTCCCTTATTGCATATTGGGCTCAATCCTACCACCCCAGAACCAGCACCTGACATTGGGGCGGCAGCCTGTATGAAAAAAGGAGACATTTTAGTGATTTTTTTTTGGCTGAATTATGGTGAAATTTATGCAGGCTTTGGATGAAAGTAACAATAGGTGCTTTAAAATTGGGCCTTTAGTGTCGGCAACAGTGCCGTCACACCGTAACCCCTCTGTGGTATTGTGGAAGAGTGCAGGGTTGGACCCTGTGGTCAAATATTAAAATATGAATCTGGTAATATAGGTGGCAGTGCACCCAAATATTGTGCTTTTGGTGGCAGCAAGTGCCTTCACACCGTCACCCTTTTGTGGTATTGTGGAAAAAAGCAGGGTTGGACCCTGCGGTCCAAAAAATTTAAATGATATAAATATGGTAATATAGGCGTCAGTGCACCCAAATATTGTGCCTTTGGTGGCAGCAAGTGCCTTCACACCGTAACCCGTTTGTGGAAGAGTGCAGTGGTGGAGGTTTTGTGAATGCAGAAGAGATCCCCGATCTATTCCGTTACGTCAGCATCAGGGGATTGATAGCTGCTGATCCAGGACTGATTCCGTGGAAGTGAGAACACAAAGATTACAACAATTCCCAGATATTTTGTAGAAATGAGACCCCCTCCCCCAATAGCTGGTGGCAGACTGGCAGTGAGAACACACACTAACACAACAATATCCTCTCAAAAAACATGTGCTGAAGGCTGTGTGAAGCCTTATATAGTGTGCTGGGGGACTTAGCTCTGTGAGCCCATGATTGGGCAAAATTTACCCAATCAGGACTCTGAGCCGTGATTGGCATAGTCTCGAACCTGTCTTGCACCTAAACTGTGGTCAGGTGCAGGCTGTAGCCAATTACAATGTTTAGGCCAGTGGAAAAGTGCATTGTGGTCCATCGTGGGTGAACACGCGGAAATGTTTGAAGTTCGCGAACATACGAACTGGCCATGTTCGAATCGAACACATCGAACAGCTCATCCCTAATCACAATAGAAACTGGTCAAGGGGGTAACCCTCATTGGAATGTTCAACAAAAATGGTTATTGTGATTGCTTAGAAATAAAACCTAACTTTTAATATCAAAGCATATTAACAAAAAAGGCTCAAAAAACCTTCATCATGTTAAAAATCACCCATGTGGTACATACACACAATGTTATGGTTAGGTATAGCTGCTGATCGGCATAAACTCCTACCACTGTGGGTCAATGCCCCAGCCCTTCTGGTTTCCTATGGGGCCGTTCACACCTGGGCTTTTTACAGAGCGTAGGAACGCGCTGTAAAACGTCCTATACCCAAAGAAGTACAGGAGCTTCTTTGGGGCGTATTGCAGCGCGTTCTGCAGCGTGAAGAAGATATTCTTGTAATAAGTCTAACTAACATAAAATAACCCATAACAGATTAAAGACATAACTGTATTTACAAGGTTTCTTAATTTCATTCTTGTACAAGTTTATTTTTATTAGATTTTAGGTGGGAGGCGCCGCAGCACGCCTAGATCCCCCCTGTGCAGTGCTGATAGGTTCCCCTGCTGCAGGCAACAAATCCCAGGTGACCCGCCTTGTAGATAAATAGTCTAATATTTAGACCATGGGGAGAAGATAAAAGCAGAATATTTAGTCATGAAGTGCTGAGTATTCCTGGTTTATGTGTGATAAATAAAAGATGGGCAGAAGGTGCAGCGAGCCTGTTACAGAATTACATTTGTTGCAGTTAAATCACAAATTTACGCTTTTTTCTCTGCAATAAGAAAGTGCGGTCAGACGCAGTCATTTCCATGTTAACACAAAGAGCTCCATATGGCTGCATATAAAGCACAGTCCTCCAGACGTTTTGGTTCTACAGCACCCATGATGCTCAGCCATTTATTAGATACCCTGAGCTCATGAGAAATACAGCGCCAAAACATCTGGAGGGCCCCGGCTGCTGACCTGTGACCCAATCACTCAGCACTGAGGCCAATATGGCACAGTAACCAAGGAAACAAGTATTCTGGTGATAGAACTTTGAAGGTGGTAGTTGGGGGAGAGGAGACAGATTGTCAGCTGGGCTTCCCACCACCCCCTGACTCTATGCTAAGGTATACCTTGGGATTTGTCCCTCCAAAGTTTAGAAGGCCCTGAGCCCTGAGCCCTGAGCCCTGAGCCCTGAGCCCTGAGCCCTGAGCCCTGAGCCCTGAGCCCTGAGCCCTGAGCCCTGAGCCCTTCTTCGTCCTCTCACTCATGTGTCTCTGACAACTAACCTCCCTGCTGCCTTTTATACGGGGTCTCAGCACATTCTCCCTCCCCCCTATGTTGACGTCAGTGCTAACTGTCCGCCAATAGCCTGTCTGGCCGGCGGTCCTCGCGGTGCCCCCCGCTTCGTGCCCGCGCAGCTGCTATATAAATAGTGCGCGGCCGCGCTGCTCTCTCTATCTGCCCCGCACAGCACTGGAGCGGCTCCCTCTGTGCTCACCTGGCCTCTTCTCCCGCAGCTCCGCTCTCTGAGAGGGAGATGTCCCAGTGACCGGGTTCAGACAAATCCTCCGTCCGCCTCGATTTCGTTTGTTTCTTTTCCGCTTGAGTTTCTGCTCGCTCCGCGCGATGCTGAAGATGCCCCGGGGTCCCCCGCTCCGGCTGCTAATAGCCCTGTGCGTGATCTCCGCTCTGCACGCCGCCCCGACCAGCGAGAGGCGCAAGAGCCGCCGGCAAGCACAGCAAGCGGTGATGCCTCAGACTACAGGGGAATCCTACCAGAGTGAGTGGAGGGGGCCGGGGGGGGGATCTTGAGGGCTCTGCTACAGGGGGGCAATGAGGGACCCCCCCCCCACCAATGCATGATCAGTGTATTCCATCAACTGCTGCCTAGTATTGGGGGGGGGGCAGTCAGTTTACTGGGGGCTGCATTGCATGGTTGCCAGATCGTCCATGATTTTCTGGACACAACTTATTTTTGCTGATGGGCAGTATATGAAAAATGCTGCCCTGCAGGGTGTAGGATCCATATGCTGCAGGTAAGGAATAATAGAGGAATCCCAAGTGACCTTCCTTCCTGCAGCGTATGAATTACACATGCTGCAGGGCAGCACTAGCAAATGCTAATGTGGACAGGAAACTCTGGCAAGCGTTGGTGTGTCCAGGTGTGGGGGTAAATGTCTAGAACTAATTGGAATGTTTATTCTAATTCAAGAACAATAGAAGGAACAAACCCTTTAAATTGTATTGTTTTGTGTTTTTAGAATTTGTTTATAAAGCTCTAACAAATTCCATAGCGCTGTACAATGGGTAAAACCAAGCGAGAACAATGGGATATGTTGGCCTTTCTAAAACAAGCCTTCTCCTAGCTGGCATTCCTTCTCCCCTACCTGTATGGAGTTAGTACTACAAGTCAGCGGACATCCTCTCTTCCTCCCAAAATGCTGCTCTTTACTTACCGGCCACATCCCTGTTGTAAACGTAACGGAGCCATTATAGTCTATGGCAGTGATGGCAAACCTTGGAACCCCAGATGTGTTGACACTACATGTTCCACCATGCTTACTCGACTTTCAAACTGCCGGAGCATCATGGGACTTGTAGTTTCAAAACATCTGGGGTGCCAAGGTTTGCCATAACCGGTCTGTGGAGTCGCTAAATTTACAGCAGGGTTGGAATAAGGCCTTTTTATTTTTACATGGGAATAACATGAAAGGAGATAATGTCAGTTTGGAAAATGCTTGTTCTGACGTGACGCTGGTGAAGCTCAAAAACCCTAAAGCGCATCTCTTCTAGTAATCCGAGTCTTGCGTTATTTTGCCGCTTATATAAATTTTTTCCGAGCTTGCGGTAAATGTAACCAGAGCTGTGGTAAACGTAGCAGCTCCATAGACTTTAATGGCTCTGGTGATGTCACCCAGGCTTGGAATCTAGCCCAATGTTTTATCCTGCTATTGTTCTGTTGTCAAGCAATGCGCTTCCACCATTAGTGGGACTGAGGCTCATCTCCAGAAATTGGGTTGTGTCCAGGCAGGCTACTTTCTGGAGCCCATTCTATATAGGTGGTGTGAGTGGGGGGCGGCTGCTGTACCATATGGTTCGGTAATTCCTCTTGTTTGGGGTTAATCTTTGTATATGTGGGGATTAGTGGAAGCACGCGCCCAGGTATGTCACACAGGTTCAACACTGCAGGGCACAGCGATCAGTCCCCAAATGTTAGGCAAGGAGAAGAGATTGCTGGTCATACTGCAGGATTTCCTACGGCTGCTTTTATTAAGGGTAAGGAGATGCAACGTTTTGGCTTGATACATGATCCTTACCAAGTACTTGATAAAGGCCCGTGTAAGGAGGCGAAATGATGTCTCCTTACTGTTATTAAGGCGGCCATATCACATCCAGCAATGTGACCAGCATTCCTTTTTTCTTTGGCTATTTTGGGGTGAAATAATGACTGCAGGTTGTATGGTGCACACTGTAATGAATACTTAGACCTCACGAAAAGACACAACTCCTCCATACTCCCAAACCAGTCCTTTCGATGAGCGGTGGTTTCACTTGCAGGGCTATTCAGAAAGAGGTGAAAACCTTGAATTGCCAGGAGAATGAACAAATAGCCAATTTGGAAAGTGAGATAAATGGGAGAATTTTTCTGGTTTGACTATTTTCACCTCGCATTTTCAATTCTCCAGTCATTCTCAAGGTTCACACCTCTTTCTGAATAGCCCTGTAAGGAGTATGGTGGATGCGATACGATGACACTACAGTGAATTCATATCTTGGAAACTGTTGCTGATCGATAGGCCTGCCCATAGGATAATTACCCTGTCTGTTCCTTCGTGTGTGCTCCCTCGCTGTAAAGCCCTGCGGATTCTGTTGGCGCTATATAACGGTTTCCACTGTGGTTTCTGCCAAAATTGTGTAGAGTAGTTATTCATTGGTGTTTCAGAGTAAAATGAAGATTGCCACTTTAAAATACCCAGTGTTGAAAACCACGCTGAATGCAGAATAGCCACAGTCTACTCCTTTAACAGAAGAAGAAGAATAATGATGGTTTGGCTTTGATCGCCCTAATTTTCATCAACTTTTTAAAATCTACAAAGGCAAGCAATCTCCAGGTAGTGGAAAATCGCCATAGTTGCCACAGCAACTAGTTTCTTTTGGCAACTACAGTGGCTTCAGTCAGTAGCGGTGCTTGGTGAATAACGCCTACAGCAGAGGTCCACTACTTTTTGTTTTGGAACTACATCTCCCATGACCCTCAGTCACTCATTAGGTTGAATGAGCCTAAAGGGAAATGTAGTTTAAAACTGGGATGGCCAAAGTTGCTGACTCCTGCCTTAAACTATCGGGGTTAAAAAGTCCATGACTTGCAGGGTGTGTATCCACCAAGAGTTTCCCTTTGTTTCAAGACTGCACCCACTTTATCCCCAGATGTGTGCTCTTTCGGATTGTCTGTTAAACCTCACCCTTTCTTTTGGGATTGAGACTATTTTGTTCTTGGGGGGGCTGTGGTTTGTTGATCTGGGGGTGGTGACGGGGTTAAATATTGTGCAATATAATTATTTTTTTGCCAACGTCTATTGAATTTAACAGCGAAAAACAATTTTTTTTCTCCTATAAATGAGTTGTCTTTTGTGACTGCCCCACAGCAATGGTTTTTTTTTTTTTTTCTTCCTTTCATTGTTACTTTGTTTATATTGGTTTCCTCAGACATGAAAATAAATTTATTTGGAGCTTTTCTGGTCACGCCTATAGAGAAGAAATTGATAAATTACCCAGCTGTTCACACTGCAGTGAAATTGCTTAAAACAGGGGTGTTCAACCTTGGCCCTCCCAGATGTTTTGGAACTTCATTTCCCAAAAGGCTCTGTTGACCTGAGTGGCTGAGCATCATGGTAGATGCAGTTAACAAACATCTGGAGGGCTGAGGTTGCGCACATCTGGTTTATACAGTTTTCCCGTCCTGTTAATGACTTGTTTCTTATTATCCATTAGTTAGAACTTCCAATTCTGTCATTGGAAATGTAATGTCCTGAACCCAGATTTCTCTCGTTTTCAAGTATGTCCTATACTTAAACGAGAGAAATCTCAATGTATCCTTCCTGGTAAAATCCTTTATAAATAAAATGTCATGTTAGTCAAAAAGCAGTCATTTTGTATGGGCATTGGAATTGGAGTACGGCATCTGTCCCACCATCCACCCCAAGTAATCCTCATAGCCCTGTGTGCTTTGGAATAAGTGTATGTATCACCTTTTACTTTAGTAGTAATAGTCCATGAAGTTAGTGGACAAAGAATAATAATATTGTACCAGCTGGGTGGAGTAGAGGTAACATCACTGCTCTGCGTGGAGACTGACTGTGGAGTCATGGGTTCGATCCCGGCAAGAGCACCTCTCCAGTAAGTGTCCTTGGCAAGACACCTAACGGTACATACTCACCACCCAGGACATACTTGAAAACAAGAGAAATCTCAATGTATCCTTCCTGGTAAAATCCTTTCTCAAAAAAAATAAATATTGGTAATCTAATAAACTGCTTGCTAGACTGTAGTGCAGGAGTAAACTTTGCCCACCTCATGTTTTGCAACTACATCTCCCCGAATGCTCGGCCACTCACATGGCTGGCTGAGCATCATGGGAGATGTAGTTTCAAAACATCTGGATGGCAAAGGATGCTGCCCATGCTGTACTAGGCTATCAAAGGACCAAAAAGGGAAAAAATGTTGTACGTGATTTTTTTTGTGCCATCAGAATTATTGGCATCATTGTAAACATTCAGCCTTTGTTCTGGAGGTCCCTGCTGAATATTCCTTTCTAGAAATTACTCCAAAATTCCACCTCCTGATTCACTAGTTACACCCTATTAAATGTTTGCCTTTTGGAGCATCTGCTGTGATATTAACTATTTAACCAAGCTTACTTTTTGCAACCGCCGAACCAACATCAGGACTGGTTTCCTGGAAAATGGTGTTACCCAACTTTCTCCGTACTTTGAGCTCTAAACTTCTCTGGTCAGTGTTCTTTTTTTCTTTGTTTGGCTTTTCCCTGCTTCCCCATTTGAAATGGATATTATTTGGCTTTGCGCATACGGGTTTTTATCTGTGTCCTGCAGAATTAATGTCACATCCCCTGTGGTTTTTAAAATGATAGACTGACTAAATCATGCAGCGTGTGTACAGATGGAAGGAGAGACCTCTCATTACAACTCTTTTATCGTATGCCATGTTCCTTGTGGGTGGGAAGGATATCCATATAGTTAATTCTATTTTATTTAACCCCCTTAATTTTCCCCCTCCTTCGGTTTGACTATATGAATTTAATATCCCTAAAAGCTATACACGACACTCTCCCCCTTGCTAAAAAATGTAAATTTCAGCAATGACTTGTTTCTGGCTGTAGGAAACTGGTTTTGCAGAGAAAGAAGGGATATTTATTTAACAGAGCTAGAAGTCTGTAAATTCACAGGGTGAAAAATCTTGTGGCTTTTACAGATGGAAATAGAAGCAGGGCTTCCAGTGGATTTTCATATATTTTATTTTTCTGCTGTCCCTTGTTCTGTCACTGGCTTTGTGTGGCCTGGGGGTTTGTAAACGCTGCTGATCACACCTTTTGTCATTCACACATGGATATTCTAACTAATCACACCACTAGCAGTGGAATTTATTGGTCCTCCTTTCTTTTTGTTCTCTTCGTTCCCTGAAGAATTGAATTGTTTAGGTAATATCTGTGCAAAAAGTAAATAAATAATAATAAAAAATGTATTAAGTGCGACCTCCTTTTCACTTTTTCCCTTCTGCTTTGTCTGGGTTTTCCTTTTTAGTAGACTGCTGTTTTTTTTTTTTTTTCTTGGGTGCAGAATGTCTTTGTCCCATTGCTGATAGTTTTGCTCAGTATGACCATTTATGGGAATCTGACTTTTTTTTCCCAACCTCCAAATTTTGAATGTATATGGCAATACAAGAAAGGCGAAAATCATGGACTTGTCTTTGTTTTATTCCCCCACTTTTCTTCTGATCTTCCTTAGTTCAGCCAAGTCCTTCCCAGAGAGCTAGAATTCTGCATGGAAATGTCTGTAAATATTACTAGAAACTGTCAGCGAGTTGGAGAACATTGAAATGATGTCAATTGGGTTTAGTCATTTCCTTATCGAATAGCTCATGATTGGAAACAAAGCTATACAATTAGGTTTTTATTGTACTGCAGAATGGAGACTATATTTTACTTTTTTTATGCACCATATCAAACGCCTATATATTCAAAACGTTTTGTTAGTCTGCTATGAACAGAATAGCACTATCTAGCAAGTTACTGGATGGGACATGGGCTAATTTTTTCTTTTGGGTTGAACAAAATAGACCTAAAACAAGAACTAGATGAACTTTGAAGTCCATCCAGTGCATATGCCTTTGTGTGTTATACCATACAGATGCTGGCTTGCTTTTTTTAAATGGGGGTGAATGCAGGGACCAGGTAGCCTGCAGGATTCTAAATGTTTGGCTTTTTACACCAAATAAGTATATAAACAAAGCTATGGCCTCTAATAAATCAATCTGCTGTTGGTTCCTAGGTGTGACACAAATTTGTCCCTGCCCTCTCATTAAGTCATAGTCCTGCATCGAGGCATAACTATGTACACCTTAATGTAGCCAATACACCTTTTCCTGGAATAGTAAAGCATAAGGCCATCTTATGTAGCCTCACTTGGTGTAGTGGTAAAACAAGAATACGGCTTTGGGTCCGTTTCCCTTTTGTTCTCTCTGAATTCTCGCATTATGATTTGAAAATGAAATCTTATCTGAATCCTGGCAGTCAACACTGTTTATTAAATGTGTCCGAGAAGGCTGTGGCTTGTTCAGAATCCTTGTACTGGATAGTTGTCCATTTGGTTGTGCCAAAAGTTTTAATTACAGCTTTTCATGGTCTGCTCTTGCTCAGTTGTGCCAAATATTTTGAACAGGAAAAGACGTTAAGATCACATCTGAAGAAAACAACTGTCAAGTCTTGTCTTTGCCTGCAACGAATGTGACTTGGACTGGTCATCTCACTTTTTTGTGTATATGCAGACAGCTCTGTGTGGATGTGGCCAAAATGCTTATAAAAGGATTCTTCAAGGCCAGTGGTGTCACCATAGATAAATACTGGTAGAATGATATGTACTGTAGAGCCCAACAAGTTTTATATATACAAGCTCCCTTTTCTGGTAGGTTTGTGGTTCATTGGAGTTATCCCAAGCCTTATCACAGATGGTATTGAACTTAATTTGGTTGTAAAAGTGGAACGAATGAGTTCAATCATCTTGTGAATACTAATAGGAAAAATTCTGGTTGCAGTTTCAAGCCAAACTGGACGGTGTCCTGAACTTCCTCAGGCTCTTTTTTTTTAACGTTTATCTTAAATTGACATGCATGCTTTGCTAGTGTGCTTTTAAAAACATGCTATGCCTTTTTGAATGAGTCGGTCTCCTTCAGCAGACATAAAAGAAAAGTAAATATGATATTTTTGCATATTTACCTGCTTTTCTTTCATGGTGTTGTCCACACCCACCTCAGGAGGCATTTTAAGCTAGCAAATCGGTGTGCATACTTCGGTATGCATAAAAAACGCACTGAGCATGTGCGACTGAGTTGCTCCTCCTGCATTGTGTGCTGAGGGGAGGGCGGGCCTTAACTTTCACCCCCCAGCTCCTGCAGAGACGGGGAAGGAAAGAAATCCACACACACAGGGAGAAAAAGACAGCTGAGAGAGGGACAACAAAGAAAAGCGGAGACACAGCAAGAAATAGTAAAGGAGAGCAAGCAAAAGAAAAGTTGCAGTGAGACCAAGCGCGCACAAGAGAGTGAGTGACGGTGTGAGGGAGTTTGAGTGAGACAGGGAGTATGTAAACCATGAAAGAGCGCAATGCATGTGTGAGGCAGCGGGTGAGTGTTTTGCTTTCACAGTTGCAGCTATAACTAATACTCAGTTTCCCCAGTCTGAGGTCCTGAGCTGCACAGCTTGTGTTCGTTCAGTCTCAGGTATTTGGGAGAGGCAGAATGACAATTGTCCATAAAGGTTAAACACACAACAGTAGGAGAGAGGACCTGCCCAAGAGCTTACAATCGAAGAGAGGAGGTGACACTAGGTGAGGGTAATAACGGAGTATGTGAAGCAGTGGGGGTGCATGGGGGCTGTGGGCGAGATGGAGCAAGGAATGTAGTTAATGTGAAGCTTTGGGTGGGAGGAGGCGGGGAATATTCAGGAAGTAGGAGCTGAAGAAACGCCCCTAGTTGAGGGGTGTCGCTGGGGAAGATGACATAACGTTTAAAGTAAGAAAAACCTTTTTTTTTTTTTTTTTTCTAGTTTGTCTATAGGTATAAGTGTTTTTAAATGTCAATTTAAAAAAAATATTTCTAGATATGCTTATCCCTTTAATGGATCAGGTTACATGACAAAGATACATGAACAAAATACAGCAGGCAACCAAACCACTACATGGAATGGTAACCTAATTAGAAGGTACAAAGGTTTTTGTCGAAATATGCTTTACTAAGGCTGCATGTGAGGGATAAAGGATGAGCTAAGTAAGGCTGGCGTCAGACAAGTGTTTTTAAGAGCGGAAGAAACGTCCGTGTCCGTCTGGCCACCTTGCTGAGCATAGTCCGTGCGCTCAGTGCTGCAATGCTCGATCCTCCTATGGAGGATCACACTTTGCTGCCTTGTCAGACGCGCATACTAGTGCTTCGAGGCTTGCTGCACGGCCACTGTCGTGCACGCAACAGCGTGTGGCCAGCCCTGTCGCAGTGTCCCAACACACTGACTGATGCCTGGAGGCACGTCAGTACGGGCGCACATAGTTTAGGCTGGTGTCAGATGACTGCACTAACAAGAAAACAGATCAGTCAATCCTGGCCCCATTAGGAGATAATAAAACCCAATTACATTTTGTTCGTTAGCAGGAAGCCAGAAAGCATGAACAGAATTGGTCTTCCTGAGAGAACAGTCTGTTCTCACCAGACAAGGGTGAAAAGCTTGTGATCGTTAATCCATAATATCAGATTTCTGCCATGAAATATTAACACAGGTGTTTATCGTGCTTTACTGTGGCGATGTAGAATTCTTCTAAATGTGCTTCAAATGTCTTTCAAACCTCAACCAGCGAGGCTGTTTACCTTATGCTAGTTCAGTAAAGATGCTTAAGGTGTTTAAATTTAATACATAATTTAAATTGATAAATGTCTACTATATGGTTTTGCCCATTTCTCCCAAGTCTCTGAATTGATACATTTATAAGTTTATACATTTTAGGTAATTTTGTCAAACCTTGTACTAAACTATGCTATACCTGGCTTTAGCAATCCAGGGGTTGCATTTCCTTGCTAGCGTCAAAATAAATTTGTCAGGCCCTGATAATGATGAATTATGGTGTTAATTCCCCAACGACCACTCTGTAGTAAACATAGTCCAACAGCTGTATATTCTGGGCATGTTTCACTCTTTACAATTTGAAGAACTACAGTCAGGTCCAGAAATATTGGGACATGGACACAATTCTAACATATTTGGCTCTATACACCACCACAATGGAGTTGGAATGAAACAAACACAATGCGCTTTAACTGCAGACTGTCAGCTTTAATTTGAGGGTATGTACATCCAACTCAGGTGAATGGTGTAGGACCTACAGCAGTTTGCAGATGTGCCTCCCACTTGTTAAGGGACCAAAGGTAATGGGACAGAATAATAATCATAAATCAAACTTTCCCTTCTTAATACTTGGTTGCAAATCCTTTGCAGTCAATCACAGCCTGAAGTCTGGAACGCATAGACATCACCAGACACTGGGTTTCATCCCTGGTGATGCTCTGCCAGGCCTCTACTGCAACTGTCTTCAGTTCCTGCTTGTTCTTGGGGCATTTTCCCTTCAGTTTTGTCTTCAGCAAGTGAAATGCATGCTCAATGGGATTCAGGTCAGGTGATTGACTTGGCCATTGCATAACATTCCACTTCTGTCCCTTCAAAAACTCTCTGGTTTCTTTTGCAGTATGCTTTGGGTCATTGTCCATCTGCACTGTGAAGCGCCGTCCAATGAGTTCTGCAGCATTTGGCTGAATGTGAGCAGATAATATTGTCCAAAACACTTCAGAATTCATCCTGCTGCTTTTGTCAGCAGTCACATCATCAATAAATACAAGAGAACCAGTTCCATTGGAAGCCATACATGCCCACGCCATGACCCTACCACCACCATGCTTCACTGATGAGATGGTATGCTTAGGATCATGAGCAGTTCCTTTCCTTCTCCATACTCTTCTCATCACTCTGGTACAAGTTGATCTTGGTCTCATCTGTCCATAGGATCTTGTTCCAGAATTGAAGGCTTTGTTAGGTGTTTGGCAAACTCGAATCTGGCCTTCCTGTTTTTGAGGCTCACTAATGGTTTACATCTTATGGTGAACCCTCTGTATAAACTCTGAAGTCTTCTCTTGATTGACTTTGACACACATACACCTACCTCCTGGAGAGTGTTCTTGATCTGGCCAACTGTTGTGAAGGGTGTTTTCTTCACCAGGGAAAGAATTCTTCGGTCATTCACCAGTTGTTTTCCGTGGTCTCCTGGGTCTTTTTGGTGTTGCTGAGCTCACCAGTGCATTCATTCTTTCTTTTTGAGAATGTTCCAAACAGTTGTTTTGGCCACGCCTAATGTTCTTGCTATCTCTCTGATGGGTTTGTTTTTGTTTCTTCAGCCTAATGATGGCTTGCTTCACTGATAGTGACAGCTCTCTGGATCTCATCTTGAGAGTTGACAGCAACAGATTCCAAATGCAAATAGCACACTTGAAATAAACTCTGGGCCTTTTATCTGCACATTGTAATTGGGGTAATGAGGGAATATCACACACCTGGCCATGGAACAGCTGAGAAGCCAATTGTCCCATTACCTTTGGTCCCTTAACAAGTGGGAGGCACATCTGCAAACTGCTGTAAATCCTACACCGTTCACCTGAGTTGGATGTACATACCCTCAAAGCTGACAGTCTGCAGTTAAAGCACATTGTTTCATTCCAACTCCATTGTGGTGGTGTATAGAGGCAAAGATGTTAGAATTGTGTCGCTGTCCCAATATTTCTGGACCTGACTGTACATTTCAAAGGCTTACTGCAATTTTACTGTAGCTCGGGCTTTGTGACTAGACTATTTTTAAATGCTGGTCAATATTGTGTCGTCATAATTCCCAAAACGTTTCTTAATCATTCAGAGCTTGCTGCGGAAGTTATAATTCTGTAAGACTCTGCTGGGCAACAGCCAAACAATCTTGATGTTTATTTGTAATAATCTGTTCCTGGGTTTCCCTTGTCACCCTCTCCGTGACGTGTTGGGAGCTAGGTCAGGCGTAAACATAATCATTGCTCTTGTAAACTATCCAAATCCAATGAAAGTTCATAAATTTGGGAATTGTGATGTCATATGACCCAGAGATTGATAAAGTCTTGACTTTTGGGAGCCATAGTTCGTCTTTTTTTTAGTTTGGTGTAAAATTGAGAAATCTTTGAACTTCTGACAGTTGCACAACCTTTTCTGCTAGTCTGACTTCTAGAAACATGCTGTTTGCAAGCGGTAAATCATCACTCTACATCTACATGTTCATGTGGTTCACTGAATTCTGTGTCACTACAGTAGACCTATTTCCACTTGGGTAGACCCAGCGTCTGTGAGGAATTTGCAAGTAACCAATTGCATTCAAAGTTTAGTGTTTGCAAAAATGATTTGGACTTCTGAAACCAGCCATAAAACCCACCCCTGTTGAATCACTCTACAGTAATTGTCCTAACTTGCCTTGTCCTCTATTAGAACTGCTCCTAAATCCTCCTAATGCAATGTCACCATGATTTCATGAGTTACTCATGTATTTTGAAATTAATCCAACCCTATTTGCTCACTACAGAGGGCTGCTATGATGGTGGGACGTTCTATCAGATCAACCAACAATGGGAAAGAACTTACCTGGGACGCATACTGGTGTGTACTTGTTATGGTGGAAGTAGAGGATTCAACTGCGAAACCAAGCCAGAAGGTAAGTCCCCATCTGCCGTATGTCACTTTAGACCTTGCAATTCGTTGTGACCCTGTAGAATATCAGATGTTCTATTGCTGGATCGGACAATGGATCTGAATGTTATCTTTCCAAACATTTTAAATACTGTGTTTATCAATCTTGGTTTTGTGTAAAATTTGAGTGGTCTTGAGAGGAAAGTGTACCACTTGAGTCGCTATATGTGTATGTATTCTAGAATGCCTACTGATTTTATTTTTTTTAAAAAAATTTGAAGTCTGTTTTATTATAAACAGTAATGTGAGTGGTAATTTTGAGCTGCTTGTTTTAGTAAGTGGTATTCTTGTCCCACTTGCATACATCTCTCTGCAGCTAGTCATCTGTCCTGACTGTAGAGCTGAAACTGGCTCTATCCCAGAAGAATAGTCTTTTACGTGGTTTTTAAAAAAAATAAAATAAATTCTTGGACAAGAAATCCTTTTTATAGTGTGCCCATGTCAAACATTACATAATAGTTCGGCCATGCACAGGTTGTCTCAAATTTTAGATTTTTCATACCAGTGCCACAATGGGGAATTTTTTTATTGAAATACTTGAAACAATAATTTCCTCAGTTTGGTTTTTGAATTTCTTTTTAAGTTTCTCCCTTAACAGTTTTGTTGAAGTTTTACTGTTTCACAGCAGCAACACTAATTTTATCTCCAACAGCTGAAGAAACCTGCTTTGACAAACACACTAGTAAAACTTACAAAGTTGGTGAAACCTATGAACGCCCTAAAGACAACATGATCTGGGATTGCACTTGCATCGGAGGTGGTAGAGGACGGATCAGCTGCACAATTGCAAGTAAGCGGCTAAAAGTAAACAGAATGTTGTTTACACTTCTTGTTACAAAGGAATCTTCTGTCTTGTTGGTTTAGAACCTTACGTCATCTCAATGTAATCATTTTTTATTAGGGTTCTTATTTCTCCACTTTTAATATTCTTGCCATTTGGAATTATGACCACTCCATGGCATGTCCCTTTAAGTCTTGCATTTCCAGTGAGACTCAAAATAAACCTTTTGTGTAGCCTGGAGGTTAAAGGTGTTAATGTGCCTGTTAATTTGGTAAACACAGATGTTCCTTCAAAAAGGAGAGGATATGGCACAGGATCTCAGGAGTTTCCTCGAATGGTGAGAACAAGGCTGTCTGTAATAAACTGAAAGACGTTTGTTTTCACGTCTTTTAATAGTGGCTGCCCTTGATACAATATGCATTTGAGGACGGTTGCCTTTTTGTAAAAGGCAGTGTGTCATAGCAGACATTAAGGCTGGGGTCAGACCAGCGCACTTTTAACGTGCGTTCTGGCGCACATAATTACGGCCGCACTAGCAGCAAATGACGGCCAATATACGAAGTACGGTCGCACGAAAGTCCGGCCGCGCAACGCAAGTGGAAAACGAACGCATTTTTTTCGAGAACGCCGAACCGCTAGTACGGACGTACAGAGTGCGCAGCTGCGGCATAGCGGCGTGATTAGGAGATGTCAGACACTGCTAATGTCCAGCCTACATAACGTCCAGACGCAAAAAGAGTTTTATTGACAATCCGAAAAATGCGCATCGTATGACCGTTTTCGCGCACACCGTGAAAAAATACGTCAATTCGTTCGGACGTACTTTTTTACGTTCGCGTGTAAAAATGCTTTCGTTTGACCCTAGCCTATGTGGTGAATGTCTAAGCCCTCCCTTCTGAGAGAAACTTACAAGGGTGTTCCATTGTTTGGCGTGGGGGGATAATTATGCAGATGTATTTTTGGCAATTTGTTACAGCCATCTTTAGCTTGTTATCTGTTCTAATGCTTCTTGTTTCAATTTTCTCTTCCCTACCCTTCTAGACCGTTGTCATGAAGGAGGACATTCTTACAAAATAGGTGATACTTGGCGCCGAACGCATGAAAAAGGCTACATGCTTGAATGCGTATGTCTTGGCAATGGCGAAGGGGCATGGGTTTGCAATCCTGTGGGTAAGTAGTGACAGTCCTCTTCATTAAACCCCTTTCAAGAAGAGATAATTGGTGTATTCTCATTGTTTGGTTTCACTTCCAATCTGTGGTCTTAACTTGCAGTTGGGTATATTGACGTTTCTGATAGGTTGGAATCTTCCAATTTAAACTTATTTTATATGCCTTTTCTTATATAACGGCACCTTCAGGTTTCAGTGTTGTTGAATTAATATGGTCTGTGTGGGCAATGCCTGGTTTCTATTCTGAAAAAAAAAATAACCTGGTTTTAAACTTATGTGGTTTTAAAAGGGCCATTTCTATGCATTAACATAGGTTTGTCTTTTTATGTACAGCTGAAAGATGTTATGACAATACAGCTGAGACTTCCTATGTGGTGGGACAGACGTGGGAAAAGCCATACCAGGGTTGGATGATGGTGGACTGCACATGTGTTGGTGAAGGCAGTGGAAGAATTACATGCTCTTCTAAAAGTAAGTTCTGATTTCTGATCCTCAAAATCAACAACCTTGGCTGTCCCAAATGTTTTGGAACTACATCACAGATGATCAGCAGCTCACTAGATTGCCCGAACCTAATAGGAAATGTAGTTTCAAAACCTCTGGCCGGCCAAGGTTGTGGAGCTCCTTTAGGTAGACTTGCATGGTGATCAAATGTTGGAGAGCACTTTTAATATTAAAGCAGATGAATAATCTTTTTGCTCATCCCTCTGGGACACTATTTAGGATGGATGTGCTCTCAATGTGAAAATTGCTGCTGTGATCTTTATTAGAGTATCAGGGGAAAATATTAATCAAACTATGGCGACAATGTCAATTCGATCGCATTAGGTATGCATACCATAACAAGAAAGATCGTGGTCTCTTTAAACATGTAGCAAAAGTAAGACCTGAGAACCAGAGGTCTTTTAAAGTGATCATGAAATTGTGAGATTACTAGGTCAGGGTGGATTTGATTTAAATCAAGTCGATTTAAATCATGATTTAAATCACTAATAAAAAGGCTTGATTTAAATCAACTCGATTTTAAATCATAATTTTTAAAGAGCAGCTGCCATCTCTATCCTGCAGCGGCTACCGTAGGTAGAGGAACTTCATTAAAAAATTGCCAAATTGGATCTTTTACGGCCTGCTGCCATTATAGGTTTTTTTCCTTCAAGGAAAGAATGTGATAAACCTCAGGTCATACACACAAAAAGATCCAAAGACTTGTCTGTCTGTGGCTGTGCAGTATTGTGCTCAGAAAGTTTCACTTTCATTTTGTAGTACTGCTTGCCACTTCTTCCTCACACTTAGTTTCACTTTCTTCTTGTGCAGATCTATTCCACTCCAAACAATCAGAAAAATATTGTTTCTATTCAATGAACTTCTTGAAACTTAGCACTGAAGGAGTTGATTCTGTATTCATAGGTTTGTAGAAGTTAGGATTAGGTGTTTTTCTCAACTTTGTTCAGGTTATCACATTTTTGCTGTGAAGAAGAGGCATGTGATCTCTGCTGAGTCAAATTCAGTTTTGAGAACTGCAAAAGTAAACCAAGCATCTGTGATAATATCTTGTAGGCAGAGAAACTGCCCAATACTCTTACAAAAACCTCTGGAAGAGCATGACATTGTGAATGGATTAATGGAATTTATTTACCAAAAAAATTAAACATACAGCCTTATTCTACAGAATTAAAAAACGAATCTTTATTTCATGATGGAATAACCTTTGGATGGTAATATATTTTCCTCAAAAAGCATTTATTTAAAAAAATATGATTTAAATCAAAAAATCCTTTTTTTTTTTAAAAAATCATTGATTTTTATCCACCCTGCTAGGGGTAGATAAAATTTCTTTACATTTTGATAACTAAATGCAATTCCGTTATTACAATTTTATCTACGCAAGAAAAAGTTACATAAGTGAGATTAAGTTTGTTGTCTCGCTTTATCAAAAGATCGATGCAATGATGAAGACACCAAGGCCTCCTACAGAATTGGGGATACATGGAGCAAGACTGATATAAGGGGTAACCTGCTGCAGTGTGTCTGCACTGGCAATGGCCGCGGGGAGTGGAAATGTGAAAGACATTCTTCTGCACAAGCAACAGGTTAGATGGCAAAAACATTTCACTACAGGCTGTGTGCAGCACAGCTACTGGAGTCCTTGTCTCTAGAGAGGAGTTACTCAGTCATTTCCACAATGGATTTGTTTTTAGTAGGGAAGTGAAAAATGGCATGTAATAATGCATTTTTTTACATAAAACAAAAATTGACATGTTTGTATAGTTAAACCTTGCTTTGGATAATGTTTTTTTTCACTTACATTGTATGCTAAATCCAATGAACCTAGAACACTGTGGGCCTTTTTGTTGTTTTTTTTAATCTTTTGCTTAATCTCAATTTGTAGATGTTTTATAAAGTCACTAAATTGCATGAGTTGCCCTTTCCTCCCTTGCTGATAATTGTTTGACTGCCCCCAGGCGTTGGCATAAATAAAGAAGCCGTACATGCTACAATCTACCAACCTGAAAGACCGACTGAAGGTCACTGTGTAACGGAGAGTGGAATTTCTTACTTTGTTGACATGAAATGGATCAGAGCTCAGGGCTCCAAACAAATGATCTGCACTTGCCTCGGCAATGGTGTCAGTTGTGAAGAAACTGGTGAGTGTGTTTTAAAATGTGGTACATGAATTGCTGTTTTGTGTTTTTTAATTTTTTTTAATTTTTGGGATTTCAGGAATTCGCTGCTTTGCATTGAAAAAATGTTTTTCCTTTCAGTTCCAGTTACTACTTACGGAGGTAATGCTAATGGTGAGCCCTGCGTTATTCCATTCATTCATAGTGGAAAGACTTATTATTCTTGTACAACTGAAGGACGTCAAGATGGAAAGCTTTGGTGTGGAACCACATCAAACTATGACCAAGACAAGAAGTATTCCTTCTGCACAGAGCAGCGTGGTATGCTTTATATTGTAGAACTGTGTTTGCAGTTTATGCATAGATAAAATGGTAGAGTCAAGTTCCACCTCTTATAAATCTAAGACTAATATTGTCCCATTGAATTTATTCTAGCATTGGTACAGACAAGAGGAGGAAATTCCAATGGGGCCCTATGTAGCTTTCCATTTTTGTACAACAATCGCAACCACACAGACTGTACTTCAGACGGCCGTCGTGACAACATGAAGTGGTGCGGAACCACATTGAATTATGACGTAGACCAGAAGTTTGGCTTCTGTCCGATGGCAGGTACATATGGTTATGATTGGGGGGGGGGCTTTATCGGCAAATCTTGGACTGTTTTAGTTTGGTATTGAGGATGCTTATAGTTTCAACTCTTGTCATCTCATACTTAGAAGTATGTGGCATTAATTGTTTTTTCTTGGTAATTTTGCAGAGTCTTCCTGTTGGGTTCTTCTCTAGCAATGACCATGTTATTACTTATTTTTTTTGTTTAAACTACTCACATATGCCACTTCTTTCCCCAAACTGTATACAGCCAAATATATACAATTCTGAGTAGTAAAACAAATCTAGAAGGAAATAATTTCCTCCTCCTATTGCAATAAAGCATTGCTTTAAATCCTGATTTGGTTAATAATGTTGGCGTTCTGGGAATTTAAATACTCTGTAAAAAGCTATTCCTGTGAACTTTCATAAACCCACAAAGAAAAAAACTCCATCTGATTTTAGAAAACCTCCAGTACAAAGTTGACCATAGAAAAATCTTGCTTTAGCGTTTGTGCCATTCCCTTTAGGATCTTTCAGTTAAGGACATCCACCTCCAACTATCAATTCAGTGACGCATTTGCCCATAGAATCTTATCGTTATCGACACGTTGGGTGTCTAGTAACACATTTACCACTTACTTACTAAACATTCTCTTCTAGCCCATGAAGAGATCTGCACAACCAACGAAGGAGTCATGTACCGCGTTGGTGATCAGTGGGATAAGCGCCATGAACAGGGCCATATGATGAGATGCACCTGTGCTGGAAATGGACGTGGGGAGTGGAACTGCATTGCATATTCACAGCTTAAAGGTGATCTTCTGCGGGCCTACCACAAAAGGAATGTCGTCTTAATTCTTGAAGTTGCTTTCTTTGATCAGAAATACTAGGGGTCCTATTCCACCTGAGGCAGTCATGAGCTGCAAATGCCTGCAAGATCTTCTAATGGATATGGGCAGCAGGACCACACGCATCGTGTCTCTAGGACTCCATTGATATGAGTGCAAGGCCAGCAGGACAACCATTTGTCCTCAATACTTTAACTTCCCACAAACAGACTGGCATAGTACACTGAATTGTAAATGTTTGCTTAAATCAGGACGGCAAGGCACCTTTTGGGTCTAAGGTGTGACGTTTGGCTTCATGGATGGGAGCACCTGGGTGGTGGAGTGTGTGCCTTCCTTCTCTCTTGTGTGTGTATGGATATATAATATATATATATATATATATCATATCCATACACACACTATGCTGGTATTATGGAACCTTATTATTGTGGTCTTTGAATTTGCTGCTTTCTAGCTGAGGGAGTTGGATCTTTTGTTTTTAATACATCCAAGGAGGCTCCATTTGTAAATACTTTTCCTATTCCCAAATACTGGCTTCAATCTTTTTTCCAACTTACAGGAATTTACATTTTTCCATTACTGTGTGGGGAAGAACACTATGTACACCTTTTTGGATATCGAACATAAATATTTATCTTTAAACCATATTGGATCATAATTTGGTTCTTCCTTCACAGATCAGTGCATTGTGGATGGCGTCACTTATGATATAAACCATTCTTTTAATAAACGCCATGAAGAAGGGCATATGATGAACTGCACCTGCTTTGGACAGGGCCGTGGAAGGTGGAAGTGTGATGCTGTGGGTAAGTAAACCAGGTCCTTGCTCCATAACTAATGTCTAGTTTCAAAGGTGTAATTTGACTCTGAATTCTGGTAGACTTGCCACATCCTTAGTGTTTTATTGATCTGGTAAACTGAAGTTTACACCAATCATGGAATCTAGCTCCAAGTAGGTGGGCTAGAATTTGTGACAGACTTATGTTATAACCTCTAGCCTGCCCTGCACTTTTTTTTATCTGACTTTAAATACAGCATCGCAAATTGGTCGTAACCCATTACACTGCAGGTGTAGAAATTGGAAAGGACTGCAATAATGTGGCGTAGACTATCTAATGGCTCATACAATATGCACAGAGGGGGTGCCCTCTGGATGACTTGATCTGTCTTCATCTTTCAGTTTTGGCTGTTCTTTATCTGGTTCATACAGAGCAGGTGACAAATTGCTTGGCAGTTAGTAAATGGTCAAGGTGTCTACACAAGGATATGGCCTGCTCACTACTATACTAATGAACCCCTTTCAAGATCCGATGCTTTAATGAGGACATTTTGGGCAACAAAAGTTGGTTGGGTCCTCAGCATTGCTTGGATTAACAAATTTAGGGAGGGCTCATTTCTAAATATAAACAGTCATGTTTGTAGAATGAAACCATGGCTGTTGGCCTGGGAGTTGTCAATACTGTATTATAACCTTATCTTGAGATCCAGTGCTTGGCATATGCACATGGGTGAAGTATGGAATCAAACTTGGCAGTGTTAAATGTCTCGTTGGGCGGTGATCATAAAAATGATCACATTAGGCTATTTTTGTGGCATATTTTCTTGTCAAATGTGCATGTTCTAGAAGCTTGAGTAATGCCATATTGTTGAGGCAAAATGAACATCATGCACGGCTTGAAATGCTTTGCTTTCGGTGAACATATTCTGTTACAAGAGACTGGGGGGGAAGACTTCGTTATAATTCATAAAAGGCTAGAAAGAAAAAACCTAGAATCTGCGAGCTACAGGTCTCCGACTTTGTGACCCCCCCCCCCAGCTCCATGGCGTTTACAGCTCATATCCAACTTATTCCACTAAAGCTTTTACTTCTACTTGTGATCACGTGTGCTAATACCAGTGAAGTTCACTCTGTTATCCTTGGCAGGCAGATACTGTGAAGTCTCCAATGCAAATACTGCTTCAGTGGGCTTTGTTCTCAAGCCTTCTTAAACAAATAGGAATTGCACTTAATTGACTAAAGTCCATCATACGATCCCTCTATGCAGTGTTCCCTACATGGGATAACCCTATGTACCCCTTTGGCTTTGATCTAGAATTTAACCTTTAAAGAACAGAAAACTGTGGCATTTTATTCTAATGAGGAATGCCTTTCTAGAAAAAAAGCAAAAAAATGTTTGGCTGATTGGTTTGTATGGTTTCCAGATCAGTGCCAGGACTCCGATAACCGCCATTTCTATCAGATTGGTGACTCTTGGGATAAAACTCTTAATAATGTGGTGTACCGATGTTACTGCGTTGGCAAAGGAATTGGAGAATGGCATTGTCAACCACAATCTTATCCAGGTACTGTCTTTTGACCTTCATTGGTATAACATGCAAAAATACTATCCTTGACTATATTAATATATCTTAAAGGTTTTAATCCTTTTACTAGAATACAACTTAAAATTTCCAAATACTTTACAAATCCGTTTTTCATAATAATGTATCCAAAGCATAAAGTTAATTTTATGGTCCATTCCATCCTTGGTCAGTGTTTGTAGGAAACCGATTAAAGCAAATGGTATTGCTCTTTAATTGCCCCTTCAGGTTACTCCTACCATATTTAAAAAAAAAAAAAAAAAATATCGGAAATTATTCATTACAAAGTTTCTACTCCAAAATGAGAATTTGGGATCCTCTAACTGAGCTTCTTGACATTCTGTGTGCTAATTTGTTCAAGATTAAACTGACTTCTAGCATTCTTTAACTGGTTATATTCAAGATTCGGTAGATGAGAAGAAAATCAAGTTAAATTTGTTTTCATAATTTGAGTCTACTTGGTCACTAGGTTACAAGTATTTATAAAGTGCCAACAAGTTCCGTAGCGCTGTACAATGGGAGAGACAGAATAACAAATATACATACACATTACACAGAGGACCCTGCTCGAGAGCTTACTATTGAAGAGGAGTGGGGTGACACACTAGGTGATGGTAAATCGAGCATGTGGGGTGCATGTGGGCTGAGTGGGAAGATGGAGCAAGAAATGTACAGAGGGGGATTATGGAGTGAGCCGATAGGCTTCTCTGAAGTAATGTTTTCAGAGACTTCTTGAAGGACCTACTCACAATGCTTCAGTAGAGATGGAGTATGAAATGCCAACAAAAGGCAAATGGCTAGACCTTTGTTTTCAGATTCCGAGACGTGTCCTTTTCACTAAGGATCTGTATTTTTCCACAAATATTTAAGCCGTAAACCAGATGGATGTTCCTGTTCAAATGCAATGTGGAGCGTACCTTTTCATCCTGAAAAATATTGTGCAAGATTCTTGGCACTCTGTAGTATTCCGAGCACATCGGTGTGTAGTTACAGGAATGACCCAGAGCCTGTTTGCAACATGTTTGTTCTCTGCCTGAGATTATTCAAACAGTAATGCACGTCCCAAGGCCAGTCTTCGGGACGTTACAAACTCTGACATACGCACAGTACAAAAAAAATGCTATCTCTTGATCGCAAAAATCCTCTAATGTCCTGTCTGCTGTCTACCCCATAGCTTTACTAGGAAATTCTAATTTCCTGGTATTTTTATGAAGCATTGTTTTTAAAGGACCTCAAAGTGATACTTTGGCCAAGCATTGTTTAAATGAATACAATGTAAGCATGCAGCTTAAACAGGTTAAATAATATATAAAAACTGGAACCCCTAGTATTGGAAAATATATTTTGTACGTGCAAACTGTGGCAGGTTTAGGATTTGGCGATTTAAGACTGACCTTTTAAAAATTAGGTCTCCAGCTTTCATGTGTTCAAAGTGAAGGAATGTTGCACTTGGCCAACATTATGGCAGTGTTTTTCATCACCTTGATCATTGGATTCGAATTCCCTGTGATGTGGACAAGCTTGATGCTGGTTGAGATTGTGTACTATGTAACTGCCAAATCTCTGGCGTCTAGTCGGAATGACATGCTCTTTCTTGGTTTCCTGCAGTTCACCCGAAATCTACAAACAATGTTTTATTCAACTGAAAGAGTTGTTTGGCTAATAACATGAGTTTTATTTCTGAAATAGCTGGAACTGGACCTGTGCAGGTGATTATCACAGAGAATGCCAACCATCCCAACTCTCACCCAATCCAGTGGAGCGCTCCTCAATCAACCCACATCCAGCAGTATATCCTGACATGGAAACCTGTAAGTTTCTATTTGTTGTAAAGGTACATGTTGGTTTTGGCTCTCCTGTACATAACACATTTTAGGGATCTGCCTGAAATCCAGCGTCTAATCGGGTGGGTGCTGTATCACTAAAGGCCATCCTACACCGACTGGTGCTCTTTCAGAGCGAAAGGGCTTGGGAATTTGCAAACACGAGATTATGCATTCATCAACTAACAAAGTCTGGCAAATGCAAACGTTACAGGGCCACTACAGATCAGAGCATGATCTCTTTTTTGAAGACTTTTGATATCCGAATTTTTAATCTATACTTCGTGCCAAGTTATGTGATGACATGGCTGTACAGAAAGGCCTTTCGCATAAATGGATCGAAATGCTTCAAGAACGAATCTACATCCAGCTGTAAACTTGGCAGTGCCTGGTCTGTATTTTGGCACATCAAGATCTGTCTCCTTGTCTACGTGACAAACCTGTTAATGTCTCCTTATTGAGCACAAACCTAAAATACGCTGGTCTTGTTGGATTGTACAGCTGCAACCTTTTTATATGCTCGTTTTTCAATGATTCTCTTAACCTGGCCGCTACAAAAGATCTTTTCCTTTGGACCCATCGACAGGTTGCCCTCCTAAACAAATAGAATCTGGGCTACATGTAGGCTTGATGCAGCTCTAGGCACTCAATTCGAATGAATTGTACGCTGGACCATACACTTTGCTCTTGCATAAGCAAAGAATATGGCACTGTTGAATTTTTTTTTTGGCGTGAAAGTGGAGTAATTATTGCTTTTGCGGGGAGAGGTAATTGGTCCTCAAAAGCATGGGTAAGAGGCTCAGTGGAACCCTGTTCCACCTTCAAAGACTATGACTAGTCAAACCCTAACTGATACAATAGGAAATCGACCCTACTGTTAAATAGGAACCTCAACCCTCATTAGTCGCTTTACATCTATGTTATTGAACCAAATCTAGCCCTGCAACTGTTGGTGTCTTGGCTCCCCCTTTGGCCACTTTTCTGATATCTGGACACAAAAATGAGACACAATGTGATTTCAAAACTGCGTAGCCGCTTGGAACTTGAAACGAGAAGTGGGGGGGCCGGGCCGTTGCTTAACTAGAGGTTTTGCAGGAATGCATGTGCATAAGTTACTTAGCCTTGTTTAGTTGTTCTTGTGACATGTTCTTGCTGCACATCATGTGTAGATAAAACAAGGTCGAGCAGCTACGTAATGCAGTAGCCTTGCTGAAAGCACATTCTCAAAGACAGGGGTATTAACTCTTTTACCAAGTCTCCTGACCCTGGCTCTCCAAATAGGCTTAGATGATCAGCTGTGGCATCCTCCTGCTGGGCAGAGAACTTGAATTTCTCTCTAAAATTTTCGTTTAGACTTTTAGTTTACTGGAATATGGAACATCTATGGTCCATGCGCTTTTCCCATAAATGACTAGGATTTTGCCATAATCTATTTTTAGATGTAAACCTTCTCACAGGTGGCATTTTCATTCAGATGCTCAGGGCTTTATTCAAAGCCTGGTATAAACATAACCAGAACTGATGTAAACTACTCCAGAGCCATTCAAGTCTATGGAGTGGTTAGTAAACCAGACTTGGAATACAGCCCTCAATCGCTGGCTGGGAAACTTTCAGGAGACAGCAAGAAAACTATATACAATACTCAATTTTTAACAGATATTGAATACAATAATTTTTTTTACGAAATGGAATAACTTCAACTTTGCTCCAAAGGGAATTAATTTTTTTTTCCCATGCACCTTTTTATCATAGTTTTGCAATGTTTGAACTTTTATTTGCAGGGTAGCAAGACCTTGATTCAAGCATGTCACAATATATCTTTTCAGAAAAACAAGCAAGTGAACTGGAAACAAGCGATTATTCCTGGACACCTGAACTCCTACACGATTTCTGGTCTGAAGCCTGGAGTAGTGTATGAAGGGCAACTAATCAGCGTCCTCAAGTACGGCCAGAGGGAGGTCACTAGGTTTGATTTCACAACCACCACAACTACAATGAACCGTGAGTTTTGTTTTATTTTTCTACATGTTTGCAGGTGAGGTTTATTTTGTCACTGTTCATATGCAAGGGCTATTTTCCTTATGGTTCAGTTCTATACACTTCTGCGCAGTCGCCTTGACGATAGGTGATCTTACGTTTTTGCAACAAAATAAACATTTAAATAATGCAAACCTTAGGAACCCCGTCATTTACATACAGAGGCTTCAAAACCATATCTGTTGGATAGCATTTCTTCTGTTGATGATCTTGTACATCAGTGCAAAAATGGGACCTTGAATTGACTGCTTTAGGGTTTTTTTGGTTTTTTTTTTTTCTCATCCCTTTTTTTTTCCTTCCAGCCCCCTTTTTAAGCAAAGGAAAAACTAAAGAATGCAGCCCTCAGGAGTGTTTTGGGTCAATAAATCTGCCACTTTAGATAGTATCTGTCTAAATGTTTGCTTTGTAGCTGCATGAAAGCATTCTTTAAAGAGCCAGAATTTTCTTTATCTGGAGTATCTTGCTTGGTGATCTACATCCATCTGTCTCCATGATGTTGTCAGTTCTTGAACTGATGTTTTTTTGACAGCTAATGGATAACTTCTCAAAGATTTTAATGAATGTCTGTTATTTGTGGCTCCTCCTGCCTTTCTCCCAACAATTAATTGGTCTGTAATGGACTCTGTATTCTTAACTCATTATGCAGAGGTTACAGACCAGACAATAAAAAGCTGGTAATGGCAAACAAAACCGGGCCCTCATTGATTGCTTTTTGTTTCCAAGTTGATGTTTGCCTTTTTTCTTATCCTCTGAGCATAACTGTTTTGTAAATAACGTTTAATTGTTCCTCTAGTGGTGATAAGGTCTAGGTTTTGTCATCTTCCTGGCACAGTAGGCTATTGAAGGGGTTTGGAGATGGGGTTTCCTCTTAAACTAAGATTTCCATAAGTTTTTCCATTACAGAGAAGACTGCTTATTAAGACAGCTTTTACTTGGATCTTGTGTTTTTATTACAATGAAACCATTGTAACAAAGTGCAATAGTCCATTCAGGTATGGATATGTTCATGAACCCCATTAGTCAATCTACTGGTGACTTCCTTGCTTCAGTCTCTTAAATATTTTGCAATTCTTAAACATTCTCCAATGTTATAGTGGATTTATTAGGTGTTCATAAAGTAAGCAATGTTTTGTCCACACATTTTTTATTAGCCTTGTTGGCCACTGCATGGTCCATTAACCAATACTGGAGCATTTTCTGTTTTGGATATCACATGTGTGGTTTGGAATGGAACCACTTGGTCATGCAACAAATGATGGTTTGAGTAAAGGGCTCTGTTTTTCATTCTAAACTATATATTTGTGTGTTTTGGTTTTTTTTTGTTTTTCTTTCCTTCAGCCACTCTTGTGAGTGGAGATACTACACAGCCTCCTCCCTTGGTGACCACCTCAGAAGCTATTACAGAAATCACCTCCAATAGCTTTGTGGTATCCTGGGTCTCTGCTTCAGACACAGTTTCTGGATTCCGTGTGGAGTATGAACTTAGCGAACAGGGCGATGAAAAACATTATCTGGGTGAGTGACTTTCAGCGTTTTCTTCATGAATACACCAGTCATGGGAACCTGCTGTGTAAAATACACTCCGAACATCAACTTTCCTCTATGTATAAATCATGGTTAGAAGAAAAAAATGCAATCTAGGCCCTAAAATGCACTATAATAAGCATCTAGGACTTTGAGCTTTTGCAGGCAAACGGTATGCTTGGTTTTTGTCACTGAAGGCCAACATCTCGAAGTTCACTGTAAACGGAACCAGGTCCACATGACATGTGGAAATATAGGCTTGTGTTGGGCAAAGTACAAATTAGGTGACATGCATGAGGCGTATTAATCCTGAAAAAATCTGGAATGACTGTATAATTAAGTTAAAGCCACACTTTATATTGTTAAAGGCAAAGTTGGTTGGTGACATACCTCCAGTTATCTTTATAGCTTCTAAATGAATGCATCTTTGTATTTGAGAATCGCTTGAATGTTTCCCCTTGCCCTTCATGTTTTTAGATCTACCAAATACTGCCACGTCTGTCAGTATTCCAGATCTTCTGCCCGGTCGTACATACAACGTGAATGTGTATCAGCTAACAGAAGAAGGAGAAAGGACCCTCATCTTGTCAACATCCCAGAAAACCTGTGAGTACTGTGCTGCCTGCAATACACAATGGGAATTCTTTGTCAATATTTCCAAGGAAATAACCCTCTTGTTGAACTCCTAATCAATATTGAGCTTGTGGGTCTTGGAACACAACAAAGAATGCAACTTCATTGTTACTGGATCACCAGATGCTTTTTGACAAGGCAAGATTTTTTTTTTTGTATTCTCTTTAGCACCTGATGCTCCTCCTTCATATGATGTGACGAAGGTTGATGACACCTCCATATTGGTCACTTGGAGCAAACCCCAAGCTCCCATTACTGGTATGTTCTTTGGAATTTGGTTTTATTCTGCTTTGCTTTTGTGTGCAGATACAAGTAGAAGTCAGATTACCAAGATTTATAAAGTCTTTTTGTCTCTTGAGATGCAGACATTACAACCTTTTGCAAATGCCATTGTACTTGTGTTCTTTAGGATACAGGGTTGTGTATTCTCCATCAGTGGAAGGCAGCAGTACAGAACTGATCCTCCCAAACACTGCTACTTCAGTATCCCTGACAGAACTTCTCCCTGGAGTGGAATATAACATCACAATTTATGCGGTAGAAGATACTCAGGAGAGTACGCCAGTCACTATCCTTCAGGGGACCACTGGAATACTACAGAAAGGTAATGGTATCAAAATACTTTTTACAATGCACAGAATTCAGGATACTAAACTGCAGCCCCCTAGATTTTGATGGTCTAAAAATTCCAAAAATTATTTTGAATGCAATAAATAGCCTGGGGATCATGGTAGTTGTAGTTCAGAAACCTCTAAGGGGCCAAGAGTTGGAGACCCTTGGCATAATTAAATGATTCTTCCGTATGTGTGTGCAGCACATATTTTAGAGTTATGTTTATTAGAACATTAATCGTGATTTACAGTTTATATCAACCAAATAAGATAATCTCAAATTGTAAACGGGAACCTAGTGGGTCAAAAGGGGTAATGGAAAGCAAATCCTTCTGTGCACACCTATGGGTAATTCCCTTACTTAAATTGTGAGTGTGTACACGAGATCTTTTGGCTTGAGATTTCCTGAAGTCACGTCTATTCAACTTAAATTTCAGGGAATTTTTTTTTTGGGATGCTTGCAAGGCAAGATGGATCCTAAGGAACTGCAGGAGAGTTTACAGGATCTAGTCTCCGCATTTCTCATTCTTGTACGAGGACTAAATTTTGTAGTGTTATTTGTGATGGAGGCATACAGCTGGAGTTTGTAAAAATGTAAAATTTGTGTTTATGTATTTAGTATTGAGTTTCCAATTTAGATTATGGCTTTCTAACGAAAAGGTTTAGAATCTTTGCCTTTTTATTTAAATCGGGAACGGTTTGATGTGAAATGATTACACTATTTCAAACGTTTAAACTTTTTTCTCTCCCCTATACAGTTCATCTTTCATCACCTACTGACTTACAGGTTGTGGAACTAACAGATGTAAAAATTACCATAATGTGGACACCTTCGCAAAACGAGGTGTCTGGGTACCGGTTGGTTGTTACGCCTGTTGGATCCTCTAATCCCACTCCTCAGAACTTCCCTGTGACCAGAAACAAGTTTGCAGAAGTCACCAACTTAATCCCTGGCACTACCTATTTGTTTGAAGTGTTTGCAGTGAGTAGAGGTCAGGAGAGTGAACCGCTCGTTCAGGAGCTCACAACCAGTAAGTATGATGATGATCCATGGAATCCAAGTAATCCATAGTGTAGTGTGATTGGAATTGCACTAATTAACAACTTCACTCCTGAATTCGTTAACTCCGTTTTCTTCTTGAGAAACACCAAATTGCATGTGGTCATTTTGCAATGTCGTAGACCAGTGGTTCCCAGCCACGGTCCTCAAGTACCCCCAACAGGCCATGTTTTAAGGATCACCTTGCGGAAATGCAGACTGAATCCTGCAATCACTGAGCAGCATATCATATCTGTGCTGTGCTTCGGATATCTGGAAAACCTGAACTGTTGGGGGTACTTGAGGACCGCGGTTGGGAACCACTGTCATAGACTATTATAGTTCTACACATGAGATGGGTGACTCATGTAACTCTTGGAAAGGTGTTCTGAATATCTAACAGCAAGAAATCTTCTGTGACCATTGCTGGATCAGAATCTTGGTGACCTGTTTAATGCATACTGCGGTATGTCTGTGTGGATCCATTAGCGCATCTATTAAATTTCGTGTTTTCGCATGCAGCAGGTTTTTTTTTTCTTGGAATTAAATTTTTTTCCCCCCTAATTTCAGAACTGGATGCCCCTACGCATCTAAAAACAAGTGGAGAGACTGACTCTACTGTTATCCTCACTTGGACACCACCTCGTGCCAAGATCACTCGTTACCTGCTCAGAGTGGCTCAGACCCGCGGTGGACAGCCTTCTGACTATAATGTACCACCTACTGTCACGCGTTACAAGCTCAAGAATCTTCTTCCAGGCACCGAATATGTGTTGTCTCTAGTGGCCTTAAAGGACAGTCTGCAGAGTCCCAGTGTTACTGAAACATTCTCCACATGTAAGTAAGGGATGCAGGCTGCATGCCCAGGTATCGAATGATTGTACTGTGCTGTTTGCAATTGATAATCTGTATACAATACATTGGCTGGCTCTTAGGTTTTCTTGCTGCCCCCTGAGCGTGACATAAATTTGTCAAGCCATGTTCTGAAATGGTATTTTCAGATGCAAGTATGTCTCGGGTCTTGGCGGTGAAGATGGTTAAGCGGCTTGGTATTCGAGGAATGTTTAGCTCTCCTGCTAGTAACATGAAAGGTTTTTCTAATTCGATAATTTGCAGTTTGGAGACGTGTGTGCATATATTTAGCCCTGTCCTGACTGGACTTCAAAAAGTCTCACACAATACAGGTTTGTGGGGCTTGTTGGACATCCAGACCATAGTGGAACATTCTGTAAGTTTTGGCTTTTGCTCCCTAACCACTTCAAGCAGTCTGCTGGATGTAGGCTTGGGCTTCCGGTAGTGATCTAAATGCAATGAATAGCATTTTTAGTCCCTTGAATCAGACCGAACGTGCTCTTTAGGGACTTGTAGGTGTGCATGTGGTGAACGTGTTTTCAGTACATTTCCCTTGGCTAACCCTGATGCTCTGTTGCTATGAAGTGTGAAATGTCAATGTCTACAATCTGAGCTCTCAAAAGACAAATGTGTAGTTCTTATTCTTAGACTGTGGGTTTTTTTTTTTCTATTTAGAAATCTATAAATCTTTTGTATATTGCATATCTTCTGACCTACAGTAGGAAACCCTTGGATGTGAATAAATCCAGAGTCTCGAACGCCAACTTTAAAGTTGTGAATATTCAAAAAGAGACATGTAGGTACTGTCCATACAGGGGATGGTTAGTGACTCTGTAGGCAATTATCCTGTGCACCACAAATGTCCCGCACCATTGTTTTGACTGTAAATGCAGTGTGGGGTGCATTGAACTGTCTATAAACAAAGCACGTGTTTAGCTTTACAGAGTAGTTATAAGGACTATTGGCATAAATGATATCCTTTCTGTAATGTTCTAGCAGTGGCTAAAAAGGCGTCCAATAGGGTTTAATGGATTGGTAAATCTCAAAAGGTGATCTACACTAGCCCGGAGGTCAAACCCAAACAGCCTGTGACTGCACTCCTTCCTAGTGAGAAGTGCCTGCCTGATAAATGTGTTAAACTCTTGTCTGTATTCAGTCTTTGATATTCTTTATACACTTGTAAATGGATTTCGGATTTTTCTTATCTGCAGTGGCACCCATAGGCTCAATCCCCCATTACAACACAGACGTTACAGAGACCACCATCGTTATAACATGGACTCCTGTACCAAGAATAGGATTCAAGGTGAGTGTTTTGATAGTCTTAAGTAATCTCTGTAGCTTGAAACATGTATTTTTTTTTTTTTTTGTCTTAATATTTTTTGCTAATGTATTTAATGGTGTTTTATGGGCTTTTTACCAATAAAACCTTTCTCTTAACTCATGCTTTCTGGTCCAGCAGGATGGGTGAGTGTCTGCTTTTTATAGGAGTTGTTTCCTTGGCACATTTGGATCCGTGGTAAACCTGTTTGAACATTTACAAAGGTTTATCCTGCCTTTTACAGTTGGATGTTCGTCCAAGTCAAGGTGGGGAAGCTCCTCGTGAAGTGATCTCGGAGTCTGGCAGCATTGTGATCTCTGGTTTGACCCCTGGTGTTGAATACACGTATAGTATCTCGGTCCTACAGGATGGAATAGAGAAGGAAACCCCTGTTACCAAAACAGTTACAACACGTAAGTACTTAAATGGTATCTGTGGAAAAGATGACTTCTGGAATCTGCTTTGCCAAATGATTTTCTATGTTCACCTGTTTTGCACATTTTCATAGTTTATTGCTAATCCTGTCCATTTTGTGTATATTTTAGCCCTTTCTCCAGCCACCAACCTACGCATTCATCCAGGCAGAGATGGCATTACCTTCACAGTATATTGGGACAGAAGCACATCCCCAGGTAACTATTATTATTTATGAAGCGCCAACACATTCCGCAGCGCTGTACAAGGTGTAATGGGTAAAGACAGGACAATTCTACAATACATACAGGAGACAGGTCAGTATTCCTGCCAACAGATACATGAGGATATGAGGACCCTATTTCTGTGGGAATTTACAATCTAGATAACTACTCGTATTTTACATACAGTATGCGTAATGAAAGTACTGGAATGGCAAAGACCTTTTCTTAAACAATTGGGAGGGGTTGTCTCATTTTGATACGCTTTAACGGACTCGCACCATTGGAAAGGTTTATGCAAATAGGTTATAATGCCAAACTGAGGTCAACATGATAAATGGGTCCAAGTGAATGCTAAAAAAGGCATAGAGCATTTTTCATATGGCACACGAATAACCTGACTCTCAAAATGGTGTATTTTAAAGTGACATTACATTAGAAGTGCAGAACATCTTGTAGACCCAAAAATGTCTTCTCGCAAGGTGTCACCGGCTACAGAATAACCTATACACCAGTTGATGGTCAACTTGGCAATATCCTAGAGGAAGATCTGGATGCAACCCAAACATCTTACCTCATTGAAAACCTGTCTCCTGGAGTGCAATACAATGTTAGTGTCTATACTGTCAAAGGTGAAGAAGAGAGTTTTCCAGTCTCAAAGATTTTCACCCAAGGTAAGTACGCGGTCTTCAGAAAACGAAAAAGTATACTCCATGGCAGCCCCTGTTGGTATTGATGGAATTAACATTGCTCTAATCCTGAGCATGCAAAAGCAAAGTGCTTTAGTTTAAAGCTTGCTAAATGTTATGGCTCATATATTAAATTTTTATGCTGACTGGGCGCAAACTAAACTACGGATTTGAAAAACCTCGGGCTTTCAGCAGTCTTCCTTTTAATTGAACCTAAAAGGCTAATCTTTACAATGTAAACCTAACTCAACTGCAAAAAATATGATCAAACCTAAAACTGTGCCAATGTGTGTCTTGGATATTGCCATTCGTATTTTTCCTGATAAGCAGCTGCTGGAATTTTATTGTATTCGTCTGACTTCCAGCTGTAGAGTTTGACAGTTCGTGTGGTGGAACATGCCCAGAAGTAGCTCTAGATTTAGTGAGACCTTGGTTAACTTTAACTAGCATAAGCTTTAAGTCAATGTAGTATTGTTTGTGTAATATCAAGATGTTAATGAATGTGAAGGTTTATTGGTATGGAGCATTAATGTTTCCATTAAAGCAGTGAGTATGCTAGGCTGAACTTTTGCAACATGTCGGTGTGGTGCCCACATAATGGAATGTCATAATGGTCACTTTCCTGCAATTCCATCATGGGAGGTATTGCGTGGCTGCCTAATTTGGCTAATTCTAGAGCTACCTCTGACTCCCAATTCCACACCTCACAAAGCTACTGAAGCTGTGCAGAACTAACTATGAAATTTCTAATAATGGACCATAAAAATCTATCGCTACTTGTGTAGACCAATGATGTAACATTGTTTCGCTAATTAAGTGGGATATGATTGCATGTAACGTTCTAATCTTGGAAGGCTACAAACAAACTCTGTGCCTTTTTTATTATTTATTTTTTTAATACTAAAAATTAGAAACAAATGTTGTATGGTCATTGGTCATTCTGAAACCAGATAAAATCATTAACCAGTAGAGCACATTGGTTGCACATGTTTACAACATGTGCAGTTTGTCAAACATGCTATGCTGCAGAACATCAATTCCAATTTTTATTTAATTCACACGTTGAGTAACCTTTTAATTTATGGTGCTTTTGTCTATATAATTATGCAATCCTTGACTGACCTGCTTTGCTTCCACCTTCCATCCCTGCCTCCACAATCCTTTGCTTCTTCCTTGCTCACCCTGCCAGAGATCCCTCAGCTCACTGACCTAAAGTTTGACGATATAACCGACTCGAGCATTGATCTGAGATGGACACCAATTAATTCCTCCTCCATAATTGGCTACCGAATCACTGTGCAAGCTGCTGGAGACTCTGTCCCGATCTACGAAGAATTTGTGGGCCCCATGGATGGTTATTTCAAAGTTTCAGGACTGGAGCCTGGCATTGACTATGAGATCAGCGTGATAACACTCATAAACGGCGGAGAGAGCGTTCCGACCACTATCATACAACACACGGGTGATTGTACAAAGCTTGCTAGTCTGCAGTGTGAGGGCAGTAGTGCATAAAGATCACTGACACGTTGGATGGATGCAGAGAATTAATCTGGAAATATTGTGGTATTGGCATTCTTCCTCCAGTACATGTAATGTGAGCAGTACATGACCACACAAACATCATATATAGTTGTCTGTGTACTTCAGGGTCTTCTGCTTGTGTAACTTTGCGCAATTATGTGGGTATTTCATCTGAGGTGGACTTTTTTCCCCATTCACAACTTGCTGCTCGGCGCTTTTCCGAGCTATGGGATCTTAAACAGCTAAAAAAAAAAATCTCTGTCTAGGAATGTGTTGGTGATCTACATGCTCTATTGCCCTCTTATGCATGTGGATTTGTGGGGGGGGATATGTGAATGCATGATTGGTTTTTTTATATATATATCTGTATATTCAGGATGTACTTTTGGTTAAATATGCTAATTCATAGATGGCCTGTAAAGTACACCAAACACGTTGCACATCATTTTCACATTTATTGCAAAGTGCAGTGATACCTTGCTGACAAAAGATGACTACTTGGTATTTAGTCGTTTAAACCAGATTTAATCTACTGTGGGAAGTATGCGTATCGTGCACACTATTTAAGTGTTCACATAAGTTTCCTAAAGATCATACTTGCACGTAAAGGAGAGCTCGGACTTCTATTTTATTTGCTATTTCAGTCTTGATGTTTTTTGCATGACTTTCTTGGGTTTACATAATATGCACACTCCAGCATTTCATTGCATTTTGTTATATACCTGTATAGTTCACGAAGATGTCACACAAATGGGTAGATATTAGAGTGGCGCTTACAATGCCCACAGGGTAAATCCCTTCCTATGCTACAGTCACTCTAGAAAGTTCCAGCCCCAGGAAAATACATTCACAAAGTTAAATTGCACACACAGTCCAACCATAACCAGGGGATGTATGTGCAGCTCTTGCACAATCCTCTGGACAAGATCACAATTTATACCTTATTGGTTCCACCATGTGTAAAAAGTCTACTTGATCCATGGGAATTGCGGATCCACATATACTGTAGTCACACCTTATTTCACAATTTAGGGTTCATCTAATTGGTAAAAGACGGTGTGACACTACGGGACTGAAGAGCCCCCCCATTTTACAGCTAGTGGAACTGATTAATGGAAGGAAAAAATTGGGACCTTGGTCATCGAAAAAGCTGTACCTACCCCAATCAAACTCTTTGTCATCCAACAAAAAGAACAAGCCTATACTTTAGTCTTCAGACCCAGCCTAACATGACATGAGAGGTTGTGTGGGTCACAATAGCTAACCAACTTGGTGTATTTCCATGTAATAACGTTTTCCTGTCTGCTGCTTCAGCTGTTCCACCACCTACAAACCTTCGTTTCACCAATACTGGCCCAGACGCGATGCGTGTCACCTGGACTCCTCCATCCTCTATTGAATTGTCCAGCTTCCTTGTGCGCTTTTCTCCAGTCAAGAAGGCCGATGATGTGACTGAACTAACAATCTCCCCATCTGACAATATGGTGGTTCTAACAAGTAAGGTCTTCTTGTTGGCATTTTTTAATCGCTGCATTAGATGTAGTTGTGCAGTACTCTTGTTTCAGAGGCTTTATTTTGGCTAGATATCTTTACCAAAAGCACGTATCATAATTCATAGAAACATAGAAAAATGTCGGCAGATAAGATCCTTTCGGCCCATCTTGTCTGCCCAATTACATGGATACTTTACCTGGATTTATCTTTTGTTTAGGATAGCCTTATGCCTATCCCATGCCTGCTTAAATTCAATTACTGTTTTGGCCTCTACCACTTCTACTGGAAGGCTGTTCCATGTATCCACCACCCTCTCAGTAAAATAATGCTTTCTGATGTTACTTTTAAACCTTTGCCCATCTAATCTAAGACTATGTCCTCTTGTTTTGCTACTTTGTTTCTGTTTAAATATACTCCCTTCCTCTACCTTGTGGATTCCCTTTACGTATTTAAATGTTTCTATCATATCTCCTCTGTCTCGTCCTTTTTTCCAAGCTGTACATGATAAGATCATTTAAGCCTTTCCTGGTAACTTTTCTCCTTCAAGCCGTACACCATTTTAGTAGCCCTTCTCTGAACTCTCTAAGATGTCTATATCCTTCTGGAGATACGGTCTCCAGTACTGCACACAGTACTCCAAGTGAGGTCTCACCATTGCTCTGTACAGTGGCATGAGCACTTCCCTTTTCCTACTGCTAATACCTCTCCCTACACAACCAAGCATTCTGCTAGCATTTCCTGCTGCTCCATTACATTGACTACTTACCCTTAGCTCCTCTGAAATAATAACCCCTAAATCCCTTTCCTCAGATGTTGAGGTTAGGACTGTATCAAATATTCTATATTCAGCCCTTGGGTTTTTACTTGCCAGGTGCATTATCTTGCACTTATCCACATTCCGACCATTTTTTTAGTTTACCTAAATCATTTGTCATTTGGCTGATCCCTCCAGGAACGTCAACCCTGTTGCAAATCTTTGTGTCATCAGCAAAAAGACCTACTTTAGCATTAATACCTTCTGCAATATCACTAATAAAAATATTAAATAGAATGGGTCCAAGTACTGACCCCTGAGGTACCCCACTGGTAACAAGACCTTGCGCCGAATAAACTTCATTTACCACAACCCTCTGTTGCCTGTCACTCAGCCACTGCCTAATCCATTCAACAATATTGGAATCCAAGCTCAAAGATTGCAATTTATTGATAAGCCTTCTATGCGGAACAGTATCAAAAGCCTTACTGAAATCTAAGCAATGTCTACTGCACCACCTGTGTCTATTATTTTTGTTACCCAATCAAAAAAATCAATAAGATTAGTTTGGCATGATCTCCCTGAGGTAAACCCATGTTGTTTCTGATCCTGTAATCTATGTGTTTTTAGATGTTCAACAGTCGTTTCCATTAATTTCCCCACTACTGACGTAAGACTAATTGGCCTAGAGTTCCCCGATTCCTCCCTACTACCCTTCTTGTAAATGGGCACAACATTTGCTAATTTCCAGTCTTCTGGGATGACTCCAGTTAGCAAGGATTGGTTAAATAAATCTGTTAACGGTTTTGCTATTACATCACTGAGCTCTTTTAATAATTTAGGGTGGATCCCATCAGGCCCCATTGACTTATTTGTCTTTACTTTAGACAGCTGCTGTAGAACCTCCTCCTCTGTAAACTGATATGTAAATGTCTCGTTAGTGTTTCCTCCTAACTGAGGTCCCTTTCCTTCCTTTTCTTCTGCAAAGACTGAACAAAAATATTAATTGAGGCAGTCAGCGAGACTTTTATCCTCTTCTACATTCCTTCCTTTGTTTTTAATCTAACTAATCCTTGTTTTACTTTTCTTTTCTCGTTTATGTATCTAAAAAATGTTTTGTCCCCCTTTTTTACTGACCTATTTTCTCTTCTGCGTGTGCTTTGGAAGCTCTTATAAATTGCTTTGCCTCTTTCTGCCTAATCTTATAGGTTTGCCTATCTTCTTCACTCTGAGTTGTTTTATAATTATTGAATTCTGTCTTTTTGTTCTTCACTATTTTGGCCACTTCTGCAAAGTACCACAGTGGTTTCTTCCCTTTTTTGTTTTTGCTAACAAGTCGCATGCAATTGCCTGTGGCCTTCAATAATGCTTCCTTTAAATAATCCCATTTCTCCTGGACTCCCTTTAAACTCCTCCAGTCTGATAATGCCTCCTTCACACAAAATCTCATTTTAGAAAAATCTTTTTTCTTAAAGTCTAAAACCTTTGTGTGGTGCGGCTCCATCCCTGTTCTTATATTAAACCACACTGACTGGTGATCACTAGATCCCAAATTTTCACCTACAACAACGTCCGATACCAAACCTCCATTTGTGAGTATTAAATCCAATATGGCCTCTTTACGGGTCGGCTCCTCAACTACTTGTGTTAGAGATAATCCCAGTAGGGAGTTTAGAATATTTGTACTCCTGGTGCACCCAGCTGTTTTGGTTTTCCAGTTCACATCAGGAAGATTAAAGTCCCCCATGATAATAACGTCCCCCTTCATTGCCATTTTGGCTATTTTCTCAAACAGCAGATTACCTAGCTCTTCTACCTGTCCAGGGGGTCTATAGATCACACCTACACGAGCTACTGTATGATTGCCAAATGTTAGCGTAACCCAAACTGACTCTATGTTCACCTCGTTCACTTTTATTTGGTTCGTTTTTATGTTTTTCACATACAGGGCCACTCCTCCTCCTTTCCTACCTTGTCTTTTTCTATATAGAGTACCCCGGTATTATGTCCCAGTTATTTTTCTCACTGAACCATGTCTCAGTAACTGCCACTAAATCTACTTTTTCAGCTGCCATCATTGCCTCCAGTTCATTGATTTTATTGACTAAACTGCGAGCATTTATAGACCCGACTCTGAGCTTGTCATTTTTTTCCCCGCATGTTGCTTGCACCCTCCGATTTAGTTTTGGGGGACAATCAGGCAGATTGTTTTTTACACTTTTGTCCCCCCCTTCTAGTTTAAATATTTCTTTGTGAAACCTTTGAACTTCTCACTGAGAACATATGTTCCCCTATGAGTAAGATGCAAACCATCTTTTTTACAGTTCCTTTCTGCTCCAATTAGAGCTATCCTGGGACACAAAGCCAAATCCTTGCTCCCGACACCATTCCCGAAGCCACAAATTAAATTCCCTATTGCGCATCTGCCTATCCTGAATGTTATGCACAGGCAAAACTTCAGAGAATGACACAGTGGACGCAATCTGCTGTGTTTCACCTCCAAAGAACACAAACCTCTTTCTTAATCTCAGAAACCTCATTGCTAGCCAAGTCATTTGTCCCTAGATGGACTAGAACATCCACTTCCCCTTGCTGCTTTGCTTGTTTGACAATATTGAGAATACGTCTCTTGTCTCTACGAGCAGTAGCCCTAGGAAGACATCTCCCCAAACCACTACTCTCCAGCTCAACACCTCTTATGATAGAATCACCCAGCAACAATTGCCTTCTATCATGTCTATCAATTCCAGTGTGGTTCTTCACATGGAAGCTCCACGTGTAATCTGAAGAACTGGGTTGCATTTCTATAGTAAAACTAATATTCTGACTTCTCATTGAATTGACATGTGTGATGCTCCGAGATTAGAAGATTAGAAATTTGACTGCCGAACCTTTTTATAGGTACGATGCTGTGATAGCAGATGAAAAATGTTTATTTTATGCTCTTCTTCTTGACAGATCTGTTGCCATTCACGGATTACCTTGTCAATGTTTACTCGGTTTATGAGGAGCGAGAAAGCACCCCACTTAATGGAGTTTACAAAACCAGTAAGTAGATCATGATTGTATTCATTCTAAACCAAGAGTCAGCAACCTTGGCCCTCGATGTTTTGGAACTACATTTTTCATGAGGCTCAGCCAACATGAGTGAATGAACATCATGGGTGATGAAATTCCAAAACATCTGGAGGGCCAAGGTTGCTGACCCCCCCCCCCCAATGCTTTTGTGTACCATGCTAAAGCTACATGGTCCTCCTGATTTCCATGAATAAGGGTAGGGGAGATTGATATATAGATATATATCTATATATCAATCTTATTTGCAGTAGTTGATTATAATAACATACATAAAAATCCTTCCCCCGCCCACATCCACGTATCTTTTGGATTCCTACTTTGTGGTCTCTAAGATGTGTGTCAGACCTGCCTGACATGTTACTGGGAGCGCACACAAATTATCCTGCACAAGTCCAATGGTCAGGTAGTGCATTGTGTGCATCTTGCAACTTGAAAATGGCTTGTATAATGGATATATAATCCTCTGTCAAGTGACACATGTATACACAACCACAGTAGTGTGTGCTTAAATTTGGAAGCGAGTCACTTGACAAAGTGGACTAGAAGTGCCTTTTTTAGGAAACTAAATGAGCAGACCGTGTAATACTTGAAAAATGTACTTTTTTTTTTTTTTTCTAGAAACTAATTTTATTTAACTTTATGATGTAAGTAAATGAAGTCTCTTTAAATTTTCTTATTCTTTATATCTTGGTCCTGTCAGTTAATTACAGCTCTCTCCCACAACTTGCATTGGACCTAGCTAAAGGACTCTATAAAATGAACGTCAATGTGGTTTGCAGGGCTGCTTTACTTGCCGCATACTCTGGAATCTGTCTCTGTTGTGATGTGGTGAACGCTTCCTGTGTTTTGAAATCCTGTGCTCTTCACATGCATCCATATGCATGCACAAAGTAAAATGTTAAGGCTTTGAGCTCCTGGTGGAAAGTGTATCAAACGATGTTGGCACAAAGTTGCTTAGTTTTCCTGGAGCTACAGATTCCTGCATGTCAATGTCTAAAAACCTATTACCGGATGTCTGAGATGGGGCAAGCCTTCTACATTCTATTTGGATTTTATATTGATGTCACTTGTTGCTGTTGCACTCAAAAATTTTGAACAATTCCATATTAACCCTCATTTTCCACCTTCAGTTACAGCATTTTTCTTTGACAAAATGAGAGGCCCTTTTTATATAATGGTTCTCAATGTACAAACACTTTTCCTCTTGCAGCTCTGGACTCCCCCACTGGAATTGACTTTTCAGAAATTACTCCTAACACCTTCACTGTACACTGGATTGCTCCTCGGGCACCAATTACTGGCTACAGAATCCGTTACCAATTGGAAAATGGTGCTGGTCGTCCCAAAGAAGAGAGGGTGCCTCCATCACGGAACTCTATCACACTTACCAACTTAGTTCCTGGTTCAGAATATATTGTCAGTATCATTGCTATTAATGGTGCACAAGAGTCTCTACCTCTTGTTGGGCAGCAAGCTACAGGTATGATTTCCATAGCTCATGGTAGGCTTGAAAAAACGTAACTATTTCAAGATGATCAATACCATGAGCATGCTCTATTTACATCTCTTCCAGTATCTGATGTCCCAACGGATTTAACCGTAACCTCTTCCACTCCCAACTCCCTGACAATTTTCTGGGATGCTCCTGCAGTGAGTGTACGTTACTACAGAATCTTGTCTTCAAAGACAGGTGAGTTGGAATGTTACTTATCTGGTTGTCGGACTGTATAGGAGTACGTATTGTGATCGCATTTGGCTTTGTTTTTCTTATTGGAAAAAAAATCCTTTCTACTCTCTAACCTGTGATTGTGACATACAGGTAGCCACGGTCCAGTCAAAGAATTTACTGTACCTGGTTCTCAAAACACTGCAACAATCAGAGATCTGCAGCCAGGTGTGAACTACACGATCACGGTGTATGCGGTGACCGGACGAGGAGACAGTCCTGCCTCAAGCAAGCCGATTACCATTACTTTCATGACCGGTAAATGCAAACCTACAAAAGCTTAGTAGCTTGTATTCTAGATGTGTGATTACTAGCCCTGCATACAGCACTCAAAGACACTAGCTACACCCCCCCCCCCATCCATAGATCCTGTGGACACGCTGTTGTGATGTTCAACGTACAGCTAACTTCTCTATTCCTCCGACAGATGTTGTCCAGCCAACAGAAATGCAAGTAACGGATGTTCAGGAAAATAGCATTCATGTTCGTTGGTCACCTTCTTCAGGCCCAGTCACTGGATACAGAGTCACCAGTATTCCCAAAAGTGGTCATGGAGAGACCTTTACCCAGGTTGTTCCATCAGGTAAACACTTCAGATTCAAATGAAAATGGCGGGTCCTCAATGGATTTTTGTTTTTTTTCTCTGCCCATTCATTGCCAGTAAAATCCAGTGGCAAACTGATCAACTTATTTTTCTTAACGCATTAGTTCCTTTTCTTGTAGGTGTCTTTTGGATGTTCTAAGAAATTACCTAAACCTTGCTTATACAGTGTTTTAAAACTTAGGGATGATTTTTCTTTTCACTTAAATTTCTATAGAACATATCTAGTAATGCCACTTTAACTCTCCCCTTTATCAGAGCAAACCGAAATGACCATTACAGGTCTTTCTCCAACGGTGGAGTATGTGGTGAGCGTTTATGCCCAGGGTCAAAACGGAGAGAGTGAGCCTCTTGTAGAAACTGCCGTCACCAGTAAGTACACTGGCATGTTTTATCGCTTTTTGTCTTACTCTTCTCAGCTTTACCGCTTCGATATTTCCTCCTTGTGTACATACTTCAAATAAATGACGTGAAACATCCATCTTATCTTGGTGTGAAATGCAAGCTGTCTTTGGTGTATTGCCCTTTTTTTCTAAAGTGATGTCCTACATCAGACTGCCCACAGAGCACATTGAGACATAACTGTTAAAAGTTCGATTCATTACAAGACCGACCTTAATCGAGCAAAGCTTCCTTGCTAATGTTCTGCACGCTGCTTCGATCGGATTAGTCTAAAGCACAGCAGCACAAAGTTAATTTTCCTATTCCTGCTTTAGATTTTAATGCTTATGGGTGTGGGGTTGAGCTGCTTTAATTTAATTGTTCCTACCTAGCGCAAATACATTAGTGTATTTAGTGAAGTAGTCGCTTAACAATCTGTAGTTTTTATTAACTTATTTTTCGCATCGTTAGTATCTTAACTAATTTTGAATTGCTGATGACTTGGCCAAGTCTCAACATTACAGCAGATGCACCTGGTAATAGTGGGTCTTGCGCCATTTAAATTATATCTGGTTAATTTGTTTTAATGTTTGAAATGATACTATGCTTTAGTTGGCTGCAGACTATATGAAAGTGCGCTAATTGTGCTTTTTGGCTCCTTCATTCTTGATTAAATGATTCCATATCCTTCTAAAGAATTCCCATAATGTTATCTTTATGAATGAAGAAGCCAAATAAGTAGCTGCAGCTTTTTTGCTTTAAATCTGCGCTGGCAATGGTGGCTAACGGTTTCACTGCCAAAAAAGAATTTCGGTAGATTTCTGCATATCTGATTTGGCAGTGAAATGCAAATGGATTTTCCCCCATCTGCCATGCGATCTGCTTTTCTCGGCCACTAATTGCTTTCCTGGTTAATTTGCCTGACAGACATTGACCAGCCTAAGGAATTGACATTCACCGACGTGGATGTTGACTCCTTTAGAATGACTTGGGGAATCCCAGAGGGTCAGGTCACGAGCTACAGGGTCACATACTCCAACCCAGAGGATGGAACCAGCGAACTGTTTCCAGCTCCAGATGGTGAAGATGAAACTTCAGAATTGCATGGTCTAAGGCCGGGCACAGAGTACACTGTGAGCATTGTGGCAGTGCACGATGATATGGAGAGCAAGCCACTGATTGGAATCCAGAGCACAGGTATCATGGACACATGGAGAACCCTTTGTCAAATGCATTTGACCAATGTCCCTTCTGTTATGGGCTTTCACACCTTGAACATCACTGACGCACGTTTATGTCTTTCTACATACTTTGGTTGAACACATGTTTGGATGACCTCTTGTTTTTCTTAAAGATACTGCAGCATGCTTTTGCTTGGACAAAAACGTATTTCTTCAGTGAATGGAGTTGTGCCAGGTTTTTATTGTTGTACTGTTACTCACACATTAATACTTCTCTCCTTCTCTCCATTAATACTTCTCAGCTACCTGGATAGAGGTACATTACCTTTTCGCTGCGCTCCCTCGCTGTCCCCAGCAGTCTCCTCCAGTGATCGCAGCGTTTTTGCTTCCTGGTTCCCTTCTTGCGAGAAGGGAAGCAGGAGGTCGCAATCGCCAGAGGAGGCTGCGGGGACAGCGAGGGAGCGCAGTAACAGGTAATGTATCCAGCGGCATCCCGAGTGTGGCTCGGGGTTACTGCTTCCATCATAGGAATTTAACCTCGAGCCACACTCGCTATACCGCTAGGGGGCTAAAAAAATTCAGAACGATTCTGACATCTAAAAGATGTCAGAATTGTAACGCCAGGGAGGTTAACCAGAAGTGCTTCCGTTTTCTGCTTTAAAAGTTTATTTGTGGGGGTAACTGGATATTTGTCCAATATTGAAAGAGTGCTGCTGAACAATACTGTGTGTGGGGTCTCTGGTACCTTGTTAATGTGTTTCCTTGTGTATTGGTTGGGATGACCGTGTGACACTGCATGCAATGTGGTTTTGTGCATGCAACCTTTCTCCCACTGCCTGTCTGGATGCAGCATATCGCAACTTGCCACTTTACTGACTATGAAATGTTTTGCAGCTCTACCTACACCTACAAGCCTTCAGTTTTCACAAGTTACACCCAGTGGCTTTACAGTCAGTTGGCATCCACTCAATGTCCATCTCACTGGATACCTTGTGACTGTCACCCCCAAGGAGAAAACTGGACCAACAAAAGAGGTTAAACTATCCCCAGGTACCACAACCACATCATTTACCGGCTTGATGGTGAGTATAAATTTGGCAAGGCATTGGTTAATTTTGAATTGTTACCGATTGTAAACAAAAACCTAACTGTGCCTGGTAGATCAGGGTGTCTAGGTTTAAATCAGAATGTCATTGTGAAAAGCACCTTACCACGTGTGTACAAATCAAAGACCACCGATCCATGGCACATTCAGATGTTACCCCTTTCGCTACCAAATGGTTTCCAAAGAAAAGTCGGGAAGACATGGCTTTTATAGAAAACTATTTTACATTACCCCTAACACTCACAAACAGCATTGTAATGGAATTACTCTGCATTAACTGTCAGATGACTCCCTGTTCTGGTCAATCATGGTAATGCAGTGCAGACTGCAGAGAATTTTGGAAATTGGCTGCTGGGCGTTTGCTACCAGGTCCAGTGTAGTAGAACCTTAGAAGAAAATTTTATTTCCAAAGGATTTTACCAAGGATACAATGAGATTTGTTATTAAGCAAATATGTATAGCATTCCTCCAGAAAATGTGCATATTGTGTTAACTCTTGGGCATCTATACATAGTAAAGTCTATTGTTGATGCTTTTATATATTCTGTCAGTTTGCATAATGGAGGATTTTAATATTCTCCCGTCCTAAATTTTAAGTTGAATGTGTATTCAATGTTTTTTATGTTCTCTGGTCTCTAGTAACTCTAAATGTACGTTCTATAGGTTGCAACCAAATATGAAGTCAATGTGTATGCTGTAAAGAACGCTTTACAGAGTCGACCACTACAAGGCATAATCTCTACCGTTGAAAGTAAGTAATTGGTGTACAAACTTGTCATTTTATGTGCTTTCTCTATAAGCTTATACCAAGTGATACAGACATGCTCTTTAAATTTAGAATGTCCCTAAATCCCAAGCAATGTTTATTTCTATATAGATGTTAGCCCACCTCGTCGCCCAAGGATCACAGATATAACTGAAACTACTGTAACCATTATCTGGCGCACAAAGACAGAGACCATCACTGGCTTCCAGATTGACGCTGTGCCTACAGGGGGTCAGACTCCAATTCAAAGAATCATTAGCCCGGATCTGAGGACTTACACTCTAACAGGTACAAATGCCACGAAATCTACCTTTTTTAGAACCATAGCATTTATCGTGCAAGACCCAAGTCTTTGTGGTTTCTGTATATTTTTGAGATTTGGGCATATTTGTAAAAATATTTATTTTCAAGCCATATATATTCTAAAATGCAATTCTTTTTAGGTCTGCAACCTGGCACAGATTACAAGATCTATCTGTACACTCTGAATGAAGATGCTCGCAGCTCCCCAGTGACTATCGATGTAGCAACAGGTAACTGTTGCAGCACTCACCTGTTCGCATGAATATTCGTTTGTTTTAGGTTTGTAATAATGAGGCCTTCTGAAATTCTCTTAAGCTGTGGACAGTCCTTCCAACTTGCGCTTCCTCACGTCCACCAGCAACTCGCTTCTCTTCAGTTGGCAACCACCTCGTTCCCGAATCACTGGCTACATTGTGAAATACGAGAAAGTTGGATCAATACCAAAGGAGCACTTACCTCGCCTTCCAGCTGGAACTACAGAAGCAACAATTACTGGTGAGCGTTCTCCTTTGTCAGCTCAGCTGTGTGTATGGACTTTCTGCTCAAACTGATACATGTTCCAGCGCTTACCAGAATTCTTCTCCTGTAGATTCAAGATATTTGCAAAAAAAATGGATTTGACCTAAAACCTATTTGCTATGGCTGATTTCTGCTACTTCTCCACCGCCCATTCCCTTCCCCCACAAGTCCAACAACCTGATATTTTTCCCATATTTAAACTCTATTTAAACTCTATTTTTCTACCAACTTTGCAGGCCTGGAACCAGACACAGAATATATTATCTATGTAATTGCTGTACGGAACAACCAAAAGAGTGAGCCTCTGACTGGGCGCAAGAGGACAGGTATAAACCTGATATTTTAATGAAGGTTAAACGTCTCCCCTTGACTAAAAATATGTACCCCAAAAAAAAACCCCGTAATTTGTATCTGCACAGAACAGACTGCAAACCCTTAAAGCTTTTTCTTCAAACTTCTTCTAGAGCCAGCTTTAAAGATGCACAATCAGATTTGGGTGTTTGGATTTACTTTTTCCCCTTAACGCTTACGTTCTTTTATGCTGGTCTAAATCTGGGGTGGTTCCCAACCCTTGCCCTGTGGTACCCCTACCTACCAGGCCAGGTTTGCCATAAATCTGAAGCAAAGCACAGGTGATTGTAGGATCTGCATATCCCCAAGGAAAATCTTATCTTGGCTGTTAGGGGTACTGGAGGACCAAGGTTGGGATCCACTGGTCTAAATCAAATTGATTCTTCAATTTATAGTTAAGCACAGTTAGTAGCTCCATTATGGTTTCTTTTTTGTTGGCATCTATACTATACTCCCTATACACTGCTTTCCACAAGTTTGGATGGATTTTTTTTTTTTTTTTAAGCATTGGATTCATCAATTATTTGCTTATGCTAGTATTCAATACCATGCATTGTATGCTGAAAATCTGGGTAAAAAAAATAAACTGTTTTGGTAGAGTGGGATGGCCAACTAGTATCTGCTGCACAAAGGCTAAGCTTTTCCATCATAGGTGTGGCTTTGCAGAAGTTAAATTTCCTCCCTAACTACAAAGCTACCGTGAACCAAGAATCATGCTGCATTTTGTCTCGACATGTTCCTGTCGTCTTGCATGTTTAGACAAATCTCCATGTTTGTTTAATCTGGATGGAACAGGATTTAATCCTGATAACTACAGTTCCTCAAATTGACACTGCCTGACCTGCAGCTTTTACTCCAATCACAGAATTTGTAATTTGGTGCCCGGTTAGGCAGCTGTGCACAACAGTGGGTATGGTGTTGATGATTTGTTCAGAACCTTATGAGGTCTACTAGCTCCGTTTTTAAAGATCAGCCTTGCTGCACTCCACATTTGGACTCATGACTGCAAAAAGTTCCAATACTCCTGAAGTTTGAAGCCGTTCTTGCATGGTATCTCAACTCCTAAAAGTTTGGAAGTTAAATTTATCAACCAGGTTGTCTTTTGAGCATCTGCTTTATGTAAAAAAATGCTCACTACATATACTAAAATCTTTGCTTTTGACCACTAGAGGGACATGTAGACCTTTTAAGCATCTGTTACCTGCTGTTGATGTATCTGTACCATTGCTTGTGTATGGGTACCACAGACAAATTTGGCTTCCAGCTTTGACTAATGCTTTGCTTTTATCGCTTCTAACTCTCTGGCCAGATGATCTCCCCCAGCTGGTAACCATACCACGCCCTGATCAAGGTCCTGAAATCCTCGACGTTCCCTCTGTAGAGAATACACCTTTGATCACCCAAACAAATTTTGACCATGGTATCAAACTTCCAGGCACCAATGGGCAGCAGCCTGGCTCTGGCCATGAAGGGCAAGTAATAGAAGAATATGGCTTCAGACGTCCAGCTGTGCCCACCACTGCTGTGCCACTTAGACCAGGACAATATACTCCTGGAAGAAATGTGCCTGGAGAAGCCATACCCTTACGCCCTGATCCTAAGGGAGATTATGATAAACCATCTGTCCCTCATGGCTTTGGACCCCAACACAATGATTCTATACTTGAGGAAGTGTCTGCTCAGACCACAATATCATGGAGGCCCTTGTTGGAAACCACTGAATACGTAATCTCATGTCATCCTTTAGGAGATGATGAAGCTCCACTGCAGGTAAAACCATAGTACGATTTTGTTTTCCTGTGTAGTTCTCAAAAAAAATGTAACATTGGACAGTGCCACCAATTACAAATTTTTATAGTTTGCATATATAATCTATTGTACAGCACTAATTTGTTGTTCCATTAATTGTTTAGTTTAAGGTACCTGGAACTTCTACCAGTGCCACTCTGAATGGACTCACCCGTGGAGCTACATATAATATTATAGTGGAGGCACTGAAAGGACTGGATAGGCATAAGATACTGGAGGAACTGGTGACAGTCAGCAATATGGGTAAGCATGCATGGAGTTATGTTGTGTATTAGGAAATCGATTCTGAGCCAATACCACTTAACATCTTATTGTATTGTCAGTTACATGAATTGTAATGTGGTGATGGTCTTAATTTTGGTACCTTCAAGTGGCCGGCTAATGCTTTTGTGATCTTGCCCTGTGCTGTGAAAGTTTAACGGTTTACAGGATACGCTCAAAACAAACAACTATGGGGGGGAGAGAGATTTAAATATTTAACTTTTTTGTCTCCTGTGAGCAGGTCATACTCTCGGAGAAGTACCGTCAACAGAAGACACCTGCTATGACACCTTCACTGGATCTCAGTATACCATAGGACAGGAATGGGAACGTATGTCAGAGTCTGGCTTTAAACTTTGGTGCAAATGTCTGGGATATGGCAGCGGACACTTCAGATGCGACTCCTCCAGTAAGTGTTACACAGATGATTAAGTATGGAATTTAAGTGCTATTCAAAGCGGAGCAAAAATATGCTGTATTAGAATGTAATGCACAGTTAAATTTTTATTTTTTTAAGAAAAAAAAAACCTTCACGTTGTCTAGAAATGCAGTAGTCCCCTTTTTAGTTCAAAGATACGCTCTCAAGCTGGAGGACTAGGATTTTGGAAACTAATACTGTCTCAAAAAAATATATTTTACCAGGAAGGATACATTGAGATTTCTCTCGTTTTCAAGTATATCCTGAGTGGCGATTATGTACCGTTGGGTGTCATTCCCAAGGACACTTACTGGAGAAGTGCTCTTGCTGGGATCAAACCTGTGTCTCCAGTCTCTCTCCACGCAGAGCAGTGATGTTACCTCTACTCCACCCAGCCGGAAATTGATAAAGACTATAACTTGTCTTTTTATAGTATCGATGCATTGGATCAAAGACTAAATTGACGATCTTTTCTGTGGCGAACACTAGACTAGAACTAAATGACTAAAACATTGACATTCTCGTCAACTGCTAAAAACAAGACAAAAATGTTAGGGAGGAACTAACTTTAGTTTTGGTGGTTGTCCTTTGACGAATTCCATTTAGTATTTTAGTTGACAAACTTAACCCTGCATTGTGTATGTGACACTACCAAAATCTAGTGGATATAAGAAATTGTATCTGACTTTTTTTGATGGCTTTGTCAAAACTTTGTAATGTATCAACTGGATCCAATCTCTTAATTAGTGGGTGCAATCTTAAATCCTAAAGAGGTGGTAGCCGGCTATGTCTCTTAATGCCATCTGGTTAGGAGCCAAGAAGTGGAACGCTTTCAATAAGCTTAGACCTCTATTATGCAAGACGAGAGTAGTAAAAATAATCGCGCTGAGGATTTGTATCCATAGACCTTCATTAGCAGTTACTTAAAGCCTGACAAAAGTACATCAGGTTTTTTTTTTTTTTTGAGAAAGTATTTTGCCAGGAAGGATACATTGAGATTTCTCTCGTTTTTCAAGTATATCCTGGGTGGCGAGTCTGTACCGTTGGGTGTCTTGCCCAAGGACACTTACTGGAGAGGTGCTCCTGGGGATCGAACCCATGTCTGCACAGGCTCTCTCCACGCAGGGCAATGATGTCACCTCTACTCCACCCAGCCGGTTATTAAAGTAATGGTTTATGTCCTGTCTGAATGAAGTAGGAGATTGTGATCTAAATTTAACAGCTGGATGTAGCATATTCTTGTACGAATTTGAAATTTCTCCCCTTAATTTTGCATCTTTATCTTTTTTGAATAAGCACTCTAATTTACAGACTCTGCACTATTTTCATGCATTTGGAAGCATTGGTTATTACTACCACTGTTTCGCAGATCCAATAAATTGAATACTTTCAGTCTGAGCTCCTGCAAGTCTGGAATTCCCATGCCCCGCTGCGTAAAGTGCGAGTAAAAGGGACCCATCTCCCCTGGGTTACAGCTGATCTTACACTAATGTACCAGCTTAGAGATTCACTGTGGTCAAATTTCAAGAGTACTGGTTCCATGAACGATCACTGCGAATACCGAAAATGCCGGAATGAATGCACAAAACAAACAAAAATGGCTAAAGCCCATTACTTCAATGAAAATCTAAACCGTAACATATCAAACCCTAGAAACGTTTGGAGAACCATAAGTAACATACAAGCACCCCCAGTCCACTCCCAGCCGGCTGCTGTCAAAGTAAACAACCAAACCCTGCAACACCCCCTAGATGTAGCAAATGCCTTTAATGATTTTGTTGGATGCGCCACCACTTTGATTGCCAAGCTAGGAAATGACATGCAATCAGAAAGGCCTCATGCAGGTCAGGCCCCTCCAACTGTGCAAAGTCCCTGTATCAGACAGGAATTCAGTTTTAGACCAGTGCCTGTCAGTGTTGTTACTAAACTTCTCCGTAAGCAAAAAATGAAATACCAGTCTGGACCTGATCAAATACCAGCAATGCTGCTGAAAATCAGTGCACCGGCAATTGCAAATCCTGTCGCAACCGCAATCACTGGCGACTCGATACATGCCCAAACTCTGGAAGACTGCAAGAGTGGTACCTATCCATAAAAGTGACAGTACTTTGGTATCCAACTACCGTCCGCTATCGTTGCTCCCTGTAATGTCAAAAATTTTGGAAAAATGAATCTACACACAATTACGTGATTATCAATATTGGAACTACGTAACCCCAGATCAATCCGGCTTTCGTCCAAATCACTCAACTACAACCGCCCTTTTAAAAGTTTGCAATGATACCCAAGCTGGGATGGAACAAGGAAACCTAACTGGAGCCATCTTCCTTGATTTTGCCAAGGCCTTTGACACAGTAGACCATGGTATCTTGTTAGAAAAACTTAACTCTGGCATTGGTGATCGCACGCTAACCTGGTTTCAATCATATGTATCCGACCGTTCACAATATGTGTCAATTTCTGGCAGCTCCTCCCTCCCCCTCCCTGTCACTTGCGGTGTACCCCAAGGCTCAATACTCGGCCCCCTGCTATTCACAATATTCATAAATGATCTGACCAACGTCTACAAAGCCTCAACTGTACATATGTATGCAGAAGACACCGGAATCTATACTAGCAAACCAAATCTCCAGCAGCTGCAAGCCGTGCTGCAAGAACAATTCAGAGGTAGAAAAGTGGTTCAAACACAACAAACTTTTTTTAATGACAAAACTAACGATGCTCTTTGGAACAAAACCTAAACTACACAAATTGCAAAATCCCCACTTATGTGTTGGGACAAAATCAAATGGCACGCTGACCAGTCACTTCTCTCAAATATCTAGGTATGTGGTTGGACCCTAATCTATCCTTTGGCCCTCACATCGAAAAACTCTCATCTAAACTTTACCCCAAACTAGGCGCCCTGTACAGAAACAAATCCTGCCTGAGCCCTGCGGTAAGAAAGCAGATTGTACAACAAATGCTTATGCCGGCTATTGATTACGGAGATGTAGTGTATGCAGCCGCCCCGCAAACACCTCTTCAGAAACTTACTACATTGTAGAACTCATTCTGCCGCTTTGCATTACAATGTAACTACATGACCCACCATTGTGACATGTTAAAAGAGCTAAACTGGCCATCGCTGGAATCTAGACGCACCCTTCACCTTTCCAGCCTGGTGTTTAAGAGCATTTCTGGGAAGCTGCCACCCTACCTGACTAGACTGCTTCCCCCAGCAGCTCCCTCATCCTATAACCTCCGATCCAGGACCAGCACCTTACTTGCAATACCACAATACAAAAAGACAGTGGCTCGATCCTCATTTTCTTACAGAGGACCACAATTATGGAATAACCTCCCAGACCCCATCAAATCTTCCAAACCTACCTCAATACAGAATGCACCTGTAACATAATGACTATTTCCTACATATTTATTTTCTGTTAATCTGTATATTTGTGTTTTTTTAATATATTGCATTGTATTACTTTGTATTTCTGTAACTCTTCAATGTTCTTGAACCCAGGACATACTTGAAAACGAGAGAAATCTCAATGTATCCTTCCTGGTAAAATCCTTTATAAATAATGTTCCTGTATTTCATACCTTATTTAAGGCTGGGGTCAGACCAGCGCACTTTTAACGTGCGTTCTGGCGCACATAATTACGGCCGCACTAGCAGCAGATGACGGGCAATGACGGCCAATATACGATGTACGGCCGCACAAAAGTCCGGCCGTGCAACGCAAGTGGAATTTGAACGCATGTTTTTGAGAACGCTGAACCGCTAGTACTGACGTACTGAGTGCGCAGCTGCGACATAGCTGCGTGATTAGGAGATGTCAGACACTGCTAATGTACAGCCTACATAACGTCCAGACGCAAAAAGAGTTTTATTGACGATCCGTACAAAATCACGGCCGAAAATGCGCGTCATCTGACCGTTTTTGCGCATTCCATGAAAAAATAAGTCAATGCGTTCAGACGCGCTTTTTTCGTCTGACCCTAGCCTAAGTGGAATTTAAAGATGGTCCCCCTCATGCTATCCCACCTTTTTTGTGACATGTCAATGTGGGTTTTACTGTGGTCTGACTGTCAATTAGAATTAGAGTGCGTTGCTTTAGCTTGCTCTTCAGAAAAGAATACTGACAAATTCTTTGTGCAGAATGGTGCCATGATCAAGGAGCAAACTACAGAATTGGTGAGAAATGGGATCGAAGAGAAGAAAACGGACAGATGACGAGCTGCACGTGCCTGGGCAATGGAAAGGGAGAGTTCAAGTGTGAACCTCGTAAGTGCCTCCTTGTCATTGCAGGCCTCTATAGCTGTAAAGTGAGATTGCGAGAATATTGAAGTTTGAGAATTGTCTTTTGGTGCAGGATATCCTTGCCATGAAGTAGATTAAATCGCGGGTGAGTTGGCTTTTTAGGTTTTCTATGGAAGGAATCTCACCCATTGTAATTCTCCACAGATGAAGCTACATGCTATGATGAAGGGAAGATGTATAATGTTGGTGAGCAGTGGCAGAAGGAATACCTTGGGGCAATCTGCTCATGCACATGCTATGGAGGACAACAGGTGAGATGGTTCTTGCAAAGCAGCAAACCCTGACAATTGTCTTGCCCTTCTTGGGACTAGTCAGTAAGATCTAGCTTATGGCGAACAAAAACAGGTTTTTGAAAACACAGAACAGGCAGTGACCTAATAATTAAAGGGCAGGCCTCTTGCTCTGATTAAGCTTACACCAGAGTCTAACTGGCTACTAGTTTTTAGCTGGAAAAATGCATGTTCGATGTTTTCTAGAATCCGTTTTCTTGCTTCTACGTGTTAATATTTATTATTTTTCCCAGGGTTGGCGTTGTGATAATTGCCGCCGACCGGGTGTTGGACATGTTCCTGATGGCACAAGTGGTCAAACCCTCCCACAATTTACACAAAGATACCAACCAAGCACAAACTACGTGAGTAGAAAGGAAAACTGGCATAATTGTGTTAATATGTGTAATGGGTCTGTTTTTGCATTATTTACTTGGCACTAGAACTTCATAGTTTTGGGGGTGTTTTTAAAGTTGGTGGGAATTTTCAGTTGTGTTTTTTTTTTTAAATTCCTAGACCTAATATAGCTAAAAACCACAACCCCTATATGTTGAGCAGTAACCCTTTTATAAGGTTGCTGGTTGCGGTTTCATGTACTAAAGTGCTGGATGTTTAATTGGATTCCAAGGAGTCTTGCCTTTGACATGGTCACATTGATGCATGTGGATTTCTTGTAACGTCGGAGTGGTTATTCCACCTTAATTGTCTTGAAGTAGGTTTCCACCTCTATACTCTAATAGGATGTGTAATATTGCTACTTGACTTAGAATGGCAGGTGGTGCAACATTTGTATATGCCTGGCAATAACCGAATTATTACAGCTCCACTTGCAAAAGAGGTCTATCCCTAAAAAGAGATTGGGGGGGGGGGGACTGAGGGTTTAAACAGTCCCGAAGCCCTCCACAGCCTCCCTCTAGCACAAGTCTGATCCTCAGGATGCAACATTGATGATTTTCTGGAGTATATCATGTAGTTGGGGGGGTGCTAGATGCTCCAGTAAATGTCCAAGGAATCCAATTGGTTCCCTCTTCATTGTCTCCGTATCTGAAGCTCAGGTCGGACCTTACTGATCTGCTACCCTCCATGAACTCGCCTATTGAGCAAAAGGGGCACAGTGGCTAGTGTCCTTTTAATGTATGTTTGATCTTACTCTTCTGTGAAGCATAAAGTTCCTAATTGTATGTTTATTGTAACCTGCTCTTCTTTTCTTTAAATCTTCACAGAATGTGAAATGTCCCATCGAGTGCTTCCTTCCCTTGGGTTATCAAGACTTAAGAGAACATTCAGAACAGAAAAAAAACTAAGGCGGCAGAACAATCACAAAGTTTAGTGGATGAATGAAGCTCAGGCAGGCAGGTATGTAGAGGAACTGGTATGATGCCTCTACTAATTGGCAGAAGATCAAAAAAAGACTTCAGGTGGAAATTGAGGTCTGTGTCATTCAGTATCATTTTTTTAATCTGGGAAAAAGGGAAATTGTCCTGTTTTTGTATATTTTATTGATCACTTGATAACACAATTGCAGTTCACTTTGAGGTAGGAAAGTTCTCTGGCTAAAGACTGATATATGAATTCCAAAGAAAGGACTGTGTGGGTATTTTTGGATCGTGTGATTAACAGAACCGTGAAAATTACCATTTTATTTTGCCTACTTTTATTCTTCCTGATGCAGTAAATGATTGCAAATTCTGAGATACATTTTTTTTTTTTTTATAAACCTATGCACAATCCTAATTCTTTTTCTGCACAATCAATACTAATACCCCGACCTTCTGTAACGTCGTCAGTGTTTTTATTTATCAATGTCTGCTTCCTTATCAGAGGATTCCTTCTATTATACTTCCGGATAAGTAATTGAGGCCTAGAAAGTGATGGCAGATGAATTTGATGTAATTATGGTTGGTTAATTTTTTATACTGTATGTGCCAAAGCTTTTACTACTGTGGGGGAAAACTCTTTTAATAAAAGGTCTTAAAAACTATTGCAGTCTGTCTTTTGTTTGTACTAGAAGTGCATAGTTTATTGAAAGGTAACACATTAAAATGAATCGGCATGTAAATGTGGGGAAAAAGGGGACTTTTTTTTTTTTTTAGCACTTCTGACAAACTATTAAACCCGTACATTCAAAAAAGTATTCATTCAAGGATCATGAAGGAGAAACCTACAATCACTGCAACATTTTATTTATGAAGGATACATTGAGATTTCTCTTGTTACTAATCTGGGGCTCCATTCCAATCCTGGTGTAAACCTAATCAGAGCTGTTGCATATGAAGTAACTCCATAGACTATATAAGGACTCTAAGTTTACACCTGGATTTGAATACAGCCCTGGCCTTAATGGAACCTAATACCATGCCATAGTGTCCTCTCACTCCAGAGACCTCTATGCCATATGCAAACGAAACCAGCCTGTATCTATAGAATAAAGGGCAGTCGGAACTCCTTCCCAAGGAGCTCTAACCTTGATAGCATACTGGTCAGGTGAAGGCCTGCTCGACATTTGCAAAATAGCACCTAAAGGACTCTTCCACAAGATCTTAAAGAATCCTTGTTTCTCAAAGTTTGAGTGATTTGGTCTCCATTCAAAATAGTTTATTCAGTAAGTTGTGGCTTTTGCTGTAGTTGGAACTTGCAAACCGTGAAAATCTTTGCCGCTGCAAGCATCCGTTTTAAAATAACTCTTGCAAGGTTCTTCTCGAAGTGAAGTTACTTCTGCAGAAATGAGACACTTTATATTTTGCAGGTAAGGAACAGCGCAAACTGAGGTATGTGGTAGTCATGCTTTTGTCAGTAGCAGGGACTGGTAAACGGTGAGGGGATAGAGAGGCGAATGCAGCAAAAATGAGATGGCCTTCATGAAACCCTAGTTTGGAGTACTCTGGAACTTGGACTTTGCTGTATGCCTAGGGTCATTGTCCTGTTGGAAATTGAACAAATTCAGCAAAGAACATGTTAGAGATGGTTGCCCCTAACCCATTCTAAGGCCCAGCCAGAGCTCTGGACCTAATATCAACTTGAAAATGGCAAACTGTCTTCTTCCAACGTGTCCGCTTGAGCTTATCTGAAGACCATACCCAAATCCAGGGGTGTAAAGATTGTTGAAACATTCCTTATGGACTGGTGACTAATCACTGCCAAAAGATGCCTTAACTAAATATGGAGTTAAAGCTCTGAATCGCGCAATGTATTTTTTTTGCCCTTTGATGTGGATTTGGACATTACATATATAATTTACTCTAACACATCACGACCATTACACTTGCCATCAAGAAAACCTCATTTGGGGCCCCACTTTGACCCTGCTGCTAAGAACATCTGGAGCTGTATTCTGAACGAACCTCAAACAGCTCTAGAAGAGAACAGTATTCCGACGTGACTTTTCTCTGAACCTGATGTTAAATGATCTTGCAGAATCAAATTTCTAAAATCTTAAACATACCCTCTGCTCGGTGCAATTGGCTTCCTCTAGATGTGAGTAGCATAGCACTGAGGCTAGTTGCTTAGTGTCTGTACATTCTCCCAGGTAAGGCTGCAGTCACACAAGCACGGAGGGAATGTCTGCGAATGGTCGGTCTCTCCTCAGATGCCTGTGTGGCCACCTCAGAGTGTATGCTCCTATGGAGGGTTGTGCTTTGTAGGCCTGTCCACCAGCTGTAGCTTTTTGAAGGGTTTCAGCATGTCTGGTGTAACATGTGATACCATAGGCGTGCGCAGCCTACTGCATTAGGGTGTGCACCCAAAAGCTCAAGCGCACGTGTGCATTTATATATAAAATACAATAAATATAAATAACTAATATATATATAAAATTATACACACAAGCACCCATTTCGGTGCAATCCAGTATTCTGTGAATAGAAGACACGGGGTTATTCAGAGAGCACCGAAATGTCGGCGCACACCCTTCAGGGAATCAAATTTCCCCACCCTGCAGTGTATTCAGCATTCATCGCAGGGTCCCTGGAGTGCAGGGAAAACCCGCTGGAAACACCGCAACATGCCTAACATGTCAGAAAAAGCCAATGAACACAGCGCAAAGCAGCCGCCGGAAAAAGCCAACGCACATGGTAAAGAAAAAGAAGAAAACAGCAATACAGCAAGTGTCAAAAGTGAACCGCTGTTTGCAAAAAAAACCCTACTGAACGAAAATGTCTGAAATTAACATATAAGATCCTATGAATGATAATAAAAAGGGCTGTTACAGAAAAAGGGCTTTTAAAAAAAGGAAGTTGTTTTTGCTGAAAGATCCAAAAAAAAAACACAACTATAAATAGACTTTTTGCTGCAGAATAAAATAATATTAGTTTTATTAGATATTGGATTAAACCGGGAATATTTTTTAACATTGAAACCTATGGGATTCGCCTGAATAAACCTGTCAAATGAAACCACTGAACATCAAGGCATTTCACTGACATTTCTCTGCTGTTCGGTGTCTGTGAATAGATTAACCATTGCTTCTCTATGGGGGATTTCACTGCCTTCGAACAGGCACCATAGTTGCTGGCAGTTTGCCAAAATTTGGCGAAACTGCCTGCTCTCTAAATAGCCGAATGGCCCCGAAATGTCACCGTACGGGGAAATTCACTGTTCGTGACATTTCGGGGCTAGATTGGCTCGCTCTGAATAATCCCTAGTCTATGGGACAATTTCAGTGCCTCTGAATTGCACTTTATTTGGCAAATTAACAGCTTAGTGAGTAGACAAATTGTCCAAAACATGCACACCCCTAATATATGGCGGCGTCCCTCAAAATAAACCCGCACACCCTGAATATATGGAGGAGTCCCTAAAAACACACCCGCACACAGTGAATATATGGGGGAACTAGGGATGCACCGATACTGGTATCGGGGCCAATATTGCCGTTTGCACGAGTACTTGTTACTCGTGCAAACGGCCCGATACATCCCGCCGATACCGGAAGCCGGCGCGCCGGTATCCACGGGGCTGGGGAAGCTGGCCGCGTGCATGTAAAGCACGCGGCCAGCGTTCCCCTCCGGCGCGCCAAATACTCACCCTTCCTGAAGTTCCGGTCGCTGGGCAGTGATGCGTTCCTGCGGCCACTGGGCGCTCCTGTGACGCTGCCTCTCGGCTGGAGGCAGCGTCACAGATGCGCCTGGCGGCCACGTGATCGCATCACTGCCCAGCGACCGGAACTTCAGGAAGGGTGAGTATTTGGCGCGCCGGAGGGGAACGCTGGCCGCGTGCTTTACATGCACACGGCCAGCGTTCGAGCTGGGGGCAAATCCATGTGAGCTGCGGTCAATCTCATAAATTTTTGTGACGCTTTCCAATAGGAACAGACCTCATATGACATTAAGTACGAGTACCGATACTTTTATTTAAAGTGGTATCGGTGCATCCCTAGGGGGAACCCCTAAAAAGACACCCACACACCCTGAATATAGGGAATTCCTAAAAACACACCCGCACACCCTGAATATATGGAGGAGTATCTAAAATGAGTAATCATTAAGAAAAAAAGCAAGATAGTTGGATTTGAGCCAAATTACAGTCTACACGCTCAGTGATAACATTTATAGTGAAGGACTGATGCATTGACGATCACCAAACGTGCTGTGGATATCATACATCAAAATAACCTCATGTGTTGGAAAATCACAGCAATAACCCTCTTAGTCTGCTGTGCTGAATACCAGACTGTCAGCTTTGTAGGAAAGGTTTCAATTTATTACTAAATTTTCATCAGGTAATAAACCGAGACCTTGGCTATAAAGGTGACAGTCTGCTGTACTGAATAGGAGACAAATATGTGTGAGTGCTACTATACTGTGGTGTTGTACAGATCAATGAAAGCATCAGGTGTTAGTGTAGTGTATTTAGGGGAGAAGATGGAACCCCATGGCCCTGCCAGGCTGGCACTCGAATTGTTCCTTTTAAATAAGGGGCTGTTAATATATTGTAATTTTCAGGGGGGGGGGCAGGAAGTCAAGAGATAAGTGTGCAGTGTTAGAGCTGAACCTTACCCTTTCCTCAGCTCACCCTGCAGATTTCTGTTTTCTTCAGGAGCTCACAACACAGCAGGTAAAAATCTCTTGGGGGCTGCAGCATCTGAACTTTCCTGGCTCCCCATGCTGCTGCTGCTGGATTCTCTTCCTTTAGGAATGCATCCCTTCCTGCTCCTATGCCATGGCCTCAGGAGGTTTTGAAACCTTCGCTGCCAGGAACCTGCTCTTTCACCACCAGCTGCTGGTGGTGAAGTAGCTCTTTGCTGGGAGGTCTGAAGCGGGTCCAGAGGATGCATGTATCAGGGTGAGAGCAGTGGGAGGCATGTAGCCGCACTGTCTGTCCAGCAGCCAGCCTCCACCTGCTCAACTCTTTGACCCCATATCTCCATGCAGTGGTGATGTGGGCCCTGGAATCCTGCACAAAGGGAGCCAAGCACACAGGGGAGAACGAGGCCAGCTATGAGTGGGGCAGGGTGCCATTCTCACCTTCTTCGCGCAGACTTTTCCAGTCAGCTGACCGCTCTCTGACGTGTCAGAACAGCGGCGCTGCCCTGACAGTCAGTGAGCACCTGATTCCAGTGTGGGATATGCTTTGAGTTCTGTGCATAAAGCACAGATCGCATTGCAAACCCCACAGGCACCTGGACCACCAGGGATGAATACGGACTGCAGAGAGGATGAAGGGGTCCCGGCGGCTGTCAATGGAATACGGCAAGCTGGGGCCCCAGAGTGTGCCAGGGCTGGGATTAGGGTGTGCCCAGGCACACCCGGCACCCCCCCGTGCGCATGCCTATGTGTGATACTATTACGCAGACTACACAGTGTGGCCCTCTGAGCTGTGACAGATGGACGGAGGAGGGGGTCACCGTGCATTTAATACAGTCTGTCAACTGGTTTCTGTATCTTCTGAAGTGATTCTCATTCCCCCCCTTATGGAGACCACTGTGCTGTATGTTTACTTCCCTCCTTAGGCCCCCGGCACACGAGCGTATTTTTGCCTCATGTGCGCCCGCACTTCCCTGCGTCCGTGGGTTTTTGACGGGGAAAGCCCTCCACCGGACGTGAAAAGGCCTCCGTCAAAAAGCTAAAACGGACGCTGAAAGTATACAAAGCACGATTCTCCATAGGAGGATCGCGCTTTGTACGCTGAGTGCAGAGAATGGAAGGAACGCCCACTTTCACGGACGTTCCTTCCATTCTCTCAAAACGCTCGTGTGCCGGGGGCCTAAGTGGTAGCTATTCCCAAACACCTATACAGCACATGTTCTGGTTGTGAAGGGACAGCCAATGTAACAGGTTCAGGTCTGGTCCTCAATCTGGGGTCTAGTTACCCTGTTCCACGTGTATTCTTCAAATCAGATTCTTAAAGCATGGAGGTGGCTTGAACACTCACTGCCATCCTTGTGATTGGATGAAACTCCTGCTTTTGAAGAGCTATGACAGCCAGTGGAGACTAAACTTAAGTCGTCATGACTACCTCTTGGAACAGTAGGAGAGGACTCCGACATACAATTTCCACTCGCCTACTAGCATTTGGCAAGTGGGAATGTAGACGCAGGCAGCAAGAAATTATTGTGGTGCCTGAGCTGCATATTCTAGCGGCGGTCATGCTTTTCTTTATAGGACCTCCTGCTGGCCAGGGGAATCCAAGATGGCAGCCAGCCCCCTCTGTCAGGGCGAGCCAAATGTCTGCCTATGCCTGCCCTGGTGGTTCTCATCTGGTCCCTCACTCTGCTCACACTGGGGTCTGATGATTTCTGGGTATATGTATCTGGAGTGATTGTGAAGATGAAAAAAGTGCAGTAAGTTTATTAAAAGCTGAGCAGTTACTTAATATTTTGCTTGCATCCCTATTTATGTAAAGCACTTTGATTTATGTTGCTGTGGCTATTTTTGTAGCTTTATTCTGAATAAAACTTAAGGGTGTGTTCTGGGGGGGGGGGGTGGAGTTGAGGGTAGGGGTTACATGGGGCAACTGGTGGCGAGGAACTCTGAGCCTGGCTAGTAGCTCGGGACTTGAAATTGAGCCCTGTTAGTACAATGGATGAGACCTATGGAACTTGTTGGCACTTTATAAATACCTGTATCTACTTCAATAAGGTTAGATCACAGTACCAGTTAAACATTTGCTAGGCTGACAGCATCTGCCAATTCTATCAAATACATTTGCTGCTTTCTAGCAGGCAGGTGTGGAAAAAGCTTAATTACACCTAACTCACAGGGCATGTTTTCTAGGCTTTAAATGCATTCACTGTATGAAGAAGTGGGTAGCACATTAAAAATAAGCAATGAATTGTAAGTGAAGCCCAAAAAATAATCTGCACGCAAACTTTGATCTTTAGTTACAAGAGCGTTATGACAGGGTCTTTGTAATTTGTACCATATTAACCAGTGAATTCAGATCCACAATGGTAATGTACAAAATGAGTGATTTGTGAACCTTTGAGGCTTAAAGACCTTAGCTTGTACATAAGTCTTCAATTCTAGTGTTGTGCCCTTGTATCACTTTCAGCATTGTCACTGTTCACGGCGTGTGATTTAGGCATCTGATTAAAATTGTTAAACCAGAACAAAGTTTGCTTCTAGACCATTGCTACAAGAGACTGTCACACAACCTTTGATTAAATGCTCTGGGTGTCCTGGTATTTACATTATGGCCATGTTTTTAATACATTTACATAAACTTACTTTAATGTATATTGGGAAGCAGCTGGATTTGCAATCTCAGGAGCCTAAAAAAGGAACAAATGTGGAACACCCACAAAAAAAAGATTCCAAAAGGACTAGTTTGCCCCAAAGTGGAAAAAGTTAATTTTAAAGCTCTGCTCAGGGGCAGAATCTGTTTACATAAAAAAATATTGCCTCTGTAGAACAGAATTCTGCATTTACAGATCAAACCTGGTTATTGCTATTCACAATACTCAAATGATCTGCAAAGCCTCCACTGTACACATGTATGCAGATGGCACTAATCTATACCAGCAAACCAAATCTCCCACAGCTGGAGGCCGAAGTGGATTAGAACAAACTTTTTCTAAATGACAATTTACAATGCTCTTTGGAACAGCACCTAAACTACAAATTGCAATCACCTCATCTGTGTCAGGACAAGATCAAATGAGATTGACCAGTCAGTTCCTGCATATCTAGGTATGTGGTTAAACCCAAAGCTATCCGTTAGATGATTTTTTCAATATGGGGCTAAACTTTACCTCAAACTAGATGCCCTGTACAGAAACAAATCCTGTGGTAAATATTGTACAGCTATTGAATATGGAGATGTATGCAGCTGCCCTGCAAACACCTCCAGAAACATATTGTAGCACTCATTCTGCTTTGTGCTACAATGTACATGATCCACCTCTGACAGTTGCTGGAATCTAGACCCACCCTGGTGTTAGCTTTTCTGGGAAGCTACCACCCTACCTGAATAGGCTGCTTCCCCCATCCTATAACCTCTGACCCAGGACCTTACTTGCAATACAATAAGAAAGTGACTTGATCCTCATTTTTCTACAGAGCACCACAATTCTGGAATAACCTCCTAGATGCCAAATCTTAAGACCTCCCTGTTAATATACCTCAGTACAGCATGCACCTGTAAACAGTGAATGTTAATCTGTATATTTGTGCAATTTAATATTTTGCATTTTACTACTTTATTTCTGTAACAATTTAAATGTTGAACCCAGGACATACTTGAAAATGAGATCAATGTATCCTTCCTGGTAAAATCCTTAAAATTTGGTATCACTGGAAAGGCCATCATCTGGCCTTTCTGATGATCCCTGATGTCTAACCCTTAGATCCAGTGGTCTAAATGCTTATAAAAGAAAATACAGAGCAAGGCACACCCTTGTGGCAATTACATGCCCACTCTGCCTAGTTATAAATCCAGGACACCAGTACAAATCCTGATGGACTGTTTGTCCTGACCCCAGGCAAAAAAAAAAAAAAGTTCAATGAATGTTAAGCGATAAACTACAGGACTAGCCCCCCCCCCCCCACAATGGCCCAAAATCTGTATTGCCTAGGCCAGCACTGGATTAAAATTGCTCATGGGGCAAGCCAGCTCCTTTGTGTTGGCTGAAGAGTACAAAACACCCTGGTTTTATTTTTGTAGAGAGGCATTCAAATTGGACATGACATTAGTGCAACATGCTAGCTGTTTCAGACCTTTAGTAGGCTTTTATCATGGGAGGAGTGTAGTAAGAATGAAAATTGGCTTTACAGATTAGCTATTAACTTTTCAGTTTGCAGGTTTGTATTGAGTCAAAGTTCCTAATGAAGAATCCAGCTACCATCTCCTGGAGTCTAGTAGGGAGTCCTTGGCAAGACTCCTTTACATGCAGTCAAGGCCAGGATACTAAAATTGTTTGCAGTTCCAGTCTGCCAATGGCAGGAGGATGTTGTGCACAGTATGTTACTGAATGAGCATGGATGAGATTTCAGGTAAAAAAAAAAAAAAAAAAACGGAGGGGGAAAGAGCCTGGGACTTTTGTAGAAGGTTCAGGACCTAATCTTTTATATGCCATAGAGCAGTGGTTCCCAACCCAGAACATACTTGAAAACGAGAGAAATCTCAATGTATCCTTCCTGGTGAAATACTCAAAAAAACCTGGGGTACATGTAGCAATTGTAATGGCAGAACCCTATGTCACCTGGTTTTCGCATGAGTGGTTTGACTTGTGCCACAATCCAAACCCATTCAGATTGTAGGTGTTCTAGCAGTGGATGAAGGGGCTCAGTCAGGCCTCAGCTTGGATGTGGCTCCTGATCTGCTGCAGGCAGCAACTGAGGTCTCCTAGGGAGGCATTGGCCAAGAGTGACTCAAAGATTTGAGCATGGCTGAGAGCTTGTGCCTGGGAAATTGAAGCATGGAGTGCCCCAATCTCCCAGTGCCAGGTCAGCTTCCTGACAGCTGTGGGCAAAGTTTTTTTTTTAAAATTAAAAAGATTTGCGGATCCTGTGCTCACTGGCTTTACCATGAGTGTTTTATCGCTGTGGTGTTCCATGATACTGGAGCTCTGAGATGCTCATACACAGCAATAAAAGTCTAGCGTGTGTATAAGGAGTTTTATTGCTTATACGCAAAAATATGCTGTGATATGTACATACGCCACTGAAGTCCCAACCCCCCATTTCATAAAGAATTGTTAGTTGGGAAGAGATGAGAAGCTAATGGAAGAGAGACAAGAAGCTGCAGGAGATGAGGAAAAACTAGTGAGACGGAGAGAAGATAAATGGTGGGTAGATTTGAAGAGGAAAAGCTGCGTATAAAGATGCATGACTAGGCAGAGAAAAAGTAGAAATGGTTGTGAAACAAAAAGGCAAATGGGAGGAGAAACTATGGAAACTTGCTACCAAGGGGTGCTTGGATGAAAAAGGTTGGGAACTACAGCCATAGAGGATGAGGCAGAAGTGTATATGTAAAGTGAAATGTGAGATGTCATTCTAGATGGTTTATTGGAGCACCTAGAAGCCCCTGCAGAGGTCTGAGATTTTAGCTAACACCATTACAAGAGGAAATCTGCACTATGAAATTGAAAGCCCAACACTACTCTATGTAGGAGCAGACAGACCTTTATAATGCTAAAGAGCTACAGTAACACAGGTTAATGGTTTGAGCCATAGTCTGGTATGGTATGGTCTTATAGCTGCTGTGCCAGGCAGGCACCAGAAGAGACATGGAGAAGCTGGAGCACCCCTTTAATTTGTTAGGCATCCCAGGACGATACTATATGGTTATTCAAAGCTTGACTTTGAATAACCCTATAGTATCAGTGCACTGAACAGTGAATTTTGTGACCATTCGCCAAATATTGGTGAATAGCCAGCAGTGAAATCCCCATAGAGAACCGTTAATCTATTCAGATCATGCTGAACAGCACCAAAATGCCCTGATTTCAGATACCAATCTGGTAGAATTAAGATTTTTTTTCTCCTCATTTCTAGGTATTGTCTAAACTACTGCAAAACAAAAAAAAACCATTTTTACTTGATCGGCTCCGATTCAAACTGATGCACTTCGGGGACCCTGCAAATGCTGAAGTCACTGCAGGGTCAGTGAATCAAACACGCTGAAAACTCATGTCAGTGCTCTCTGAATAACCATGCCCCGGTCAAGTCTAGAGACTACTATGGGCGAGAAAGTAAAGGTCAACTGCTAGTCGCACCTATTCACTCTGGGTTTGTAGTGGGTGTACAAAACCCAAAAAAAAAAAAAAGTTCTAGGCCATGACACCCAAGGGAGATTGCATCTCCTGCTGAACTAGAGGCCTAGATCCCATAGGGGAACATGAACTGCTGTGTTAAGTGCTCAGTAATAATTTAGGACTGGGGTCTTAAACCCCAAATACCGGATGTTCAAACCTCATGCCTCTCTGGGCAGTCAAATTTGAGGGAGAGTTGGAGATCCCAGGCCCAAGTAAAAAAAAGTGCATGATTTTTGCTAGCAATTGCAGAGTTAATTTGGTACACACGAACTTTAGTATCAAAGCTCATCATTTTAATTGCAATCAATCATACAAGAAGATTGTTCAACTGTTACATTACAGTTGAAAACCCACTGCCAGTGTTAGTGGTGAAACAGACGCAGATCTGTGTGCGCCAGAACAATGCCCAGCTCATCACAAGCATCGGTTACAATCTTGTCAGCAGCAGAGCCAGCTGGTGCAGCAATGAATTGAACGCCGCTCTGGAAGAGAGAAAGAAAAAGAAATTAAGTCTAAATTAAGTGTTGAATACCATAACTTCTACAGAGAAAATATAGAACTGAGAAACGAAGTCAAGTGTGTGGAGTCAAGCGCTATACATACACTTGAATCCCACATGAATTGCAAGTTTGCTTGAAACTGCCAAATCATGCCTTTTGCATTATATTTAAGCTGAAAAGGTGAGGGAAAAAGTTTATTATAGAACATGTCGTCAGATAAGAACCTGTCGGCCCATCTAGTCTGCCCAATTACATGGATACTTTAGGATAGCCTTCTGCCTATCCCATGCTTGCTTAAATTCAATTACTGTTTTGGCCTCTACCACTTCTACTGGAAGACTGTTCCATGTATCCACCACCCTCTCAGTAAAATAATGCTTCCTGATGTTACTTTTAAACCTTTGCCCCTCTAAGACTATGTCTTCTTGTTTTGCTACTTTGTTTAAATATACTCCCTCTGGTGCAATATAAATATACTATATTAAATAGAAACCTTTAAATACGTAAAGGGAGTATATCATCTCATATTATATCTTACAATTCTAAAGTGCATATGCATTTAGACAAGTTCTATAAATCAAGAATCGGACACATCAGAAGCTGCGAAGTGGCAGGTTATCACTCTCCATTTCACTCCTAGACTGCACCTTGCAAAACTAAATCGTTTTGCCTGCACGTGACACATGTATTTTGATACAATTGTCTTATTCCTAAGGCTTACGTTACCATGCGCAACAAGTGGATGAACTCACCTTTTTTGCTCGTTCCACATTATCTCTGAATGGGAAGAAGGCATCGGAACTGAGGCAGACTCCCTTCAGAGAGGAGATCCACTCCTTTTTATCTGCTGCAGTCAGCAATTCTGGGGGTTGCTCAAACATGGTCTGCCAGTTTACCAGCTCTTCCTAATGGTAATGTGCAAAATAGAAGTGTCAAGATTGAAACTCCAGCCTTCAAGTTATGGTAAAATGCTTTTCCACAGTCAAAGTAGTAATATTGATGGGTCAGTCAACCACAAAAGCCCTCATGATCAGATCTCCCATGATGCTCAGCCACTAATTAGGCTGGAAGAGAATCAGGGATTGTAGTTTCAAAACCTCTTAAGTGTCTAGCTTGCTGAGCCTTTATCTAGGAGTGGTTCAACCATGGCCTTTAAGTAAAACCAGCAGGCTAGATATCTGAAGCACAGCATGGGTGATCAGATTTGCTGCTCACCGATTGTGGGATTCAGTTTGCATTTCTAAAGACCATTTAAAATCTGACCTGCTAGTCTGAAAAGTTTGGTTTTACAAACTGTAGGACAACACTTCCCAGTCATGCAAAGATACCCAGCGTGTTTCTATCCCATGTTTAATGCAAATAGGATAGCAAAATCTTGAAGGTTCAAGAGGAACATATTGAGCATCCAAAACTGAGCAAGTCTTAAAAACGAAAAGAGTGGTGACAGCAAAAGTTATTAGGGCATAGTGTCAAGATTAAAAAAAAGTGATCATGTTGTACAAACAGTAAAAAGTGTTCATATAGATTGTAAAGCAAAAAAATACACTATCCAAATTGGTCACCAGTAATTTATATACTGGAGACAAAGCTCACTTGACAGTATATCACCAATGAACACAAAATCTTGTACAGGGGCAGCAACCTGTTGGTATTTGTACATAAATTGCCCATAATGAAACAGTCGGTATTAAAGGGCATAGGAACCTCCAAAATCCCTCAGGAGGTACATCAGTGCAAAAAAGATGAAAGTAGTAGTTTCAATGAACGCAGGGTTATAAATCCATAAATGAATGCTGTAAAGGTGAGCCACCAATGCAGAGAATAACCAGATACATTTTATCGATGAGACAATCACTAGTAGCAAGGAGATTTGGGGGAAAGGGTTTAGCTGCCCACAGGCACAACACACCTGATGTACCTTTCTCCACACAGGCGCGTCAGAAAAAAAAATGCTCACAAGCCTGAGTGCACCTCTGCATCGCTTGCAGTACATTTACCAATTTCCAAGTGAATGTTCTAGTTGCACACCATAGTAGAGCTCGTCTCCACTACAAGATCAGCCCTGTGCCCTTATGGGTTGCTGCCAGGTAGTGTTTAAGGTCTGGGTTTAGTGGTAAACAGTTTGGACGCATGGTGTGCTAACATTGTCAGAGCTCCCATTTACACCCCCCCCAACAGTCCATGCCCTCATCCAGAGAGAAAAATCCAGCCTTGCACACAGCTTTCCTCTGATAGACACTAGATTGCTAATGTACAACTAACCAATAGGCTGTTCCTTACCGGTTCCAGAGTTCCGCTCACATATTGGTCAATGGCATTTGAGATCTCTGCCCTCTTTACCCCAGCCTTGAACTTCATACTGCGGACACGTGGGTGATGTCGCAACCACCAGTTGTCGGCTTTGTCCCCAGCCAACCTGGTGCAGTGTATTCTGGACTGCTGTCCTGCACCTATACCCACCACCTAACATTGAATGAAAGGATCAGATTTAGAGCAATATACCAGGCACAGTAGGTTAAGAACCATTACTTCGCATTGCAAAAAGCAAGCCGCATGGAAGATACTGTTAGAACTACGCAAGAAACATCCCATCAGGAGATTGCAAGTTACATATTTTTGTAAAACTAGATCAGCTCCAAAAAAAATTTGTACAATGGTTACAGATGTTATTGAAGTCCCTCAAACCAGCAGCGCTTTATTTCATGTAGACCATGTACTATGATATGGATATTAGGTTTCATACCAATGTAACCCTCCCTGCCCAATAAAGGCTGTTTACACCACACAGGTCTAGCAGTTGCGGTCTTCCTGTAGGCTGAAGACCACATTAAGCATTAATAAAAATTTAGTGAAGGACTAAGCTCTTTTATTAGGATTAAAATGACATGCAAGCAGTAGTTGCAATTTGACTAAGGAAATTGTGCTCAAAAATCTAATTCACCTTGTGCAAGGTGACTGGTATAAAAGCAGGCATGTCAAAATCTGGCACAAGTCTCATGATTCTCTGGCCATCAATTGCATTCAAGGATTTCCTGGAATTGTAGGCCAATATTGGAATGAAGATTCCAGCCTAGTATCGGTACCATCTAAACACATAGCTGCAATTTTAAAAAACTTGCATATCAAAGTCCAGATACATACTGCATTCTGAAAAGTGCCCATTGCCCCCATAAAGATGTTGAGACCCTGGAAAGCATGTGGATGTCAGAAACCCATTAAGCTCATGGCAATTACCATAAACAGGCTCAGACAGCTTTGAGTCTTTGCCATATCAGGAAGGGGCACATGTACATTTGCATTCTTACCTGCCCATCCTTCGCATAGCAGACAGAATTTGACTGAGTGTATTTCAGAGCAATTGTTGCTACAATAAGATCTCTTATTGCAGATTTTGGAATCTATGTAGGGAGAAACATTGATCAGGAACAAATGAATCAGAAGTTAGGTGCACATTTCACTCCTGGGAAAAAAAGATACCTCTTTATCTAAAGTCACCACATTGTTAAACAACGTCTCGTCTATGACTGCATCATTCCTCTTCTGCTCAAGCTGCAGTCCGAATAGGCTACGAACTTCAGACCCAGCAGGTTCATACGCAGGGTCAATCTATAGGGAGATTAAAAGGTTTTATTTTCAAAAGCTATTTAAAACAAATCTTCACTTGCAGCCAGTAACATTCAACAAAGTAGCCAGAAATTTGATACCTACAGCACAAGTATAGAATTTTTTATAAACAAAAAAAAAAGTCTGCATAGCAGATCAGCCCTCCAGAAGAAGTGTTGGTTTCTTGATGTCATGAATGCAGTCTAAAAACTAGGTCAAATAGTGAGGCCCAAGTTCCAGCTGTTGATCAGAGTGGCCCATGTTTAGGAGCCAATAAAGGGGAATATGCAGATCCTTCACTATAGGTAATCTCCATGTGACAACATAATGGCAAACTAGTTCCATTACCTGAAGGACACAGTAACTTCCATTCTTTTTCTTGGATAAGATTTTCAGAGCCTCTTCCTCGTAACCAGGAGCCACAATGCCATCAGAGACCTAATGCAAAAACAAAACAGTACCTGAATGTAGGAGCAGCTTTACAAGATCAGGCTGCTCAAACCACCTCCACAGGTCTTTCCTAAGGCTGGGGTCAGTCCAGCGCACTTTTAACGTGTGTTCTGGCGCACTTAATCACGGCCGCAGTAGCAGCAAATGACGGGCAATGACGGCCAATATACGAAGTCTGGCCGTGTAACACAATTGAACGCATTTTTTTGAGAACGCAGAACCGCTAGTACTGACGTACAGAGTGCACTGCGGCAGCATAGCGGCGTGTGCGTGATTATGAGACGTCAGACACTCACGTCCAGCCAACATAACGTCCAGTTTCTGGGTTTGGATCCGTAAAAAAATATAAAAAAAAATTGACTGTAGACATGAAGAAAAAAAAAGTTTGCTTGACCCTAGCCTTCTATGTGAAAAACCTCGAAAACTATACACAAGTATTATGTACGCAAAAGTCCATCGCACGTCATTTATGTAGTTCCCGACTATGAATTAGTGTGTCCAGTTGTTGACAAGACTGACATTGATTACTTTTAAATTTTATGCATGCAAGGTCCAACCTACCTCTCTGGATATTATTTTTGCTGTAATGACATCACACACATCCGAAAGGGCAATAAAGTCACCAAAAGATGACATTCTGTCAGCACCTTGAAGGAAAAAGCCACAAAAACCATAGTAGGCAAATCCTGTAGGACAGCATGTACAAGACAAAGTTCGGTTCCAACCAGCTTTTCTTACCTCTAGCTCTGGCATAGGCAGCTGCTAAAGGGGTAAGTGATGCATAAAGATCCAGCACCATACAGACTTTAGACTCTTCCTCTGTCAAAGGAACTCCCACAGCAGCTCCTGGAGGACAAGACATGCGGCATATCATTTCATTTTACTTTTCCCTGGTAAAATATAATTTGGGCTAGTGTGGGATTAATCTGCCAGAACAAGATATGACAACGCTCCTGCATTTACCTCCCAAATCAAGCTTCCGGATGGTATACATTACCTGCAGGGCTAACATGCTTGAATGAAGTAGCTGCAGGCAGCCCCAGAGCATTCTTTAACTCCTTCACCAGTTGCCAGGCATTTAGAGCATCACAGAGGTTAATAAAACCAGGAGAGCCATTCAAGACTGCAATACACAAGAGTAAATCTGCACGTCAGAACTTTGAATGCAAAGGCCATGTGTTTTAACCCTTTCACTGCTGAAGATGTGTGGGACACGTCCTCATTGATGCACGTTGCATGCTGAGGACGTGCCCCACACGTCAGCTGTGCGGGACCCCCGGTGGAGATACTCACCTCCCTGTCTGGGGTCCCACGGCGTTCTGACTTCAGCGTCCTCAGACGCTGAAGTGAAGCTCCTCCTGGCGTAAATGTCGTCATCGCGCCATGACGTCATTTCCAGGCGACCGCCCCGGCAATGCCGGGAGATAGCCTGGAAGGGAGGGGGGGGGGGGGATCCGTTCGGATCCCTCTCCCTCCCGATCGGGAAGGAGCAGCGCTAAAAGCCAGGCACTGCTTAAAAGGGGAGAGTCTCCCCTTTTAAGCAGTGCCTGGCTTTAACCCCTCAAGTGCTGGGTTGCACTTCAGCGCCTTGCGGTGCCGAAGTGCAGCCTATCTCCAGTGGGGGCCGCCATCTTGGATGGTGGCTCCACCCCCAGGACTCCCCTCACTGTCTGACATCATCACGCATAGCGTGATGACGTCAGATAGCCAGGGAACCCCTAGCTGCCGGGGATTTCCCAAGGAAATCCCCTGGTGGAGATGGGGGGGTTCTTGTGAACCCCCTATCCCCTGGTGGAGATGGGGGTTCTTGTGAATCCCCTGGTGGAGATGGGGGGTTCTTGTGAACCCCCCTATCTCCAGAACCGTGGCAGCTAGGGGGTCATGGAGGGTGTCATTTGAAAGGCCTGAGCATGGCTCATACCCAATATGACTAGGTAAAAAAGTAAAAAAATATAAAAAAATTTTGTGTGTTTTTATTAATGCAGCAATATTGTTCACATTTAAATTATAATGTGAACAATGATGCTGCACTAATGATTTTTTTCTATGGGGTGCGTTTGCTAAAAATCACGTAATTCCCAAAAAAAGTAACAAGTCCCCATTTCAAATTTTTTGTACAAGCGCACCCCATAGAAAACATAACCGCAAACGCTCATGTGATAAAATGTGAAAAACACTTTACACACTGCAGATGATTAAAAATTCAATTTTTATTGTATTTTTTGTTATAATATACAGGCAGGACATGACGTATACATATAAAAATGATATATTATGAATCTGCGTAGTCTGCCGGAAAGAACGATATACGTCTGGGTCATTTATTAAAATGTGGCTTCAAATCGCGTTTAAACATGAGCGAAAGCGGTAAAAATGGAGCTCAGCACACAGTGGTGAAATGCCTCAGCAGTGAAGGGGTTAAACATAACGAGCCCGACAATCAGGAAAGGGATTGCTCACCATCTCATAGGTTTCAGATTCTTAGGTTTTAAATCTTACAGAAGGTATTGTGCATCAAGAGGTTGGAGAAATGCTGACCTCAGCCCCGGAGGGCTGATCAGAGACACTTTACAAGACTGGATACATAAACACTGCAGAACCCTCAATAGTATTCCCATTTCTAGTAGAGGGTTTAAAAATACAAGTATCACTTTCCTATGTTGACAAGTAAAAATAGGTGGCAGTCAAACTACTAAATGTCATTAGGTATCACTGAAACACATGGGGGGGGTAACCCAGGAATATAGAAGTACATGGTAGAGGATACAGTGTTAAAACATAACCTTTATTAAGCAGATGGATGTTTGTATTCTGGACCACTGGGGGGGGGGGTGCCTCAGGAGGACAAGAAACAGTAAAGATCAAGCTCTGAGTGAGCTTGCAAACAGGTGAAAAACAACATGTGTATCAGGATTGCCTAAAGATAGATAAACAGACCTGTATTTATTAGTGCATTCACAAGAGAACCATTATATTGAAGGGTCTCTTAGGAATTTTAGGATTGCAAGTGAAAGCCCATTTTACCCTATGTTGGTAGTTATTGAAGAAAGTGAGCCTTCAAGGGTTCACCAGGTATAGGAAAGTGTAGAAACCATTTGCCTGTCTACTCTAGCAAGATAACTGGCAGGCAATTGGAAAATACTTGGGAGGGCTAGACTTGTCCACAGCGAGAGGTGGCCGTTTATGGCTTCAGAGAATTAGCTATACTTGTTCAGACAGGAAAGGTCAGGTTTTAGAAATGTGAACCTTCGTGGGTTCACAGTAGATAGAAACACCCTGCATTACCAACCTCAATTTCAAGGCAAAACTGTTGGGATTAAAACAAATGCTGAAAAAGGCACAGCTCATATATATATGAGCTGTGCCTTTTTTCAGCATTTGTTATTTTAATCCCAACAGTTTTGCCTTGAAATTGAGGTTGGTAATGCAGGGGGCAGTCTGAGAATGTGGCAGAGAACAGCGATGTTAAGTAGGTTTCCTACTTTTTCCCCATCTGCTGTGAACCCACATTTCCTAAACTGTACTTTTTCTGTTAGAGAATTGGCTTTACTGGTTCACTATGAAGCTATAAACAGCCACCTCTGGACAAGTCTAGCCCTCCCAAGTATTTTCCAATTACCTGCCAGTAATTTTGCTAGAGTAGGCAGGCAATAAATGGTTTCTACACTTTCCTATACCTGGTGAACCATAGAAGGCTCACGTAATTTATTTTGCGCTTTTTTTTAAATAAAAAGGAATTGTATATATAGAACCCTGGGGTAAAATGGGCTTTCACTTGCAATCCTCCCAAATACAGCATTATTTACACCACCTGCTAACAAGGGATCAGGGTCCTCTTAAGTGAATGCACTAATAAATACAGGTCTGTTAGTATCTGTCTTTAGGCAATCCTGATATACGTGTTTTCACCTCTTTGCGAGCTCACTCGAGCTTGATCTTTACCGTTTGTCCTGAGGCCCCCTAGTGGTCCAGAATACAAACATTGGCAAAAGTTGTTTTAACACTGTATCCTCTACCATAGCCAAACATTCTCACCTGTAAAAGGTAAACTGGAATCACGTGTGTAGACCTGAGCAGGAACCTGGTGAGGGTTTATTCCATAACGAAGAGGAAGCTGAGATATCCCTTTACCATACCGCTTTCTGAAGTAGTCAGATATTGCATCATCGTACTGAGCTGTATGTGTAAATGCCTGAAAAAGAGAAAAGAACACTTTAAAGAATTTACTGCAACTGATCCCAATTTGCTGTCCCGGACAATAAGAATTGCCACTTTGGTTATGCATGTGTTAAGGCAGGGGAGGATGCATTACCAGCTCTCAAGAGCTGGAATCAAGTGAACAGATGTGTCAAAGGTCTTTGTGCATTAGACCAAAAGAACCCCTATTGACTCTTGGGGAATACCAGTGCCACTGCCAGTGTTTGCCTGCCAAGACTTCTACAGCCAATTTGAAGCTGCAACATTAAGTTTACACAAGACTGAGTACCATGGTACAGAAAAGATCCATTTAAAAAGGAGGGGCAGGAGTATCATTTAAAAAAGGTTACATTTGATTTTAAGTGTTAGCTTCTCTTGTATGGTTAAAATATTTTACACCATCACTGGGTGCATCCATTGTGAAACTAGAGAGTTCATATACATCTTTACAGCGCTTGCTGGTGACTTTATGGCATCTGGTTTAGAACAGGCTTTTAGTAAATCGCCAGCTGCATAATTTCTGTATCCACACCTACAATAGACCGCCCACGTCCATGCCTGAGTACCTACCGCCATCCTGACCAGCACTGCACAGGCTGAAGTTCATTCCTGGCTTACAGTCCTAACAAGACATCTGTACACATTTGTGCCTGGGAGTGATAGGAGCAGCAATGTATCTGATGCTTGCAGGCTACGGTGAGGGTTATCAGATATGATCCAGCTCCCATAACTCACTGGGTATGTAGTGATGCCTGAGTGACAACTATTGGGTACCCTGTGACGTGTGTCACTTTAGACTTTGGGGGTGCAGGCGAGAGAAAAGTGGTTCAGAATTTATTTTTTTTGCAAAACAAAATACAGTATGGCAATGAATATAGCAAAACTCTGGCTTGCATCCCAAGTGTAAAGGGATGCATGACACAACCCACTTTGTAGCAGCCTGCATGCAAGCTGTATTTTCACAATTGAAAAACATGAAGCTAAAATTCCTGCCCTCCAATGACAGCAGGGATGGATCTTCCATCAGTGTTTTCCAAAACCTGTACTCAGGAGCCTCCACCTTGCCAGGTTTTAGATATCTGAAGCACAGGTGATATGATTTGCTGCTCAGTGATTGCAGGATTCAGACCATTTCCACAAGGTGATCTGTAAAATCTGGCCTGGTTGAGGGTCCAGGAGAGGTTTGGGAAACGCTGCTCTAGTCTTTTCTAGGGATTTTGCAAAAAAAATGGGGGGGGGGGGAAATGTACCAATATCTTCTGGTAGTAAATCTTGCTTTACAGCTGTGGGCAAATATCCACAGAAGTGGGAGAGTGATAAGAGTTTTGTAATGCAGTTATAGTTGGTGTACCTTTAAGCCATTACAGACAAAACCCTGCAGAACACATGGTCATTATTCACAGGAACCTAAGGCCCGTGTCAGACAAGCGCAATGTTCACGTCAGTGTTGCCGCACATTTTAACGTCAGTGGTAGCATACAATTATGATCAATAGAGGCCACACACAAAGAACATCCGCACAGAAGTGTGGAAGCAAGAACGTAAAGCCGCTAGTACGGACGCACAGAGTCCTGCGTCCGTATAGCTTTGTGTGCAAGTGAATCTAGTCCGACTGCATTTTTGACTGACAAAAGATTCAAAATTTTATTTCCATCTACAGTCCCAAAAAAAAAAAAAAAAAAAAAAATATGTGGCCACTACCTTGTCAGAAAGTATGTCTGTTGTGCATGGATGCACAAAATGCACTTGTCTGACCCTAGCCTTACAGTTGGTACACAATGGAGCTTATACATTTGTTAGAAAATAATTTACAAACCTTCAAAGCTAGTTGGCAGCGTTTCTCACGGGTTGTGTCCTTGCTGTCAGAATTCTCCATTTCATCGGCAACACTAGAATAGTCACTGGGGTCACACAGAACAGTAACACGAGCGTGGTTCTTCGCTGCTGCACGCAACAGTGTGACACCACCTAAAGGGACAGGAAACAGGAATGGTGCAATCACAGTATGCAAAGTATTATGGGAGGCCATAGCCTTTACAATGTAAAAGAGGATTAACAGTAGGTCTTAGGACAGGAACAATCTGTCCGGAGATAAAAATGCATATGCCAAGTCAGCAGCACTTAAAGGTTTTTTATTCTACATTTCATGTGCATCTAATATACACTAGATCATGTTTCTGTAAGGTTTTGATTGTAGAGGTGGGTGTGTTCAAGCTGGATTAGTACGCACATCTGAAAACCACCTAAAAACTAGGAAGATCAAGCAATGGTCCAGCAATCCACTATCAACACCACGCACCATCGCATAATGGAGGCCAAGTCATGCCAGAGACAGCAGGGATCTCAAATGCTGGGCCACCGGATGTTTGACAGTTGCCAGAATTCCTTGAAGGCAATAGATTAGAGCAACAAATCTCCCACGATTGTTTACATACAAAAATTAAGAAAAGTTACCAATATCAATCTGTTCCACCGCTTCCTCCACAGTTACACTGGGTGCCGACACAGTCTTCACAAAAGGGTACAGGTTACAAACTACAACCCTGGAAAGATTGCAGAACACAAAACTGAACTTTAGGTTTGCTTTTCATACTGACTTTTTAAAAGCATATTCTTATTTGCAAAGTATTTTACCAGCAAGGTTACATTGAGATTTCTCGTTTTTCAAGTATGTCCTGGGTCACTTGGCCTATATTGCTTGAATGGGAATGTAAATGCTGCATTGTCAATTATGCAAGTTCTGAACAAGTGTTTGTAATGAAACATTACTAGTAATGCATTATTACATTGCCCCACACCTTTCATTAAATAAAAAGGTCTTATGGCAAGCGCTTTTTCATTCTTTGGCTGAACCAGTACTTTGCCTGGGGAGCGTCATGTTCAACCACCAGAAAGCAAAAGGATTCGATTAGTTCAGACCATTTTTTGTATACATTTTAAAGGGTCTTCAGTTTTTTGCATTAGTTTTACTCAGTAACGGGAAACCATGTGTATACACAAGTGTTTAAGGTAAGAATGGACCCCATCCCTCCCTAACATAACTGACATCCAACACCGGGTGGGAGAGATCTGTTCCCTAGATGCGATTGCAGCTTCCATAGCAGGGGTCCCTTTCTCCACCCGAGATCATTGGTATATATGGGATACTCCTCTCCATAGAGATATAAGTCTTACGATCTAAGCTGATTTGATCCATTCTCATCCTACTTTTCCCCCTCCAGTAGAGGTCCCTTCCCACCCCCCCCCCTTACTCTTAACATTGTCCTCCCTGGTTATATATACACTGACAGCTCTGCATCCTCCCAGGTGATGCTTGCGATCTATTGTAATTGTGTCATCTAGGTTTCATACCAGTGCCTGGCAATGTTTGTACTTGAAAATGTGAATAAACTTCTATAAGAATGGAAAACACATTAAATAAGCTTATCTATACCATTTAAAAGAAGGGTCTCCAAATTCTAAAAAAAAAAAAAACATGAGAAATGCCTGTATAGTTGTGTCTTGGGAATATGCCTGCAACCCTTGGACCCAGTGCCAAATATTTGTGCTATAGAGCCTCAGGGTTCCAAGCAGAGTACACATAATAAATGGGACATATCCCACAGCTGGAGGCCGTGTTGCAAGAAAAATTCACAGGTAGAAAAGTGGATCAAACTTTCTTAAATACTGACAAAACGGTAATGATGCTCTATGGAACAGCACCTAGACTACATAAATTGCAAAACCCCCATCTATATGTGGGGACAAAAACGGCACGTTGACCAGTCACGTCTCAAATATCTAGGTCTGTGGTTAGACCCAAATCTTTTGGCCCCCCATATCGAAAAACTCATCTAAACTTTACCCCAAACCTAGGAGCCCTTAACAGAAAAATCCTGCCTGAGCCCATGGCAAGAAAGCATATTGTACAGCAAATTCTTATGCCGGCTATTGAATATGGAGATGTAGTGTATGCAGCCACACCTTCAGAAACTTACATTGTATAACTCATTCTGCTGCTTTGCGCTACAATGTAACATGTCACAATGGTGGGTCATGTAAAGAGCTAAACTGTCTGTCGCTGGAGTCTAAAAGTACCCTTCACCTTTCCAACCTGGTGTTTAAGAGCTTTTCTGGGAAGCTGCCACCCTACCTGAATAGACTGCTTCCTCCAGCATCTCCCTCATCCTATAACCTCTGATCCAGGACCAGCACCTTACTTGCAATACCACAATATAAGAAGTGTCTCGAACCTCATTTTCCTACAGAGCACCGCAGTTATGGAATAACCTCCCAGACGCCATCAAATCTTCCCCCAGTCTTAAGTCACTCAAGAGCTCCTTACTAACATACCTCAATACAGAATGCATCTGTAAACATGTAACATCGTGAATATATTTCCTGCATATTTATTCTGTTAATCTGTATATATTTATGGGTTTTTTAATATCTTGCATTGTATTACTTTGAGATTTCTTTCAAGAACATTAAAATGTTGTTACAGAAATACAATGTATCCTTCCTGGTAAAATACTATAAATAAATATCCCAAGTCTTCTGAACTAGTTTCTTGCAATATTTTTTTACAGTTGATAGTACCTCACATAACTGAAACCCAGTGTGTTTAGGTCGGCCTGGTCCTCAGAGCTGCTTCTGGCAAGGATACCTGAAAAAAAAATAAAAAATTTTTTTTTAGGATTTTCTGGAGTGCAAGCAAGCGATACAATACCAGATGAAAAGAGCTTTGATAGTGTTTGCATTGTGCGCAGTTTTGAATCCCTTTCCTAAATATTTATGCAAAAAAGTCAAATGATCTTAGACAGAATTGAGGTATATACAAACTAGAGCCACCTTTTGCCAATAATTGTGCAAGTGTTGCCAACAGCATCTGCCCAATTTTGCTTTAAGAGAATTTTACCCATCACATGCTTCCGAATCCAGAAATCCCTGCAGCTTAGCTACGCAGTTTGTGTGGCTAGGCAAAAGGCATTGTGTATGAAACCCAAATCTACCTTCCCTCCCCCAATCTGTGTTGGAACTTGTTACAGCCTGCCCATCGGATGTATGACTTCCTGTTTCCTAAAGCTTAACCTCGCCAAAACTGAACTTAATCTTGCCTCCCTTTAAAACCTCCATTCTTGCACCCATTTCCTGCCGATGAATGGTGCCACCATTACTGCGACATCTTGGCCTGAATTCTCCAGTCACTAAGCAATTCTTGCCACTTCCAAAAAGTTTACATGCATCCGCCCCTTAAATCAGGACTCTACTAAAATACTCATCCAAGTCCTTATCTCCCACCTTGTCTACTGTAACCTTCTCTGGCCTTAAATCCGATTCTCCCTCTAGTCTCATGAAGGCCTGTGCCAGACTTACACCTCATCCCTTTGACAATCTCTGCACTGGCTCCTTTATAAAAGCAACTTGAAATACTGATGCTCGCACAAAGCTCTCCATAACTGCGCCCCTGCCTGCATGCCACTTATTAGCAGGTACATCCCATCTGATCACTTCGCTTGGCCAATGATCTGACACTATCAGTTCCTTGTACTCGCATCCCCAACGCCAAGACTTCTCCCAAGCTGCCCCCTTTCTAGGGAACTCTTTTAGAAGTCTAAAATACACAAGAGAAGCCCATTGGCCCACTCCATAATCCCCATTGTTCATGTCTTGCTCCATCTTCTTACATGCACCCTCACCTAGTATGTAGGTATCACTCCCATCGTACAGCACTAGGGAACTTGGGAGTTTTATAAAATGCTTGTAACTAACATCTGGAACTTGCTCATGACTTGACATCAGCACTCAGTGATGGCGAGCATTCTCATTGCACTAGTGACACCTGGGAAATTAAAAATGCCAGTTGCCGGTGGGTGAGGCGGAGGATGCTACAAATCCTGGCGACTTTAAAAACAAAGTGTTCAGGATGGATAGAGTGTTCCAATAACATAGGTGACTGACAACTTGTCTCCTCTTACCTGCGTGTACAGCTGGATGAAGTGTTTTTACACGTCCTCCCAACATCTCAGGAAATCCAGTGAGCTCAGACACATCCCTACAAAGTTATGGACAGTACAGTTCAGATACTGAACACTAAAGACATTCAGCCATGGTGTTTAAAAAGCTGCAAACATAAGAAATTGTCAGTCGCTGGAATTTACAAACAGGATGTTCATTACCAGACAGGAGATCAAATATGATCTATTAGATCATCTCCGCGTTCATTAGTTTGATATCCAGGCTTTCCTTATGGAATAAGTGCAGCCATTATTAAACAAGCAAAATCACATGGATCATTAGAGGGTTTACCAAGATTCTTAAGTGTTAAACTAGGGTTCCCTAAAATTTGAGCGGGTCATTAAAATAAGGAGAGCATGGATGTTTAAAGAGGTTAACCAACATGAGGAGTTCCCTTTTGCCGCTCGATACATGATAAATTATTTTCTGTACCTGACTGTAAATCCTGCGTCACGGAGGCATTTTGCAGTTCCACCAGAGGCCACTAGGGACAGGCCAAGGGCGCTCAGACGCTGAGCAAACTCAACAAGTCCAGATTTATCAGACACACTGAAAAGAGCTGCAACACAGAAGTTACAAAAACATGAGCCTAGAGGCCTGCAAGAAAAAAAAAAGGCAGTGTGTACTGAATAGTTACACTGACAATAGATTATACGAGACTCCTTGAACCCTAAAATGCCCTCTTCCATCAACCACCCATAGCCGTGTCTGAGGTTCATAAAGCGACTATGGCAGCCAGTGTATTCCTGTAAAGGAATAGACTCGCAGGGTGTAGAGATAATTGTGGGAAGCAATTTATTAAACATTGAAAGAAAAAAAAGGCTCTTGCCACTGTTGGTGACGGGTGGGTGTAACCCCAATTTAACAGCTTTTAATAACATTTATGGCCTTTATTTTATGTATGCTCTCGCCTCCGCTGAGACGTGTATATGGCAGGTTTGGCCTAGGTAAGCACTGCGACTGTCTGCCTACCGCAATACAGCTTTGAAAGCATTAGTTTACTGCATTTCTGATTAAAAGGCCAAGATTTTATTCTTTGGCCATCGCCACTAGCTTTTGCAATTCCTGTAAGGGACACAGCCAAATACAAAAGAATCCAGATGATAATTGTACTCTAAAGCCAGGTGGTCAAACTCTGCCGCCCCCCCCCATGTTTCTGAACTTCAACTCCCATGTTTCCCTGGCCATGGATTTAATTTGAAGAATTCTGGGAATTGTAGTCAAACATCTGGATGGCTGAGAGTGTGACAGGCCTGATTAAAAAAAAAAAAACCAGGTCTGAGGTAGGGCTGTGCAATTAATTGCAATCGAATCGCGATTTCCGACCCTGCAATTTCTAAATCGCATAAGGCTGCAATTTTCGGCTCCGTTAACTTCCAGCGGCGGCATGGTGCTTTGGGCGCTCGCAGGGGGAACCACGCGACGAGCTGCGTTCTCGCGGCTCGTCACATGGTTCCCCCAGGCGAGCGCCCAAGCTCCATGCCGCTGGAAGTTAACAGGGAGCCGAACACGTGGCGCACAGAGGTGAGCTTGGGCAATATATCCATGTGCTGGGGGCAGTATATCCATGTGCTGGGGGCAGTATATCCATGTGCTGGGGGCAGTATATCCATGTGCTGGGGCAGTATATCCATGTGCTGGGGGCAGTATATCCATGTGCTGGGGCAGTATATCCATGTGCTGGGGGCAGTATATCCATGTGCTGGGGGCAGTATATCCATGTGCTGGGGGCAGTATATCCATGTGCTGGGGGCAGTATATCCATGTGCTGGGGGCAGTATATCCATGTGCTGGGGGCAGTATATCCATGTGCTGGGGGCAGTATATCCATGTGCTGAATACATTTAGAATATATGTAGCATGTTTGAAAAAGCAAAAACAATTGCCTAAATCGCAAAATTCATTCAAGAAATCGCAATATGATTATTTTGTCAATATTGCACAGCCCTAGTCTGAGGTCTCCCTCCGCCCCTCTTCCCTCCAGCAGACACTGTCATTGTCCGAGCCCTCAGCCAAAACAGGAGGCTGAGTTAATATACGGCACTGTATCGCTGCCCTAACCCCACAAAGGCCGCCCAGTATGAGCCTGGAGTGTTGCGTAGTACCACATGTTAAGGTCTGCATCAAGTTCTCTGCTCTTGACGTAAAGTCCCTGCATCCGATTGGATGTTGAGCAGTGAATTTGCAGGTTTTTCAATGTATAAAATGTAAAAAAGAAAGTTTGCCTGCCCAAATATAGGATGGCTAAACACAGATATATGCGGGCCATTTAAAGTAGTGTTATCCTGGGTGTTCGTGATAGCTCTGTTATCTGGTTTGAAAAACAATAAAATGGTTGTGAAGCTATTCATATGCCCCAATAAAGACACAGCCGCTCTCCATCTGACTATTGTTATGTCTTATTCATGTTCCGCAGTTTCCTTTCCAGAACACGTGGAAGAGTAAAACAATTTACTGATCTACAGACGATCAGGTTTTGTGAATAAAGGGTTAAAGAAAAAACAAAATTACACCAAAAGGCAGATTGAGAGTCAATTAGCCATAGAAATCCCTGGAGCATCTCATGATGTTTGGAGCATCACACGTTCAATCAAATCTTCCTCAGTATCCCATGTGACCCCCAGCATGATCAGAGGTCACGTGATGACATGGCTGGATCCTGTGCGAGGCGCTGATTGAATGCAATGGGAAATTCCTGAATGCTGCCAGGATTAGGATTTAGTACCAGTTACCTGAAAGAGCAAAGACTGGAGGAAATTTCCATACACAATAGAAAACCTACACCAGGGGGGTAAGCAGCCCTGGCCCTCCAGCTTTTGGAACTACATTTCCCATGCACCACTGTCAACCGAATGACTAACTGGGCATCATGGGAGATGTAGTTGAAAAACATCTGGAAAGACAAGGTTGCGGACTCCAGAGCTACACTATAGGGGACAAGGAGGCGGCGGCGGCGGCGGCAGCAGCATGCCAGGTCTGAGCACCACAAGATAGCAAGTGGCAATCATCAGCGGAGAGTCTGAGCAGAAAGGGTGCAGTCGCCCCCCTCCCCCACCGGGATATCGCAAAACCGTATATGGCTGCCCGCGCGCCGCAGGATCGGGCAGAAAGCTGCACGTGGAGGCGGAACGTGCATGAGATGCAGCCCTCTTACCGATCTCCGCCATGGCTGGTCGCTTCAGACAGTCGCGCACACGTGTGATACAGCAGGCAGGGCTTCAGAAAGCAACTGGTGACGTCAGGTGGCTATAAGGGGGCGGATAAATATGACGACACGACGGGGACCAATGGACAGCGGTGCTGCATGGAACTGGCAGGCCGGTAGGCGGGGCTTTGTGTCACTGCTTGAGGAAGGCTGTGCAGTGAGTGAGCTGTGCTGTGCAGGACAGGGAGTCAATCACTGCACTGAGAATCAATGAATGACACTGTAATCCCAAAACACTGACACGCCGGATATACTGTCATACAATCAGCCGCCTGCTCTGAGGGAAATCCCCATTGCAGTTACACGCTCAGCTCCACATGCATTTTCTATTAAGTCCAGGGGCTGACTGGCAACCTTTGGCCTAGTGGGCAACTACAAGCCAGAGGCCCATTGGGCAGCACTTAAAGTGTGTCGGCTGCTCATCTCTGCTTTTAATTATGGGCGATGCACTCATTTTCACTTCACTTTTTTCAGTTTATTCGGGGGGGTGCAATTAATTTAGATCTTTTTGATCAGATTTTTTTCAAGAGGTGTAAAATAAAGTAATTTTTTTTCCCACTATGGGGCAAATAAATGATATTGGCTTCGAGTTTTTCCCCCCAGCCGAGGAGGCAAACTAATTCAGATTTTTTATTTTAGGGGGGTTGGCAAATAAATCTTTTATGCTCTGTTTTCTTTCTTCATGGGGAAAATGAAGTTTTTTGTTGTTTATTCACAGGATGGAATGCAGATTGTTTCACGGGGGGGGGGGACATATAAAGTATATCTGTTTTTTGTTTTACAGACATACTTGCACCGGGAAGGGAGATAAACTATTTGGGGGGTGGCAAATAAACCATTTTTTTCTGAGGGGAAGGGGTGAGTGGGCAGCTGAACCGGGGGTGATCTTACCAGGTGGCCAACTCTGTATTCAATCTATTCCAGGTTGCGGATTTTCTATACATACGATGTAAAAAGCTCACAAGCGAACAGGAGGAAATAATTGCGAATGTGACAAATAGGAGGCAGAGGGCACTGGATATGATGAAACGACTGAAACAACTGATGATAGAAATATCAAAGGGAACACTACATTTGTCACCATTTATAATAAAAGAAAAATATCAAGTGAGCTGTGAAAGGGTATATTACACATGGGTACCACCTACAATAACGGGAATATATTATTTGGCTAAATTGATCCCAATCCAGAGGATGAGGGGAGAAGACACTAATACAGACACAGCACTCCACCCTAGGTACCCACTGGTGTTTAAAAGACAGAAAAAAAAGTTCAAAAAAGCGGATCGAATATGGGCGTGGCTGCCGGCATGGACTGGATGAAGAAAAAAATTGACAGTAAGAATGAACAGTTATGCCAGTTTAATGGATGAGATTTTAAATAAAACTAGTTTGGATATCCAGCTGCTGAATCTGGAAGTACGAGAAATACGAAAGGTACAAATGATACTTGATATGGCACTGGAACAGATCAGTGCGGCCCTGAATGGATTGTGTGAAATGACAATGCATTATGAATGTTGCACCTTCATCAGGAACACTACACATGACGTCCCTGACTATTACCAGGTAATCCAAGATCACCAGGAGAAGGTAGCACAGTTACAGAACACAGCAAGGATGATCGCTGCTGAAGGCTGGAATCCACTCCGTGGGTTCGGAGCAATCGGAGAGTTGTTCGGATCCATTCTGAGATTTATCTCACAGATTGGATCCATGATTCTGATGGTGATGGTAATCTTGGTCGTAGGGACACTAACGTACCGCATAGGGCTATGTCTATGGCCACTATGCAAGAGAGCACTGACACCCACACAGACACAAAAGATACCACTGATTATCCCACAAGACATGTTCCCAACAAAAATAGATCCCCTAAAGTATGAGGAACTCAAGAATAACACTAGTGGGGTGTGATGGCTACAAGCATCAGGAAAAGAACCTGAGGCTTGAGCCAAGGGGGGAATGAAGTGGAATCAGGCTGGAAGATGGTCTCCATTATGAGCCAGGCAGCCATCTTGTTCAGAATATTGGTTCACTTGAAAATAACTAGGTAGATTTCAGTAGAAACTAGAATGAAGTTTACATAGAATTTTAGGAATGTGTTAGATTAGCAGAAAAGCAATTAAAATTGAGAAAGATCCGGGCCGCTCTTGGCACGGAGGGACAGGATGACAAATGGATACACCAAGGTCACAGAGGCCTGCAGCGAGACAAAGAAGAACGTAGAAAACAGACCAGGTCTTATCTTCAACAAATAAGCAGGCTCTAGGGAGGTGGGCACAGGCCGGATTGAGCGTAGCAGCAAATCACTTTCTGTCAAACTAACATGAAGTTTGCCAATTTACGGTCAATGTATGGAATGTCTTTGTAATCGACCAAGGGAGGTACTAACCCACGTGGGGTGGGATAGTGTCACCGGGAGGTGGGCTAATTGGGATGTACCTAATTATGTATTTGGGGTATAAGATTTGATGTCACGGTGAGTTCGAGGCTCACTCTTTGCGATTTAATCCTGTGTGAGCATTGTGTGACGACACAAATAGAGTTTGCCTTTCCTGAAGAGACTCGTGTTCAGACAATCCTTGCTCGTTTCCGTTCCGGCTTCGTCCCGAGTGAACCTAGCAGATTCCGGTTACACTATCTGACCGCACTCAAGAACCACAGGGGGGTCCAGGGCATAAGGCGGCAGACTTCAAGTGGTGCGGCGCACCCTCTGACTTCACCAGTTGTTCAAATGTCTGTACAGACTCTGACCCAACCACCTCAACAGGCAGAGAATTCCACAGCTTTTTTGTTCTCACTGTGAAAAAAACCCTTCCTATGCTTTAGGCTGAATTGCCTTGTGTCCTGTGTAAATGGCTGACCTCGTGTCCTGTGTATAGTCCTGTTAATGAATAGGTTTACAGTCAATGGTTTATAATGGCCCTGTATATATATATATAAAGTTATTGGATCCCCTCTAAGGCGCCGATTGTTTAAACTAAACAGGTTGAAGATAGACATTCCCCATAACTTAAATCTTCCATTCCCCTTATTAATTTAATTGGCCGTCTCTGCACTTTTTCTAGCACCATAATACTTTTTTTAAAAAAACAATTGCTTAAAATGACAAATGATATTCAAGGTGTGGTGTTACCATTGAGATAGAAAAAGGCAAAATTATGTTTTCATGCCGAGAGTGAACTCCCCTTTTAATGCATGCCAATACCTTGCTGCCCTTGGTGCCTGTGGTTTGACATTGGGCATTGTTTCTTAGTGTGAAGTCCATGACTATTCCCAAATCCTTCTCCTGCCTTGATTTCAGCACCATCCTATACTATAATAGAGTAAGGCTTGGCGTGTCCGTCGCCAAGCCTTACTCTGCGCATGCGCGCGCAACCAGCGGCGGTTGGCTGCGCGCGCATGCAACCGCCGCGGCACGAGCCGGCTGTGCGCTCGCCACGGCGGTTACAAGATGCACACAGCAGCCTGGTAGAGGCTGCGCTCGCAGCCTCTACCCGGCTGCCGCGCGCATCCAACCCCTAAGCGGCGAAGGGAAAGTTCCCTCGCTTCCGCTCTTTGAAGGACCTAAGCCGCGGTCACGTGGGAGTCCACGTGACCGCGGCTTGGGTCCTTCAACGAGCGGAAGCGGGGAAACTTTCACTTCGCCGCTCGAGAAGGTAAGTATGCCGGAGCTCATGGGGCGGCTGTCCGAATGCCGATAGAGCATTCGAACAGCCGCCCCATGTCTGGTCTGGGGTCTGAGCTGGGGAGCAATATCCACGTGCTGGGGCAATATCCACGTGCTGGGGCAGTATCCACGTGCAGGGGCAGTATCCACGTGCTGGGGCAATATCCACGAGCTGGGGCAGTATCCACGCGCTGGGGCAGTATCCACGAGCTGGGGCAGTATCCACGTGCTGGGGCAATATCCACGAGCTGGGGCAGTATCCACGTGCTGGGGCAATATCCATGCGCTGGGGCAGTATATCCACGAGCTGGGGCAGTATATCCACGAGCTGGGGCAGTATAGCCACGAGCTGGGGCAGTATATCCATGTGCTGGGGCAATATATCCACGTGCTGGGGCAGTATATCCACAAGCTGGGGCAGTATATCCACGAGCTGGGGCAGTATAGCCACGAGCTGGGGCAGTATATCCACGTGCTGGGGCAATATATCCACGTGCTGGGGCAATATCCACGAGCTGGGGCAGTATATCCACAATAGACTGCCCTCTGGGCAGGCTTTCCACCTTGTTATATTACATTTTGCTTGTGTGTTGTTCACTAGGGATGGGCTGCTGGTTCGATGTTCGATTCGAACATCGGCTGTTCGAAAATTCGCGAACTTTGAACTTTTCGGGTCGTTCCCGGAAAGTTCGATTTTTTTTTTTTCCAAAAAAATGCTTAAAAGATCCTAAAAAAATCTAATAATAAAGAAACTCTTTTTACTGCAGAATATAATAATAAACGGTTTATTAGATATTGAATTAAAACGGGAATATTTCCCACTCATTGTTGGTCAAACATTTCCCACTCGGTGATAAAACATTTCCCATGGCACCCTCCCTCCCAGGCCTGGTCCATAATTGCAGGTCTCCTTTACAGCTGTTTCCACTCCTCTCTCTAATTACCATTTCTCAGCCCAAGCTTCTGGTCCTTCCCATGCAATCGCCACTACATTCAATCTAGCATCAAGCCTCACCTTCCCTCTGCTCCCATTTGTCTCACTTACCCCTGTCCCTTAGATTGTAAGCTCAGGGGATGTCTGGCCGGGCACTTGGTTAAAGTGCTGTATTTCCTAGACTGGCTATCCTACGGGCAGGGTTGTCTTTTACTTATGTATCATGTATGTCTCATGTTTGTGCTCCCCATTGTACAGCGCTGCGGAAAAAGCTGGCGCTTTATAAATAAAGGTTAATAATAATTTAAACATGAGCAAAAGTGGTAAAAATTAGCGCAGCGCACAGCGTTGAAATGGCTCATTACTCAGCAGTGAAAGGGTTAAATTTTTTTTTTTTTTTAACTTTTTTTTCATTGCTACCCCAGGGCAGTATCCGGACCCCCCATACACCTTTTATGGCCAATATGTTGCATAATTTTCGAACGTTCGAGCCCCATTGACTTGCATGGTGTTTGCAATGTGTTCGAGTTCACTGTCAAGTTTTTTCGAGTTCGAATGCGAACCGAAAACAGGGGTGTTCTGTCCATCACTATTGTTCACCCTCAAGTGCATAACCTTGCATTTATCTACATTGGATTTCATCTGCCATTTAAGGGCCCAGTCCCCTATTCTATCTACATCCCTCTGCAACAAAGTAACATCCTGCTCACATTGTATTACTTTTCTTCTGCAAACACTGACACATGACTTTTGATACCTAATTTCAAGATCTTTTATATATAATTTGAATAGAAGTGGTCCTATAACAGACCCCTGAGGGACACTACATCTTTTATCCAGTTTTCTATCCAAGAATTTTCATCTAGACCAAGTTTTCTTAATTTGAATAGTAATCTCTTGTGTTGAACTATATCGAAGGCTTTGGCAAAATCCAAGTAAATCACATCCACTGCGACCCCCCTGATCTATACTGAAATTTACTTCTTCATACTCATTTTTGAGTCAACCAATCACATTTTATTAGTATGTTTTGATCAGTGATTTGCAAGTCTCTTGTTATAGGTTCCTCTTTGATATATACTGAAGAAAAATAAACATTGAAACTTTCTGCCTTTTCTTGATCTTCAGTAACTAACAGCCCTGTCCCTGATTTTACGAACCTACACTTTCACTCTTCAGTGTTTTAGAATTTATGTACCTAACCTCCCTGGTGGTATTCCCGAGTGTGACTCGGGGTTAAATTTCACTACCGCGAACGGTAACCCTGAGCCACACTCGGGCTGGATGTATACTCACCTCCTCCTACGCTCCCTGGCTGTCCCCCGCAGTGTGATCACAACGAGTTGCTTCCTGGTAAGGCTCCCTGCGAGTCACACGATGCAGGGGGGCGGGACCAGGCACCAAACGTAAAATTTTTTATAATACACTGTATTCCAATGTTTATGAACGGCCATTAGGTGGCACTACAGGATAAGAAACAGACCATACATAATTTGACCCTTGTTTTCAGACAGATTTCAGTGTTTTTTATTTTATTGAATATCATAATTATTTTTGGGATAATAAATTATTATGTCGTGTTTCAAACTTTATCGGACTCAGTGTATTTACTATTTATTTTATTTATTTATTTATAAAGGATTTTACCAGTAAGGACTCTTGCTTGCACGGATTTCAGTGCATGATTCCTAATTATTACAGGCTAACTATGTACAAAAACACATTTCCTTTAAAAAAAAATTGAGACGCTTTTAGACACAAAATTTTGAAAAAATTAGACCGCCAGGGAGGTTAAAGAAGCTTTTAGAGTTGGTCTTGCTCTCTTTGGCTCTCACTTTTTCATTTTCTAGCTTAGACCATCTAATTGTTTTTTAACATATTTACACATACACAACTTTATAGGAAGCCTCAGATTGATACAGCTTTAAATGCCTTTTTATTTTTCATTTCCAGGATTACCTTCCTACCGAGTCACGCTGATTTCAGTTTCCTTTATATTTATTACCCAGTGGAATATATTGAAATTTTTACTATTTATAGTGTTAGTTTGAAGATATTCTTCTTATCCTCTGTGTTTTTCCCATGAAACAGCTTCTGCCATGATATAACTTTGTTTTGTGTCAATAAAGGTATAACATTTTATTGCAATATGTGTGCATTTCTTTATTTTTTGTTTAGATATTGTTGAGTTGATTAAGGGAATCATTAGTGTAGATATTTCACCCTTAAGTATAGGATCGGTATCAGTGTGCAGTACAATGGTTCTTTCCAAGCCAAGGTTTTAAAGCTAAATGGCCCCTATAGAGCCAAAATGTATTTAATTAGGAATGCTATTGAGTAAAATTCCATGTTAAATTTACTTTTCAGTCAATTAGAGAACTCCGTCTATGGAGCTTCTCTCTTTGGCTTATGTAGAGTGGCCATATGTAGCAGAAATAACTAATCATAGAAGACTCTTCTCTGATTGGTCAATTGTGTACACAATGCCACCAATAAGAGACTGTATTCAATAGGTGCCGGCTGGGTGGAGTAGAGGTGACATCACTGCTCTGCGTGGAGAGAGCCTGTGGAGTCATGGGTTCGATCCCGACGAGCACCTCTCCAGTAAGTGTCCTTGGGCAAGACACCCAACGGTAAATATTCGCCACCCAGGACATACTTGAAAACAAGAGGAATCTCAATGTATACTTCCCGATAAAATCCTTTCTCAAAAAAAACTTAAGACTAAGAAAAAAACACACTTCATAGTGCAAATATACAATAAAAGTCGAAGAGAATACTACATAATTGGCGCACTCACGAGAATGAGCCCTCAGTATGAGCTATGGCTCAATATTGGTGTGAAAGACAAGAGGTTGATGTCAGACCTCACTTAGATGCTCCTGCGGGTCCTCCGGCATTCTCTTCTTTACCTCCGGAGCATTCCGCTGAGAGGGTGCCCCAGGTCTGTGAAGTGCACGCAAGCTACCAGCCGCCAATGTATTATATGCGACCGGCGGCCCGTTGTGCGTGTGATGTCATAACATTCGCCGATGCGCACCTGTGCGTATGAAAATACAAATGAATAATCATCTCGCAGTCACACCATCAAACCCAATCCTGAAGTGGAATCAGGCTGGAAGATGGTTGCCATTATGAGCCAGGCAGCCATCTTGTTCAGAATATTGGTTCACTTGAAAATAACTAGGTATATTTAGAATGAAGCTTACATAGAATCTTAGGAATGTGTTGTATTAACAGAGAAGCAATTAAAATAAGGGAAGATCCAGGCTGCTCTTGGCAGAGAGAGACAGGATGACGAATGGATACATGAAGGTCACAAAGGCCTACAGAGAGACAAAGAGAGCGTAGAAACCAGACCATGTCTTATCTGGAATAAACAAGCACAGCCAAAAGGGAGGTGGGCACGGCCCGGATTGAGTGCGGCAGCAAATCACAAACTGTCAGACTAACATGAAGTTTGCCAATTTACGGTCGATGTATGGAATGCCTTTGTATTAACAATGGGAGGTATTAACCCACGTGGGGTGGAATAAAGTGTCACCGGGAGGTGGGCTAATTGGGATGTACCTAATTATGTATTCGGGGTATAAAACCCCTTGTCGGGGTGAGAACGGGGCTCACTCTTTGCGATTTAATCCTGTGTGAGCATTGTGTGACTAATAAAGTTTGCCTTTCCTGAAAAGACTCGTGTTCAGACAATCCTTGTTTGTGTCCGGTCCGGCTCCGTCTCGAGTGAACCTAGCAGATCCCGGTTACAATCCCACATGTTTTACAATGTTTCTAAGAGATTTTATAGGAATGTCTGCATTGACTGAGAAATACGCAGTTCTCTCTCTCCATTGCAAGACATCCGAGCGGAGTTTGAGATCTTTCCCATGGGTCAGTAACAGCGGTCATATAGTACAAATGAGGCATCTATTTTACAGATGAAACAAAAGACATTGTTGCACAGAAAAAAAATACACTATTACAACTGCATGGAAACAAATATTTAAAGGGCCACAACCACCAAAAAATGTAATGATTTATTTTATTTTGTGTTGCCGATATCTTACATTTACTTTGTTTTTTCTCTTATATGTTTATTTAAATATAATATTTTACTCTATACGTGTCACTGGGTGCATCCATTGTGTGATCTTTTCTGTTGTAAACTGCCCCCCCAGTAACCTTCCATCAATTGTTTCTTTTTGTGCTTCTTTGGCCATAGAATGGAGTCTATGGGGGTTATTCAGAGAGCACCTGCACTTCAGGGAAACAAATTTACCCACCCTGCAGTGAATTTAGCATTCACTGCAGGGTCCCCGGAGTGCAGGGAACGGACTCGGGAATTCGCAGCAAAAACGCAAAAAATCTGCCGAAAAAAATGCATCTGATATGATTCAAAATATCGGATCACTCAAACCGCTGCAAAAACACAACGAACACGTCTGGAAAAAGCCAACGAGCCGCCGAATACAGCGCAGACCAGCTGTTGGAAAAAGCCGACAAGCTGACGAACGGGAAGAAAAGAAAAAAAAGTTTGAAAGTGTCAAGATTGAAACGCTGTTTGCAAAAAAAACCTACTCAACGAAAATGTCTGGAATTTACATATAAAGTCCTATGAAGAACATTAAAAAGGTCAGAAAAAAGAAAATACGCTATTAAAAAAAATCCTGATAAATGTCTAAAAGATCCTAAATAATCAATAAATAAAGAAACTTTTTACTGCAGATTAAAAGAATAAACGTTTTATTAGGTATCAGGCCTGGTTTACACCTCAGCGTTTTTTTTATAATAAAAAGTTTTTATTATCATTTCGAAACAGTCAAGTACATAAAATGCCATGTCTAACAGTAATACAGTACAAACTATAACACGTGGAGAGGCCCCGAGGTGAAACCGTACATAGCGGAGATATACAATCGGCTGGGCCGCGAGCATAGCAGCAACGTGAATGTGTGCCGTATCAGCAGTCATTGTGACGTACCAAAGCTCGGCGTTTTAAAGCGCGTTCATATGCGCTGTAAAATGCTCAAACACTGAATTCCCATGATTTCCTATGGGCATGGTTCACACCTGGGCATTTTACAGCCCGTAGGAACGCGCTGTAAAACGCCCTACGCCCAAAGAAGTACAGGAGCTTCTTTGGGGCGTATTACAGCGCGTTTGCGGCCATAGACTTGAAAAACCGTGCGTACGACTTGCGTTTCTAATTGTCAAAACGCTCATAAAACACCTGACAAAAAACGTGCGTAAAACGCACATATGGGATACGCTCAGGTGTGAACCCAACCTTAGATTAAAACGGGAATAATTTTAACATTAACGCCTATGGGGTTCGCCTGAATAAACCTGCCGAATGAAACCACCGAACAGCAGGGCAATTTGGCAACTTTTCACTGTTGTTCAATGTTTCCTGAATAGATTAACCATTGTTTCTCTATGGGGGATATAACTGCCCTCGAACAGGCACTGTACTTGCTGGCAGTTCGTCAAAAGTTGGCGAACTGCCTGCTCTCTGAATAGCCGAATGACCCCGAAATTTCACCGTACGGGGAAATTGCCTGTTTGGTTCAATTTCGGGGCCAGATCATCTCTCTCTGAATAACCCCTTATGCGTCTGGCAGCCAACTCACATCATTGCATTGTGTGGGATTTATTCAAAGGACATCACCAGTGAGTAGATTAGAAGTCTTTTAAGTTCCCTCTCTTATCTCATTCAGCTGCCTTCTCTTATCTTGAGTAGCCTACATAACGCAATTGACCTCCTGCAGCCTTACCTAAACACTCTCAATTAAACTCCACTGACTGTTAAATACTGTAGAAGCAATGCAACAGCTGTAAAGTAAAAACTTTTCACAGATTTTGGTAAATGTTGAATCATGGGAAAAATGCACAAAATCGATAAAGGAGATAAAAAAAACCTAAATTTATGTTTCCTTTTTCCATACAATTACTACAAACAATGAAAAAAAATTGTGTTACTGGGAGCGTCCCTTTTAATTCCTACTGAAAATCATGACTGATCGAGAAACACTACAACCTCACAAGATCTGAAACTGATGGATAATAGTGAGAAGGCGGCAATTCAAAAAAGGATTTTAGTCACAATCAAGTTTGAGAGATTCTCGGTGAAACAGAAAATGCCCCCATCCAGCACCTCATTACTGCAATTAGTGACGAGATCAATCTTTCATATTGTGACACATTACAAATAGTTTTTGGATAAAACAGCCATCGTGTTCTCCAGCCAAAGAGGAAAAGGACCGTCCAAGCTGTGATCAGTGTCGGTTCCAAAAGCCAACATCAGTCATGGTATGGTGGGGTGTCAGTGCCCATCGCATGGGTAACTTGCATGTCTGTGAGGGCACCATTGATGCAGAAAGATATGTCCACATTTTGCAGCAACATATGCTGCCATTCAGATGTCGTCTTTTCCAGGGACGTTTCAGCATCTTCCAGCTTGACAACAACCAAACCACATTCTGCCGGATTACAAGTGCATGGTTGCGTAAGCAGAGAGTGCGGGAGCTGGTATGGCCGGCCTGCAATCCTGACCTGTCTCTGATTGAGAATGTGTGGCACATTATGAAGTAGAAAATAAGGCAACGAAGGCCCCGTACAGTTGCGCAACTGAAGACACACATAAAGGATGAATGGGGAATAATTATACTTGCTTTACTTAACCTGGTGTCTTCAGTGCCCAGATGCTTAACCCCTTCACTGCCGAGCCATTTCACCCCTGTATGCTGAGCTCATTTTTAAATAAATTTAAAAATATATATATATTTTTTTAAATTGTTGGTGAGTTGTTTTTTTATAAAAAAAAATATTTTCATATTTGGCATCATTAGAAAGGCCAGACTCAGACCTGTCCATTGACTCCTAACTTGACATTGTTGGGTGTAAAGTATGGAAAAACAGGGGTCCAAAGGACCCCCACTGTCCTCGTAGAGAAGATAGAGAAGAGTTTGTATAGATGAACCAATGCTGTCAGGGATCAGACAACCCAGGAGGGCGAGGGTAAGATCCCAGGGTTGCAGTGACACACTGGAGGCACAGATGTGGTAAAAAGGTGGTTTATTTGGCAACCCGGTACAAGATGAGGGGCAAGCCTGTCGTAGGACCAGTTATGGATCTAGAGAAACAAATAGGACAGGAAAGGGGCTCACTACAGATACACACAAACTCTGGACAGAAACAAAGGAGCAAGACAGGAATAGGGATGACCACAGATACAGGGGGAAGTCACAGATGAGGGTCACGGCAGACAAATAAGGATCTCCAAACAATGTATCCAATAGGGGGGATTCCAAAAGAGTAGTCAAGGGCAAGCCAAGGGTGGAGGGCAGGCAGAGAGTGGCAAATCGGGTAATCCAAGCAAATGGTCTGGTACACAATAAGCAGAGATCTGGCTACTTGCTAAGAGGATACAAACTGAATTCTAAGTAATACTGAAGCACAGGCTCATGAGTGCTCCACCCTTCATTAGGGAAGTACTGGGCCAGGTGATTGGGTGCACCTGAGTCTGCTGCAGAGCTGAAGGAGAAGCCAGTTAGACAGTGCTTGAAAGGTGTTGCCTGGGTGGATTCAAGGCTGGCCTTCACCAGATCAACCTTTCTCGCGCCGGTGGTGGCGAAGGCTGTGAAAAAGGCGTTAGAACGCTTTGCTTTATCACCTCCACATTTGGTCCCGCTGTGGGAAATGTGAAAGCGAGTTAATGCAGTGGTATTGTTTGCTTTATAAGTAATAGCACATAAAGCCACTGCCTCAAAAATGAAAAAAAAAAAATATTTTGCATTAACTTTTTCATTTTTGTTTTTTTTTCATTTTACACATTACGTGGTCATATTTGATATTTTTGGAAAGGCCAGACTCTGACCTTTCCAGTGACTCCTCACCTGACCCTGTGCGACGTAAATATCAGAGACGCAGGATTCCAAAGTTCCACTATCGATCCTCGCTGCAGTGCGGCGGTTTAGGTTTTCAATGAAATAATGCATAATAACGCATTGCCCTATTGCCTCCATGCTTGCTGGCATCATGGGAAATGAGATGGTGCATTAGTGCTGCATCAGTGTTCACTTTATACTTGAGAAGTGAACAATAGTGCTGCTTTATGGGAATTTTCTTTTTTTTAATTTTTATATATTTTTTTATATCAAAAAACAGTGAATTTCATCATATGGTGCGATATCGGGGCAGTTCGCCTATTCAGAGAGTTTTCAATTCGCCAAATACTGACGAATTCACAGCAAAATGTGGGACAGTTTGCCACAAATCATTGATCTTCGGTGGCAGCGAAATTGTCCCATGGAGAAGTAATGGTTAATATATTCAGAGAACGCCGACCTGCACTGAGGCCTTAGTGAAATGCTCTGATTTTCGGTGATTCAGTTCGACAGGTTGAAACAGGCGAATCCCATAGGATACAATCTAAAAAATGTATTATTGTTTATATTTTTTTTATTCAACCTTTTATTCTTTTCATTAAAATGTCTTATTTATTTATTTATTTCGTGGAACATTTTGCTGTATTTTTTTGTAATTTTTAGGTGAAATGTTTGAGTCTCAATTTTTTTAAAGGCATATTTTTCCTTAATCCTGAAACCATTTTTTCTTAGTTTTCTTATAGGACCTTTTTTATTATTTCCACACATTTTCTTGCATTTTTATCAGTTCAAACACTTATTAGAATAGCAGAGTTCTCTTCTTTTCCTGAAGTTCGATGGCAACATTTGGTGGTCAAATCGGTGATATTCGGCAATGTCTAGCAGACTTTTCAGCGGTGGTCTTCGTTGGCTCCACGTTCGGCACACTTTGGGGACGCTGCGGTGAATAGTGAATACACCGCAGGGTCAGTGAACTTGAAACGAACTTGAAACACTGAAATTTCGGTGCTCTCTGAATATCCCCTTAACTTTCATTTTAGTTTCCAAAGATAAAAATATTGATGTCAGGCAAGTGAATGGTGACATTATTACAGACATCCAGGACACTCACTCAATTTACAGATACTTTCAGAAAAATATACAAACTGCACTGCAGCTGCACTTACAATCAGCGGATACTCCCAAGGATAGATGGTATATATATACAGTTGTGTTCAAAATTATTCAACCCCCAATGCTGTAAAGGGTTTTAGGGAATTTAGTGTACATTTGTAATTGTATTCAGTATGAAATCCTACAAGGACTTTTTAAAGAACCATATGCAACTAAAATGACATCAATTGGTTTTGTAATACAGTAGTAAATGTTTCTTTTGTGAATTCTTCATTGACACAATTATTCAACCCCTTAAAGACTACCACTCTGAAGAACAGAGGTTCAAACATGGTGAAGTCAAGAGAATGGTCCAGGAAGACAAGAGAAGAGGTGATTACTCTTCACAGGAAGGGCAATGGCTATAAGAAGATTGCAAAGATGTTAAACATACCAAGAGAGACCATAGGAAGCATCATTCGCAAATTCAAGGCAAAGGGCACTGTTTAAACGCTACCTGGTCGTGGCAGAAATAAGATGCTGACTTTGACTGCTGTGCGCTACCTGAAGCGTAGAGTGGAGAAAAGTCCCCATGTGACTGCTGAGGAACTGAGAAAAGATTTGTCAGATGTGGGTACTGAAGTTTCAGCTCAGACAATACGGCGCACACTGCGTAATGAAGGCCTCCATGCCAGAACTCCCAGGCGCACCCCTTGCGGTCTCCAAAGAATAAGAAGAGTCGACTGCAGTATGCCAAAAGTCATGTGGACAAACCACAGAAGTTTTGGGATAGTGTTCTGTGGACTGATGAAACAAAATTAGAACTGTTTGGGCCCATGGATCAACGCTATGTTTGGAGGAGGAAGAACAAGGCCTATGAAGAAAAGAACACCTTGCCTACTGTGAAGCATGGCGGGGGGTCAATCATGCTTTGGGGCTGTTTTGCTTCTGCAGGTACAGGGAAGCTTCAGCGTGTGCAAGGTACCATGAATTCTCTTCAGTACCAGGAGATATTGGATGACAATGTGATGCAGTCTGTCACAAACCTGAGGCTTGGGAGATGTTGGACCTTTCAACAGGACAATGATCCCAAGCATACCTCCAAGTCCACTAGAGCATGGTAGCAGATTAAAGGCTGGAACATTTTGGAGTGGCCATCGCAGTCACCTGACTTAAATCCGATTGAGAACCTCTGGTGGGACTTAAAGAAAGCAGTTGCAGTGTGCAAGCCTAAGAATGTGACTGAACTGGAGGCTTTTGCCCATGACGAATGGGCGAAGATACCCGTAGATCGCTGCAAGACACTTGTGTCAAGCTATGCTTCACGTTTAAAAGCTGTTATAACTGTAAAAGGATGTTGTACTAAGTACTAAGATTGAATGTCACTTGGGGGTTGAATAAAACTGATAATGATGTGAGCCCAGAAAAGACATTTGTGGTTATTTCATTATAAATGTTATGTTATATTTGTCTGACCTACACGTGCCTCTTTGATTTAATTGTAAGCAAGATGACTGAATGATCAAAATCAATGTCAAACTGGCCAAAACACTCAATTTCAGTAGGGGTTGAATAATTTTGAACACAACTGTATATGTGTGTGTGTGTGTGTATGACGGTTAAAGTCTGAAATGGAGATAATCTTAAAATTACCTGGATAAAGCGGACATTACCCAAAACCGCCCGGTAAAGCAGCAAAAAAATGAAAAATCCAGCCTTTACCCGGATAATCTCAGGACTCACCAACCGCCCTTGGGTAAAATTGAATCGCAGTTTGGAAGAGCTGAAAAGTTCACACTTTACCCGGATGATCTGCAGACTATCCAACCCCGTTTGGTTAATAACGGATTTTGTTATCATTCAGATAACAGTTTGAATGGCAAAAGACCAAAAATAATGTATTAAGGATATAATGAATATACAGAGTGACAGGACAAGCTTCTAATATTAATTTTAAAGAGTAACATGATCTTTATTATGTGTCATATGTATAATATATCATTTATAACACACGATAACCATTAGGTTACCCTTTATATAATATCTTTATAAATTAATTTTGATACAATTAAACGCACAGAGTAACATGACGGTTATTTTGTGTTGTTTGTGACTGCTGATACAAATACCGTACACAGTAACATGACCTTTTTTTTGTGTCATATATGATTGTTAAACCAAAGAAAATCAAAGTACCCAGAGGTGTTTGGATACTTTGCAGTTTACCCGGATGAAGTCCCATGTTTCATTTCACATCGGACTTTTCCCAACGACGCTAGGGTAATGTCCGTTTTACCCGGGTAATCTTAAGATTATCCACATCTCAGACATTAACCGTAACATATATACATAAAACACACACATGTTCAAGTCATATTCACTCAGTTTGTCAAACGGCCAATAACAGTCACTTATTCTTCATGCCCAACTGCTTAAACATCCCTTAATTATCATCCAAAATGAAACATAACTCAAGAGTCCTCATTAAAAACGTTTCCTGCTTTCACCTTTAATCCAAAATCAAGACAATGATAAAGGCTCAGCGAAGCCGAAATGTTGACATTATAATGTGATTTTGAAATAAAGGTGAAACCAGGAAACTTGTAATGAAGAGCCCTGAGTGCCGGCTATTTTTTCATTTTAGAATATATACATATATATTTTATATCTTGCTATTCTTATATACAAATACATATATAAAAAGAAGAAAAATCTTCCACAACCCCTGCACTTGAACGAAAACAGTTATCATAATTTATTTAGTAAGCATCAATGTTTCAGTCCCAAAAGACTATCAGGGTTATCCAAGAGATCCGAATTGCTTGAGAAAGGTAACCGAACGCTGAAAATTGCCTGCACATACGGTGCCTGTTCGGTGCCTGTTCGAGGGCAGTGAAAAAGCACTGCTTCGTCTATTCAGAGAACACAAACCAGCAGTGAAAGGTTCCCGAAATGCCCTGCCATTCGGTGGTTTAATTCGGCAAGTTAATTCAGGAGAATCCCATAGGCTTCAATGTTAAAAATATTCCCGTTTTAATTCAATATCTAATAAACCGTTCATTATAAAATTCTGCAGTAAAGAGTCTCTTTATTTAAAGATTTCTTAGGATACTTTAAGCATTTTTCTGAAAATTTTATTTTGTTTTTAAAAGTCCGATTTTTTTTTGATTTTTTTTAAGTTTACTTATTTTTTCTGTAACAGCCCTTTTTATTATCATTCCCTGGACCTCATATGCAAATTTCAGACATTTTCACTCAGTAGTTTCTTTGCAAACAGCTTTTTACTTTCACATTCATACAAACTGTTTTGCTAATTTATTCACCTCCCTCTGTCTGCGGTGTCGGCTTTTTCCGGCGGCTTCGCTGCGTGTGATTGGCTCCTGCTCGGGTTTTCGGCGTGCATTCGGCAGGTTTTGCGGTTAGTTTTCGTCAGGTTTGCGGTAGCTTTTCCCTGCAATTCGGGGACCCTGTGGTGTTTGCTGAATACACCGCAGGGTCACCGAAATGGGATCGGCAACACAAACCAAATTGAAGAGAACGAAAAGTCACCGAACGTGCGGTGACTTTTCAAATCTCTTTGGATAACCCTGTAAATTTGAGACCTTGATAAAAATCCTTTGGTCCTGAAACGCTGATGCTTTTGTTGCTTTATGTTATCAGCTGAGTATCTTCACCAGCCTTTGAGAAAGTTTAGATGTATGGATCATGTGCTTTTAAATTTAAATATATAAAAAAATATTATTATATACTATTTTTATTATTATAACAATATGTAATTTAATATATAAATGCTTATTAAGGATGTTATATATGAGCCAGGGAGATGTTAATATTGGTGGACCATGAGACTAATGCTATGAAAAGGTAAAATATGTGCTGCTGGATCTGACATGTAATATATATATATCATATTTCAATAATTTGCTAAAGTTGCAAACATTATAACAAATTAAAAACTTGGGGCACTACTCCATTGTTGGCGCTAAAACGGGGACACTAACATGGTAAACCTGCGCATGGGGGGGCATGTGTTAAAGTTACTTAACCTAGCGTTAACCCTTACATACAGTATCTTAGCACTAACAGTAGCGTTAAGATTGTAATAGTGACCTTGGTTCTTTAAAATGGACAAATATTAATAATTACTTAATAATAACCTATTACATTTGAAAAAGCAATGCATATGTATTACAAGGCGTGTGATTGGAGTTGGCATGGGAACCACAGCAGCAAGCAGTTGTTGAGCTTCATGAGCCCAGCCAACTGCCATTCCCTAGTGAGGTTTAGAGAGGTAAAGAGGTGGTTAGTGTAGCTGGGAATTAGTGACTAGTGACTTTAAATTAATTAAAGAAGAGAAGACGAGTGAAGATCCAGAAAACCATCATGGGGAAGAGGAGCAGAAGAGACGACAGCAGACCGAGGAAGACGGGGAGAAGAGGAGACGACAGTATGCCGAGGAGGAAGAGGAGCAGAGGCCATGACAGCGTGCCGAGGAAGAAGAGGAGCAGAAGAGACGACAGCAGACCGAGGAAGACGGGGAGAAGAGGAGACGACAGTATGCCGAGGAGGAAGAGGAGCAGAGGCCATGACAGCAGACCGAGGAAGAAGAGGAGCAGAGGACATGACAGCAGAGGGAGGAAGAAGAGGAGCAGACGAGATGACAGCAGATCGAGGAAGAAGAGGAGCAGAGGAGATGACAGAAGATCGCGGAAGAAGAGCAGCAGAGGAGACTACAGCAGAGCGAGGAAGAAGAGGAGCAGAGGACGCGACAGTGGACCGAGCAAGACCATCAGTGGCACTGTGACTCCAGGACCATCGTTGGAGACCAGAGTATCCGTGGAGAGATTCACCTTCCACAAGAAACTTGGAGAAGGCAGCTTCGGTAAAGTATGTATAATCCCCAAACTCTGTATGAATTTGCTTTTTCCTTTCTTATTATGTGAGAAAATTGTGAACCGAGCAGAGAGATTTAAACATGTGTTATTGTGAAAGTTAAAAGATTTTACTGCAATGTGTCAGGAATCAGGATTGGTCATTATTCACAATGTATTTTTATACTGTTTAAGATATTGGGGTCGTCCCACTCCCTTGTAGGATGTTTTTTTTCATTAAATAATGAGTTGTAGTGAGCTGAGGCAATTTTAGCCAAAATAATGAAAGTAGAAATCCTCCTTGATCTCACATTGTTCAGTTAAATGCAGCTGTTTTACTCACAATAAATCTTCATTTAATCAATAAACTCCATATTTTAGAGTAAAATGCTTCTTTCGGTTGTGTGGTTTGTGATATCATTGAACATGCAGATAGGGTTAATTTGCTTTATTAAAGGGGTCATTTCTATTAATGTATTATACGCAGCGAGCTTAAAGACATTTTTCACTTTCAACTGTCACAACTGCATTCACTTCCTGTTCAGGAGTCACATGACCTAATGAGAGAGTTGCCAGGTCGGCCATGTTTTCCTGGACACATCTAATTTATTCATGCTGATGGGAAGTGCATGAAAAATGCCTCTCTCCAGCATGTATATACCATATGCTGCAGGTAAGGAATCCCTGGTGACCTGCCGTGATTTCCTTCCTGCAGCATATGAATTGTACATGTTGCAGGGCAGCACTTTTCTCTGTGCTCTCCCTCTCTATGAAATAGTAAGATGTGTCCAGGAAAACATGGCCGACCTGGAATCTCTACCTAATGATGGCGGTGCATGTTATTAAAGGGACACACAAAGCATTATAACAGTGTGTGGTTCCTACAAAGCTTTTCGTGTCTGGCTTAGCATTGCCTGTTTGTATTTGTATAAATCACTGTATTTTTATTGTATGTGCTCCATGTCTCCCAATAATACATTGTAACGCCTTCCAAATCATTTGCATTGGAAAAGGGGGAACTCGTTTTAAATACAGCTTGATTGAAATGTACTAATTGATCATTTTTGCCTAAATGTTGCAATTTCGTGGTCATTTCTTGACATTTAAGAATATTTAGAATAAACATTTCCAATAATTATGTAAGAAGATCCTGTACCTCATCAAAATTGTAATAATTAAAGGGGCCCTGCAGTGTTTTTTGTTAAAACTTTATTAGAACAAGTTCTGCATTTTACAACAAACATTTCTGTTATTTACATCAAATATTTAATTATTTACTTCCTGCCTTTAGTGAATTATTCATGTTAAAAAGAATAGTTCTTCTTGTTGAGCCATGTCAGTGCTGACACGTTTCTGTCCCCTGAGCTCATTTTAGTCATATTTTGGTCACCATCCTTAACCGCTATTTGAAGTCATTTTTTATTGCTGATTCTTGCAATCCTTTTCAGAGAGTCGTTGGATTCAAAATCTATAATTACAGCTTGTGTTATGTCATGTAAAACCAAATGGCGACATCAGTTTATTTCATTATTTGTTTTTATTTATTATTATTAGTATTCTTTATTTATAAAGCGCCGGCATATTCCGCAGCGCTGTACAATAGGCATAATGCCATAATTTTAATTCTGCACATTTACTTTTAACACACTTTATCGTCCAAACCTTTTTCTTATATATTCCATTAGGCTTCTTTTTAATATAACCAGAAATGAAAATCATGAATTAGCAGCTTGAGCTGTAATATATATGGGAGACGCTGGAGCAATTTTAACCAAAGTTTAAAAAGAAAAGATTTTTATGTTGTATTTTAGCAGATTATGTTTCATGAATGAAATGAGCGTATGTAAAATACTAATAAAAGAACAACCAAATCCCCAGCGCACCATTAAAGTGTAGTTACAATGTGTCTGTCCTGTGTTTGATAATGCATATATACACTTTACAACACCCTAGAGCAGTGTTTTCCCAAACCTGTCCTCAGGAGCCGCTGGCAGCCAGGAAGATATCAGCACAGCTGATATGATTTGCTGCTCAGTGATTGCAGGATTCAGTCTGCATTTCCACAAGGTGATCTGTAAAATCCGGCCTGTCAGCGGGTCCTGAGATCAGGTTTGGGAAACACTGCCCTAGAGTTTGATAGTAATAAGATATATAAGCAGGGCTTTTTTCCAGCCAGTACGTGCTGCTACTGAGTACCGGCACTTCCTGGCAGGACTGGCCCGACAAGCGACACAATTTTTTTTTATCGGCGCCACCACGTTGGTATCTCTTGGAGGCTGGCACAGCGGCCGCCGACCCCATCAACACACATGCGGTTCTGCAGCTGATTGTCAGCTCTGCAGCCATCAGACCTGTTAGCTGCAGAGCTGACACTTTGTTTATAGCAGGACGGATTGTCAGCTCTGCAGTCATCAGACCTGGTAGCTGCAGAGCTGACACTCTGTGTATAACAGGACTGAACATCAGCTCTGCAGACATCCTACCTGTTAGTCCTGCTATACACAGAGTGTAAGCTCTGCAGCTATCAGGTCTGATGGCTGCAGAGCTGACAATCAGTCCTGGTAATCAGAATATCAGCTCTGCAGCCATCAGACCTGTTAGTTGCAGTGCTGACACTCTGTATAGCAGGACTAACAGGTCTGATGGCTGCAGAGCTGACAATCAGTCCGGCTCAGGGCCAGATTAACATAGGGGCAGATGGAGCAGCAGCGCCAGGCCCATGCCTCAGAATAGGGCCAGAGAAAGGATGAAATACAGGGTTATTCAAAGAGCTCCGAATTGCTGGCGAAAGGTAACCGAACGCTGAAATTCAGCGTACGGTTACCTTTCCTGGCCATTCGGCTATCCAGAGAGCAGGCAGTTCGCCAAATGTTGGCGAATTACCTGCACATACGGTGCCTGTTCGGTGCCTGTTCCAGGGCAGTGAAATCCCCATAGAGAAGCAATGCTTCGTCTATTTAGAGAACAAAAACCAGCAGTGAAAAGTTGCCGGAATGCCCTGCCATTCGGTGGTTTCATTCGACAGGTTTATTCAGGCGAATTCCATAGGCTTCAATGTTAAAACATTCCCGTTTTAATTCAATATTCAATAAACCGTTGATTATAATATTCTGCAGTAAAAAGTCTCATTATTTTTAGATTTTTTAGGATGTTTTAGGCATTTTTTGGGATTTTTATGCAAACATTTTTTTCCGTTTTTTCTTTTTTCTGTATCAGCCCTTTTTATTATCATTCATGGGATCTTATATGTAAATTCCAGACATTTTCGTTCAGTAGTTTCTTTGCAAACAGCGTTTCACTTTCCAAACATTCAAGCGTACTGTTTGTTTTTTTCCACCTCATTCGTCTGCGGTGTCGGGTTTTTCCGGCCGCTGCTCTGCGCTGTGATCGGCTCCTGCTCGGGTTTCTCCGGCGTGTTCGGCGGGGTTAATCCAGATGTTTTTGCGGGTTTCGGTGTGCGTTTGCTGGGTTTTGTGGTGAGTGTTCATTGGGTTTGCGGCGGCTTTTCCCTGTGGTGCTTGCTGAATACACCGCAGGGTCGCCGAAATGGGATCCCCGAATCGCACCGAATTGAAGAGAACGAAAAGTCAGCGAACGTGCGGTGACCTTTCGATTCTCTTTGAATAACCCTGATAGTCATATTATTCGTAAATTAAAACATGTTCCAAAACACAAGGGAAATATTTTAACTTTTTTTTTTTTTTTGGTTAAAATTGTATATTTTCTCAGAAAAATCCAGTAACAGGTTCCCATTTCACATTTTTCTTAACAAGAATGTCCTATAGAATATATAACCACAAAGGTTTGGATGATAAAATGGGAAAAAAAATGTTTCTACTCTTTAAATGATTGAAATCTGAATGATAAATGAATCACTCAGTATCTGCCTGGTTAAATATACCCGTATCTGCTCTAATAAATAACCAAAAAATGTGTTTTGAATTTTACTAAATTACAAAAAAAAGCCCATCAAAATACTCAGCTTCAGGCCATAAAGATCTTAAACCCGGGCCTGGTCCTGCTATACACAGAGTGTCAGCCCTGTGGCTAAGAGGCCTGACGGCTGCAGAGCTGACATTCAGTCCTGCTATACAGAGTGTCAGTTCTGCAGCTGATTGTCAGCTCTGCAGCCATCAGACCTGTTACCTGCAGAGCTGACACTCTGTAAAGCAGGAATAAATGTTAGCTTTGTGGCCATCAGACCTGTTATCCTGCTATACTGAGTATCAGCTCTGCAGGTAACAGGTCTGATGCTGCAGAGCTGACATTCTGTATACCAGCACTGAGTGTCAGCCATCAGACCTGATAGCTGCAGAGCTGGCACTTTGTATAGCAGGACTAACAGGTCTGATAGCTGCAGAGCTGACATTCAGTCCTGCTATACAGAGTGTCAGTTCTGCAGCTGATTGTCAGCTCTGCAGCCATCAGACCTGTTAGCTGCAGAGCTGACACTCTGTATAGCAGGACTGATTGTCAGCTCTGTAGCTATCAAACCTGTTAACCGCAGAGCTGACACTCTGTATAGCAGGACTAACAGGTCTGATGCTGCAGAGCTGACATTCTGTATACCAGCACTGAGTGTCAGCCATCAGACCTGATAGCTGCAGAGCTGGCACTTTGTATAGCAGGACTAACAGGTCTGATAGCTGCAGAGCTGACAATCAGTCCAGCTATACACAGTATCAGTGCTGCAGCTAACAGGTCTGATGGCTGCAGAGCTGACAATCGGCTGCAGAGCTGACACTCTGTATAGCAGGACTGATTGTCAGCTCTGTAGCTATCAAACCTGTTAACCGCAGAGCTGACACTCCCTGTGCCCCCTCTCTGGATCCGCCATTGGGTTCTCTGCAGCCCCTGCTTACAGAATTCACTATTTCACCATTGTTGTTAAATGATGTTGTTAAACTGAACCAAAGGAGCTTATTAAATAACCCACACGATTTCTATTAAAACTCCATATGACGGAATCCTTGATAAACACCACTTGCTGGTCAAAACGTCAGCGTTTCTGTCATATGACTTTATTAAAAATGTAGTTTATTTAATTTATAATGTATTGTATATTGTGTAAACACCTAAAACCTTTTTCCATTGCAACTTCCCTTAAAACTCGGCTGTTCCCCAATCACCCTATAAATATTGTGCCCAAAAATACAAAAACCCGTGGCTCGATGCAGTCAAGATATTGATCCCCGTTATAGTTACAAAGCTTCCAATATACAACAGAGAAACATAGACATAAAGTATTGGAGGTTTCCTTGTAATGATACAATTCCATCCTTATTGTGCACATGTGTGAAAAAACTACAATGACACAGTATGTACTTACAATTAGGCTTGTGCACCGATTTTTTTTTCGGTTCGATTCGGTTTGATTTTTCGGATTTTTAAACTTTTCGATTCGGCTCGTTTCGACTGATTTCGGTTTCGATTCGATTCGGTTCGATCCGTTTTTCGGGTACATTTTTTTTCGGAATTTCGACCATTTTTCGTATTTTCGTGTCACTGTGCTCGGTTTTTGTATCGACTTTTCGTTTTTCCGAAAATTTTCGTTTTTACAAAATTTTTTTGTTTTTCGGAATTTTGTTTTCGGAAAATTTTCGTTTTTCCGAATTGCACATTTTTCGGCATATCGACCATTTTTCGTATTTTTCGTGTCATTTTGCCCGTTTTTTGTATCGACTTTTCGTTTTTTCGAAAAATGTTCGTTTTTCAGAAAAATGTCGTTTTTCAGAAATTTTCGTTTCAGAAAATTTTCGTTTTTCGGAAAATTTTCGTTTTTCGGAACATCTGTTCTCCTCGTTTGACACATTTCAAGCCCATTCGAAAAATCCGAAAATATTTCGTTTCGGCTCGGAAAACATTTCGGATCTGAACTTTTCGGATCTAAAAATTTTCGGAAATTCGGCCGCATCCGAAAACACGAATCGGGAAACTTCGTGAAAATTCCTAAATTCCGAAACCCGAAACGCACATCCCTACTTACAATACAGAAATCTTTATAACCGACGCACAATGCACTCACATACAGGGTTATTCAAAGAGCACCGAATTGGCCACGGAAATGCAGCTATCAGTGAATTTCCCCGTATGGTGCAATTTCGTGGCCATTCGGCTATTCAGGAAGTTGGCAATTCGCCAAATATTGGTGAATTGCCAGCGAAATACTGTGATCTTCGGCAGCAGTGAAAATCCTCACAGAGAAGTAATGGTTAATCTATTCAGATATTACCGAACAGCACCGAAATGTCAGCGAAATGCCCTGATTTTCAGTGGTTGAGATTTTCGTAGTTTCATTCGACAGGTTTAAGCAGGAGAATCCCACAGGTTTCACAGGAAAAAAAAATCCTCTCTTTTCTTAAATATTTATTCAACCATTTATTTATTATTATTGTTATTTAAATGGCGTTTGTTTCTGTAACAGACCTTTTTATTATTATTCAATGAATCTTTTATATTATTTCCAGCCATTTTCATGCAGTATTTCTTTTTTAAAACGCTTTTAAAAGTTGCGGTGCTTTTTTTATCCCTGTTAAGCAGGTCGTCACCTTTTTTCAGAACGATTCGTCAGTCTGTTCGGTGGATCGCGGGATGCATTCAGCATTTTTTCGGATCGATTCGGCTTTTTTTGGCGGGTTTTCAATTCGCTCAGTAGTTTTGCAACAGTTTTCCGATTCGGCGGTTTTTCGGATGCATTTGCACTTCGGGGACCCTGCGGTGAATGCTGAATTCACCGCAGGGTCGTCAATTTGAACTCACTGAAGTGCGACAAACGGGAAAGCACTGAAATGTTACTTTTTTTGGGGTAAAATTACGTGTTTTTTAGCAAACGCCCCCATAGAAAAAATCGTTAGTGCAGCACCATTGTTCACATTATAATTGAAATGGGAACAATATTGCTGCATTAATAAAACACAAACAAAAAAGTTTTTTTAATGTTTTTTAATTTTAATTTTTTTTTTTATTTTATTTTTAATTATTTTATTATATTATATTATTTTTTACACTGTACATGCTCTGGCCGTTACAATGATATCAAACATTAACCCCTAGCTGTCACAGATCGGGAGATAAGGCTAGGGTCAGACTAACGCATTTTTCGCGTTGTCCGTGAAAAAGTGCGTTCGAACGAATGGACGTATTTTTCCACGGAATATGCGATAGCGGTCATACGATGCGCATTTCCGTCCGTGATTTTGTACGGATCATCAATAAAACCCTTTTTGCATCTGGACGTTATGTTGGCCGGACGTGTGCAGCGTCTGACGTCTCCCAATCACGCAAACACGCCGCTATGCGGACGCAGCGCACTCTGTACGTCAGTACTAGCGGTTTGACGTTCTCGAAAAAATGCGTTCGTTTGCCACTTGCGTTGCGCGGCCGCACAAAAGTGCGGTCGTTCTTCATATGCAGCCCGGCATTGGACGTCATTTGCTGCTAGCACGGCCGTGATTTAGTGCGGTTAAGCGCACATTAAAACTGCTTTCGTCTGACCTTAGCCTAAGTGGTTCATTTGAACCCCCTATCTCCACCAAAGGTGGCAGCAAGGGGTTAATTGCGGAACTGGCACCATCGCGCTATGCCTGCCTTTACTCATGGGCTTGCACTGATGGGGAGGGGGAGAGGTCCGAAGGCACCTTCCCCGCAATGGCGGGGGGGGGGGGTGCCTGAACTAGACGTCTATCGTGCCCAGCGAATTGGCCATGCGGCAGGACGCGCTGAGAGCATCCGCCGCATGCAAAGGGTTAAAGACCATGCAGCAGCTACTGATTGAAAGCCTTCAGGATGGAGGGGAGACCTCCACTTTAAAGGCCTGTCACAGCCACTATGAATAGCCAGGCAGGTGGGAGAAGAAATGGGGGGGCGGCAGTATCCACTATGACCATTTCAACTGGTTCAAGTGATCATGATGGCTAGAGCGTTCCTATAGGGGTGAGATTTAAATATGTTTTAGAGTTTGAAGAGAATATTATTCCTTATTTTGTCTCTTTTCATTTCACAATTTGGTGTAATATTATTATTTATTGCATATGTATATCATTGTGTACAAAAGTGACTTTCCTGTATGTCTTGTCCAGGTCCTATTGGCAACGGACAAATTGACGCGGCAACCACTGGCCCTCAAGGTCATCGAAAAGAGGAGCCAGTTGAGAAGATCAAGCAGCTGTCACATCGAGCGGAGAGTCCTTCAGATCGCCACGAGCAGCCCATTCCTGACCCATCTATACGCCAGCTTTCAAACAGAGGTACAATAATATTTCATTTATATCAGCTGTTCATTTTAAAAGGAAAGTCTCAGAGAATGTTTTAATCTAATTTATGTGTTATAAGCACAATGCTTTAAAATGGATTTTTGCTTCTCCAGACTCTCCATTTCCAGCCATATCTGTAAAAATCCTCAATTTCCCCCAAAATTTAAAAGAAGAAGAAACATTATGCATGTATGAAGGATGTCAAACAATTGTGGAAATGTTCAGTATATTCCAAACACACAAACGCCGCTATTACAATAAACATACTGTCACCGGATATGGGGTTTACTATCACCGGATATGGGGTGTACGGCTGGGTGGAGTAGAGGTAATGTCACTGCTCTGCATGGAGAGAGCCTGTGGAATCATGGGTTGATCCCAGCGAGCATCCTCTCCAGTAAGTGTCCTTGGCAAGACACTAACGGTACATACTCACCACCCAGGACATACTTGAAAACGAGAGAAATCTCAATGTATCCTTCCTGGTAAAATCCTTTCTCAAAAAAAATTGTGTTATTTTCCTGTGGGAGGCTAATCCATGCCTTGTCGTCTCAATGCATTCAGAGTGATGGTCAGGTGCCGCTGTATCCAGACACTTACAGTTCTATTTAATGTCATTTTAAGCACAATATACAGAGGGCAAAACACAACAGCACCTATACTGATTAATCCAGCAATAGACACAATATCGCTTCATAATGGGCTCCTATGGATTCAGGTGGGTTAATCCCTATAGTGATATCTGAATTAACATAAAGAATCAATGCACTCCATATGTGGTGAAACAGTAGCAACTTTTATTGAGTGAGTACGTGTGGCAACATTTCGGCCTTAACTGGCCTTTGTCAGCCCATGATGAAGACCAGATTTATCTCAAATACTGCCACTGGTACTGACCCAATAACTGCTACTGTTTCACTGCATGTGGGGTGCCTTAAATCTATTTAATGTAATGGCATATATATATATATATATATATATATATATATATATATATACAAAAATCACGAGTATAGCAGTACGTAGTGATACCTTTTTTATTGGACTAGCGTTACATTTAAAGACAAGCTTTCGAGAGGATTCCTCTCTTCCTCAGGAGAAAGCTTCCAGACCTGAGGAAGAGAGGAATCCTCTTGAAAGCTTGTCTTTTAAATGTAAAGTTAGTCCAATAAAAAAGGTATCACTACGTACTGCTATACTCGTGATTTGGCATCTGGTCTAACACTATATATATTTATATATACTGTATATATAAATACACAAGGATTTGGTAGCGCCACTGATAGTATTATTCTAATAAGGAGTATATACAGGGTTCGCCAAACACCCAAAGTGCCCTCTATCCCTGGTCACACAGATACAGATAAGGTGAATAGAAAAAGAGGTGTAGCGCTCCCCTTAATTGACAACAATGCTTATAGTATAGGTCCGTGTGGATTACAAGTTTTATACACCAGATTAATTTTATGTTCTAGAGATCACCAAGGGTGAGTGTCTCATAAATATACCTTATGATACAACACGGATTCTGATGCGGCTTCGATTTGATGCACCGATTTGGGAGAAACACATAGATAATATATCATAGCGCACCCTATGTGGAAATGTATCGTAACCAAACAAATATATGTCTTGCACTCACATGACTCTGAGCCAATCTGGGCTCTCAGAGGTTAGGACTTTAAGGTTGTTAATACGGCCACCCGTCTGCCTTCTTTACTTTGCACTTCTTTCTCTTAAAGTAATCCTCCAAATGGGGAGAAAAAATAGAGAAATCGCCAATAGCGTGATATTGTTAACACTCTGATATCAATAATAGATCTGGATGTCTCACTCATGTGATTTAGAGCCGTATCCAGGCTCTGTCCAAAGTGTGTTTAGAACTCCAGACACTCCAATGGTAAAAGGATGGATACCAGTGGTAAAAATAAAATAAAATTTATTACATAAAAAACACCATAAAATACATGGATAAATAACTTCACTGAAGTCTCTTTAACGCCGAGACGCGTTTCGATGCAGGAGTCCTCCCGTCTTATGCTTCCTCAGTCGGCTTTCAGTGACTCTCACGCTATTGGCGATTTCACTATTTTTTTCTCCCCATTTGGAGGATTACTTTTAGAGAAAGAAGTGCAAAGAAAAGACTTAGCACTGCCACGCGCATCCTGGGGCATAGCGCCCGGTAACAATGCAGGCAGCTTTTTAAGCGCCTGCATTGTAATCCCGTGCTAAAACAGGGGCGCTAGGGAGAGAACTTCAGGTGCCGTTTTTTCTCCCTGGTGTCCCCGTTTTAGCACATGGAATGTAATGTAGCTCTCAGTGTGGTATCCAAAAAGTCAAAAAGGTTCAGCAAAAAGTGTCTCTTGTGGTCAAAAATTATGTTTGAAAAGAATACGTTGAATAACATCGACTATATAGCATAAAAGATAATACAGTCAGCAGAAAGGGCTAAAAGCCCATTAAAGTACATATGAAAAAAAAAGGGTGATCAGCTCAAACAACCCCAGCCGGGGAGCACTAATATTAATATATCAAGGGAGTCCTGAAAAACAACAAAAAACACCAGCAAAAAATTAAAAGAAAATGCGGGATCCCATCAGTATGCGACTACTCCCCCCAGCGGCCGGCCACGCCCACTATAAACTTTATTTTTCTATATATGTTACGGGTAAAGCCCGAAGTGCGGTTAATCCTAGGATTACTCGAGTAATCCTGACATTACCCAAAACTGCTGGGTAAAGCTCCAAAAAAATGAGAATTTCGGACTTTACCCGGGTAATCTTAGGTTTAACCAAACTGCCCTTGGGTAACAGTCTGGAAGAGCTGAAAAATGCGCACTTTACCTGGATAATGTGCAAGTGTGCAGCTTCACCCGGGTAATCTGAGGACTATCCACAGCTTCACCTGGGTAATCTGCAGAGCATCCAACCCCGCTTGGGTAAAAGTGAATTTTGCTATTATCTATGGATATTATCATTGAAAATGGCAAAAGACAAACATTAAAATGTATTGCGGATATAATGAATATACAGAGTGACAGGATATGTTTCTTATATGAATGTGAAAGAGTTAAATGATCTTTATTATGTGTCATATGTGCTTAGATATCATTTATAAAACATAATAACCATCAGGTTAAACCAACATGTCAAAGACTGAACTCCTACTTATTCCTCCCTCCAATGCCTCCCCACCTCCTGACTTCTCTATCACGGTGGAGGGTATCACCATTTCCCCATCAAACCAAGTTCGCTGTCTTGGAGTTACACTTGACTCTGCTCTTTCCTTCATCCCCCATATCAAGTCTCTTTCCTCCTCCTGCCGATACCAACTGCGTAATATTTCCAGAATTCGGCCATTTCTTACCGCTGTCACCACAAAACAACTCATACACGCCCTGGTAATCTCCCGACTCGACTATTGCAATAATCTCTTATCTGGCCTCCCTCTGTCCCGCCTCCCCCCCTACAATCCATCCTGAACGCCTCCGCCAGGCTAATTCACCTCACCCGCCGCTCTGTCTCTGCCGCTCCCCTCTGCGAGTCCCTTCACTGGCTCCCCATCCACTGCAGAATTAAGTTCAAAATCCTTATCCTTACCTACAAAACCCTCACTAACTCAGCGCCCCACTACCTGTCCTCACTAATCACCAAATACACCCCAGCCCGCTCCCTAAGGTCAAACAGTGACCTGCGACTAGCTTCTCCCCGCATCACCTCTTCCCATGATAGACTGCAGGATTTCTCACGCGCAGCCCCCACTCTCTGGAACGCTCTCCCTCGTACTGTCAGACTTTCCCCTAACTTCTCTTCCTTCAAACGCTCCCTTAAAACGTTCCTATTTAGGGAAGCCTACCACCCAACTCACTGACGCAACCATCAATCACTCTCACCTTACAGTCCTCTCCTCCTGTTTCCAACCCCAACCCTCCCAGATTGTGAGTTCCTACGGGAATAGGGCCCTCATCTCCTCCTGTACTGTTTGTCAAATGTTGTTCAATGTGTTGTAACCCTGTCTATACTGTGCTTATTGTACAGCGCTGCGGAATATGCTGGCGCTTTATAAATAAAGAATAATAATAATAATAATAATCAGGTTACTCTTTATATAATATCTTCATCTTCATAAATTCATTTTCAGACAATTAATGCACAGAGTAACCTGACGGTTATTCAGTGTGGTTTGTGACTGTGGATACAATTTCATTAAAAATAACAAAAAAACACAACTTTGTTATCAGTCAGATGACAGTTTGCAGCTTTATCCGGGTAATTCTCGGAATTCAATCAACTGTAACCTGCTGAAAACCCAAGAAAAGCGGAATACCCAGAGGCGTTTGGATACTTTGCAGATTACACGGATAAAGTCCGATGTTTCGTTGCACATCACACTTTATCCAGCAACACTAGGGTAATGTGCCAATTACCCGGTTAAAAGAGAGCAGAAAACCTGAGTACCCAGAGGCCTCTGGATACTTTGCAGATTACCCGGGTAAAGCCCGAAATTTCATTTCACTTCGGACTTTTGCTAATGACACCTGGGTAATGTCAGGATTACCCGGGTAATCCTAGGATTAACCGCACTCCTGGCTTTACCCGTAACATATATATATATATACACACATGCACCTTTTTGCCATTGTTACTAACCAAATAAAAATATAAATTCAGTTATTTGTTTTTGCAATTAAAATATTATTATTATGGGTCATTGCATTCTACAACCTTATCTATTACCATAAACACATGCAGTGCTGGTTTCTTTATTACCAATAGCTCTACAATGTATTCAGATCTGATGATACAAAAGGTTATTCAAACGGAAACATAATTCTTAAGTATTGACGTTTTTCTATATATCTGGTTTGTGACTCTTTTCTGTTACTTCTTTTAAATCAGGACCATCTATTCTTCGCAATGGAATATCTGAGCGGGGGAGACCTGTTTGATTTGCTGGCGAGGAATGGGAGACTGCTGCTCACTACGGCACGGTAAGACTTTATATATATATAAACGCGAAAGTCAAGACTGACTGACTCATCAACGCCCAGCTGCAACCGTTTAACCTAGCGTGAAATTTTGAAGGTACATTGTTTTACCATTTTCTGAAAATCCAGGGGGGGGGGGGGGGGGTTGAATACTTTTATCAGTATACCTACTGTATATTTCAAAAATCAAAGATGTTACAGGTGTGAAATTTGGCACTTAAAATCTTCTTGAAAAATAAAAAAAACACATGTTTTACCATTTTCCAAAAAACCCAAGTGGGGGTGAAAAAGGGGGTGTGAATACTTTTACACAGGAGTCTCTATGTAGCTCCTCTCACAGCCAGGCCTCACACACTCCCTCACTGCTGCAGCATGTCTGCTTCCTTTTCACAGCCAGGCCTAACACACACCCTCAATGCTGCAGCGTGGGAGAACCTGTAATATTTTTGCAGAACCTCAACCCACCTATGCTCTGTAATGGCACCAGATTGCATGTAACAGCACTCCACAGAAATGTGATTGAGACTATGGTGCTAACCGGATCTGGCCGGGGGAGTCGGGGGAGTTGGTGTCCATACCACGAATACCTCTGATACCTTCAGAATATCCATTTCAATTCAAAACGCTTCAGTTCACCCTAAAGGTTTGTTGTGCGACGACCATCAACAAGTCTCTGTGGCAGACTTTGAAGGTAGCGGGGTTGATCTAAAAGATGTCTGCTTCTCACATGGATATTTTTACATTGCCTGTTCCAGAGTGAGATCACCTCGGTCTGTATTTACAACACAAAAAAATTCATGGGCGCATATGAATGAAACAACTTTGTTTTGTGGCCAATACGCCCTGACTAACGTCTGCAATAAACATTACTTATTACTTTAAGACATCGACATTTAAATAATATTTTTATTCAATTCGAACAAAAAAAGCTCATGTTTCTTTTAAAGACAATTTTAACAAATCCCAAAATTCACGCGAGCGAAGCCACAGGCAAAAGCTAGTCGAAAATAAATGGAATCTCTGGAAAAGAATTAAATAAATAAGAAACAAAATGAAATAAAAGATTCAGAAGAGTCACCTGCAATAGAAAGTGATGTTTTTAAACAGGAGGTTAGTATAAGTGTCGGCACATAACACGACCACCACAAACAAACCGAGGAAACCTGAGAATATCATGGAGAGGCACAAGGGACGGATAACAAAAGAGTTACAGTTACAGTCAGTTATACAGCGCTAGCATATTCCGTAGCGCTTTACAAAGGGGGAGCACAAACAGAAGACGTACATGATACATACTGAGTATGTGACTAGTTAGTATGCTTTGTCCAAATTTAGTAATGGGTGTCTAGAGATTATATATAGAGAATGAAACATGTTATTAAATACATGTAATAAAACATAATATTTATTAAATAATCTTAAAAATAATTTCATTAGTAAAATATTATATCCAAAAGATGAAAAAAGAAGAAAAGGGAAGGACACACACACACAATGGCGACTTTCTAAAATGAAGAAAGATTCAAACACACTCACTTGTGTGTCAATACACAAATCAAATTTATCTAGAAATATCCCAACGGCACATGGTATATACTGTGGCAAACAAATGGACTTGGGACTAATAGAATATAAAAATCACAGTTGTCACAATAATCCTCCAGGTGCCTGCCTATGCGTGTAAAATAATTCACATGTGAATGGTTTAAGTGGCTTCACAGGGCGCATGCCACAGAAGCATCAGAAACAGTAACCAGCATATACAAAATAGACCGTATATCAGTTTGAATTGCATCTCAATTGATGTAATACAAGAGGAAGCACTATGCCGTCATAGTGGTTAGTATGCCTTGTTCCCATTTAACATAACTCTTTATATGCGCTAATCATTTAATTCTACTCAGATTTCTTTCAGCGGAACTTGTCTGCGGTCTGAAATTTCTCCACCGCCATGGAATCATCCACCGGTAATTAAAACCGAGTCATTTATCATGTACTTTTACTCTATACATACATTGGTGGTCATCACATTTAGGGACGCACTGATACTAGTATTGATGCCGTTATCGACATTTGCACGAGTACTTGGTAGTCTCGCAAATGTCCGCAATACCGGAAGCCAGCACTGTGCTGACTTGTCGGCCGGTATCCCAGGGAGCTGGGACGGCTGGCAGAATGCACTGCATTGAGAATGAAGGAGTGAGGTATGAACCTTGAAAAGAAGGGGGGGGGTGAACAAGGAGAAGGGTCATCATGGAGGAGGAAAGAACAAGGAAAGGGGGCATACATTAGCCCATGAAATTAGTCCCAGTCATTGCAAGTCTTTCATCATTTAGCTAGAAGCAGACCACAGATTAATACACAGAAAAGGAATATGGGGGAGTTGCTAGGAGAGGACTTGTCCCGGGCACCCGTTGACCCTGCTATGCCTCTATTTGGCATATACATGCAATCAAGTACAAACAGAACCCTGAAGGTTTTTTATTTTCCTCTTCAGAGACCTCAAGCCAGAGAACATTCTGCTGGACAGCGCGGGACATCTTCGCATCGCTGACTTCGGCCTGGCTGTGATGGGAATGCATGGAAACAACTTTGCATTTGGTCGAGGTGGAACATCTGGTTACATGGCCCCGGAGGTGAGGAGTGGTGCCTGGTATAATATATATAATATATATATACTTTGCAACATCAAAAAAAATCAGCTGTAGGCTATATCTGTAATGTCTGACACATTGCAAAGAAATATAATGTGGGATATGGTTAGATGAGGCGGTATTTGCCCTGATAGCTGCATATTTAGCTTTAAAGTATTTAAAAATTATATTTTCTTTGGTTAAATATGGAAAATAGCATTACAAAGATTAGGGAGCCCTATTCCAGCACTGAAATCCCTTATACTCATCACATATGGCATATTCCGTTACTATTTATACAGATACAGCTAAGCATATGGATCCTTACTATCATCATTTAACTGGCAGTGCTAGTTCCAGATAAGTTATCTCAGTATCTTTTAATGATTTTTTCCAGGTAATTCGAAGCGGGAGATTTGATGCCGCCGTGGACTGGTGGGCACTCGGGATCATCCTGTATGAAATGATCACTGACAACCACCCCTTCAAGAACGGGGGAACATCGGAATCAGTCGAATCAGCAGTGCTGGAGGATAGTGTTTTCTATCCACACTACCTCACCACTGACACCCAGGACATCCTGCAACAGCTCCTGCAGAAAAGCCCGACCAAGCGTTTGGGGACTTCTGGCCACATTCGACACCATCGCTTCTTCCGGTCTATTGACTGGAAGGAGTTAGAGGCCAGAAGAGTGGAGCCTCCATTCGCACCAATCACAGTAAGTACATAAACATCATATTCTTACATATGCTGAGCAGCACAATAACACGTCATCATATGTCTGTCGATCTAATAGGCTTCTATAATCGGAAGAAAAGCTGAAACGAATCTGATAAATAATGTATGTGGATTTAGGTTTTCTCTGGGCTAAGTTTCCAAAAGTTAATTATCTTTTTCTATTTGTGAATACTTAAAAACCTTAAATATTTTGGCCTAAAATTTACAATTCCTTGTCATTCCACCACATTTAAAATTACACTTACAATTGAATTAGTTACATTTTATAAATAGTAATGAATAAAACAATACAGTAGTTCACTATCCGTGTGACACAAAGGAGAGTAGAACGGGATAGACACGTTGTCACCCAAGCAAGACGGAGGATAAACCCACTATGTGGAAAACAAATAGCAGTATTGACCCCCAACGTGAGTCTCCAAGTCACTTAGATTCCCCTAGGGGTATAGGATGACTGCACCACAACAAAGAATTCTTACATAAAATATAATAAACTTTATTGTATGGTCTAACAAAATTGATAAAAGTTGTATTAAACCACACAGACTGTAGACCCTAGGTTCTGAACATGCTTAGTTCACTCCAATGGATCTCCCATGTACCAGATAAAGTAGACATAGAAAAGAAGTGATAATAATGCTAGAGAGCAAGTTATACTGTCCTATGTCTCTGAATCCCGGGAGTGATTAACTCTCTTGCCATGATCCAGAGCTATGGGTATGGACCATAAATGCAATTGCCGCAGGGACCTATAACACACTACAGACAAAATTAGGTCTCTTTGAGAGGGACTGCTACATACCGAACACATTATATATACAGCAAACCAAATAGGTCTCCTTAAATGGGACGTACAAACCAAATATGTTATAGGTACAAAGATACTATCTATTTCTCTCCAAGTGTATCACAAAGACTGCTACAAATATACTACATATCCACAAATTGTGGCTGGGCTTCGTATGCTGGTCTCCTTGTGTGGGACCAATTATATACTCAAAGAAAATACCCCCAGAAAATGATTTGTGGTTTCTGTGACCATTCAGTATGATAGAAGCTACTGACTGTTACTTTCCTTGTTCTGGTTTTTTTTCCCATATCGTTTTATACAGACCCTCTTTTACCTACAGCCATCCCTCTATTAGGGTGTTGAGAGTAATTTCAAAGCAGTGGAAATCATGATTTATAGTACTTTGCATTATGTTAAAGTTTTCAAATATGCATTTTTCTCTTCTCTGCAGTCACCACTGGACGTTGAACACCTTAAGCAGGAGCTCGTCATCTCAACATCAGAGGCGATGAAACCACCGATCACCTCAGAGGACCAGAAAACATTCATCGGTTTCTCTTATACAAGCCCGAAATGGAACATCTAAACCAGTCCATGGCAGAAACATCAGCATCTGTCTCCCGCTTGCCAGACCGCAGACAAGCAGATAAGTATATTAGCATAAGAGTTTAATAGTATTTAAGATTAACAAATGTAAAGCCGGTAAGTAAATTATTATAAGAGTTTAGAAGTATTTAAGATAAGAAATATTTAAAAGCATAAGGCAGCAGGACACACAGAACACCAAGAGGCCAATAACATCAGGAGGCCAGGAACATCAGGAGGCCAGGAACATCAGGAGGCCAGGAACATCAGAAGGCAAGGAACATCAGGAGGCCCGGAACACCAGGAGGCAAAAACCATCAGGCGGCTAATAACATCAAAGAGGTAAATAACATCAAGGAGGCAAATAACATCAAGGAGGCAAATAACATCAAGGAGGTAAATAACATCAAGGAGGCAAATAACATCGAGGAGGTAAATAACATCAAGGAGGCAAATAACATCAAGGAGGCAAATAACATCAAGGAGGCAAATAACATCAAGGAGGTAAATAACATCAAGGAGACAAATAACATCATGGAGGTAACATCAAGGAGACAAATAACATCATGGAGGTAAATTTACATCAAGGAGGTAAATAACATCAAGGAGACAAATAACATCATGGAGGTACATAACATCAAGGAGGCAAATAACATCATGGAGGTAAATAACATCAAGGAGGCAAATAACATCAAGGAGGCAAATAACATCAAGGAGGCAAATAACATCATGGAGGTAAATAACATCAAGGAGGCAAATAACATCAAGGAGGCAAATAACATCATGGAGGTAAATAACATGAAGGAGGCAAATAACATCATGGAGGCAAATAACATCAAGGAGGTAAATAACATCAAGGAGACAAATAACATCATGGAGGTAAACATCAAGGAGGCAAATAACATCATGGAGGTAAATAACATCAAGGAGGCAAATAACATCAAGGAGGCAAATAACATCATGGAGGTAAATAACATCAAGGAGGCAAATAACATCATGGAGGCAAATAACATCAAGGAGGCAAATAACATCAAGGAGGCAAATAACATCAAGGAGGCAAATAACATCATGGAGGTAAATAACATCAAGGAGGCAAATAACATCAAGGAGGCAAATAACATCAAGGAGGTAAATAACATCAAGGAGGCAAATAACATCATGGAGGCAAATAACATCAAGGAGGCAAATAACATCAAGGAGGCAAATAACATAATGGAGGTAAATAACATCAAGGAGGCAAATAACATCAAGGAGGCAAATAACATCAAGGAGACAAATAACATCATGGAGGTAACATCAAGGAGACAAATAACATCATGGAGGTAAATTTACATCAAGGAGGTAAATAACATCAAGGAGACAAATAACATCATGGAGGTAAATAACATCAAAGAGGCAAATAACATCGAGGAGGTAAATAACATCGAGGAGGCAAATAACATCAAGGAGACAAATAACATCATGGAGGTAACATCAAGGAGACAAATAACATCATGGAGGTAAATAACATCAAAGAGGCAAATAACATCGAGGAGGTAAATAACATCGAGGAGGCAAATAACATCAAGGAGGCAAATAACATCAAGGAGGCAAATAACATCAAGGAGGAAAAAACATCATGGAGGTAAATAACATCAAGGAGGCAAATAACATCAAGGAGGTAAATAACATCATGGAGGCAAATAACATCAAGGAGGCAAATAACATCAAGGAGGCAAATAACATCAAGGAGGCAAATAACATCATGGAGGCAAATAACATCAAGGAGGCAAATAACATCATGGAGGCAAATAACATCAAGGAGGCAAATAACATCAAGGAGGCAAATAACATCATGGAGGTAAATAACATCAAGGAGGCAAATAACATCAAGGAGGCAAATAACATCAAGGAGGCAAATAACATCAAAGAGGTAAATAACATCAAGGAGGCAAATAACATCAAGGAGGTAAATAACACCAAAGAGGCAAATAACATCATGCAGACAAATACCATCAAGGAGGTAAATAACATTAAGGAGGCAAATAACATCAAGGAGGTAAATAACATCAAGGAGGCAAATAACATCAAGGAGGCAAATAACATCAAGGAGGTAAATAACATCAAGGAGGCAAATAACATCAAAGAGGTAAATAACATCAAGGAGGCAAATAACATCAAGGAGGTAAATAACATCAAGGAGGCAAATAACATCATGCAGGCAAATAACATCAAGGAGGTAAATAACATAATGGAGGCAAATAACATCAAGGAGGCAAATAACATCAGGAAGGCAAATAACATCAAGGAGGTAAATAACATCATAGCAGGCAAATAACATCAAGGAGGCAAATAACATCAAAAGGCAAACAACATGAGGAGGCCCAGAACATGAGGACGCCCAGAACATGAGGAGGCAAATAACATCAGGAGGCGAATAACATCAGGGGGCCCGGAACATCAGGAGCCCCAGAACATCAGGAGGCCAACAACATCAGGAGGCAAATAATGTCAGGAGGCCCGGAACACAGGAGTCCCGGAACACCAGGAGCCCAGAACATCAGGGGGCAAATAACATCAGGGGGTCAATAACATCAGGAGGCCCAGAACATCAGGAGGCCCAGATCATCAGGAGACACAGAACATCACGAGGCCAACAACATCAGGAGGCCCAGAACACCAGGAGGCCTGGAACACAAGGAGTCCCGGAACACCAGAGGATTAGTAGGCACAGAGGATCTACGTATACTAAAGTTTGCGGCGGTAAAATGTTATTTAAAAAACAATTCGTAGTGAGGAAATGAGGGTCTGGTGAGGGTGGCCTCACTACCTATTGGTTTTTTCCATTGGGGTATATCCAGAATCCTTTAGGTAGTGAGAAAATGTGGGTCAGGTGAGGGTGGCCTCACTACCCATTGGATTCTTCCTTATAGCCCATTACCAGACAAAGATTATAATACAATAAAGGGGAAGACATGGAGGCACAGAACACCAGGAGAAACAGAACACCACAATACCAGGAGGCACAGAAGACCTACCTATAATAAAGTTTGCGGCGCTAAAATGTTAATTAAAAACCAATTCGTAGTGAGGAAATGCGGGTCTGGTGAGGGAGGACTCACTACCTATTGGTTTTTTCCTTTGGGTTACAACCAGAATCCTTTGGGTAGTGAGAAAATGTGGGCAGGTGA